>ML769338.1:476158-1076158 GCA_009732865.1 Stipitochalara longipes BDJ | reverse complement strand
AGGGCTGGAAAATCGGCCAAGCCAGCTGCTTATCGTGATCTGTTTGCTTTTCTCCTTTTCCTTGTTCTTGGCCTTTCCCTTCCCTCTACTCTTTGCTTTGCCTCTTCCTCTTCTCATATTGATAGATTCTTTGGGCTTGGCGTGCTTAGTCTAAGTTGAGACGTTGAAAGGTGCCCTGAAAAGTTTCTTGAAATCAGAAGATGAGCGCGGAGCAAGTGGCTATGTCTGATTATGAAATGCAAAATACGAGCAAAAAGGAATTTGTCTCATGAAAGATGAGCATAAAAGATGAACCTCTGAATAGGGATGTGACAAAACAAGCGAAGATACGTTATGGGAAGTGAGAGAAAGATTAGAGGAATGGTGAGCAGTGTTTAGTGTTCGAAGTTGAGTTGCAAAAGATAGGCTGGAAAGAGATGATGACGTCTGAAAGTGAGATTAGAGGATGGAGAGGTTTTTCTGGAGAATTGGCAATGTCGAAATGACGTCTGGTAGCAGAGCGGGAAATAAAAGAGCTTCCGATGTATGTGTGAAGGAGGGGAAGGGCAGAAGGTGAAGACATTTGGGCAAGAAGAGACAGAACGTGAGAAGACACTTTCGCCTGTACTCCAGAAGAGTGGATTAAACTTACCTTTAGGTTTACCTTGTAAAGTGGAAATGGGTAGTTTTCCGTGATACGAATGGTAGAGTAAAAGGTGTGAAGCCTGAAGAAGGTTGAGTGGTAGAGGACTGTTGTTGCTGGATGGTTGAATAGTTGTTAGTTGTTAGTTAAGAGGAATAGAAAAAACATGATGAAATAAGCAAGAGTTGCTTGATCTCAAGCGATCTTGCAAAGTACTAAGGTAGTTGATCTCCCTCGATAGCAAGTATTGGTACGAACCCGAAGATGTCGATGTGGTTGGAAGGAACTTGATTGGAGGGAAAGGTGTGAAGGTGGAGAGTAATATGTGCTTAAATGGATTGATGGTGATGATGGTCTAGTTTTCGATGACTTCTAGCGGGGGTTGAGTGGTCGAAGGAGAACTGTTGGCAGTAGTAGGTGGGTAAGAGCAAGTTGAGAATATTGAGAAATTGGGACCCGATAACGTTCAATGTTTGATGACGAGAATATGGAGGTTGTTGTTAGGATTGTGGCAAAGCAGTAGACTACCACCGAAGAGAGAACTGAGGCCTTCGAAGTTGATGGGGAGAGAAAGTAAGGTTTTCGAAGTAGTACTTGTGGAGAAAGGTGAAAAAGCGAGAAACAGACGCTCAAGGATATTTATAGATTGGACACATTGGGATGAGAATAAAATTTGAGTAAAATGGGCTGAAGCTGTCTTGGGCGAACAGGGGATATGATGGAGGTCGCAAGGTCAGTGAGGGTTTTAATATGATTTCTCTGGAAGATGAGTGGTGCACTGGAATATTGACTACTCTAGCCGAAGTCGAGTTAGAGACACGATTTAGGTCGTTTATGCATTTCATACTCCGAAAGATAAGTGAACTAATTGCGTTTAGGTATTCACCACCAATAGACTGATATAATCCAAGGCACTGTGTTCTGATCGAATGTGACTATGCTCACTATGCTCATGATTAAATGTCCCAGAAATTTCAAGTCCCTACCTTCCCAGACTGATAGTTTATGAATTCCGTGCCAGCAAAAACCTTATCTACCAACGGACTCCCTGCTATGACTTCCTTCTAAACGCCTCAATTGCCTCTGTATGAAAATTACATAATGCCGGGAACAGCATAACTGAGAACCTAGAGCCGAGTGCTGAGCAGCAATCAATTGTCATTCGTCTAGAAGATTAAAAGGCTTTTGCAGCTCCGCTCTGAAGTATTGATTCATCCCATGGAAAAGCGCTTTTTTTCTCAAACCAAGTTTTGCTGAAGGGTCCTAGCCTTGACTTAACGATGAAAATCCTAACGTGTAACTATGATTCAAGATAAAATATGCATAAGGATTATGAAAATCGGCTACAGGAACATGATCTCCTGGCTGCTGGTTAGGCGTCGAAGGTTGTGAGTCTCATGGTGGACGATGAACAGTGACACTGATTGTCATTGCCCTCAGCACAACTAGGACAATAGAGGTAAAATCTAAGAAGAGATAATACAGGTATCTCGAGGCTTCCAAGATTCTCATTTGTTTTCACATTTACGAGACCTTGAAGGAGCAATTTAAGGGTTGGCAGTTAAATTGTCCAATGAGACTTGTTACAATAAGTGACGTTTTTATGTCCACCCCGTGGGGGTATACACATTGCGGAAAATTGGCGCGAGTATGGGCAAGGTTCTCCGCGCAAAACCAAGACGGGGCCAAAGGATTTATTGTAGAGTATCAATATGACCAAGGAAACATCGAATCCGAGACATCTTCATCAAATGACTGGACCACACCATGTTAACATGAAACCAAGTCAGACTAAGATCTGCCATTCCACAACCTCATCCACACACCATCACTTCCGGCTTAGAAGGTATACTTGAAGCCAGGGTGATGTTCGATAGGCTTCCCACCAGCCTCCACTCTCTTGTTCGCGCGATGGAACTTGAAAGTGAGACCCGCAACAGTGACTATGACGAGAGCTTGGGAGAGGAGACAGGCCAAGATGCCAGGACGATAGCCGGGTGCATCAACTGGGCGGAAAACACTGGTTCCAATGATTCCACCGATTGCACCACCACCAATGAGTGTGGCTGACGTGAATGCTCGCTTCCATTGGCCTCGAATATTATTAGACTGGTAGGTCAGAAGTGCTGGGCAATTTGCATTGGCAGCGATGGTGGCAAGGAACACGCCAAAATAGCGGACACCGTCATTCTTCGTGTAACCCAAGAGACCTAGACCAAGCACGCCTGCAACCAATAAGTATTATGTATGGATGGGATTGGGAAGTGGCTGACTCACCAATTGCGGCATTGAAAACGATGATGGGGCCTCTCAAATGCCACTTGTCTCCGTAGTATGCTTGAATTACCATGGCGAGTGCGGCAGCACAATAGGGAGGCGCAACGAGACACTGGGCCTTGGCGACAGAGAAGCCCATACCATCCCTGAGGATAATGGGAAGGAAATATGCGATTGCGTAGGAGTTGGTGGTTGTGAACATGTAGAGAGCGGCAAAGGCCCAGACTTTACTGTCAAGAGCATTTCGGAGATAAGCACCGAGAACGAAGGGTTCTGTTTTGACATCGGCACGATCGTGCTCGATCCGTGCAACGACGAAAGCAGCTTCGCGGTGATTAAGGAAATGCCATGACTTGGGAGACAGCTCGGGGAAGTCCACGATCGCCATATAGGCGGCAAATCCCAGGACGCAGGTTAGGGTTCCTTCGATCTGTGGCATTGTTCATCAGTTGAATCCTTCATCAAAAGTAGTAAAGGAACGATGGTACGTACAATAAAGATCCATCTCCATCCAGTTAAGCCAGCTCGGCCATCCAACTGCATAAGACCATATGCAAGAATACCAGCAAAAGCGGATGCCATACTTCCAATAAGATAGAATACAGCATTTCGCTTCTGAAGTTCGAAACGTGGGTACCAGGTGCTAAGGAGATAGACACAGCCGGGATAGAAACCCGCCTCGAGGCCACCAAGAATCACACGAAGGACAGCCATGACCTGCCAGCTCTTCACAAAGCCAAAGCCCTGAGAGAATAGTTAGAAGTGGTAGAAGTCGCATGGATACTAGATGCTTACAATCATGACAGCGCCCCACAAGACGACAATGACAGTAAGGAATTTGCGAGGTCCGACTTCACGGATGAGGACAGTCGCAGGTGGCTGGAACAGAGCATACGGAAGGAAGAACACAAGAGAAACGATGGTATAAGCGTTGTTCTTGTCATTCATCCCGAGCTCGGTCTGCATACTGGAACGCTATCAGTAAATCATCAATTTGTGATCCGTGAGATGGTATTACCCAGCAACTACAAAGAGTCAGCATTCTAGTTCATTGTAGGATGTGCAAAAGTATGAGTAAGAGCACTCGATAGGATTGTAAAGATGCACTTCTTAGAAAGAGGAGGAAGCGTATGAACTGTGGATTACACACCAGAAGCAGCACCAAGGTTCGTCCTGTCCATCAGACTGATCATGTAGAGGAACCCAAGAGTGAGGACCAGGCGACGATCGATGCGCCAAATGATGCTCTTCTGCTCCGCAGGAGTGAAGGCGCTTACACGGTCATCGCTGGCAAGCGCAAGCACCGCATCTTCAACCTGAGTGTGGTCTTCGAGACCATGCTTCTCAACGTCAGAAGTTCTTTCAGCCATGACGATTGGCTTGCAGGAGATGAATTGACAAGATGCAAGTTAGGAGGAAAGGATATGACTTTGCAACAAAGAAGAAGTCCTTGCTGACGAGAAGATGGATTTATAGATATAAGGAATTTATCTTTCCTCTTGGCACGACATGGATGGACATATATAGAGCTCACTGGAGCCTTCCCCATGGGCCAACCTCTCCATACCCCGCAGCTCAATACCTGTCAAGGTTGCCAGTAGATTGACTTCCGCCAAGACACTTTCCAAAAACATAACATTAGCTGGGATTCTCATATCGCAGACCTCGCAATTCCTCGCTGATTCGTTGGTGAAAGGAACGATGGCACGTGAGATGTAGGCTTCGGTCCTTGTTGGATGGAGCTAGGCTGCCCCCTAGCATCTTCTTCGAAGCACTTCGCGAAACACCGAGGAATGTTCCTAAAACGGGTTAGCTCCCACCGGGTCAACGTCGTAATTTTTCCTGATACCCCATGTTCTGCATATGCACCGAGACCATACATCGAGCATCCGGTCAGACTTGCCTTGCCTTGCCATGATGCTGTGCCCAGCAAATTGCTGGCAAAAAACAGCAGTGCTTTTTACAAAGCCCTGCTCCCGGGAGTGCTGACTATGTCTCTACACGAGGTTCTCCCGAGGAAGTTCTTAGACGTGGGCATGCTGATGCAGCTTTTTACATGTCATGATCCTGCGAGCATACCATTCTCAGGCGATCATTTTCCGGTGTGATCTAGACTTCAGTCAGATCCTCATGGACAAGGATCTCGAGGCTTTTGCAGCTTCCTCCGTTGTGGCATCATGGGCCGCCGAAAAGGTTCACTGCCGACAATCCATGCCAAGGAATTCAACCACCGAGGCTGCATCCCGATCCAGCGGTCACGCTGGTCCAATTTTACGATCCCAAGATCACATCCCCTCAACTATTACATGTATCCCAATGAGGAGTCATAATTCTTGCTGATATTACTGGCCTTCCCTTTTAGGTAGTCGCGTTCGTCTGATCTCACAGCTATATTACCCTCCAGGTGGATCCGATGACCCACCGAAATTGCAGCGACCCGAGCGCGGGCAGCATGGCCTAAAGTTTAAATTACCATGTAAACGTAAATATCAAAGTCAGGAACAAACAAGCCACCATCAACTGCGTCAGCCTCCAATAAGGCCCCTGGCTGCAAGGCACATCTACATGCTCTAGGCAGATCATCGCCTTGGGACTTTCCACGCTCGGACTGTATTACCTGCCTTGCCTTACAGATATTGCCAAGATCTAAGCAATACGATCCGGATTCGGAACAGACCGAACTTTGACATCGTCGGTGCGTCTGTGACTTCCCCAGGATAACGATCCCCGCAGCTGACCCCGCAAAGAGACCAGAGTTGTCATGATGACTATATCAACCCCGCAAGACTCCACAAAAGGTGAGATATATCCAGATTAAACTCAATCTACTTTCTGAGAAAGCAGTGGCTCTCCTCGAAAGCCAAAGAGTTTTGCCAAAATTCTGTTCATTATGCGTTCTTTCTTGTTGATCTTGGGTCTATTTACCCTCAGCAACCTCTCCTTTGCTGCTTCGACTGCAGGCCCTCCTAGGGCGACTACCCCACAAGTTGATCTAGGCTATGAAATCCACACAGGCTTCCTCAATGTCAAGAGTTCATCGCTTGCTCTATATTCAACACTTACTAACAACCTGTCAGACAACGGGCAACTTTTACAACTTCTCCAATATCCCTTATGCAGCACCTCCAGTTGGGAACTTGCGCTTCACTGCCCCCCAAGCACATCCCACTGCATCACCAAAGCCGACAAATGACGGCTCAAGATTCGCTGTCTGCCCTAATGCCGTTCCAGCATGGACTGCTGTTGCCACTCAATGGTTGACAGAAGGCATAAACACTATTAATATCAGTGCCGGCTATACCCCACCTACCATCACCAGTCTACCTACTCCTATACTTGGAACCAGCGAAGATTGCCTTTTGTTGGATGTCCTGGTCCCAAAAACAATCTTTGATAACAAGGGGACAGGAGCTGGTGCACCCGTGTAAGTGAATCAATACCAACTCACGTGACAAAGTACTGACCATTTCCCTAGACTCGTTTGGATTCATGGGGGTGGTTACACGCTTGGCTGGAAAACAGAATATGGGACCGGTGGAGGTCTTATCAAAGCTAGTAAAGGCGGTATCATTTACGTGGCTATCAATTACAGACTTGGCATCTTCGTATGTCGACCCTCCTCTCCTCTAATGCTGGTCTAACACTTCTCAGGGGTTTCTCGGCGGACCGACATTTTCGACAAACGGTACTGCAAACGCTGGCCTTCTTGACCAGCGCTTTGCACTTGAGTGGGTTCAGCAAAACATTCATCTCTTTGGAGGGGACCCTACTCGTGTGACCGTGATGGGGGAGTCTGCAGGGGGAGGAAGCACACTCCATCAGGTGACCGCATATGGTGGCCTCCTTGGGAAGGTGCCGTTCTCACAAGCCATCATTCAAAGCGGTGCATTCCTGATGGTTCCCACCAACAATCGACCAGAGGACATCTTTCAGAAGTTCCTATCCTTGAGTGGAGTCACTACCCTGCAACAAGCAAGGGGTCTGCCAACATCAAAATTACAACTTGTCAATTACCAACTTGTTGGCGAAGCGCCTTATGGAGACTTCACATTCAGTAAGTATCAGCGTGTCTGACATGTAAATGTGCTAATTGAGCCAGATCCGTGGGTGGACGGCAGCTTTGCCCCAGCCCTCCCAGGTGAACTTCTCGCGCGCGGCCAATACGACAAATCCCTGAAACTTCTTATCGGCCACAATGTCGATGAAGGCCTGTTTTTTACATCCCCTTTCGTCTTCACCGAGGCTACTTTCCGTCAGAACATTATCACAGTCTCCTTTCCCGATTCGGAGATAGATGGTCGACAAGACTACATCGCCAACACACTCTACCCACCAGTTTACGATGGCACATACGGCTACACCGATCCTGTGATTCGAGGGGACTTCATTGTCTCAGAAGCGCTGTTCCAATGCAACGCTGAATATCTCGCTCAAGCCTTCGGTTCTTCCGCTTGGTCCTATCTCTTTAGCGTCCCGCCGGCACTTCACGGCGATGATATTCCCTATACATTTTACGAAGGCCCTGCCGCGGCAGTCAAGAACGACACGCTTGCTTTAACTATGCAAGCATACTGGACGAACTTTGTCATGAACAGCGATCCAAATGGTGCCGGACTTCCCAGCTTCCCGAACTTTGGCGCAACAGGACAACTCCTGGATCTCAACCAGACGTTCATTACACCCATCCCAGATGACTTGGGCGGATCAAAGGCACATTGCGATTGGTGGCAGAAGGCGTTATACTATTAATTGCTAATGATATTTCCATTGAAGGAGTGGTAGCAACAAGGTTTATTTTCCGTCTCGACCTGACACCCATGAAACAAGCAGCCTCCTGCTCTCTCGTCCTTAATTCAGCTTTCTTCAGGACTACTTCCATTTAGCTCTAGCGCAGAATCAATAGCCTTCGTAACAAACGCCAGCGTCTTCGCCTCCGTGCTCCGCGTGATAACATTGGGTGACAAACTAGAATGCACGAAGTGGAAACTCGATTGGCCTTTAGGTGCAGCGGCGACGTGTGGGTCCGAGGCATCTTCTGCTTTTGCCACTTTCTCGATGTGGTCTTTGGTTGCGCTGCGGACAGTCATGAGGAGCATTTGTGCTCCGGAGGAGCGTCGCACGAGTTGTGCGAGGAAGGGCATTAGCACTTGGTCGGGGGAGGAGTTGAGGCGGATGCGTTGGTTTACGTGGTACACTGCTACGGGGAGCGTTACCCAGGCGACGCTGAAGTGTGTCAGTATTTAGTTTCCTTGTGAGAGTTGGAGATTGACTTACAGCCAAGTAGGAATTGCATCGCTTTTCTTGTTCGTCATTACATCCCTGACACTGATTGCCACTTCCCTTGCACCGTCCTTCATACGCTCCAAGGGATCGATACCAGCATCAACTAAAGCTGGATGATCAACTGAAAGATGCAAGTACGGTTGATATAGGCCCGCTTGTAAAGAACTATAATCCTAATTAATATTTGCCTTCGAAACCGCAAAAGGTCAGACTTACTGAGCAATAATTCTCAAAGTTGAGATCGGAACCGGAACGGGCTGGTCCTTATCAATCATAAACTCCTCCCTGGCAGTAAATTCAAACTCCTCCAACCACTCCTTTAATTGCATATCAAAATGATTGACCTCCTCCAACTCACTCGTCACATTCCCAACATTATCCCCATTCCAGTCTCTTGCAAACCTATTCCTTCTTTGCACGACGGCAATAGCCTCCATTATCCTGCTCAACCTACAAAACCAAATGAAAGCCAACATCGCCACCCTCTTACTCTTCACATCCGTGTAACTCGGGTACGTCGCCTCGAGCCCGAAATCCTCTTCCGAGATAATCTCGTCCTGGATCGGCGTCTTGTGAAGACGATGCGGTCTCCGCATGCCCAGTGCTAAGACTCGATCTCGGATTAGACAGCACCACCAGAGGAGATGTTTTCTGCATTTCCGCCCTTTTATCATGTCGCCGGGCTTTCCTTCCCAGAGCCGCCCCATGGTGGCGTGCTTGAAGGCCATGTCGAGCCAGTAGCTGTTGTTTTGCGCGCCGATCCAGCCGGGGGACCAGAGGCTGAGAATGAGGCAGATTTGCGTGAGGACTACGGGGTCGGCTGTCGGTTGGGACCAGTATCGTGCCTTCGCGCGGAGTCAATTTTGGTTACCTTTTCGAGAAGGGAATTTTTGAAGCTTACCTTCAGCTGCTCAACCTGTGCTTCCTGGCCTTCAAGTACAGATCTATATGGTGTGTTGCAAACTTGCGCTTCGCTGAGATGAGCAAACCCAGCCACCATAATAGCATGATAAACGGTAAAATCGGACGGATCCATAAGTTCTTCCTGTCCCCTATATTTTTGATGCAATTCTGTCATCCGATATTCATCCACGACCGGGAACATTGGATGAATGTGGTGGAAATAAAGCGATACAAGTGCATGCTGCACTCTCCGAATTGGCAAGAGACATGATTTTACTGAATAGGTGTAGAAGTTCGGCACTAGGTCGAGACGTTCTGTGGACATGAGACTTGTCTCTGAGGAGCCGCGCTCTTCGAGTTCCCAGCTGTTTGCTGGAATTGCTGGAGGTATCCGGGGATGAGATGAGACGAGCGCTGTTGTCATGTCCAGGCCTGAGATGGTCAGTCAACACAACCGTGGGGCATTTCAAACAGAATCTTAGATCTCAAGAAATTGGGACTCACTTGGACTAAAAAATGCTGGAACATCATCATCAGACTCGCTGTCTGACCCAGCATGAGCATCAATATTTAGTGCCTCATTGCCAGCTGTCAGCCACTCGCCGATGTCGAAGCTCTCCGGACTTGTCGAGTCTGTGTTGGTAGACAGCCGTCTCCGTTTCGAAGCAGGAAACATCGGTTCGCTTCCCTCTTCAAGAATAGAATCCAAGTCTCGATTGTCTCCATCGTGTTGCTCTCTGGAGCGGAGCGCACCTCCTCTCGAGTGCGGTGAGCGGTGCTGCAGCGCCGCATGCACATCGTCCATAAAGTTGTCTGGATCGAACTCCATTTTCTCTGTAGCACTCGCTCTCAGGCTTCTAGCAGTGTTTAGTATCCAAAATGTGGGAGCTTCTATCCATAATTCAGCGTTGGGGAATTTGAAGATCGAAGATTCTGGGTGAAGTGAGCAGCAGCACGACGTAGGGATTGTCACGAGCAGGCTGCGGGGTAGCCCCATGTTTGACGATTGCGGGCACCTCGTTGGCCCGCATTCTGCCCCCTGGGCGAGCATCAGCTGGGGTACGGCGCAGCGGTGCAAGCCCACAAGCAAGCCCTCAAAGGCCCATCCAGGTTTCGCTCCCTCCCTCAAGCAAGCCACGTCCCAACTATTCCCGAGTACCGTTACTGACTGTTACTGAACTGCCTTAAGCAGCAAGTAATAAGGTACTGCTTTATCTTCAGGAATTCCTGGAGTTGCGTTTGAGAGTTGGGTGTCACCCGGTGACTTATTTTAAGATCAAGAGCGAGGGCACGCTGCTTTGGGCAGGAGACAGGCGTGACAGGCAGCAGGTTAAATTAATTGATGGCTTTGGCGTTGCACTGCTTGAGGCGGGTTTCCCCCCCCCTTAACCCCGCCACTGTCAGCAGGGTCTTCGGTGGTTTACCGCCATTTGGTGGCTAACAGCAGAATCGTGAGTGGACGCGAGTCAGCACTGTCAAAGCATGAGCAAAAGCGTGCTACTGGGCCGCTTAGCCACTTGCCTTCGGACGAGGGGGGATAAATGAGCTTGGCTGCACGTGACTAGAACTCCAAGGGGACCGATCAGCGAGGAAGTACTCTTGTGGCAATGCTTCGTGTTAGAACATCCTTGCTGTCATTCTCACGTACAAAAGTTCGTACAGGCACTCGCCCGGTTGGGAATGACCAACTCGAAGGAGGCTGTGTGTGGTGGGCGAGTGCTTTCTTCTTAGGCTGCCAAAAGTCCCACTAAAGGAAGTAAATTGGGTCATCGAAGGACAAAAAAGTATGATTATCCGAGACGGTCGCTGTATAATTAGCCTTAGAACTTTCGGCTAGGGTGTGCTCTCAGCTTGTCCTCCAGAAGAGACTTCGGGTACTTCACTTGAGTCTAAGAGGCTTCTAGGTCGAACTCTATGCTGGGTTCTGGGATCCACTATCCAAAAGTGAGGAATCTACTAATTTCCAGAGAACTTTTACAATAACCGCAATATGTATTATTGCTACGGGATTGTCTTCTTTGCTCGATCCCAACATGAACCTCTATTTCAAATTCAATATCAAAAGAGAGCTCAGAGCTCGAATGACGTCAACTTTCCAGATGAGGGCTGATACGATTAGATAAGATCTCGAAAGCCAATTAGCGAGTCTCAAAGTGGCCCCACCAGATTTCACTGCGACGCTCATCCCCGACGACAAGGCTGCGACCTGGAGAAGCAGCCCACTACAACCTTCACAAATTGCAGCATCTGCTGTGTAGAATACTTCACCATGGTCGGTTCAACATGTCTTTCTCCCAAAACCCTCTCAAATTAACCCTGTAACCAGTCTTCCGAATCCAGACTCTACACCTTCAGCCAAGAGACCAAAGACCATCTGCGAAAGTTCCGCCTTGGGACTTCTCGTGCCAATACCACGCAAGCCGTGCTCTGTATGTTCGTCTCACTACACTCAGTCGTCGAACTCGACGTTATTGTCTCCCATGATCTGGCCCCGAAATCTGACACTTGACAGATATGATCGATAAGCACACGCTGGAAATCAAGCAGGATGACGACAAAACCGTATACCAGGATCTAGATGAGATCGCGGATGATCTGCCGGACCACTCGCCGAGATTTGTGCTGTTGAGCTATCCATTGACGCTGGTACGACAACTCTTAGTCTTGGGAAGTGATGGAGACGCTGACTGATCTGAAACGATAGCCTTCTGGACGATTATCGGTACCATACGTGTTGCTATACTATCTCCCAGTTACCTGCAACGCCGAGCTGAGGATGTTATATGCTGGTGCGAAGGAATTGATGAGGAATACGGCGGAGGTGGGCAAGGTCATCGAGATTGACTCTGCAGATGATATGGGGACCATACCAGAGAAGTTAGGTGCTGCGTAAGGTTTCAATGCGAGTTTGTCACGGCCAACTCAAGAACTTTGATCACCCGGACCAAGGTAGGCTATAGTGAACACAATGGTGGCCGTTCTCAACCATCGTTGGCTAGTGCCGAGCCCTTGTTCACGATTCGTTTCTCAACTATTCCATGTCTATCCTGCAAATTTGTATTATGTGTGATCCACGAGCAATCTTTCAAGCAAAGCTGCTTTGGATTATCATTTGAATTACGAGGATCCGTAGCCAACACTCAGTGTTCTCTTTAAGACGGACCTTCTCGTTCGAGAAGTTGTCGAAATCTCGAAATCCCCTACGAGTGCAAGTAGTCTGCTTGTGGCTACGTAAATCCAGAGTCAGAAGCCTCACTTTACAATGCTATCTCTAAACCACACACCTAGTTCTACTGACTCAATTGCTCTCGCCAAGTCACGTGCACAACATCCGATGCAACGCGCGACAATCACCTGATGTAGGTAAGGGAGGCAAGTGACCTCACTCTGCGGTCCTATTTAAACATTCGACTTCTATGCAGAGTCTAGTTCTAAACGTTAACTCAACAACTCCAAGATCTTGCAAAAGATTTCGTTCACCAACTTCAATAAGCGATCAACAAGTCAGAAATGCCAGCCGCAATACATCCACGGACAACGTATCCCAACGCTTTCAACCTCCCTCTCGACCTCAATCACCCACTAAGTCCCAATCGCGCCCTATCGATCCACCTGCCCTCACCGTTAACGACCCACAAGCCTTCCTCAATACAAGATCTGACGTCCCGGCTCCCATCTCTCTACAGTCCAACCCAGGGAATCACCAACGAACACCTCCTCTCCGCCCACAAAGCAACGATAGCTTCTCCCTCTCCACCAATTAACTACGTCCTCGAGAAGCAAAACCTCATCGGCACGCACCTAGCAATCCTCGATGCCGAAGGTAACGAGATAGCCGAATGGCGTCTCCCGATCCTACGACTCGGAAGGGGAGTCGGCAATGTCGTTGAAGTCAAGTTTCCTCATGGAGGTGGCGAAGCAGAGATAATGGAGATGAGAAAGTTGACAGAAGGGAAGGGGAAGGAGAGGGATAAGGAGGTCCCAGTGCCAGCTAGCGTGCATCATCACCATATTCATCAACGGCATGCAGAGAGCTTTGTCAAGGATGGCATTGCGTTTCTTTGGGAAGCGGAGCCGGAGGCTTTGTGTCAAAAAGCTCTATTTAAGGTTCGTTTATAAATTTCATTGTCTTAATATGAGGATCAAAAAGGTGAATGTTGACTTTGATACAGGTAGTGCATGATGAGAATGGTAAGGCAAGGAAGAGAGAAGTTGCTAGGTTTGGACAACAGAACCTGAGGGATAGAGAGGGCCTGCTAGTTCTTGACGCGCGAGAGGTGGATGAGTTGATCGTGGTCTTGACGATTTGTGCTATGGTTGAGGCAAAGGACTCTTTCTTGAGGTAGACAGAAAGTGAAAGGGAGCATTCAAATTACTATTGGGACTGGCATAGGGATCGTGTGAATTCTAGGGGAAGAGCGGGAGTTCTACAACATGTACTTTGTTTCCTTTGTAGCTAAATTTGGATTCAGAGTCAGTTGGGGAGAGGAAATTCAGTACCTAGAGTGAAAGGCTTCTGAAAAGCTGGTATCAGCGATTTAGACGGCCCCTTGGTAGGAACCTAAAATATCTTGAAACCTTAATTATGACTTTTCATTGGGAACTATCAAGTACATTCTAGGGATATTATAAGATAAGGTCCTTAAATAGTCCTCGGTAGCTAACATGGGACGAGGGAGGTGGGATGAATGCCCCTCCCCCTCATGTGGCGGAAGGCTCGCTTAACAACCTTCTTTATGTGAGACGTCAATCCCCAGGGGTTTTCTTCTCCCTGCGACAACCCAAGTCTCGAAAGGATCGTCCCGCGCCCAATAACATGTTATTATCCAATAAGGACTCGGATTTTACTATCTCGGATCCTTCTCGCGATCATGGAGACGAGCGGTGCCCGCATTGCAGATCCAACCGGATGTCTCCCCTCGTCCACACCCGCCTACCAATCCGATCGTTCGACTACTTACGAGTATGGCCCAGTTGCATAAGTTGCACAATGCCATATGATATGGAATATTCTAGGAGGCACAGTACAGTTGAAGGAACAAGCCTAACCGTGTTTGATGTTCGGAACTGCGCAGTGGAAAGCATAGCACGGATTCATCTGAACTCCGATAAGATCCACAGCATCAGCAAGATTTCTATCATGCCGTCGTTGATTCCAGCTCTTTCTTTAGATGAAATCTCTTCACTGAGCATTTTTCGGGGGCAGAAGTTGGCTCAACGGTCATCTCAAGACTGAGGTTCAGCCCTTGAGGTAAGATATTCTAGTTGGCAAATATGGCTTTGTATGCTGACAAATTGTAGTTCTCGACACCTACGTCAATCATGTCAACAAACACGACAGTTCACGTAGGGTTCTGGACAAACCAATCCAAAGGTCCAATCTTCGGCTCCACGCTCACCTTATCCTCTCGTAATGGGAACATTCTGATTGCAATCCTCGCACTCTTTGTCTCGCTCTCTGGTGGCCAATCTTGGTCGATTCTCTCCTTTCTCGCTCACCAAGTCTGTACTACGAAGGCTTCAAGAGACGGCTTATGGCATCAGCAACAAGCTGTGCTACGGAACAATCGCTCAGATGTGAGTTCCGTCTGGCAATTGATGAGGATAAGCTGGGCGTGGCGTCAAGTATCGGTACACAGCATCAGACGATCTTTGGGTTTGATCTTATTAGGATTACTCCACTTAGGACTTTTCTTCGCAACCGGTGCCTTGATACCTTACATCGTCGCAGTCGATAACCAAGTTTTACTTGGTAGTAGTCCGTATTGTGGACCATTTTCTGCTCAAGGGGTTCTCGACCAGACGACTATTGGATCTGTCATTGCGTTCGACGCGTACACGAAGAATTCTATCGCATTGAGCGCAGAGTACGTTTCTAATTGCCTAGCTCAGAACCAGACATTACCTGAGTGCAATACGTTCAAGCAACCAAGACTAAATTGGACCTCTGCGCGAGCACCATGCCCGTTCGGCGATGAAATGTGTTTGGGACCTGAAAATGGGGCGATAAAGCTAGATACCGGGTTACTGGACTCCAGAGATGATTTTGGTGTCAATGGACAGGGCTTCGAACGCATTTCGTACAGGAGAGCATCGACTTGCGTCCCAATTACCACGCAAAACTTCACAACCAATGGCACGAGTTCGATTGGAGACGCAGATTTTAATTACACAGCTGCCTTTTATGGACCAAATCAAATCGACTTGACGATGATCAATGATACCAATCTACAGAATGCAACCTACATCCTATCTAACTATAGGGACTTTGCTCTCCCATTTTATATAGACGAGAGCAGCCCCTACACTGTTGAGTCAGTTTCTTCATCCCTATATTTACTAGAAGCTGACCAAGTTCTCAGTGTCGAGGTGTCCGACGTCTCTGGAGGTTTCTCACCAATCCCAGAACTATTCGTTCCCAACCGTTCACTAAGTCTGATATTTGCCTCGTTCACAGGCTCATACACTGGCCCTTCCGATGATCTATGGATCCCGGCGCATCAGAACCTGACACAGACATTCTCCGAAAACGGAACGGCCGGCTCCCCTGTGCAAATATTTTCCCCTGACTCCAGCCTCTCGGTCCTCGCATGTGTAGAACAGCAACAATTCTGTAACCCATCGTTTCTAGGTGGGATCAAATGCACGAAAATGCTTAGTCCCGGTGATTTTCTGGTGGCTGGGCCAGCATTGATGGCAGAAATTGGTGCGAATGATCGACAGTTTGCTGTGGCCTCAACAATGTACAGCGCGGCAAGTTTAAGCACTTTCTATTACACAGTCTTGAGTCTTGACGTCCCATTGTTGGCGGACAGCCTTGCAGGCGGTGGTGTCAGTGTACCGTTGCCAAACAATCAATGGGAGCTCGAGGTAGAAAATTGGTTTCAAATTGGCTTGAACAACGTCCAACGAATGGTGGTGAGCTTTGCGACAGGGCCGCCCAGTCAGTTCGCGCAGTATACTTTGAACCAAGCTAAAAGTCCTGCTATGCAATGGATGTGCGAGAACCAGATAATTCAAAGAGAGGATTTCACGAGCTTCAGCACTCTAGCATTGGCACTTATTTTTGGCCTTGGTGGAACAGTCATAGCTTTGAGCTTGTTCTTGGAGGTTCTCGTGGGCTGGGCGAGGATTAGATTCAACGGTGATTTGTGGAGGCAAGAAAAATGGTGGATGGATGGTACATTGCAGCTACAAAGAGCAGCATTTGAGAACTCGGGTTTAGGGGGAGTTTGGAGGGTCGGGATGGAGGATGTTCCTATCTCGGGAAAGGGGAAAGTGTTTCCCGGCTTGGGAATGGGGAAATCAGATGGCAGTGGAGGAAAGATCGCGTACACTAAACTAGGAAAGAACAGGTCGGACGGGGAATTCGAATTTGGTTGTCGTGGGGAAAGTCAAGATGAGTCAGGTAGGAAAGTAAGCTTTGAGCTGAGAGTAAATGGAAAGGGCAAATATTGGGGGAGTCCGAATAGAAATGGCTTCTTTTAAGGGCAAACGGATTTAGAAACTAAGACATATACTTCTTGTAAATATTGAAAATAAACAGACGAGTTTTTAAAAGTTTAGAAAGAAGAGACGTTCGTAACTCGAACATCCAGTCAATATCCCATTGCCGCAACTTTCAACCTCTCATTTTTTTTATCCAGATGAAATCTCTGTATCTTTCATCCGTATCAGAAGATAAGAAACTCGAAGGATTCACTTTTCTCAGAGCTTAGCATTCGAAGAATTCACGGGATCACGGGCACTTGGCAAAGATTCTCGATTCTTCTACAATATTTTCGGAAATGGACTGAGCATAGTCTCGGTAAGTGAAGAGAGAGTTGTTAAGCGAGGGAGCAAGTTGCCAAAACTTTGGCAAAAAAAAACTCGCGCCCATCTACTTTTCAAAAGACAATCTCTTGCATATTTCAATTGAAGAAAACAGCAAAAGAAATCCTTGCGGACCCAGAAACTGGCTTGCGCTCGTTTGCTGTGGCGGAGCATGCTTCACTTCTCGATCACCGAAAGTATGTTAACCTCACGCCGAACTAACAGCGGAGTCAACTTACGGGTCTACACGAAGCCTCCAATTATTGAGCGGAATAACCTTATTTGAATCTATATCACTCTCTAGCCTGGGTAAACATAGCCACGTGACCTGGAATAAAAAGGGCCGCGAGAGCTGCAAGCCGATTTCGTACAATCAACGCGATCTCCACCTTCAAGCTTCCACCCCATCAATATTAGCTTCATCATGCCACCAGATTTCGTCGACGTAGTTGAGGCTACCACTATGGCACCAGCACTCCCACCACCTTTATCAGTGGTTGAGGATTCGGGCCCAGTTAACGTCGGGCTGCTTTCACCTCAGACTGAGGCACTCGATATATTGACCCAAGTTGCCCCTGATATCGCTTCATCACTCTCAACCAATACCATATTGGACATGGCTCCAAGTGAAATCTTTCCACCGAATGATCAAAAGCTCTCAGCCTCATTCGAAGCTCTTCCAAGCACGCATCCTCTTTCAACAATCAACACTCCGAACCTACAACCTGCCGAGATGCACTCACCTCAAATTTCAGAACCAGTTGTGTCAATTGAAAACGTTCCAGCTGTTGAACCATCATCTTTAAATGCCGATATTCCAACCCAAGCATTAGAACTCTCGGTAACCAACTTGCCAGAAAAGCAAGAGCAGTCCGATTCAACTGAGTCTTCACTCAGCAAAGACTCATCTCCTACGGCTGCGAACAGGTTGACTATGCAGTCCACCGAAAAAATCATGACAGAGATATCTGGGCTCCCATTCGGTCCTTTCTCGGAAGAAGACGTTCGGGAGGTCACTTCACCTTCCGACCCTGACGAGGCTTCAGATAATCTTTCTGAAGCTATGGAATTTTGTTCGCAAGAAGGTGACAGTCTGTCTAAGATCGCAAAGGATCAGCCAGATATGTATTTTCCTTCTTCGGAGCCTGACTACGCATTGGTAATATCTCAAGCCAATAAGACGGCTGAGTCGGCAGAGGTCATCATCTCAAGCATCTCGGCATCAACAGACAACGCTTCAGAGATCACTTCTGAAGACACTGAACTTTGCCCACTAGACAGTGGTAATTTATTTGAAGTTATGAATGACCAGCCAGGCATGGAGTCCTCTTCACCGGATACTGTCCTCGCAAATATGATCCCTGAAACCATCCAGACGAATTTAGCTGAATTGCGGATGGCTACCGTTCTGAACCACTCAGCATTAACAGAAGACGCTTCAGATATCCCTCCAGAGATTTTGGAACTTTGTTCTTCACAAGCAGGTGTTCAGCCTTACTTTACGGAAGACCAGCCAAGCATGAAACCCCCTTTTCTGGAAGCTGGTTACAAGAATATGACCTCTGAAATCATCGAGACGAACTTGACTACATCCCCAGAGATCATCATATCAGACAACCTGCCGTCAACAAAAAATCCTTCGAACTTGACTCTCCCATTTCATTACGCGGAAACAACAGATAAGATTGACGAAAAACTCAAGTCCGCTTTGATTGAGGTCGTTGAACTCAACGACTTGCCCCAGGTTATAGGCGATCGCGATCCTGCTGATCTAGGAGCCTTCGATGCAGAAATCAAAATCGAAACCGTTGAAACAAGTTCAACAGAGATTCGAGAATTCGATTCCACAGCTACAGTCTCTCCTAGCGAGGGCTCCTCATTTTTGGGTCTAGAAGATTCAACTATGGTTTCCGGTCCTTTTGAGAAGAGTTCAGCGATCCAAAAGCACTGCGAAATCGCAGAAGTTACCCCAGATGTGAACTTCCCTCTCTCCCCTCTTGATAACCCGAATAGAGAATCAGCATACGTTGACACGAGTTTGATGGAGTCCCCAGAGCTCTTCCCGGAATATGAGATATCTTCGGGTAAAGAAGCCCCTTCCCTGGCTCATGATAGCTCTACCATCTTGGGCAGCACCCTTGAGCTAAGTTCAACAAAGATTCGAGAGGTTAAAGCAACTCAAGAGGTTTCTGTTTCTGAGATCACAGCGGTCATTGAATCCCTGTCCTTACCAATCACGACTGAGAAATCAGATTCTACTGCTAGAAATCTGAATACGAACTCCCCACTGGTGGCCGCCAATATTTCTCCTGTGGGAGCCGAAAGGTCTGAGATGAGCCGACCTGGGATCGAAGACCAGACGAGTTCCGCATCAACGTCCCCCTTGAGCTCTCCTACCCTCTCTATCAATGACGTGGATTTCGAGTTCGGTTTTGGTGAGACGAAAACCACCAATATGTTAGATCTCCATCTTCCAGCTCCTGCTGTTCCGTATATGGATTCTTCTATTGCCGATTCAAATGCAATGCCTAACAGCTTCGAATTGAGTCTCCCAGAAGTTACAGAACGGTTTGTATCCGAAGCCCCACTGAACGACCCTTTCTTCTCCTCCGGAAACGAGAATATAAGCTACGAGTTTGACGAGAACAAGTCCACCGAATCGCCAGGAATTTTCTCGTCCGCTACAGCCACTGCTAGCAGCGCATCTTCCATTGATTATGAGACATCAGCTATGGTATCCAATCACGTCGGGATGAACTCACCAGAGATCAAGATGGAGCCCATGGCCATAGGCGCCTTTCCTTACTTTGACACACTTCCCTCTGCAACGAGCAACCCTAATGTATCACCCAAGCTAATCGAGCAGTCCTCATCGATCGTCAAAGGAGAAAAGTTGTCGCCAGAGACCTCTCTCGACATAATATCGGTCGCGGATACTGATGAATTTACCTTGGCTGGCGAGCACATTCAAGCAATTTCATCTTACATGAAGCTAGAACCCGATCCTATAGATGTTACCCAAGACATAAAGTCCCACAATATGAGAAGAAACGAGACTTCCAAGTCCCCAAGAAAGAGAGTTCGTTTTGCTATTAAGGACGAGACAGATGACCAACAGCCTCCAGCAAAGAAGTTATGCCAAGAAGTCATCCCGGCTTTGGATGTCCCACGAACGAAAGTTGAGGATGGTGTGGATGACTTTCCCGAGAAGAACGAAGTGGCTCAACTGGATTCACAGCAGCTACCTCGCGCCATTGACGCCACAAAATCTATAATATCGCCCCCTTCTACCCCCACCGATATGAACTTGGACCTAGTCAAAACTGAGATAACTTGTGTCAAGGCTCAAGACGTCTCTTTCTCGGTTGAACAGGCACCGCAGCTCTCAATAGGCAGTACAGATGAGAGCCAGAAGATGCTGCGGACTGCCACAACCACTTTCACTAACATTCGTGGACCTAAAGTCAAGAAGTAAGTCAAACAAACTTTGACACTTGAAAACTCTCTCATACCAAGCAGGAAATTTGCGAACGATACTATTGAGCTTCGCGTTGGATCGAGTGGGAAATGCGTTCTGGCTCACAAGCACATCCTCGCCAAGTCTCCTTTCTTTGCGTCTTTAATGAGCCAATATCCTGACCCAAAAGAGTCACCTCATGCCTACCATTTTCAATATTTCGACACCTATGCCCTGGCCACTATAATTCATTGGCTTTATCATGGTAACATTCGATTTATCGCTGAAGACTACAAAGCAGATGACATCTTCAACACAACGCATATGGTCAAAGTCTATTGCTTGTGTGCTAAGCTCCAGCTTCGGTCTCTCCAGAACCTGGCTATCGAGCTCCTAGGCCACGGATACTTGACGAATAAATCGGCTCCAACAATCGAGGAGATTGACATTGCTTACAGCGAGACCGATCAGTCGCCCGGTCTTCGAATCTATTTGGCGACATGGGCTCAATGCAGAGAACATGCACCACTTCAGAAGTACATGATGGCTGGCCCATGGGACCAAGCTCAATTCAAAGCCCTTTGCAAGAAGCATCCAGATCTTTCTGTGACTATGGAGAGTCTGAATGAGAGTACCGGCTCGGCGAATTTGAAGAGTATGGACCCACGATTTCATGAGATTTGCTGGTACCACCATCACTTAGAAGGCGAACGTTGTGGAGTTGCAAATCTGACCTTCGAATCTGCATGTAATGGAGTCGAATCCCGAATCTCCGAACCAATCTAAGAAGCTTCAATGAACAGCTAATACAGGAAATATTGTCCAGCAGCCATTATACCCAGTGCTGGCTAGCAAGCCTAGCATCCCGCATTCGTACGAGAAGGCGAGGTTCGAACCAAAACCAGTGACACATTAAACTATCACATTCATCGGAATAATTCTTTACTCTTTTAAATCACTTGAGGAAAAAACCGGAGAGCTGGGAGACAGAAAGTTGAATCGCAGCAAGCATTTGGTGTCTAGCATGCAGGAAGTGACTTCGCTTCCTCTATAGGAAATTCCCATCAAATAACCATTTATCTTAAAGACTTGCTAAGCCAACAAAGTGAGATTGACATGCCAAACAGCAATTTTGCGTGGGAGTTGAGCAGGTTTCTCTTTTCTCTATTCAGCCAGGTTTCACAGGAACATGGATCAGTACAAAGTTCCACCATTCCCCAACCTTTTGTGGACAATCGTCCGAAGTTCAGATGATTGACTTTCTTTATTCTACCAACCTATCATGAAAATCGTCTCCTCTTTTTTCCTTATTGAACCAAGCTTCACAAGAACATTCATGAAGGCAGAAAAGTCCCCCATTGTACCAATGTCTGGTGAACAATGATCCAACGATCACGCGGTTCTCTTTCTTCATTCGACCGAGTTCTCATGAACATTCCTCTACCCTCTTTTTCTTATTCAACCAAGATTAAAACGTACATTCATCAAAGGTGGGTCCACTCATTTGCCTAACTTCCTGTGAACAATCGTCCAAAGTCTCCACGCTTCGCTTCGCTTCTCATTCGACCAGCTTCTCACCAACAACTATTCATTCTCGGTTGCACATTCGACCAACTCGCCATGTACAATCATTCTTATAGGAAGAAGTTATAGAGCCACACACCTAAGTCCATTTAATTCACTATAGCCTCTCCTCGACGCGCTTCCAAGCGAGGTACCTCGCCACCTTGAAAGGCAACCCCTCTCCTACCACTTCGCTAGTAGCCTTCTCACGAAACAACCTCTACAAAATCCCATTTACACCTCGATCTCTCCCATAAGCAGCCAACACCATGTCGTCCTCTGCTTCTCCAATCAAGTCCGAAGGCTCGCAATACCTTCCTTCACCCTCGTCTTCGCCCTCCATTTCCTCGGATTCGGCTACCCATTACTCGACCCGTATCAAAGCTGAGTCCATTACAGCCGATGCCTTGGTTCCATCGGAGACCTTTACTGGTATTGCCATTCCCGATGTCGGAAGGTAAGATCTGTTGCTTCTACCAATACCCACAATGTCTCACATCCCCTAGGAACTATGGAACGGCAATGGTTCAAATTCTTGTTGGCCCGGGACACAACTGCGTCGCCTTCGAAATCCACAAGCAGGTTCTCAATGACGAGTCCGTCTACTTCCGCGAGCTCTTTGCCGCTCAACCAGGCCTGACTAGCCACTCCCTGCCAGAAATCGAACCTAGCTGCTTCACTGTAGTACACAAATGGTTGTACGGCAACAGAAAGGCAATTGCTCAATTCATCGTCCTTGAGCGTCTCAATTGCGATGATGGCATTCGGGCAATGCTCAAACTATACTACCTCGCCTATCACCTACAATTCACCTCTATCGAGGACTTTGCCATGAATCTTCTCGGCAATGGCTACTTCAGAAGTGATCTGTGCCCAAGCAACAAGGAAATCGAGCAGGCATACGAGAGGACCGATCCCGGCTCGGCTCTGCGTCAATATATGGTTCGGCAGTTCCAACAGAAGATCCTGACCTCCACCGCTGGCCCAACTCTCGACGAGCTTCATGGCCTCCTCAGTCGTCAACCTGCGCTTGCTATGGACTTTGTTTCGCAATCCCGAGGCGTTCTAACTAATGGTCTGTGGCGTACTGAGGCTGTTTCGGTCTGCGATTTCCATGCTCATCCTCGTGACGAACCATGTGCTACTAGCAAGCTCACCTTCAATTGCATCGACTATGCCTATATAACTGGCCACTATGATGTTCCCGACGTACAACATGATAGTGGCCCTTAGGTTTCGTCGGTTGGCTCCTCTAAAAACTGCTGCACAAGCCAGTTGTTCAGTTGAGGAGCTTTCGAATCATATTCCCTTCTTCAGCAAATACCGGAGATCTGCACCGGATGCCGTCAATGCACTTGAACCATTTTGACTTGCCATTTGGATGCGATAAAATTCACAGCGTCGCAACAATTCGCAAGCAGTTAAATCTCCCATGCGAGGACTCACTCGTGAAATGGCAGCGAATTACTGCTTACAGAACATACAGTAACTGCGAAGGCTGCATAGAAGCAGATTTCGCGAATCTACAAGAAGCAATATAGCACGAGAATATCAATATTTCATTACATTTGCCGAGCTTTCGGGTAAGCCACCTGCGGGTAGGAGATTGGGGCAACGAATGGACTCAGCAATCATTCTCCAGAAGGCACGCAGAGATTTGACGGTTGCACTCTCATTAGGTCCTTCCTTCATTCAAGAAGAATCCCAAAATAGACACCTATGAACCAATACTGCTGTTACAAGAAACCGAAATAACGTGAATCAAGAGATGAGAGTCTGATGCGACGTGAACGTCTCGTGGAATCAATCAAACCACCACACCTGCGCCAAAGAAATGTCGTGCCTCCGTAAACATCATCCATCCCATCCATTATTTACTTCTTCGGGGGGTATTTGTTCTTGAACAAGTATCTGCATCACATTAGCCCCTTCTCATTTCTTTCCATTTCGTAGTATCAGCAACGAGAGATAGCACTCACGAGCTCAGATAGTAATCCCCAAGAGCGAAAAGTCCGACGATACCCGTCCAAGCACCCACAACCTTCCAGCTCAACTCGCCCGCAGCGTATTTCCGGTAAGCACCAAAACCCAACCCAGCACTCAGAGCAACGACCGCAACCGCATTTCCGATGAATACTGGATTATCAGAGTTCGCCTCGAATCGACCTGCAGCTTTGTTGGCCTTAGCCTTCGCGTCCTTAGCGGCTTTCGATGCAGCGGCCTTGGCTTTGTGCGCAGCTTCCTCGGCGCGAGCCTCCTGGGCCTCGGCCTCATGTTCGATGCGCTCGAATTGTGTGGATGTTTGGATAGGTTGCTCAGAGAAGTCTGAGGGGACGGTGCGGACGGAGTCGCTATCAACATCGATCAAGGAGCTTGTTGATGGAGAGTCGACAATCTCGACCTGAGGAGGGGCGGGGGCGCGCTTCTATATCCGTTATTAGCTTGATGTAATGTTTTAAGCTGGATAGAGAGCTTTAAGAAGCTTTATTGTAATGGGCAAGGGAGATAGCAACATACCTCCTCCGCTGTTTGCTTGGGTCCTTTGGCTGCCGCTGCTGCGTACGACATCTTTGCTAATGTGCGGTTGCTGTCAAAGTTCAGTGAAACGATAATCAATCATATGGCGCAAGTACTTACGAAGAAGGATGGCAGAGACGTAGAAGTGGTTGTGCGGATGCAATTTCGTGAGGTTGAAGACGGAAGAAGTCGTGTGCCTTGCCCAGGCCCAGGATGGCATGTGAATCGAAACCTTGGTTGGACTCGCTTGAGGTGTCAGGAGACTGACGTAGGCGGCTCACGCACGGGTAACATAGGAGCAATTGTAAAGCAATCGAAGAAAGAACCACCCTTGATAGTTGTACAATATCGAGATTGCGAAGTCAGCTTTCTGAAGATTCAGGTACATGTTGCTGGCGGTGCGACTTTCACCAATGAACAGTGTAAGATTGACTAGGAGGAATGCTCCAAAGCGAGTATCACCTGCAAGGATATTGATCGACATAAAGTCTGGGAGATTTGTTCTTTATTTTACATAATAACGCCTCCTGATGCATTTTGTGCCTTCTGGTATGGTACATGAATCCACCATATATCAATACAAGAACCATACATCCTTCAAATCTATTTCGAAGTTGCATCACATGATGCCTTTGGCACTAACTCATCACCTTCATCGCCAGCTTTTTGCGATTCGGCTGCAGTTGTATTTTGGCTGTCCCGGTGTGGAGCTTCTGGTGTAATCTTCTCATCCTTTGTTACTGGAGTGGGAGGTTCTGTAGAGGTCTGAGGTGCAGAATCGGGCGTTGACTTGGCTGACGATTCACCTGAAGCTTTCGCGCTTTCTTGTGCCCGGATCTCTTCTTCTATCTCATCCTCATCATCTTCTAACTCGGAACCGTACATCTCTGGATGTTGTCGGAAGCAATCTTGCATGCCCCTATGTCTTGTCAGCCCCTTTCCATAGACTCCCCCACTGGCCTACTCACTTAAACTTCTCTATGCACTCCACGCCCTTCGGCTCCTCATTCGAGTACACAAAGCAGCTGAAAGCCGCCTTGAACTCTTCCCCACAAGGACCATGTGCCATTCCTCCCAAACAAGGACAATCCCAATTGATCTCGCCCGTTTCCGGATTAAATGCCCCTTGCTGATCGGCCTCTTCCTCTAAGCCTTCCATCTCGCCCTCTCCTTCTTGAACATGGCCATCTTCTCCCTCCTTAGCAGCACTCCGCTCCGCCAACCATTGCCTCTTCCGATCTTCCGCTACTGCTTGAGCTTCCCGCTGACGCTTCTCTTCCACAATCGCATCTATGGTCGGCTGTCTAGATTCTTGGACATGGTGTATTGATTCATCTAGCCGTTGAATGGCAGCTGAATCCAGCGTTAGCTTCTCAAAATGCTGTCATTGAATTGTGGCGTTACCTTCTGGCTCCTCCGCAAAAACATTGCTGGTATTATAATAGTACACGCCCGCAGCAGCTAGCCCCCATCTCGCAGCAGTGCCCTTCCAACTCCTCGATTTCTGCGCTGGCGGAGCTGTGCTTAGCAATCGTCGGGAAGAGCTGGACGTGAGTTGTGTTCGGGAGGACAGGATGCGCCGTGGCGCAGATCGAACTGCGGTCTTGAGCATGTTGGATGGATGGATTAAAGACAGTGTATCTGTGGAACGTGCGATGGAACAAAGGAAAGGCAGGATGTGGACATTGGAGCTTGGGAAATCGGAGTTGTTTTGTCATCATCATGATTTTTTTTGGGGACGATACTGGTCACGTGAGTCGGATACCTTCACTACTTTGGGAATCGAGTTTCCTCTTTTTTTGCACAACGTTCGTTTCGTTTTTGGTATTCTTATTTATTACGCCAGCAAATCCCCTCGGTATTCAAAGTTTACTCATATTGCAGTCTTGGAAATATGTCTGCGATTTAAAGCAATGAATTCACGTTCACTTACGCACTTATCACCGAGGAGCCGGAGGTGGAATTCGTGTTGAAAGATTGAGCAAATATATTTTTGAAAGAAGAGGTAGCCAAAATGACTGACGTCGAGGAGACGATCTGGCACCCAGCAGACATCTTTCACCCTAACTCACCTCATCACCGAAGCCATGCAATCGTCATCCTCAACCAGCCACTTAACTTACCCTTCTCTGTGTACCAGAACCTATGGAGCAATTCCAGCTACGATATTGCAGCTGATGGAGGAGCAAATCGAGTCTACACTCTCAACCAGTCCAATTCCTCAGAAGAAGACCTCCCACTCACTACCGTGATCGGAGATCTGGACTCGCTCTTACCTGAAGCACACAGCTATTGGACTTCCAAGAACGTTCCTGTTATTCATGATGACGATCAGTATTCTACGGATTTCATGAAGGCTGTGAATTATATCCGGGGAAAGCAAGATAAAGGACTGGATATTGTGGTCCTTGGTGGACTGGGAGGCAGAGTCGATCAAGGAATGTCTGTACTCCACCAGCTTTATACCTACCAGAAAGAGCCAGGGTATCCTGAAGGCAAGATGTATCTACTTTCCACGGAAGCTATCACTTTTGTCCTGAAGGCAGGACGACATAAGATCAAGGCGATGGCTAAGTATGGAGAGGATGGACTTGGGGCCGGCTTAGGGAAACACGTTGGGATTATTCCACTGAAGGAGCCGAGTATTATCACCACGGAAGGATTGGAGTGGGATATCAAGGACTGGAAGACGGAATTTGGTGGACAGATGAGCACGAGTAATCATGTGAAGAAGGATTGGATTACGGTTGAGACGACGAAGGATGTGTTGTTCACGATTGATTTAGAGCTTCCTGCTGGACAAAGCTCTGATTAGATGTTCTCTATGATCTTGAGACTTCGCCATTCTGCATAGAATATAGACATGAAGTTATTTTCAATATCCCACCATGATGAAGAACTTGCACTCCTTGCGAGCGTGGACATAAAGTCGAGCTCAGGCTTGGCTAGAAGAGAACATCGGTTGAGCTCTTCCGTGTTGTCTTCAAGCCCGGGACGGCGACAATGAGATTAAGGAGTGATGAGAGGATCTTTGCCTTTGAAAATGACATTTTCCAAGCTAGTCCGTTCGCCATTCCCTGATGTGGGGAGCCTTCTATTTCGAGCCAGAGTCATTTCTTAAGTCAGGCAAAGATTGGCCCCAGCTGAGCGTGTCGCTCCTCATAAGAGAGCCTCCTGATCAGATGGGCGCCTCAGAATCTCCAAAATCTTCGCCCTCCTCGCCTCAAATTGCCTCTGCGTAACATGATGGAACTGCAGCGGTGCATCTGCCCCCATGCCTTGAATTGCATCCATACTCTCTCCACTTTCCTCATCCACTTCCAGACCTTGGACTTGCTCAACTCTTGCGTTAGCATCGCCAACCACATCTCGTTCCACTTCCACCTTCATGTTCGAGATCTCCGGGATAGCAAGTCTTTGTTCTTGATGAAGCGTAGGGGGACGCTTCACGGAATTTGCTCTGATAACCTCCTGCATAACCCCCGCATCCCTAAGAGCAGCTTCGAGTAAGAGCTTCTCAAGCTCATCTCGAGGTAAATTTGAGATGATACTCTGAGTCAAATCTCGCCGTTGGTCTTTGATGCTGTGTTTTGTGCGTTTAGGTGTTGGTTGTAGAAGCGTGGTAGACGAGGAGCTATGTCTTCGCGAAGTGGAGCGCGTGGGTTGTATGCTATGCGAAATAGGGGGTTTTGTGGCGGTTCGCGTGTTTGAGAACATTGAGAGACAGGACACAGGTATACGGAGTTTTTAATGTATAGTTGAGATCTCAGAAATTTCAGTTGTAGTTGCGGCCGAGGGGTTGGGATGCTGACAGAGCAATGCTTATTATTACGGACTTGACTAGATTGAACAGGAGCAGTGCTTTAAATTTATGATTTCTGAGTGTGCTTTCAATCACTGGATTCCCAAGTTCTAGATTAGAGTCTTTGTACGGGGTTTGGCTTTATCTGAGGCAAGAGATTCCGACATAAACGAATTAGTAATGCATGAAGACTAACCCGGAACTGTCGGTCTTCTCATAAGTCTTTCCACGAAACTTACTTCACTTCGCATTAAAACATCCTAGACATGAATGTATTCTTATTGCTTCTGGCAATCTTCTCTATGGCCTTCTCGCGTTATCGTTACCTATCAAACGCCAGTACCGTGTATAAGATGCATGCCGTCCCACCAGCCGTAACGCCATGCTTTTGCACCATCAAATCAATCTACCCATCCAAGCCATGGCCAGTCATCCAGGCGAATTTCATATAATCATTTCCTCTTCGCTCGTCTCTGTCAAGCTCTCATCGCTGCTAGACTCAATCGTCCGCTCGTCCGGCTTTCCAATCTCAACCACCCCATTCTCGTCTCCATGCGCAGTTCCATTCGTATAAGGCTCTTCATGGAAGTCGCAAGCACCGTCGAGGTAGCTACCTATTCCAGAGACTTTAGACACAACATGCATCTTCATCTGTTCGATCTGTTCTGACTTTTCCTTCCGAATTCTCTCTCGTTCCAATTTTGCTGCCTCGCGAGCACTTCTTCTTCGTACCCTGTTGTCTGAGACTCGAATGAAAGAGAATAGTTGAACGATGACCATCACAATAGTATATCTCCAGCACAACTTATCATCGTCGTGCATGTCGAGATAAGGTTTCGAACCTGGCAGAGGACCAAGGCTTTCCATGATAGGGTGTGGAGAGTGCGAGATGGTGAGAGGCGGAGGCCACATGTGCGAGACATACGTATTGACTAGATGGAGGATGAAGGCAGGGTTGAGCAGGACAGCTGGAAGCAGGTAGGATGTGCTAAGGTTGGGCATTTTCGTGATCGTTGGGAGTTTTCTAAAAATTGTCAGCAGGAGCTTTGACATGATCGGTGGGGCACCTACAAAGACATTCAGACTGATCTATCCTTCTTCGTTGTTTAGAACAGTAAGTATGTGCCTCAAAGACAACTGGCGGTCGTTTCCAGAGAATGGAAGAAAGTGTTGAGACCAAGTACTGGGCGGGGTACAAGATCTGCTGCTTGTCTTGCTGCGAAGTTGCGCAGGATAGCACAGGCGCAAAGACTGCAAATATCTTTGTGCCACCGGTGGGTCGAGTCTTGATGAATAATTTGTCCAATTTGTGATTGACTTTGGCAAAACACCCCGCTATCTCTTCAGACGGTGACGTTCGTGAGGATCTTGTGAGACAAGGTTTGCCAAGGCGTTCTAGAGGCGCAGCAAAAAGATACAAGAAGCTCGAAAGGCAAAGCGCAACGAAAGTCAATTGTCGAGCAACAATGGGTGTCTTGGGGCGGTGATGGTGAATTGGAGGCAAGAAGCAGATCTAGGGGAGGCAGCAACGAAATGCAGTCCAGATGGAGAAGAAGCATGTGGCAGGCGCAACGGGGAGAGTATGGAGTGTGGGCTACGAGCTACTTCCCAGTTTGGCCGTCCCATGGAACCATGGAACCATGCAACGCAAGCTTTCTTTGCACGTCCTGAGGCTTGGGCCTATCACATTGCTCCTCACCTAAGTTGCGCCAACTTTTGCATGTGTGTCTGCGGGTGCTTCCCTGCCGAGGCCTTGGAGCGCGGTGATACGCCCCCAGCTCCGGCTTTTCGATTTTCGATGCAGCGCGCTCAGATAAAAAGCATCTGGCCCCATCGCCTCAGCTTTCCAGGGTCCTCGAAAAATGGCGGTCCCTGAAGATCGGATAGGCGGTGTGAATGACGTGCCGCCTCGACGTTAGCGAGCCGCCCAGCAGGCCCGGCCGCCGATGTTTTTCAAGCCACATCGCGGAAACGGTCTAGCCACGTGTGGACAGCAGACGAGGCTCCCGACCTCATTTTTTGTCGGAGAGAACATCGCGGAGGACGTTGTGGCCACAGCATCTCCGTCCAACGAACTCCCCATCACCTGCAGCTCTGAGTAAGCTGGGCAATCCCTCACCATGGTAAGACTCTCCCTCCCCTGCTTCTATTCCCCTATCTGATGTAAACAGAACACCCTTTTCAACACAGCTCTCAAGCAGTCCACAGCTCTCAAACGAGACCTCTCATCGAATCCTCCCGGCCAACCACTGTCACCCTCCCTGCTCGGCCAGATCTCCGTCTCCTTGACCTCCTTCTCCCGCACACTTGATGCATACGCCGACCTCGAGAAATCCGAGCTGAATCCCGCAAAAAAAGAAAAGGCCCGGGAAAGAATCACCTCGTTTCGCGCGGAACTACAGTCCTTTCGCGAAGAACTGAAAGAGCTCAAACTCCAGAATGAAGAAGTACAATCGAGTGTGAATAGGCAAGAGTTACTAGGACGGAGACCCCACAATACTGCAACGCCCGATAACCCATACGCAAATGCGGAGATAAAAGCGAGTCCTAGTGTATGGGCGCCGAAGGACGGGTCACTTAGCATGGGGTCTGGGGATTACACGAGGGAAACACATGCTCTGAGAGAGCAGAATTTCTTCGCAAATACGCATTCGGCGCTTGACGAATACCTTGCCAGAGGACAGGCTGTGCTGGGAGATCTGGGGCAACAACGGGAAATTCTGAAGGGGACGCAAAAAAGACTATATAGTGTGGCAAACACACTGGGCGTGAGTGGTGATACGATTCGCATGATTGAGCGGAGGGCGAAGCAGGATAAATGGATTTTCTGGGCCGGAGTGGTGATCTTCTTTGGCTTCTGCTGGCTTGTGTTACACTACCTGAGATGAGTTATGGGATGACGAAGGTTGGCACTGAGGAAGGGAGACTGTAAGAACTGTTTGCTTGTAGCGTGGAGTTCGGCGTAACAGAAGACGAATAATTGTCTTGGTTCTTATTCACGAGCACATTTCTTGCTTCACAGCTTGCATACCATTCGTTCCTGCACTTCATGAAACGATTTCTCTCCTTTTTTAGCTTACATAAATGCCTTCTTTTTAAACAAGGGGCGTAATTAAGAGTAAGGACTCTTAGAAGGCCGAATTACCCTTTTTGGTATTCTCACTCTTTGTTCTCCTCTTCAATCTGGAATGATTCCGCGGTCATTTCAATTTCATACCTCCATGCAATTGGCCCATTGCATCTCGAATTATAGTGCCCTGACAGAGATCCGAATTAATTGGGATTGGATCAAAGCAAATCGAGAGCAAGACATCAAGTTCTCTTAACCAGGTCAGTAAGAACAAAGTTGCTGAATTCCAATTATAAGTTACTCTACTCTACGAGGAAATCAAGCACCGGGAACACCGAGTAGCTTCGCAGTCTCCTCATCCTTGCCCTCAAGCCATATATCCATAGCCTTCTTCAACTCATAGAAGCCCTTATTATTCATAGACGGCAGATCGTACAACATATCATGCCCAATCATCTGTTGCGCAGCACCCAGATACCTATACCCCTCTGGAAACTTCTCTAAAACTGCCTTATCCCACTTGGGAAGCGTTTGCCCGTCCAATGCAAGCACTTTATCTTTCTCATAGAAAAGCTTCACATACTGCGCCTTCCACTCCTGGTCTTTCCCAGACGCATCTGGTATCTTCTTGCAGAACCAGATGAAGCGACAATCGCATTCCACATCACAAGCGCTATTGGGAAACATGAAGCGTTGCGTGATAGTTGCTTTCATCTTCCCGACTGCTCGAGAGGTGGCTGGGTTGAGGTCAACGAGCGTGCCGTTCTCGCGGTGCATGATGAAGTCCCCGTTCTCGCGGCCCGTCTTAGAGATCTCGATGAAGGTATCGATGTCGACGCCTCCACCCCATGCTATGACATGTCATCAACTTCATACTTCTGCGCAGAATTGATTTTGACTTACTTGTCCATAGGTATGCACCCTTCTCTGCCCAAGCGTCGCGGTAGTTCTGCCATTCCGAGGCATCGCGGTATACTGGCCAGGCTCGACAAATCTCGGAGACTGCGAATCGGTCCAGAAGGTCCTGCTGAGTGCCGTTCAGGTGAGAGTACCGCTTGGGCTGGGTTTCTTTGGCAGTGATGTTATATTTGTTGGCCATGATGAGATTGTAGAGAAATAGGTAATTAGATATAACTTAATCCAAATCCGTCACTATAGTAGAGAAGAAATATTCATATGTTTCGAGCCGAGTGAGAGATGGCCCTTCAAGTGCAGGCCAAGAAGATTATTTATACACAATTGACAGTACATAAGGGTATTCAGATGACGTCTGACAGCCACATACGAATTGAGTACTATGCTTCTCAACAAACTTTCTTACATGCAGCATCTGGAACTGACAGCTCGTGCTTTTTCGGCGCAAGTTACAAGAGACCCGGTCCATTCGGCTGCAGCTTCGGCTTGCGGGAAGCAACTACTGTATGCGAAATGCGAAATGCGACAGACTTTTGGCAAGCCACGAATACTTTAGTTGAGGGGTTAAGTGACTATTTTAGTTATATGCGCTCATTAGGTCTGTAATTGACTACTGTAGTATACATTCCTCGATTCCGCTTCTGAACCAGAATAATACTTGATCGTCGGAGTTTGAGCGTGCGTTTATTTCTGGCCCTAAACTCAGATACTGCCCACAAGGGAAGTAAGGTAGCTCGTGCTGTAAATTCAAAGCTCTGTTTTGCGTTCCGCGCATCAGTATTTGGATAGCGTGACACAGTGCTTTGTAATGAATTCCCGACGATGCTGCAGCTACGCAATTCACGATTACACCAGAGAGCCATTGGTACTTCCATCCATCATTACCACCATGTTCTCCATATCACTCTATGTTGCTGTCCTTAGCCACCAATCAAGGCTTCCAGTCCAAAACAAAAATCTTGCGCACCCAATCGTACTTCCACTTCGGAGCAGCCCATTTCCACAGAAACTCCCCCAGCTCAGCGATTGGAATGTCGCGGTATGGGTGATATTGGCTCGGGTGGCTGTATACTATATCGAGCTTGACAACTCCATGTAGGCTCTTGTGCAGAGGGTAGAAAGCTTTGCAGCTGAGACCGAGACAGGTTGAGGAGACAGGGCCGAGAAGGGAGAAAATCATTAGTTGCAATTCTGGTGGGGGGGATATCAGGCGGCAAAAGGACGAGGAGGGTGTTTGAGCTGCGGTGCTTAGCTCGTATTCGAAAAAGGTGTTACACCACTTACTATGCACGTCTGCTTGTAGCTTAGGCATTGTGTTCAGTACAATTAGAGACAAAGTTTCGAGTTTAAGGAAGCAATTCTGTTTAGTATGGAGAATTGAGGGACGAAGTTTTGATGTTGACATGCTAAATTTATTCGAGAATGTAAGCAGAAAGTGACCTGGTGGTTGACCCGACCTCGGATCAAGGTCTCCTTATTTCAGAAATAGTGGAAATATTTAGTCGAATTGCAACAAAACTTTGGGACTGTAAAGAAAGAGTGAATTTGTTGACTCTGTAAGAGAAGACGAGCTGGTGGCTCTCTGGTTCTTTGAAAAATGGAAAGATATCGCAATGAATAACGCAAGCACGTGATCACCTCCGATAGTGAAATGGAAGTGAAATCTCCGTCGAGATTTCGCTTTCGGGATGGACATCCAACAGAACTACTTGATGCGTCTAGAGGGTATGATTAAGGTAAATTGTACCTTTAGTTGTGCGCTTAAGGATTGGATGTTACGCGTGGCGTAATGGTGGGATATATTTCGAGTACCTGAGAGATTAGCTTTAAGTAAGTTGTGACGATGTGAACAATCACAACGAAAGGGGAAGGCACCCGGAATTGAGTGTTGGGAGGCCACACCCCCGGGATTTCCGGCTCTTTCAAAGAATGACCATAGATTTGAAATTTGAAGTCGCCGTCAGGAAACAACTGGAGTCTCCTATTATGTTAAGCGAGCCCCTGAAGCAGGAAAGCTACTGTAGCATTATGAGGAGAAAATGCAGTCTTTGAGGAAGCGTTCAGAATATGATCACGGATGTAAGAGCGAAGCATAATTCAAGCGTCACACTACAGAAGCCAAGAATTGATGAGAACTTTCCATTACTTCGCAAGGGTATCAAGCATTATCATCTAGACTGTGCTCAACATAGCATACAAGAAAACGAATGACCAGCACAGGCTCCCAACCAGTAAGATATACAGAAAGTAAAGATACATCTAGCCAGGTCGCAATGAGTCGGAAGAAAGAGATAGCTTTCAATATCTAGACAACACGACTGGGTTGAGGCTGACAATGTGACACATGCCTACAGCATTAACATCCCACTAGCAAGAACAGCAATCGAGGATATGACACCGAGCTTGGCAAGCAACTTGCCACCTGCTTCATTTGGCGTCGATGTCTGAGTTGTGGTTGCCGGGCTAGTAGCATTGGCTGCTGTATCAGCGCCTTGAGTGTCTAGTCTGCATGTTAGCAAACAGTTCTTCTCGTCATTGACATTGGCATTGACATCCGCCAAACAAGAAAAGACTTACCAGCCTGGGCTTCAACACTGGTAGGGTGACCAAAGGACGCGCAATCCGCAACAAGAGTTGCATTGCTCTGCAAGTTGGCCAAGCGATCAGCGGCTTTCGAAGACTCTGCTTTGATCTCATTGATTTTCGTAACATTGTTCTTCGTGTCGTCAACCAGAGCAGTAGAGTTGTTGGCAAATGCAATAAACTTCTCGAGGCCTTTGATCTCTTCGCATTGGTGCTTCTCCTTGTTGTGCGCGTCGACGATGAAGCATATGGCGACCAAAGTTGAGTTACTCTGAAGCTGTTGGAGCTTGGTGGAGCCCTGCGAGGCTTCTGCTGCGATCTCTGTGATCCTAGTACCGTTGTTGTTGGCTTTGGTTGATACTTCAGTGGCATTAGATGCAAATTTGAGGAACTCCTCGAGCTTCAAGAGCTCCAAACAATCGCGTTCGAGTTTTTCTGCGGCAGCGAGAATCTGGCACTCCACAATAAGGGTCTGGTTGTTCTTCAGATCGGTGAGCTTGGAAGCATCTTGCGAGGCCTTGGCTTGTAGTTCGGCTATCTTTGTTGCGTTGCCATGGGTTACCTCCGCTAGGGCAGTTGAGTTGGCGACGAGGTTCTCGAGTTTTTCGAGGGAGAAAATTTTATCGCACTCTCGCTCGAGTCGCCCTTCCTTGTGGTGACGGTGGTCATGATGGTGGTGCTTCTTGTCCTGTGCAGCACTCCCATCTGCGATGACGGCCGAAGTGAAGAGAACGGCCAAGAAAAGGCTAGAGAATTGCATGGTGTATATTAGAATATTACTGATTTAATAAATGAGTGACTTGAACGACCGGCGCAGCCGAAATAGAAGAAAAAGAGCGTGTAGAAGTGAAAGAAGAGAAAGAGCTCTAAATTGCAGTCTGAAAGAGAGTGTAGATGCCATTCCACGGGAGCATGAATGATCTTCTATATAGTGGTTCATCAACACCCCAGAGGCAGTCTGAACCGCGAGTTGGCCAGCTCGAGGTCAACTCTCACCACTCATCAACAGAGCTCTTGGCGATCAAACTGCATAAACATGAGGCCATCGCAAAGGCTTTCGTCCGATGAACAATCGTCTCATGTTCTGAAGCAGTTGGATGGTGGTCAGACTGACGAGCTACTCCATTGAGTGCATTGCAGCAGTAGTGGACGAGCAGATCAAGCAATTGCGGGCACCATTGGATCTCCGTCGGATCTGGTGGTTTCCTTGGCGCAAGTCATCTACGCTTTCGTCCAGCATTGACGCGGAGCGCAGATGTTCGGATGGAGGTTCTTGCGGAGTGTTTTCATTGGGGGAACGGGGTTCTGGTGACGATGCTCCAACGGTTTCGTTGACGACTCTTTTCCAGTTTCAGGGGGTATTCCGCCCTCTCTCCGCATCAAGCTCGGACGAACTTGTCCAAATCTGGGGGAGGAACTTGAAATAATTTTAAAAAAGGTTCATGCGATTACGCTTAATGCATTTGTTCAGATGCAGATGGAAACCGTATTTGGTGGTCAGATGGATGGAAACTGCCACGATGAAAACGAATGCTGATGACGCCGATGCCTTGCCTTACCTTCCTGGCTACCACTTGGTGACCTAGCAGACCACTCGCACCGCAACAGCTGATCGAGAGTTCTAGGGAAAATGTCCCAGAGAGAGATTGAACGGACTCATTCCTATTCAACGCTTGTTGGCAATCTTGTTCCCTTGAGGTGCATGTTCAGTGTTCCGCATTTGCGGAGGTGAAGTTTGAGGGGATCTTCAAACAGGGCTGAGTCGGATATTGTGGATCCCGGGACAGAAGGCGGTGGCCAATTTCGACGACACGTGACAGCAGTAGAGCCTAGATTAGTCATCAGCGCAGCTTCCCTCTGGTGCCTTGGTGCCTCTGATGCCTCTAAGCACAACGCGTCCACCAACAATGTCATCAGCAAACAAGCGGCCTCACGGTGAGTATGCTGACGGCGCCGTGTCGCCGCTATCGCCTGCGAGATCTCCACAGGCGCAGAAGTAATTGCCTAAATGAAGCAAGCTTGAAGCATACTACCATCTCTGAGACCAAGACCAGAGTTGCGAAGTTACTCCCCGAATCTAGACCCAGTCTTCCCAGTTCTACAGAAACGGTAGTACGGACACAGAACTAATTCGAGCATTGTTTCCATGCAGTGCAGAAATTCATGAACGAGCAGCTATTGCTGTCATGGACCCTCGAAGGGTCTATGCCTACAACCTAGCAGATTCGGTGCACTTGGAATGATCATCTACACTCATATTCAGAGAAAGCCTGTTCAGAGGTCACACTTCCGGGTCAAGTTCGATACTCTCTATGCTCTGCTAGAAATTAGAATGAGTAGTATGTGTGCATCCTCGAGCGACTACGCAAAGGATGTAAAGGACGGTCCAGTACCCAATGAAATCGGGAATGCAGTAGTAATTATATTGTCGGGGCTGACGAAAGAGAAGAAGAAACTTGTTTTGTAGATGAAAGACTTGCTGGAAAGTGTGAGGACCCTTCAGAGGTAATCCGTTGCAGATAATGTAGACTTATGTCTCCCTTATTTTGTGCCGATCAGCAGGTGAGGAAACTGCCTTGGAAGCAAGTGCTTAAGAAAATGCAGAACCTTGTTGAGTTTGTGTTGATTCTATCCTGCTGGCGTTTGATTTGGACGTACTATATACCTCACCTCTGTTATTCTGTCCGTTATTGATTGCATGGATTCGGCGCATTTTGGGATTCGGATCCATTTTTTCAGAATATTTGTCTTGAACTGGCTGTCATACGGGGGAGAACCAAAGCGGCACTTATCTTCAAGGTCTGAAGTCAAGATAATGTATTGAAAGTCTTTCTTTTGGACGTACATATGCTTTATTGTACAGTGAGAGACTCCACGTTCGTCAAATATTCCAGATATTCTAGAATATTAATTCTAGCCCCTCTAACTTCCGAGCAACTGTGCAGCTTTGACTTGGAACATTGAAAATGGGTGCAACATCTTCTGTCCAGGGCGAGGCTGTGTATTAATATCCAGCTTCGATACTAGGATGCAAGAAGCAACTAGTAGCGAGCCGACTTTTACGTCAAACGTTCTTGTTCATCTTTCTCTGCACCAAAGCGGCACGACCTCTATAAAAAGTCAAATTTTACTTGAGTATTTTATATGCTTAGAATGGAGCGAGGAACGAGCGACGAAAGTTTTGAATCGTCGAGATTCGTAATAGAGTTCTCCTTATAATGCGTCAATCTAGTCTATCGTTCAATTGAGGAATGTCAGCCAATCATTCTTAGACCCGAAAACAACCTTGCTTCGGCACGGCACGCGGTTGGACAACCATACGATCCAGGACCCATTTCTTCGAAGTTCCTATATCAATATCGGGCCCCGAAGAACAAGAGGCCGCCAATCAGACGAAGACTCTTTGACCTTTTGTGGGAAACTCTCCTGAAGCTGAATAATTATCGATGAAAATCTCTTGACTAAGCTTTTGTTCTGCGTTTCCTATCATTCCTGACGATTTTTCATTTCATAAATTCTAGCGTACATATATTCTCCAAAGTCTCCGCTGAATGCTCATATTACAAAGTACGAGCCCTTTGCTTGATTTTTCCCCCATCAATTTAAGAACGTCTCCAACCAAAGCTCACTTCTTTATCGACAAATATGGATGCAGGAAAACTTCCAATGCCTCTCATTCTTGGACTCGGGGTGCTTTCAGAAGATCTCCATGTTCAGAATGATATTGTTGAAGCGGCCCGTGTGTCAAACATCAAGTGTCTAGATACCGCCCGTCATTATGTATGTATTCAAACGTGCCTTGCTTCAATTCAATGGCTAAGTGGGCTAGAACAGTGGCAGATCCGAAAAGTTCATTGGGGACAACGGCCTCTCTTCTGAATTTCAAATCATTACCAAGGCGCCTATGGGTCTTACGCCTGGTGGTTCGACCAAAGAGGGAATTTTGAAACAGTGGGAACAGAGTGCGAAGGCTTTGAAGACTGGTAAAGTGTGTCACAAATCAATTATTCCATCGACTAGAGTTGCTGATTGCTCTGTAGGTTTCAATGTATCTGCTCCACGTGCCTGACGACAACACACCCATATCCGAGACCATGGAGGGTATCCAAGCTCTCTACCTCGCAGGAAAATTTCAGGAGGCTCGTGTTCTTGTCCATTTTCTTCGTCATCGTCGCTAACAGCCAAAGTTCGGACTCTCCAACTTCACCGTCGAGCAAGTTGAGGAATGTTATAACTTTGCAAAGGCCCGCAACTACGTTCTTCCAACCGTCTACCAAAGCGTTTACAGTGTTGTGAATCGCCAAAACGAAACGACACTCTTCCCAACCCTTCGCAGGTTTGGAATATCAATTCAAGGCTACTCTGCACTCGCCAGCGGCTTCCTTGTCAGAACTTCCGCCGCCATTAATGCAGGATCCGGAAATTTCAACCCTAATACTGTACTTGGCAAGATATTGCATGATATGTACGGCAAGCCTAGTTATCTGGCAGCTCTAGAAGAGTTTGGGAAGCTGGCTGAGGAAGCAGGGACTACGAAAGCGGGACTTGCGTATCGGTGGGTAGTCTGGAATAGTTTTCTGGATTCGGAAAAAGGAGATACAGTTGTGCTCGGCGCAAGCAGTGGGAAGCAATTGAGCGAGACAGTGTCGGAGATCGAGAAGGGGCCACTTGAGGGATGGGTTGTTCAGAGATTGGAGGAGCTGTGGAGGAACATCGAAGCAGATGCTCCGGGGAATAACTTTGAGACTTTCACAAAATTAACGAAGGCTGGGCTGATTTAAGCAAGTGGGACAGTTTCTGCATCCGCTAGTTTAGAACCTAGAATGAGATCTTCACGATGTCAGCCTTGACGTCCTTTTAGGTTCGTAGCTATGTTCGTATTTCTCCATCTTGTCTCCTAAGCCATATTTCATTCCTTTTAGCTTAGGTTGCATTCATGATTCAATAGCCACTTTTCGTCACTTTTTGTTTCCCGATTTGCTCCCATCATACTCGCAAGGTGCTATAATAGATTTTCCCTTCTTTCCCTCTCACAGCTGAGATCTCAATAAGACCATTTCCATTTTTGTTCTGCGTCCATGCTACTTTCCATTCTACACACCTCGTTACTCCATGTCTGCCTTTGCGCAAGCTCAAAACATCGGCAAAGTCTCAGGGCCACCTAGTTTCAACTCTTTGACCGCTGCACAACTGGGAAATTCTTGCCATGCCTTCTTTAACTCTTTCGTATCTCCCCCCAACGCCCCAAGAAAATGGATTTGGTATGTTGCATCAGCCATCCCTACAAACAATAATCGGTAATAGCTTCGAAGCGCCACTCGATCAGGGCTGTCGATGAGACTCCATATCTGCTTGAAGTCCACCGATTTGGCCTCGCGCTCGCAGAGCTGGGTGACGAGCCACAAGGGATATTGGTCGAAGACAGCACCGAGGACCTCCATTCGTTGCTCATCAGTCAACTCCTTGAAGAAGTCCTTGGTTTCCCAACCACACCTATTTATACAGGCGTCCGTGCTTTTCGCAATTTTCTTGACAGCTCGGTACAGCCAATGCAATGACTGTGTAACATGAGAATTGCTGCGTGACTCAATGAAGCGTTTTCTCTTGAGATAGACCTTGTCGTGAGGCTGGATATAGGTCGGGATGAGGTCACGGATGTCGCTAGCTGTTATGTTATTGTATCGAGCAGTGTGGAAATCGACCTTTGTCTTGATAAATTGCTGTTTGTGTTGTCTTGTTCTAAGACTTTTAGGTACAATGAAGAGGGTGCTTGCTGTTGTCATTATTGTCGTCTGGCTCTGGGCTGCCTTCGAGACGAGATTGTTCGCCTCCTGAATCTGGACGAGAGTTAGCTACTTAATTTAGTACACGGACAGAAAGAGAAGGGACTGAGAATGAATTTTAGGTAGAACAATAATGTATGAAAGCAAGAATAGGTGTGCCGAAAGTGAATTGTGAAAAGCCGGCCAGAAATTGAACTGTGGAAAGATGCGCTGAAAGAGAACACAGGTGATGATAACTGGAAAAGGAGTAGATGGCCTGAAAGTGAATTGTAGAAAACCTGGGCAGAAGGTGAACTACTTTGAAGTTGAAAAGGGGGCCGAAGGTCAACATGTGCCAAAGATCAGTAAACAGGGAATAGATGTGTCAGAAGTGAGCTAGAACAAGATTGGCGAAGACGGAATTGTGAAAGAGTAGCTGATAATTGAAAAGATAAGCCGAGACTGAATGGAGGCCCTGAAAATGAAAAGAATGGACGGAGAGTGAAAACATGGGCCGAAAGTGAGAGGTAGCTGTGGCATAGAGAGTTCCAATTTGGTTCGTATTGAACCTATAGAAGTCGGCTTACATCGTCTGAATTCATAAGAGGAGTCCATCTCTTTGACTCGATCTCCGCCAGTAAGTCTTTGAATGCTTGTTCTTGGGCTTCGTTCGCCATGGTGTTGGTGTAGATTGAGGTTGAGGTTGAGGTTGCGAGGAAGATGAACAAGAAGTGTTGTTTATATTCCAGGCGAGGAATCTCGAATGCCGAGTCTCCTTCCAATTCACGCATTTTATCGACTTTCATCTTTGTTTACTAGCCCATAAGCTCACCCGAAAGCACATAGCTCATCAGATAGGGCTACGTCGAACCTGTTCTTTCAAAGAATACACTCTACTGGACAAAAGCAATCCTTCAACTTTCAAATTCCTATTTACGAACATTTGCATTGTTATCGAAGGTCTCTTTTGATGCTCTCTCGAACCATTACGGTCATATTGTCCACTTTCTCCCCTCTCTCCGCTAGACGCGCGAATAAAGTACGCGAGAACCTTCCCCACGATGCTGAGCATTATGACCTTCAACTTCGAGCCACTTTTCTTTTTTAGCCTCAGGAATAGACTTATTGATGGCCCCTCATGCAGAGTGAGAGGGATGCATGCTTCTTACCAGGGATGTATGTAGGTTCTGTCCTATTAACAGGTACTTAGATCATAGTAGTGAGCAAAGTGAACTATGCTCAAGCAGCGTCAAATTATGTTAAAATCGATTGAATTTGCGCTACCCAACCTGAAGTGATTGTGCTGCTGATGCGAAGAACTCTCTCATATATGATTTTCATGCAACCCCCGATGCAAAGTCCCAGCCGGCCGCAAATGCATACATAAATTCGTCAAACAATCTATCGAACTCACAGGGTATCTCCAGAATCTCCACCTGTATCCCATTCCTGTACTCCTCTCTATCTAAAGCTTCTCTGCCTCGCCTGTAGGTGTGGTAGTCCCCTTCGAGTGAGACATGCTATAAGGTGCCTGTGGATTTATCAGTAAGCCGTTCTACATGACATAGCTTCTCGACGTAAAGCAATAAGTGTGAAATATATATAAAGTAAATAGAAATCATACCAGCGCCTGCTTGGCGACGCAAATTCTCCAAGCAAGGTTCTTGACGTTGCCATCCGCGAGCACGACTCCAGGTGCGAGCTCAATACCGAACATTTGGTGGACTGCAAAGACGACTCGTTTTGCGTACTTGCCGTCTCGTTCGACTAGGCTGCCAAAACTCTCGTTGACGGTATTTGGTGCGATTTCTGGGTCTCGGTCAAAGCAATTTCGGACGACTGGGAGGAGGGCGTTTTCGACGGCAGTGCGGACGAGACCGTTGGCGTCAACCCCACCATCTTCTTCGTCGAAACGGGCAATTCGGATTTCAAAAGCGCGCGAGACTGCCATCACGTTATGCTTGCCGTCATGATGGTAGCGAAATTCGAAAGAGCCAAGAGTCCAGAATAGCTTGTCACCCTCAAAGACCATCTCTCCTTGCATATAGTCATGTATTGAGCCATCTTCACGCCTAGTTCCTGAGACGAGCTGGTCTGATACGAGGATATTGTCGTCCCCAGATGTATGTTCATGCTCGTTTTTTGTTGTAGGGACCCATCGACCGGCGGAAGAAACACGTGTGACATCTCGATCAGCATTTTCAGCAACTTTGTAGAGTCCGATCCAGTCGCTCTTGCTGTGATTAACAGGTGCTGTCCATTTGACCTTTATTGGTGCGCCATACTCAAATATCAAAGGGCTGTAATTATCCGTTCGTGGCTTGGGAAGTCTTGCTGTGAGACCCTCCTTTCCAGCGTCATGGACGCTATCAGCCTGTGCTGATGATGCTGTACCCTCGATCTCGATAGAGTAGTCTCTTGGATTGAAGCCGGCTAAGTCGGGAGCTAATCGAGTTACGGTGATGCGGGCAGGATATTGGCTGAACAATGCAGTGGTGTCTCGGACAATGGTAGAAACACCAGCTGCCAGCTTTGGCCGAGCAGCATCGAGGAACTCTTCGACGAAATGGCTTGTCTCGCCCAGAACCTTGTCAACACTGCCTTGGAATTTCTTGAATGGAGGTGGGAGTGATCTGCGAATACTTTTAGTGAGTCCAGCTTCAGGCCTCAGATTTCTCCCGTAGAGTTTCTGCATATGAGGTTTCTCCACGAATTGGATGAAAGCTAACGATGAAATGTGGCTGATTAGAGCCAAGAAGAAGATGGCAGGGCTCCAGGTGATAAGAACAGCTCCCCAGATGCCTGCGAGGCCGATGATACGTTCAGGGTTGTTGAGGTACCGATATATTCCACTGTACGTCAACTTCGGAGCATGGTCGAAAAAGAAGTCTCCGAAGAACCATCCAAATTCGCCAAGGGAATCATAGATGCTGACCGCTGTCCAGACTTGGAGTGCAACAAGGCCAGTTCCCACAACATGCTTTAGCAAAACCAAGCCGTAGCCCCAATCTGCTGGAAACGAGTACATCTTCCAAGTTGCAGCAATAAAACTTGCATAGCACATCGTCATGCTAAGGTGATACATTCCTTTCCACTGTCTCCACGCTTCCTCAGTGCTTTCACCATATTTGACGAAGTGGCGGGTCCACATTTTCTTATTTGACTGCTTGTCAAGAATGATACCCAGGCCAACACTATACCACAGGCGCCATATAAGAGCATTCACAACGAAGATAGCTTGGTATGTTGGAGTGGAAGGGGTGACGGTAGTGATCATCACCATGAACGCCTGTAGGAGTAGAACTGAAATATCCGTGATTCGGAATAAGTCAATATTTCGAAATCCCATTAAGTCGTGCACTGCGCTGGGCTTGGTTGATTTCGTGGGTGTTAGAACCGCGACGTCATGGTGCTCTTGGTACTCAATTCCCTCCGTGCGGGCCGCAGAGGCATTAGCAAGGTCGATGTCGCTTGGGCTTGGATGTTGTTCTCGTTTCCTGGGGGGAGGGGGATTATAAGTCTTCTCAATGTGGGGATTCTCCACGTAGACAAGAAATGCGAATTGAGCAGCATGTGCGACGATCGAGATGAACAGGACGTTGTAACTCGCTGCCATCATGGAGATACCGTAGTAACCAGCGTATCCCACAGAATACATCGGATGAGGTGCCATCTCGAAGACGCCATCAAATGTTAACTCTTGGTCGATCAGGTAGAAGAAGTCGCCCCAATACCAAGCATAGTCCTTGACGACGCGGTGCGCGTCTAGTTTAACCCACAGGTTGAATCCAAACAGAAGTATGCCTGTTGCCCAACGAGCAATAGCCATGACCAGACCTTCTCCGGCAGGGCGACCTCCGCAAGCAATGGCAAACAGACAGTAAGATGTAAAATCACACATCAGGATCAAGTCGACTACTCTCCTAAAAACTAACCATGTGTTGTACTCAATTGGAGCCTCTTCAAACTTGTAATCCTCTGGGATCTTGGTCTCCAGTTCACGTTTGAGGAGCTTGTATAACCACGGGCGAGGATTTCTTCCTGTCTTTGGGTCTTCGAATAGGCTCCACTTCTTAGCCCATGTTACGAGACGTCGATGGTTAGATTGTATTTGCAGCAAATACCCAATCCCAATGTTGTAACATCCTCTCCAAAAGAGAAATATTATTGCGAACACTGGTCGTTTGAAGGACGCAGGTAGCAGGTAGAGGGTAAGTATGTGTAGGCAGAGAATGGCGATCACAACAGCATCAGAGAGATTTTTAGGCTGTCGAGGGTCGAGCAGTTGCGAGACCATATCGTGAGTCTGCGGCACCGTGAAGACTATCTCCCTGTTAGCATCAAGGGACTGTGCCTTGTCTCCAACATCATCGAAGACCCCGCTGACGCTCCAAACTTACTTGTTCCGCTTGGCGTTCTGCCAAATGTCTTCTGCTCTTTCTCAACATCTTCCCCATCTTGCGGGGTATCTATGCCACTGCTGCCATTTGAAGGCTGCTCCTTATGTGTTGTCTGCGCAACATTTCGCTCTCGAAGGCCTTCTGATGCCTTGGGTGGGGCCTGCACGCTCATGCTGGCAGAAAACGGCGGAGTTGAGTCCGCTGTGGAATGACGTTGAAAGTTAGCAACAACGGAAGAAATCGCGTTGTGCCAGACGAGTATTGAGTATTCGGTTGGATTGCCGTCTTGAAGAGGTTCAACGAACTATGAAGCGGCCCAAGTGTTGGGCCTTTGTTCCATGTCGTGGTTTGGTGGCACTGCGACGAAAGCTAAAAAACTGTCTCGTGGGGCAGCAGCCGGGGTAAAGAGAAGCTCATTGGCCAATCAGAGGCTAGCGTACTGGCGCAAAATTGCAAGCACTTGCGCAGGTTTAATGGCCGATGGCCCGTCAGGGCAAGTCGTACAATTCGTCATCGTGGGTATATCCTCTGGTATCACCTCAACGCGCCTGGGAGCAGCGGTACGGCCAGTGAAGTGTGTAAGGTTAATCTTTGTCGATTCAAACGTCATGAAAACAATCTCGTCTGACTGGATCAGCAGGTACCACGCACGCGATACGTTGCTCTATTGGTAATGAACTACGCAAGGATCGGCTGAAGTGCATCAAATTCACGCACAGTTTGAAGGGCTACCTATGGCACATTTTGGGCCAGACTCGCAGATGTCAAGAGAGATCTTAAGCCGACCTTCGGAGAAACGCGCACACCGCCTTCCACAAACGGTGTGGTTACAGGCCAGCGCGCTGGGATAAAACAATGTATTCAACGTCTTCTTCGGAGGGTCCTAGCACTCGAGCTTTACAGCGCAATCAATTTTGTTTCTGGAAATTAATGTAAAACCTTCGGTAGGACATATCTAGACAAGTTCTCTCACGCCGGGCTAGTTTGGGCATACTAAGACTCAGGTCCCGTGCTGCGCCATAGGCAACGACTCACACAGCCTCATCGCCTTCACGGCCTACTCAAGACAGAGAAAGTGGGCGTGAGGAGCCGTGCCCGTCTGAACTGAGCTGGTTCACAATAGGACCTTGTACAAGCGGAATAGTGGCGGTGTGCGAATTTGAGTACTCAAGCTAAAGAAAGATGTGCTCGAGTTGAGATATCAATGCATGTCTCTGGAAAGCTTCTTTGAGAATTAGAAGCGCAATGAACCATTGTCTTTTCTTTGGAATTAGTACTTGCTTGTTACTCCTCAAAAATTGGCTGCTCGTTTCAGATGTCTAGACATGGTTCAGGTTCAAGAGGTGCGCTCAGCCATGCATGGGGCATGACTCTACTTTCGGTCACAGTAGCCTTGTCTTAGAAGACTGCGCGTCATTTTTATCTTTACTGCAATCTTTGATTTGACTTCCGTCTTTGACTACCATAGAGCATAGAGCCTTGTTGTAGTCGGCCTGAGTCACTGGCCGAGACAGCTTCTCGCTAAAGATGAGCTCAAGCGAATGTTAGGCACCTACTTAAAGGGGGCTCTTGCCTACCTCCACTCCCTTCCTTCCCCTTCAACCTTCTCCAACCTTGGAGTCGCGGACCACCTTGCTCTTTTACATCAGCATTTTCCGTCATTTGTTCCCAGCGCCCAGGACTTTCTCGCAGCCCTCTTACACTCTTTCGACAACAATTCCACACTCTCTCCGCAACGGAAACACTCTCTTCACTGCCTACGCTCTCAAGAACTTCGACCCAATCGCCCAAACTTTCGAGTCTCCCAACAGCCATTATCAGTATGGCAAACACTCTCAAGCAACGTCTCCTCCGAGATATTGCTGAGCTTCAGTCGAAACCGTACCCTAACATCGAGCTCCATGTTCAAGATGAAGAACTCACCCAGGCTTGTTTGGTCTTGAATGCAGACGGGTATGGACCTATGCATCTTACCGTCACATTTCCAAGCAACTACCCTTTGGCTCCTCCCCAGATCCAGATGGATTCCGACGTGGTTCATCCGAACATCTTTGACACCTACATCTGTGCTTCGATACTGAACACCACCGAAGGATACACGCCTGCATACACGTTAAAGGGTATCGCTATTCAGCTGTTAAGCTTTTTTGGAAGCGACAAGATCGAGCAAGTGGGTGGCGGATACTCTGTGGGCCTCGATCGCTATCGTGCTCGTCATTCTCAATCACAAGCCAAACTCCGTACCTACACCTGTGCCAAGTGCTCTTTTGGTCGAAATGCCACGTCAAGTGCAAAAAATTACAACTCCGGATCCCCTACCTCTCGAGAGGTCCCGCCGTCCCCACCTTCTTCGATGTCTGACGAAGAAGTAGCGGTACAATGGCCAGCCCTGCACCAAAGCTCGCCCTCGAAGCAACCCATGATTCTCGGTCGAAATGCTCGACGGAGAAAAGCCAAAGAAAATGCGCGCTCCCGAGCCCGAGCTGCAGAAATGGCTCCGATTACACCCCAAATCACTACCCCCGAAGCACATACAGCGGTAAAGAAACCCAAACGAATGCAGGATATGGAATTGGCCAACGAGATCTTGCTCTTGATCTGCGAAAATCTAGAAACCGAGGATATGATGGCTCTTGCTGAGGCATGGACTCGGGTTGGCGCTGTAATGACCAAATACGACGTCATCCGCACCCGCGAATTGCAATGCTTTTGCCTGAAGAAAGACTATATGTCCGTCAAACTTGGTGTTGGCGTAGCAGTCAGTCAAAAAGGCACAATCCATTCTTTCACGTCAGAGTTCGACCTCTTGTCTCAAGAAGGATTCAGCACCCACAAGATCCGGCGTTCTGTCCATGGTGTACCGTTTCAGTTCTGGCTTCCCCTGCCGTTGTCCCGGGGCCATTACAATAAGGCTAGGGATGACATCCGCATGTCATTATCAACCCTTCTCTCTGCGGCCAATCTTGGAGGTGTTCCTCCTGTCGAAGTCATCTACCATTTCATGAACGACATCGTTGTGAAGCTGAATACTCAAGCAGCCGAGGCAACAGTTCGATCTCCTCACTATCCCTATGAAGAGGTTTCTACAGGGACGATGAATCAGGCTTCTGAGAAAGCTATAGAATCCTACTTCCACTGCTTTCATCTCCTTCTGTGTATGGCAGCAGAGCAACCCGCTATCGTTAAAGCAGCAAACGATCTCTTACGTGGCTTTGTCCAAGGAAAAAACTCCAAGGCCGATTGTCCCAATGTTGGTACGTTGCTTGTTGCAGCTTTGGTCAGTGACGTCGAGATGTCTACAAGCCTGATCAAATCAATCATCAAAGAGACTGTGACACGAAATGTGGTTTGGATGCTAGATCCAAAGAAGGGGCAGAATATGCCCGAACTTGCATATCTAGAACCATCAGCTGTCTCCAATTATCGCTTGCAAAAGACCTTCGATGCCAGTAAGACTTCCTACCGCCTCCTCATGTTCCTCAACCTCTTCCGAAAGACGGCTGTCGGCAATCCTCGTAAGCCACTTGCTCAACTTCGCGATGAAGCCTTTGAGCGACATGGTGCACCTCCCAGAGGCTCTGCGAAGCGACTCGCCGAATCAATCAAGCATATTCGTACAATCAGCAACTTCCCTCAATTTCTTGCTGCGATGGATATTGAAAATGTGTCGGCAGAATGGTTCACCAATTTCTTGAGAGAGTGCGTTGAGGCTAGTGTGAAGAAGGGTTATTCTAAGATGCCGTTCAGCCAAGGCCACGCCTTAGCGTTACGGCAACGAAAGGAGCCAGGTGTTGAGGTTGCCGAGGGCGTCTATGCGCTGCATAATGTCGATCTTTCGCGTGCCAGCTTCTTCCCTAACAAATACACTGGTCAGAGGAATAGGGGCAATGGCCGATGGAGATAAATTTCTGTTTCGCCATTCGCTCCTGCTACATTGAAAACTACGGTGAAAGTAGTCTTCGGTGTTTTCATCCAACATATTACTGCCATCGGCGTTATTGCTTCACTAAGTAATGCTCTTAAACGAGCGCTCTCCGGTACATTGATTTGGTTACGGTTTTCGGTTAGGGAAAAAGAGATACCCAGCTTCTATGAAGCTCAGCATGCTTGCAGACTCATCCTCTTGACGAGGTTAGGTAGCGAAATGAAACAAAAATAATTTCCAACTTTGTGTCCTTCACAGTCCTTTCCCATTGTACCATTCCTGCCTGACAGTGGGATAACGTAAGTCGCTACTTCCGTTGTTCTCAGAGAAAGTCATCATGTAAAGAAAGAGTAGCTACAGTAGTGGCTAGTTGCCTAACTTCAGCAAGGCACCTTCTTCAATTGTCAGCCCATCTCTTCAGAGCTCAAGACACCCGTTTCAACATCAACAACCACTTGACTCAATTGAAAGTTCTCAAAGAAAGCAACAACACACGGAAACTTGGAGATGTCTGACGAAGCAAGCAACCAGGTCCGTATCCCTCAAAATCCTGTTAGAATATTCACAACATGGCTGACATGGTTCAAGTTTAATCATCATGAGAATCGCTCTCAGCATGGTAGCAACCAAACCCAAAACAAACAAGGTAGACACATCCTTTGATACCGAGCATGTCATTCCACTGACTTCAAACCAGATGAATCTCCTTACCATCACAACCCAGGTATTTCCACCAGCTATAATGAAGCTCTCGAATACAGCCAGCGTGCTTCCTCTTCTGCGAGAGATGATTCTGGCGATACTGCCCAGCCCTCTTCGAATAATACCTCCAAGACCTCTTCTGGCAGCTTCACCCCTTACCACATCACTTACCGTGGAACCAACAGCCAGGTGAAATATTCCAATCCACTATTCTCCATCAAATCTCGGCTGATCGCATATTCAGGGAAATAGATATGACAATCGCGTGCAGCATGACGGTCCTGGATATCACTACAGCAACAAAGGCAAGATCTCTTGCATACCAGGAGGAAGCCTTACTGATTTGACGCTAGACGGTTCGTACTACTACAAGAATGGCGACAATTCCACTTACTACAACGACGGCTATGGTGGCTCCAGGTACACTGCGCCGGACGGCAATGTATACAAGAAGTAACTTCCTGTCATGATGTTGAGTTTGAACACTGACCATGAATAATTATCAGTGAAGTTTTTGGGGAGCCGGTTGCTTTGTCATTTTAAATTCGGTATCTTTAGGGCTCTGCAAGTCGAGGCAGCAACACGTTGAACCTCTTTGCTGCGGAACTAATGGTTTTTACCTTGCACAATCAGAGTTTGTTTTTGCTAAATTTGCAAACTTGAGAGCGCGTGCTGTACTGGCTGCCATGTGAGATCATCTCTAATTTCAAATCTGCATAGTTCGAGGTCTCTTGAATGTTCCAGAAATCTCAATAAAGCCTCAAAGGAGATCACTTTCTTGGCAAGTCTATATGGGATGGCTGCAGGTGACCGTTCCATTCAGCTTTCTTTATTCTCAAATGAGTCAGTCAATTCACATTGCGAAATTTAGCAAATAGCATTTAGAGCGCAATGTGTGAAATTTATTGGCCGTCTTTTGGTAGCTATCAATAGTCTATTTAAGCCCCTCTCGCCTCAACTGTTTGGGATCTTCTTCCTCCAACATTATTTAGTGACCTTTAGCGTCGCTTCCTAGGAAACCGATGCAACAAGACACACAATCAACTACATACCATCAAAGTCATAATGTCGGGCAAGGGAGACTCCTCCAACAACTCTGGCTCGTCGAATAGTGGCTCCAGCGACTTCACTCCCTACACTGTCAACAACAGCGGCACCAACAATCAGGTAACCCCGCTTACTCCCCTGGCTCCCATCTCCCAACCATCAGGTCAGAAGTTAACGAATAAATTTCAGAGCAACAATTACGATAACCGCTCTCAACCTGGTGGCAATGCTTATCATTATAGCAACTCTGGTAAATCGGATTCCCAATCTTTCTATACGGATTGAAGACTGTGAAAGAGTGGAAGGACAGGAGGGGAACAAGCTGACTTGGAGATAGATGGTTCCTACTACTACAAGAACTCCGATAACTCCACCTACCACAACTCCGGCAAGGGCGACGCGACTTACACTGCTCCGAATGGCAATGTTCACAAGAAGTAGAGTTCATGGCGTGGACTTTTGAGGCAGAGGGAGATGTAGTGATACTCTGGAGGTTTTGAGAACGAATTCAACTCACTGATGGGGATTGGGAGATTCGTCCTGGAGTGTATGATTGATAGGTCGGTTTCGATGGCTTGGAAGGGTAATGAGATAATTCTACTCCTCTGGGGAGACATGTCTTGGAATTAAATCGTCCTGAGAATATGTGATCTGCCCACCAAAAAGAAACTGATTGAGCTTCAACCAATCAGGAAAACCCTCCTGGGGACCAAGCACGCCAAGGTGACATCTATTTCGTTTCAGAGAGCTCTTATCGGAACCCTGCCGCCCCACATTTCGTTTGATGATTCAAACCCCCTTTTCTGCGTTGCTCCCCTCTTAACATCTCTTCTCTCCCCATAAGATTCCCGTCTCCAATCTATTCAATCATCCAACAAGCAAAATCGACTCAACGCTTTGACTTTCAAAGAAATCCAATCAAAATGCCTGGCAAGAACTCCGGCGGCAGCAGCTACACCCCCTACACCGTGACTAGCAGCGGAACAAACAGCCAGGTTCTTCCCAACCTGCCTCTCTTTCTCGATCCATTTTATTAACCTGCATACTTTAGGGCAACAGCTACGACACACGTTCACAGCCTGGAGGTAGTGCTTATCATTACAGCAATTCCAGTAAGTGCCATTTATCCTTACCGACAGCCGAGGTTGTGGAAAGTCTGGGCTAAATCCAAGCAGATGGCAGTTACTACTACAGCAACTCGGACAACTCGACTTACTATAACTCGGGCAAGGGAGGAAGTGGCAGTGCGACGTACACCGCTCCGAATGGGAATGTATATAAGAAGTAAGGAGAGTTTGTTGAGCTGCGATAATAAGCGGTTGGTGGGTGGAGAAATACTCTTTGGGGTACGACTGGGAGCTGGTGAGTTGCTATATACGGTTGAGCAGTTCGACGTAAGCAATATAAACTCTCGCTCAATCTTGTTCCATGCAAATTACCTTGAGTTAGAGGAACGAGACGAGCCTGCTTAATTTGGGTTTTGTCGCTTGAGCAAGGGTTTCATGCATACTGCGTTTAGCAGGCTCCGGTCCCAAGCTGCTGGGTCAGTTCTTGCAGATGGTACAGCATAATCTGATTGGTCAAGTCTGTGTAATGTCGCTGGACCCCTCTTGGTTTCCACTTCCCTACTCCCAAACCTGCAGGTGACGTGAAGCGTTAAGGTTGCCGTTCTTTTGAACCCAGCGTCTGTATTGTCCACTGTTTTCAGGTGTCATTTCCCACGCGCACGGTGCACCCCAGGTTGCCAGGCCAGGGCCGTCAAAAACTCCCCTTTAATCTGAAATTCGAGCTCCTTCCACCGCCAGATTCGTTCAAGAGACTCCACTCGTAATGTTTGTTCTGTGACATCGAACTCGAATGATGGGTTGTCAGGGGTCGGAAACCTGGGATGAAAGACAAGACAGAATCAAACAGAACGCCTTGGACAGAGTCGATTGGCAGAGGTGCGGGTTTTAACTAAACATACGGTCCCAGCCGGTCGATGGGGAACAAATTCAAGGGCAAGCTTATCTAGCTGGTTCTCGATTGATTGAAGCTGATGATATGGTAAAGGGAAATGATTATCTCGCTGCAGACGGTAGATACGTTTTAGACCAGAGCAGAAGCACACCTTGTCTGACAAACTGTAGATCGATCATATTACTATTTTAACTCGGATAAGAGTGTTTATTGCAGAAATGCTCCTCCATCTCCAGCACCTGCTACACCCACAAATTTCGGCAGCTCGCTCTATATAAGCCCCGCCAAATCTCTTCACTACACCCCGTCAAGCAAGAAACAAGAACAAACTGGAGGCAAATACTTTATTGGATATGATTATAGGACTGTGGAAAGACTCTATTACTGGGACAATGGGGAAGGGATCATTGTTCGGACGCTGAAAAAGAACCTCGACTTCTCAGCACCTCTGGAACAGCATGATGTGCGAACATATACCAACAAGGATGGTATTGAGAGAGTCATCATCGTGGACGATGACTGGAACTACGTCGGCCAAGACAAGGTTATAATGGAAGAGTTGGAGCACCTGCCGGCAGAGGAGCCTGTGGTGCTATCGATGACACACAGCCAAGAGAGTGCAATTGTTGATGTCGATGTGGGACCGGAAGTCACTATCAAGACAGAGGGCCCCGTGGATGTGCCAATGGCATTGGGGCAGGTAGGTGAAATTGGTGATGGAGTTTCCAATACAGGAGTCACGATTAAGATAGAGAATCCTCTGGTCTTGGTAACGCCACTTTATCCTCTGATTTCTGCTTCAGCAGTGGAGGAGACGGAAGGCGAGGAAGTGAATGAAGAAATGTTGGAGAATGCTAGAGATGGTACAGACAATGTTCAAATTTCAGTTGTCAATCTTCCTACGATCGACACAACGCCAACTATTTCGATGTCGAAGATAGATTCTCGACCACGCAACACAGGGATCACTCGTTCAGTAGCAGCAGGTTCAAAATCAAAGAAATATGTTCGACCTCGCATCACAAGGATCACTCGTTCAGCAACAGCAAGTTCTTTTGCTTTCCGAGTGACAAGAGCTACTGCTCGAAAGAGCAGGAAATAGGAAGCATGTTGGTCTTATTACACGATCTCCTCCATACTTTCATCTACAGTTCTGAGGAACTTCAATAAATACAATTCTTCCCTTCCTGTGCATTTTCAACCCTTTTGATGAGTGGTTTCTTACTGCTCCCAGGCAGGCTAGGCGAGCCTTGCAGCAGAAGTGACTCGAGGTGGTAACCAATCACACAGAGGGTGAGCTGCAACGCATCGGAGCTAATAATAGGACTCAGCTCCTTCCTTCACAGCCTTGCAGCTAGCCTGCTACTCTTCTCATAGTTGCGACATTTCTTAGCTTATCTGACTGTATCGTTTGAGCAACCTTTCAGCAATGACGCACACTCATACATTGAGCAACAGATTTCTTCCACGCGGACAGCATGGGATCTTCTGTGGCGTTGCCTGTTCGTAATCTTCACCTGTACGTGAACCGTGCAACACGTCAATGTCCCGGAACAACGAGAAAAGAGGGACCCCGAATTTAAAAAAGACGTCAAATGGGGCGTAAAGAAATTATGGACAAGCACGAAATGGATGTGCATCACCATTCTCGCTCCCGAGGTCTTGGTGAACTTGAACCTTGGTTAATTAATTGAGACATGGAGAGGGTCTTAGCCAAACTAAAAAGTCTTGCGGAGGTGGATAACGTACTTTGGACTTGGACGCATTGTTTATTCGCCAATATGGGAGCCTTTGTAGTTCGAGAGCACGCAGCTCATCGCGCGGACTCTTATAGTCTACATCCTCAATTCGAGCTTAGTTTCGAAGGCAAGGGAAAGACAGAAACCAAAAGAGCAACAGAACTTTGTCCATCTAGATGAAGTTGGCCAGAAGGACGATTGATTATCACTTCGCACGCAAGAGTAACCTAACGCAGATATAGGAGCGGAACCTAGTCCCGGCGGAGTCGATTTCTTTTGCTACTCCCGTAATCCCAGCCTCGAGCAAACAAGTGCACCCTATGGCATAGGTACAACTCAACGCAGATGTTGAAGCGCGATCTAAGACGGCAAAGTCGACTTTTCTCCTTGCTCGCGAGATCTTGGCTTTGAGAATGTGACGTATAGCCTTATCTTACAAGGAAGACATCATGGACAAAGGCGGGAGCGACAGCTTCGCACGCTTACTCGTGTGTCAAACATTCTGGCTTGTGGTGCAGATGATTGTTCGCGCAATCCGGCATCTAGAGGCCTCGCAGTTTCAGAGCATTCAAATCTACCTTTCCAAGCCGCCTTGAAAAAGATAGTCTGGCTCGGGGCTAGTTCTATATGCAGTGGAGTTTCCTTGCTGCTTTTATTGACTTTTACGTTCTTTCTATGCTACATTCTGCTTACTGAAGTTCAAAAACGATTTGGACTTAGGCGTCGAGAAGTGTCGGATAGGCATCTCGAACTTTTCAGCCTTGTACTCATATATCTCTTCACTATGCCGCTCTACACCATTGCTCGTCTCTTCTTGATAGTAGAACTTTTCTGGAGCCTGGTTTTCCTTCCTCCCTCTGCTTTTTGTGGCTACCTAGGCTTCGATATACCTCACATTTCTTGATTTGGGATATTCGTTTGTAGATTTGTTGGCATATTATATAGTCTCAAAAAAATGAGAATTCTCTCCAGCTCTACCTTTATTGGAGATCTGAGAATGAGATCTACAGCTCTCTTCACTCTGAAATGTGATTTTTTGGTTACTGAGACAATACTATACGTCTTTTCGATTTACCACTAAGATATTTCGAGATTTTTTATGAAATTTCTTCAGGTCTAGCGCCGAGAACAAGAACACTAGCTTGCATTTCTCGTGATGCTTCTACTCGCTTTTCTCAGAAATCCAAGTCTGGCAGGGTCAAAACTGCAGGGTAGAGCAGGCAGGTGCTCTAATCGGCCCTCTCACCTACTTTAATTCGAGATTCGTTCCACTTTTCTAGGCAATCGAAAGAAAAGATCGACCGGCGCAGTTCTTCTTGGCGTCTTGACAGCCTTCCCCTGGGCGAAGGGCCCTAAGGGAAGGACCCCAGCAGATTGAGATTCCTGAGGAAAAGCGAGCACTGGTAGCCTGCATGCGTTGGGGTGGGATGTCAATTGCTACATTGCGAGATATTTGTCTCAAACTGTGATAGCATATCAAGCCTGCCCACGGACAGAATTCGATGCAATCAACTAGAACGGTCATCGAAAGACAACAATATACATACACCACTAGTCATCAGATACGAAGTCAACTCACTGTTTTGATCTTCTTGAGTGTTCTGCCCGCCTGAGCGAGGTGTGTTGGTGTTTCTCGATCCTCGTCCACGAAAAGCACCCACCAATGTACCAAGATTGACATAAGGTTACAATTTAATAAGACGAGACGATGCGGTGAAGCTGGAACGTATCCGGCTGAATTGAACGCCGATCAAGAGGGCACCAGAAGCTCAAAATGGGACTTTTATGCGTCAAATATTTGGTCTCGCTCGCTCCATTGGCAAATCAATGGCGGGCGTCGCATTTTCGGTTCCAACAGGCAGACACTTAAAGTGCGCTCACATTGGAGGAAGTTGTGGGGATATTCTTCAAGAGAACCAGCACCCTCGTTACCTCGTAATAGGAAATTGGGACTGGGAGCCTTTACCTTCGTAGGTGAGCATCTGTTGGCTGTTCGGAATGTTCACAGGTGGAGAGCAGAAGAAAACAACATCTCGGCACCCCCTGAATGAAGTGCAGAAGTGCAGAAGTGCAGAAGTGTAGAAGTGCATCGGGAAATGCCCACCCAATAGCACCCTAATTCTTCAACTGCCGATCTTCTGCAAGTCCCAGACACCTGGTTGGTCGGCGGGCTCGGCAGCTAAGCCTTAGACGTGTCTCGAAGCCGGATGGCATGCAGAAGCAAACCCCCCGAATGTGGGGAACGGCTTGGCCTTGGCTTTGCCTTGCCTTGCCGTGCCTTGCTGTGCTGTGCTGTGCTTTGCTTTTTAGCACGTTCTCCTCCACAACAGCCTCGCAGGTTCTAGAACGCGTCTGGGCGTGTCTTTGATGAATCTCACCAGTGCTGCAGCACAAAGATCCCCCAAACATCCCACAACATCCCAAAACGTGCACGATCCCAGCACTGCCAGCGGCGGATCCTCGCTCGGGGCAGCGCCACGAATGGCTCCAGCTGCGCCGCCGAAGGATTTTCTGACATTGGCATGTCCCTGCACTGCCCTGATTTGCCGACAATCTCTCCTCAGTCGCACATTCGCAATGTCGGCGTAGTCTGGCGCCGCTCATCAGCAGCTTGCGCCTCTTTCTGCAACCCTGAATTGTCTCTGCCTAATACCAATTTCACGTGATGGAATTGAATGAAACCCTCAGCAAATCCTCTTCCTGATTTCCCTCGATTCTGCAAACATGGACAGTTCGCCGCATCGCTGAGTTGCCTCGAGGCATGGAAGAATGGCCAAGCCCTGGCGCTCCCAAGACTATGAGCTGCTGGACTCGCGCAGGGCGTCTACGGACTCCTCTGGATTTGGAAGTTCTTCCGACAGAGAGCGCGACTTCGAAAACGACACGACTCAAAAATTCAGATCGCAGAATATCCAGAGGGGACTCCCATCGTGGAGGCTTTGGACCCTGCGAATTGCCCTGCAGACGTGTACAAGATTGCGCCGTGGTCGAAATCGTCGTCGACAGCGAAGGCAATGTCTCTATTGGGCAGCGTGGGGTATAACAGCAATCCCCTGGATTCTTGTCTTTCTGGTCTACTTCACAGCAATTTTTGTACCTTCGTACACCAATTGGCCTGAGCACTACCGCGTACTGGAAAGGAGCTGCAAGAATTCCACCAGGCCAGGACGAGGAAACCCCAACAATGAGAAGGTGTTCATTGCGGCGTCAATTTACGACCACGACGGCACACTCTTGGCAGGGCAGTGGGGTGCTTCCGTGGTGGAGCTAGTGCAGCTTCTGGGCCCGCAGAACGTCCACCTCAGCATCTACGAGAATGATCCCAATATCGCGGCTAAAGCATCCCTTGCGGAGCTGGGAAGCCAACTGAAGTGTGAGTGCTCCTGCAACGCAACAATCTACACAACATACGATGCTAACAAGTGACGTGAGCAGGTAATGCATCTCTCGTGCAAGAACACCTCTCGCTCGAAGATATTCCGCGAATCAGTACACCTTCTGGGGAGAGCAAGATAAAGCGCATTGCATTCTTGTCAGAGGTCAGGAACCGCGCATTACGACCTCTCGAGGAATCTCCTACAAAATTCGACAAACTCCTATTCATAAACGATGTCATTTTCGACCCAATTGAAGCTGTCCAACTTCTCCTCTCCACGAATATCGATGCCCATGGACGGACACAGTACGGCGCGGTGTGCGCAGTTGATTTCATCAATGCTTTCAAGTTCTACGATTACTTTGCGACAAGAGACCTCGAAGGGTATGAGATGGGAATGCAGTTCTTCCCCTGGTTTGCGGATGCTGGAGATGCAGCTAGCAGGCAAGATGTGATGGCACAGAAGGATGCGGTACGAGTACGGTCCTGTTGGGGAGGCATGACTGCCTTTGAGGCAAGCTGGTTCCAGAAAACTCCGGTGGATAAGTCGGCCAGTGGGCAGACGTCGAAAAACAGCGTCGCCACGATACCAAGTTCGCCTCTTCGCTTCCGCTTCGAAGAGGACCCTTTCTGGGAAGCTTCTGAGGTATGTATATTCTGTTCTATTTTATTTTATTATCTGGGCATATGTTTTGCAAGTTGCGAAATATCACCAAAGACTCCCCATCCTGCATTTCTGGGGTTCAGTATGTCAAACCTTTTAAAGCACTTGATGCTAACTCTGAACGTTCTAGTGTTGTCTCATTCATGCAGACCTGACATACCTGCGCCATGGACACAACAGCACAACGGATGCGGGAATATATATGAATCCTTACGTGCGGACCGCATACGACTCGAAGACCTTCAGCTGGCTTAAATATACCCGCCGGCCAGAACGACTATATTCATTGATCCAAGGCATCATCAGCAAAATTGGCGGAATGCCTGTCTACAACCCGCGAAGGCTCGAACAACCAGGCGATGAGGTTATAGAGCAAGTCTGGAAGTATGATGAAAAGGAGGAACTGTTCAGTGCTGGCGGCGGGACAAGTAAACTGAGAGGGTCGTACACTGCAACCAAGAGGATAGCCACCCCAGGACGATTCTGTGGAAGGAGGTCACTGCAGGTGATGAACGAAGGTGCAAGGAAAGGAGAGGACAATTGGTCTGGTGTTGAGCTTCCATTGCCACCAAGTTGAAGCGACTGCCCCTGCAGATTAGGAAGGACCTTGGACTACGTATTGTAGCTATTCTTCTCGTCGCTTTCTCGGCGAACCAGAATGAAACGAGGCGGCCTGGCGAGAATGACGTGGAGCGGCGTCTTGAAGATTTCCGAACAGGAAATGAGGGAAAGAGAGAAATATTTGGAACGAGTCAGCAAGCTCGGATGCCAATCCGCCATTTTTGGCAAGTCCGCTCGATCACGAATTGAAGATGGATCAAGATTGCAGGAGCAAAAGCAGAATGTTCTCGCAGAGAGGAAATAGAGTTGGCACATGATCAACGCCTCTAAAAATTGAAAATAGAAGCTGTTTTTGCAAATATTACTTAGTTCCATTCGTGCCGTTCGTTTGTTTGTTCAGCTATTTCTAAATACGTGAGCCAGTGCTCAGCTCGTTCTAGATACCTTAGGTCCACGACTGTGAGGGGCTTGAAAAGTCCTAAATTGTTACTTGATTTTATCTTGGACGAGCATACTCTCACATGTTTACTAAAGAGGTTTCATACAGCCAAATTGCGTAGGAGTTTTTCAAAGACGGAATGGTTGGTGCCCTGCTGTGACTCGGTAATTGCAAGCAGGCTTAAAATGTTTTTGGGACCGGATGAATGATCGAAGCCATTTTTTGATGACAAGTCATATATTGACAACAATAGAATTCACCTAAGAAAATATATACTACTAATCCATTACCAACCACGTTCTACAATTTGGACAGAGCGGAAGTAGCAGAGGACGGTGAATGGTGAGAGCGTTGAGTTGCGCACCACGACCACGGCACACCATGTTGAAGATGGAAGAAAGGAAAGATATGCTTGGGGAATTAGCTCGTCCTTGCTTTGGTTTATATACTTACCTGTAAATATAACTCTACCAGTTCTGCAGGGTAATGGTGATTGTGAATTCGGCTACACAAGCAACTTCGTACAAGCACTTGTCATATATATTTACAATCCCGACCGAATTAGTTTCGAGGCCATGGAAGTCGTTCAGAAGATCTCGAATCTCACACCGTTATATAGAAAAGAAATCCAGCCGTCTCGCTCCTAAACTACTGTTGAACTCTATTACCCTGGGTCGAAAGCATCAAGGGTGAGACACATCTAGTCGTCAAATTCTCATATCCTATGCCATCTGCTGCAGCCCAAAGTCCGATGCCATTCCTATTGAATGTATCTGAGTTCTCCGCCATCATCTGATTGAAGTTCATTTTGGAGCAGGGATTAAAAGAGTATGTCCTCTACCTTGCGAAATAGAGATGCTATATGTCGAGTGAAGCAGATAGAAGAGAAGACAATCTATTCGCTCTGCTCAACTGATTTTCTAAAGGTCAATTACTAACCTACTTCTAATAGTGCCTCCCTCCCCTAGTCACCACCAACCATATAACACCATATGTTTCATCGCTGAGGCTAGTAGAGGTATCTCGCGATCTACTAATGCGCAGAATCTTGCGGTAGGCTTTAAAGTGAGTTTCGAGGAGGGAGGCGTACCGGTTTGCGAGGCGCAGTCCGTCGACTGGTTCAGACTGGAGGGTGGGAATGAGATTTGTCGAGTAGCTGGAGTGAGATTTGCGTTTCGTCATTTCGCTCAAGGCCTGTTGCCTGTTGAGTAATGTCAGCCAAGTGTGTTGATTCTTGGGTAAAGGGTGAAGCGCCTCACCTTGAGCTGGAGGATCGATGCTCTGAAAGCTAAGGTGTTGAGTTGGATATTTTGCTTGGTTTATGGGAAGACTTCAACGCGGTTCAGAAGCACAACATTCTGATCGATTTTGATGAGAGCAAACATGTGCTGCAATTATTCAAAAATCGTTTACTTAATCTACAGATGCTGTTCTTAGATATCCGTCAGAGAAACAACTTCTCGGGCTTTGCAGCAGGCAACTTTAATATTTTGTTTGAAGCAATTAAGAGTTAGCGCCGCAACTTGTAGAACATGTATTAGGTTTAGACAGTAAAGTACTGAAGCGACTGGCTCACTCCAAACCACATCTACTATCTTACTTCTTGATAAGCGACCCTTGAATTGCCTAAAGGTGATTGCGAGGTGGCTCCCTCTTGAGAGAACTATCCTCGCTTGCACGCTTCACTTTCAAATTTCAGCCTTGCCTTGTTAATAATTTTAAATAAGAAGTTTTGTCTTCTGCCTATACGACTGGCACTTGACAAATACGCGGCACTCAAATTCATTCAACAAAACCAACAACAAAAAACTAGTGGTAAGGGCGCCACAGTCGCCAAATACCCTTTCAACTAAAATAAATCAACATGCAGTGGTAAGGGCGCCACAATCAACAAATACCCTTTGCATGAACAAATTCAAACTCAATTCCTGGATTTAATACAGTGGTAGGGGCGCCACGACAACAAATACCCTTGTAAGCACATTCAATCAATTCAAAATTAATACATCATCAGTCACCCAAATATTCTGCAATAAACTCAGCAAGGATGTAACCCCGTTTCAACAATGGGTGCGACGAACCTTTTGCTTCCTAGACCTTTTATGTTTGTTTAAACAGCTAGATTCGTGTATATAAATTTTTGGATTTTGTCAGGATTCCTCTCTATCGCCGCACTTCTTCTACAACGATCGAGTCGACAGAAACGATGCAACCAGGCGTGGATGAAGGCAGCGGCCACTTGCTCAAATATCAGAAGCAAGCCATCTATCTGCCCTTTGAACAGTTCTTCACCCTTATAGACGGTTGCACGGGAGAGCGACTTCGCGCTAGCCACTTCTACCTATGAGCAAGGCCCTCCCTCTGGTTCTCAGTCTTCCTTAATGAAAGACTTCGACTGGAAATGGGAGCAAGATACGAACTGGCCAGTTAGAGAACCCAGATCTCCCGTGGATGCTCTCGTAATTACGACCCAGAGGCCAGTGTCAGCACTCCACCCGATCTGCCTAAGCGAAAGAAAATCAACAAACCGCACCAAGACCACCCACCAGCGCCTCGCAACACCGCCATCCCGCGGCTTCCAATACTTCTGTCAATTCCTTCCAGACTTAGGCACCTGCGGCTTTCCGAACTAGGCGTCAGCTGACAAATCGCTGAGCAGCCCAAGATAAAAAGCCGTTCTTCGCACCCTCGCTCCCCACCAACTTTCCTCTCCTCAGAATTTTCATTCATCAACATCTCCCAGCCACAGCCCTCTCATAACCCCAAAGCATTACAAACAGTCAAAAATGAGCTCTTCTACAACATATCTAATTACAGGCGCAAATAGAGGTTTTACCCCTATTCCCCCTATTCCCACTTCCTGTTTAGGGCATCACGTGTTCGTCTAATTCTTGTTGTAAACAGGAATCGGATTAGGCCTTGCAGCTTCCCTCCTCCAGCGCCCAAACACAACAGTGATTGCCACGATCCGCTCACTCACCACCTCAACTACCGATCTCACCTCGCTTCCCGTCGCCGAAAAGAGCCACCTCCTCATAGTCCCTTTCACGCTCTCCCTCTCCACCACCTCCGCCTCCTCTGAAACCCTGCTTTCGACCTTGGCAGAGAACAAAATCACAAAAATAAACACTCTGATCCTCAACGCCGGCCTCGGTTCCTCCTTCTTGCCCGTCCTCCAAACTCCCCTGGCTTCTGTAGTAGAGCATTTCGAATCCAATACTATCCTCCCGATCACCCTCTTTCAAACCCTCTACCCACTGCTTTCCACCCCATCCAAAGTAATCCTCATTAGCTCATCGCTAGGGAGTATCAGAGACATGGAGGGTGCGGCACCGACACTGGCATATGGAGTGAGTAAGGCGGGTGCGAACTATTTTGTGCGGAAGGTGCATTTTGAGCATGCTGCCGTTGTGGCACTTGCTGTCCATCCTGGGTTTGTGATTCTATGAGAGGAGAGACTTAATATGACATATTAATTCTTACAGATGGGTGAAGACAGCCAATGGCCAGAATTTTGCGGATAGCATTGGGGTTGCGGAGCCGCCGATGACGCTTGAGCAGAGTGTTGACGGGGTTCTTGCCCAGGTAGGTGTTCTAGATAAGAGAGTGGAAGCGGATTTCTGACTTGATTGTGTAGATTGATGGTGCTACAAAGGAGACCACCTCAGGGTCTTTCGTCTCTTTTGACGGGAGCATCATCCAGTGGTAGATATTCAGAATTATGAGGATACGTTGATATGATGGAATGCTTTTTCTTTGCTGGATGTGCTTCGTTGTTTCTATAAATAGTACAAGGAATGTTGATTCAACTCAGGCCCCACTTTGATATTGGATAAGCTCACTCATGCCTCCCTAACTTAATTTTAACAACTCAAGACTCTTCTTTCGTCGGAAGTGGTTCTTCTGTCGGCCCAATACTGCCCCTTGAATGCGTCTCCTCCTCATGCACCATTGCTTTCGGACCGACATAATTGCTACCTTTGACAAACCACCACAGCGCTGCAAATATCGACATGGAACCCGTGATGAGGCAAGCATAATTCATATTGACAGCCGTAACTGGAAGCGAGTACGGGAAACAATAGATAACCACGAAAACAATGATGTAAAGACAGCTGACGACATTGACAGCGTATCCCAGTCTGTGGCTCATTTGATATGGCCCAGGTCTCATGCTATTGATGTAAGGACCCGGTGCTTGAGATACCCTTGAGAATCGGCGTGTAAAAATGAATGGGAGAATAGCAGCAAGGTAAGACAACGTTGACAGGACAACGAACGACCCAACGAAAGCATTGAAAGCCGTCGAGGAGCCCACATAGATAGCTCCCAAGATTGTGGAAAAGCACCCGCAAAAGAGGGTCGCGTTGAACGGATTCTTGAAACGTGGCGAGATTACTCCAAAGGTACCTGAGAATGGAACGGCTCCATCTCGGGAAATAGTCCAAAGGCAGCGACCAGCTGTAATGAAGGTTCCAATGCAGCAACAGAAGATCGGGACAAATATTATGAACAGGAGTCCCATGGTTCCGGCATTAGACGATGTCGCTTGTGCGTAGATCGTCGCGAGCGGGAAGTAAGGGGCCTGAAGGACATCGTCGATGTTGTTGATAGCGTAGAAGATGGCAATCATGTAAAAGAACGCCGTTACGAACCCAATCACCATTTGGGCAGCAATGGCAAGAGGAACATTCCGTTTCGGATGAGGGATTTCTTCCGCCAAATGGGATACGCAATCTGGTGTTCCCACGGCATAAGCTCCATTCAACATGCCGGCGAGAAAGACAAATCCATTACTGGAATAGCCTGTCTGATTCGACCAGTTTGACCATACAAAGGAGGACGATGCGGAACCGGAACCATTAGTATGCGGCATGATGGCGCAGACTAGAATTGTGATGAATACTCCGGCTAGGATAAAAAACAATCCTATGTTGTTCACCATGGGAAGAGCTCTGTTGGCGAAGAGAACCGTGGCACAGCAAGTCCATGTGACTATCAGATATCCGATGAAAATGTGCCATCTTTCTGGAATGTATTCTGGACGGTAGAGCCCATACATGGCTACAGCAATCTGGCTACTTATGCTTCCCATCGTGGCTACTTCTTATCAGCTGTAGTCCACCGAGTGGAGATGGCGATGTTCTTGACTCACCTGTAGCACAGATCCAAGCAAAAGTATTCCACCAACCTGCAAACCAACCACAGATTCTGCCATACTTGGGGCCAGGCGTGATTGAGGCCCAGTGATAGACCCCAGCACTACTTGGCATAGATGAAGCAAGCTCCTGTTTGCTTGTCAGTACTGATTGCAGCTGGTGTAGGAAAATTTACGGCAAGAGATGCAGCGACCAGCCAGTAAAATATTGATACAGCGATGAACTCATAGAGCACACCAGGCGGCCCTCCATTGTAGATGGCAACAACGATTGATCCACCTAAGGCTGCCCAGGTGTTACCGGTTACAATACCTACAGAGCAGATAGAAAAGAGGGAGAAGTTGCGCTCAAGTTCCTGCACGTGACCAGTCTCGTTGAATTCCATCAGACGAGGGTCTGGGTCGCTGTCCGTCATTGTGCCTTTTTCTGAGTCCGATGGTATCGGAGTGTGTTGATTGGAGATTGCCATCATGAAAGCAGCACGATAAGCTGAGCAGGAGTTAAGGCAGGCGCAGCAACCCTTTCGAAGACGAGGGTGCTCTGAAGCGAGGAATTGCGATAGTCGAAAGCAACAGAAGAATTCGAGAATGGAAAGAATTAAATATATGTCAGAATATCTCGGGGAAATAATGACAGAAAGCTGGGGACTTGGAAGCTCTCGCCATCAAGATAGTCAACCTTAATCTGAGTGGCGGCCAGTGTCCTTCAATCATGGCAATTACGTTACAACGCCAAGATCTGGATACCTGAGCTAATGCAAGCTATCGTCTTCTAGATTCTATCTAGATTTGGCAGCAACAGCGTGATGGAATATCACAAAGATTCTGCAAAGTCCCGATAAGAGATTTGAAGAATGCCCATGTTGCAACCCTGTTGTAGTCGGCCGCTGGCCGCGAGCTAGAAATAACGTCTGAAAATGTTGAACAACATGACAATCTTGGATTGATCATCGCCACTGGGCGATTATCCAGTCGGAATTCCGAAGGGACCTGCTCCGGGACTCGGTGCGTATGATGTTCATCGAATTTGAGAGGTTGACGTGGATGGAGATCTTCAAGCGAAGGAAGGTCAAACGGGGCTTGCAGGGGGCTCTCTTTTTGAGTGGCCCGATACTGATATGGCGCACATGTTTTGTTTTGCTGTCAAACGTCTTACATAATAGTACAACTTCCAACCATTCCAGAGCTCTTCTCCTTCCAACATTGCTTGTTGATAACATTGCGAACTTGCGAACTCAAATGCAGTGTGACTGGCCTCCACAGCTCACGACCCAATTTCTACCGGAAACCTGCCGCTCGGCTGCCACCACCTTTTGCTGAATCAAGTGATGTATCAAATAGGCTTGGATAAAAGTTTCCGACGTCCCTTTCCGAGATCCTAGAGTCTGACGGCCGAGGAAGATCGAGTTCCACCGCAGATGATAGTGTTTGACACGCGGAGATCTCAGCTGATCGATATGTTACTCAAAACCACGTCAAACGAAATGTCGCCGATGTTTGTTCCCTCTTTTGAGCTTCTTCTCAGACCTCGGTCCAAAATATACATTCCAATCCTTCAAGCGTCCCAGCTCAATGCTGGCGAGGTGCGGGAAGATTGCGTGTCGTGTGGGAAGGCTTATACGTGTTGAGAAAATACTCATGAGAATGTGCGCCATCAAGTTAGAGGATTTTCCGCATCACACAGCGGCTTCGCACATCAAGTCCGTGTTGCGCCTCAGAAGCCAGAAGGTCTAAATAGTCTCTCCCCATATCGTGAGGGTTCACCTCGAAGAACCCCAGCTTCGAATACCAAGGTCCATTCCACGGCAGCGTTCTATACGTCGTCAATGTGACCGATTTGTAACCCTCGCGGCTGATTTGTTCCACCATAGCGGTCATCAGGGCCTTTCCAACTCCTTTGCCCTGGAATTCCTTGGCCACAGATACCTCGACGATGTGGAAGTTCCCACTCAGGTATTCACCTCCAGCGAAACCTATTGGCTGGTCGAACCTGTTCGTCGCGATCCAGAGGTGATTTGCCTGGGCCATGGCTTGAAGGGCGGCTGGGTCAACTGTGTCGCCATCTGCAAGAAACCCAAGATCGACTGTTCGAAATATCTCCGCAGCAGAGCGTTCGACGTATTCGAGGAGAGGAATATCCCAAGAGTAGGCTTTGCGGATACTGAATTCTGCTGTTTGTTTGAGTGACTCAGACTCCCTTTGTTGTACCGCAGCGGCTGCCATCGCCAAAATCGAAAGAGAGTCCATAGCTTGAGGTCCTGAGGTGTTAACAATAAAAGAAATAGATTGAAAGAGAATGGCGAAGGCCAAGTAAGAAGAGAAGAAAGAACTTGAGAGAGTTGTGGCGGGAGGGATGAGACGAAACTCGCCGTACCAAAAATAAAAAGTTCACTTTTAAATTTGCTCATGCAAATCTCACTGACGTCGCTAAAAAATGGCCCGCAGCCTTGCAGATTGTCGGCAAGGGGTCCATGCACCCCCCTCCAACATCTCAATGCACCAGCCCTCAGCAAACAACGCAGCTTCAAGCACAATCACTAGGCCTATCCACACGCAACGCTTGCTCCCCATTTTCATCCTGCTCCTTGCCGCTGTGATGGTCAAGAAGCTCACCAAGGGTGGCGCAACTGGCGCCGAAGCGCCTACAATTACCCCGCCATCGACCTTCACGGACGGAATACTACCCAAGCTGATTGTCTTCGATCTCGATTACACTCTCTGGCCTTTTTGGGTCGACACGCATGTCACGCCTCCCCTGAAAGCATCCCCGAGCCATGACTCTGCAAAAGACCGGTTCGGAGAGAGCTTTGCTTTCTACAGCGAAGTCCCCGAGATCCTCCACTCTCTTCGAGCGCATGGCGTCAAAGTCGGTGCAGCTTCCCGAACCTCCGCGCCAGATTTGGGAAAGGAGATGTTGAAGATCTTACACATAGCGGATGAGGATGGAAAAAAGAGGAAGGCGCTTGACTATTTTGATCACTTGGAGATATACCCTGGCAGCAAGATTACACACTTCACCAAGCTACAGAAGGCGACAGGCTTGAGGTTTGAGGATATGCTGTTCTTTGATGATGAAGCTAGGAACAGGAACGTGGAGACTCTTGGTGTTACGATGTATCTGGTTAGGGATGGAGTGAGCAGGCAGGAGATTGATAATGGGATTAGGGAGTGGCGGAAGAGACATGGGCACAATATCGGTGGACGATAAGTGAATGCAGATATTTGGATGGTGCCTGGATGCATTTGCATGGCGTTGGGCACCCTAATGAGTCAAGAGAAACAAGAATAGATCTCATATAGACTATAAATGGGAGTTGCAAGCTTGCAAAACCTCTAAATCAGGAACAACGATCGCCTCCTCTTCCATGCTTGGTACAGATGCTCCGTGCTCAGATTTAGGGAGGCGCTCGCCTATCGAGATCCCGGTCGGTGCCTGGCACTAGTGAATCGTGACTTCATCACCGAGGCTGTGGGAATTTTTACCATCAACGCGTTTGAACTTCAATAGTTCATCCTACTGTACAAGTCCTTCCACCAAGTACGAGTTGAGGACATGTATCACGATGCCCCCATTCCTCCCGCGCAAACGACTGCGCTCATCCTCGCCAGAAGCGGGCCCTTCACAGCCTGCTCTTAACAGCAAGGGCAAAGCTAAATCCATCACCACGACGCCGAGAAAGACGACGCTCTTCGACGACCTTGATGCCGGGATCGGTTCAAAACGCTCAGAAGGACGTTCTAAAGCTCTTCTAGAGAAGCTCACTGCCAGCGATGATGATGACAGCTCCCTGTCTTCCCTATCCGATGACGAGTTCGAAGATGTGCCGAACGTGAAGCGGCAAAAGACGGACGAAGGCTCAGATGATGAGGACGAGGATATAGAATTCGAGGATGTAGAAACCAACCCTGCACCAGCTCCTTCTGGTCTGCCTTCAGGCGACCTTGAGTTGACTCTGACGAAGGACACTCGAGTCTCAGTCACGAATCCGTTCGGAACGAAGAAAGGACCAAGCAAAATCGAGAGACAAATACGAATGTCTACACATCAAGTTCATGTCCAACTATTGATGTTTCATAATGCCATCAGGAATGCATGGTGTTGCGATAAAGAACTGCAGGAGATATTGGTGAAGCAGTTGCCCCCGCCCATCCTGGAACAAGTTGAGAAATGGGGAAAGAAGAGTGGAACTATGAGCAAGAACACCGAGGCTTCTATGGGAAAGGGGAAAGGCAAAGCAAAGGATACAAAAGGAAAGAAGAAGGCAGATGAATCAAGTCGAACAGACTGGGGCAAATCTGCTAGAACCCTAGAAGATGATGCGGACGATATAAAGGGTAGAGAGCAGCAGTTGACAAGACTCCTGAGAATACTACAGAAGCACTGGAAAATGCGTTTCAGGATAACTGCACCTGGCCTTCGCAAGCTCGGTTACATGTCACTGCAAACTTTAGATGAGGAGTCGAAAAGCTTTAGAGAAGACGAGCATGATCCTGAGCGGCATGGTGAAAGAATTAAGGATCTTGAAGAGTTTAAGGAACGTGCAGAGGTTATGGAAGGCAGTCGAGATTTGGGTTCACAACTCTTTACAGCCTTGCTACGTGGATTAGGATTTGAGGCAAGGCTAGTCGCAAATTTACAACCAGTTGGTTTTGGGTGGAGTCAAGTTGAAGAGGCTTTTGAGAGGAATCCTCGAAAGTTGAAGGATACAAAGCCGGCTGCCAAAGTTGACCCTGTTGCCGTTGATGATGATGGTTCCGCAAGCGAACGGGCCGCACCTCAGCCAGCCTCAAAGGACAAAGGGCAAGCGCCAGTAAAGAAAGGAAAGGCTGCAAATCCTGGTTCAAACCCTGGTAGAAGATTTAGAGGTCGCGCCTCGCAAGGCAGTGGACTGAAAGATGCGCCAATAGACCTTTCAGATTCCGAGGAGGGTGATCTTGACAGCGAGGATGATGACTCTGTCGTAGATATGACACCTGCGAAGCAACGTAGATTGCCTTCATTACCATACGACAAAGATCTTCCTTTTCCTCATTATTGGGCAGAGGTCCTCTCACCGGTCACGAATACCTATATTCCGGTCGACCCCATCGTTCTCACAGTCGTAGGCACCCTTGAAGGATTTGAGACTCGAGGCACAAAAGCAGAGAAGGCCAAACAAGTAACTGCCTATATTGTTGGACACTCTCCTGATGGTACTGCGAAGGATGTGACGACAAGATATCTCAAACACCATCAATGGCCTGGAAGAACGAAAGGGTTTCGGTTTCCGATCGAGAAGGTTCCTGTCTATAGCAGAAAAGGCAAGGTTGCTCGATATGAAGAGAGAGATTGGTTTAAAACTGTCATGAGTGGATATGTTCGGGGTACTAGAAAGTGCCCACGAACAGAGATCGATGATCATGAAGAAGCAACCGACCTGAAGCGTAAGAAAGCGGAAAAGAAAGTGGTTGAAGAGGGCAAAGAAACACTTCAATACTACAAGTCTTCTGAGGAGTTTGTACTCGAGCGTCACCTAAGAAGAGAAGAAGCTCTGGTCCCAGCTGCAAAACATGTCAAAATGTTCACAGTCAAAGGCAAGGGTGAAGATGCGACTGAAGAGAAGGTCTTTCGTCGTAAAGACGTTGTTAACTGCAAAAGCATGGAGACGTGGCACAAAGAAGGTCGAGCTCCTAAGCCTGGCGAAGAACCATTGAAGCGTGTTCCCTACCGAGCAGCCACTACAAACCGAAAAAGGGAGTTGGCAGAAGCAGAGCACGCCAGTGGCGAGAAGATGCTTCAAGGCCTGTATAGTATGGACCAGACTGACTGGATCATTCCACCCCCAATTGAGAATGGCATTATTCCGAAGAACGCCTTCGGCAACATCGATCTTTATGTTGACAGCATGCTGCCTGAAGGTTCTGTCCATATTCCGATGCGCGGAACTGTGAAGATATGTAAACGTCTGGGATTTGACTTTGCGGAGGCAGTCACTGGTTTTGAATTCGGCCACAGAATGGCAGTGCCGATCATCACTGGAGTGGTCGTTGCAGAAGAGAATTATGAAGCTGTCATGGATGAGTGGCAGAAAGACGAGGCAGAGAGAGTGAGAAAAGAGGATGAAAAGCGACGAAAAGCAGCAATTTTCACTTGGCGGAAGTTCTTGATGGGTATGCGAATTATCGCTCGAGTCAGGGAAGAGTATGGCGATGCCGATGATGAGAATGTTGACGTCTTAAATCCATGGGCCAATAAAAGGGGCAAGGAAACCGACGCTGACGCTGAAGCCCAGAAAAGAATTATGGACCAAAGGGATGAGGAAATGGCTGGTGGATTTCTTCCCGAAGGCTTCAACGTTGAGGAACCAGAAGAGCATCATCATCGACCTTTCTTTCCTGTCGCTCCCGAAAGTGATGACGAGGAAGATGGTGGCGGATTTGTCGTCGAGGGTCATGATGATGAGGGAACAAAGCCTGCAATTGGTCAGGCCTATGCTACTCCACAGTCATTTCTGTCAAAGTCTGGAAAGGGTCAAGCATCGGAGGAGGACGTTGAGATGCAAGATGCCGACTCAGATGTAGCAGAGGCTCCTGCACCAAAGAAACGCGGCAGACCTCCTGGACCCACCAATAAGTCAGCAACCACGAAGGCTAAGACCCCAGCCAAACGAACACTTGCAAAACAGAAAACACCAGCTTCCAGGAGTACAGTGAAGCGCAAAGCACCGCCCCTAGACTCAGCGGAAGACGATAGAGAGTCCTCTCTGTCCGAGATCGAGATTGATGTCTCTGACACAGAAGAACCTCCCAAGAAAGCCACCAAAAGGGACGCTGCACGGAGAACCACGATGCCTGCCAAAACTAGCGACACCCTGCGGAAGACACCGAAGAGGACTGCAGCGAGGAAGAGTGAGACGGCTTTGCGGAGTCATTACTTTGAGCACAGTGATGATGAATGAGGTAATGCGTAATAGAATTATATGGCACACTTTGCATTGGTCTTTGGTGTCAAGAGATATGGAAGCAAATGTGTCGATTGTGATTTTTGGCGAGCAAGAGACATGATTGCATGTAAGATTGTTCTGAAGGCCCACAGGGATGGGTATTTGTTGATGGATCAATGCCCACGAGATGAAGAGATTGGTGGTAGTATAGACATTGCTCTCAATTAAAGAAAAATCACTCAACACATGAAGGTATCTCGGAAAGAGTGACTGAAGCTGATGGCAGTCTATTATTGTCTTCAAATCGTGTGCTGACTCGGCCACGTAAGGGCCACTCGAATTTGCACCCAGCCCTAACTTTTCGTGTCTTACAAGTCCTGAGCATCTAATTTACGTCTTCACACTCGAAAGGATCCATTCTCTCTATGCTTCTCACCACTACTGTTGCCTTTGGCGTCAATTGCTTTATATCGTTCCTAGGCCTCTAGCCCCAACCCCAGGATGTGACCAAGGTTGAGACAGAACATAGCAATAGATATAAGTCTATATTACAACAGAATCCTTGACCCAAATCGAGCAGTACATATAGTCTCATCCTAACCCTAAAGTCTTAGTAAGCTCTTGGCAACCAATCCTTGATTTCGAAAGCGCAAAACAAATTCGCCCATGCTAGTAAACTGAATGTTCCAAAGTCGAAACTTCGCAAGGAAACTGTACAATTTCTTATAACACTGCTTGTTGCGAGCTGAATTGCTTTTGCACAGCTGTTGCACAGGTTTGCCCTTCATCTAAGATTCAGAAGAATTGCGTCGAAGCATGGATATCAGATCACCCACGTGTTGATTTCTACCAAGGCAAACCAGCTTGAGAGCAAAGGGCACCTCGTTTCTTGTCTCTGGCACAAAGACGAAAGGAGACGGTGCGAATAAATATATCTATGGCTCACACCCTAGAGCCATGTGCTAGTTTCCAAACGAAGTATTCACACAGTCTTCTGAGCTTGATATTCGAGATGGGCTGGACAGACTATCAAATCGCTACCACTGAGAAGTACAAACGTGATGAAAGACGAGGAATAGAGCGGTATTTAGCTGCTTTATGATAACGGGGTAGTTCGGTAGAGGGATCAGGTCACTCTTATACAAAGAAAGATAGCGGCAACTAGGCTTAAGGCAGTGAGATTTATGCATTTCGTTAAAGTGAGAATAGTAACGAGAATTACACCATTGTTGTGAGATACTCGGCACTTGCCCTTCCTTCGGCGACAATCATAGAGCTTGTTGCGTGCAGCACTATTCGAGGCGAGGTCCGTTGAAAGCAATAAAATCTATTTTGTTTTTGTCTGCCACTGTCGTTTCTCATGCCCGCAATCGCAAGACTTTTGTTGTTAGTAGTGCGCTCATCGAACTGCCCCCGAATCGCTTAATCATGATTTTCTGCTCATTTTGCAAAACAACCTTACAAGGCAAGCGGTCGATCCAAATCCATCTGCAGGCCGATAGACAGCTGCGGAACTTGCGTGTAGTTGGATTGCTTCAAGCAATACCTCGTATCGGTCAAAGCCTGCCTCTTATCAACAATCTTCACATTATCGAAAAAGAGAACCTGCACTCACCTGCAAGTAAGTCGGATTCGGAATCCGCTTCATAGTCTCCAGAAAGGCCCAGGACATAGCGCCCTCACTCATACCCCCAATATTAGCATCGGCGCTAGTTTGATCGTCCCGACAACCAGAGAACATAGTGACCATCTTATGTTCCCGCTCATACCCAGCATAATTGCTGTCTTCTCCCAGTCCCGGGGGTTGCGATTCACCCATGTGCTTGAAAGAGCGGAAGAAGTTCGTAGCTCCAGCGTACAGATCTTCCGCTTCACCGAGCTTCTCGAAGGAGAAGCCGCCGCGGAAGAGATCGTTGGCTTCGCCGAAGAGGTGCATGCCTTCTTTCAAGTTGTCCATGAGATTCACGTTCCCGTCGTCATCGGAACGGTAGACAAAGGGAAGCTCAAGGGCGGAACCGGAGTGGCAGCAGTCGAGAATCACAAACAGGGTGCTGTCGGGTGGAAGTCTCGACACCAAGTGCTCGTGCAGGATATCGCTGTTGATCTGGCCATTCTCCTGGAAGTCTACTGGACAAATCGTATCAAGGATTCCCGAGGGACGATTTCCGGTAGGATCCTGGACTTGCCCGCCATGGCCGGAATAGTGGAAGAAGTTACAAGTTCCCGGCTCACACACCAGCCAGTCGATTGCGGCCTGTGGATTTTTAGATTCAACGTGAAGTTAAGATAATGTGTCGGGAAGAGATACCAAGATGTTGTGACCAGTGGGATAATATTGGCCTCCGTAGTCATCGCGAAGAATGACTTGCGAGCGCGGATCGTTGGAATAGCCTCTGTAACTGAGGAACTCGGCGACGTTCTCTACATCCTGCCGGCACCCTCTGAGCTCGTTTTGGCTTCCTTCATAGTTGATGCCGATGAGGAGGGACTTCTTGCGTGACATGATGGTGCGTGAGGATTTATGAGATTTAGAAATGGGAGAAAGGTTAGTATGAGATCGATTGATAAGATAGCGGGGGCTAAGTGAGATGGAACCTAGTTGAGTTGAGTTGAGCTGAGTTGCGGCTTATGCATGGAAACGTGTATTTTAGCTCAAGCCTAGCCTGAAAAGTATATCCCGACAGCCACATCGGCAAGGGAAAATCGCAACAAGGACACACTTGAGAAACTACGGGGCTGGTCTAATCTTGAACTCAAGAAGTACTGAACATTCGAGGAAATCGTAAAGGGAAAGGGAAATTTGATTTTTTACTTGAGAAAAGGAGTCGTCCACGTGACTGTCGGACGCTCGGATCTTTCTGCCGGTTTGGCCGGCGCTTGCACAGGATTTGGTTAAGGGTGCGGCAGAACAAAACGACGTCTCAACTCCCAGAACTTTGATCACTCCTCTTCACCTCCATCATCCTCTATCTAGCATCACATTGCGAGTGCAATCACAAATCCGGCTCGGGAAGGATTGTAAGATATCACATCCTAAGCGTGAGAAGAAATGACAGAAGAGGAGTGCTATTGAATTAAGCTATCTCTGCCTCCTGTGCACAGTTTAGCCATGGTATAATCATCCTGTCGGTACCATCAGAAGTATCGCTCAACCGCAATGGTTGTCCATCCCCGCTGCAGCTGCAAAATCCGCAATCAATCCACATTATCTCCATATCTCCTCTCCAGTTGGGTATAAGAAAGAAATCACAATGTACGCGCAAGTCACAGCCTGTGAATCCAAGTCAAGGATTTATGCAGGGCTAGTCTCGGCAAGTCCAGCTGCCTCAGGGGTAGGATGGATAACCTTCTCGACAACCTCCGGAGCAAGAGTGCCCTTGTCGGTCATACCCATATCGGCAGCGAACGTGCTGTGTGGGACCCACTTAGCGGATGTGCGAGGAGTGGTCTCTTCGAGCATACGATCAACCTGTTCAAGTGACAGACCCTTGGTTTCAGGAATGAGAAGGTATGCGTAGACGAAGCACAGAGCACATAGAGACCCCCAGACGAAGAAGACGCGTGATCCGAGGTTGGCATCTCTCGGCTCGGTTCCAACCATGTATGGGGTGATGACGGCGATGATACAATTCCAGAACCAATTGCTAGCAGTCGAAAGTGCAACACCACGAGAACGGATGGGAAGCGGGAAGATTTCACCGATGACAACCCACGCAGCTGTGTGAGAGTGAGACGTTAGCAAGCAATCACGAGCGGAAGGTATTATTTAGGAGGAAGAACGTACCAGGGCCCCAAGTGGTAGCAAAGAAGAAGATATAGAAGCAGATGAAAGCAATTTGGGCTCGGACGGCGGACGGATCATTCTCGGACAGACGGCCTTTGGTAACACCGACGATGCCAACGATGAACTCGCAGACGACCATACCGACAGCACCCCAGATCAGAATTGAACGACGGCCGTACTTCTCAATGATGTAGAAGGAGATCGGAGTCGAGCAGACGTTTACGAGGGTGGTTACGAGACTGATCAAGAATGGGTTCTGGATGGTCTTCAACTCCTGGAAGAACGTGGTGCCGAAGTAGAAGATAAAGTTGATACCAGTCCATTGCTGCATCATCTGGAGAGAGATGCCCAAGAGGGTTCGGCGCAGGTTGGAGGATGCATTCATGAAACCACCGGTAAAGCAACTGGCCCAAGTGCTGAAGTAACCACCTTGTGGAATAACCGACATCTCATACTCGTGGTTGGCGACGATTTCGGCTAGTTCTTGCTGAATGTACTCGGAGCCTTCGGGTTCACCACGAAGACGGGTCAGGACGTGGGTAGCCCTCTCGAGATTGCCCTTCTTAACGTAATAACGAGGAGACTCGGGAAGGAGGAAGAGACCAGTACCAAGGATCAAGGCCCAGAGCATTTGAATGGCGATGGGAATGCGATAAGAAGCCGATGTCAATTTGTTCTGGGTGCCATAGTCGACGCAAGAAGCGAGCAAAATGCCAATGGTGATGCAGAACTGGTATCCGGACACGAGAGCTCCACGAACCTTCTTTGGTGCGATCTCAGACATGTAGAGAATGATGATGGCAGAGACGAATCCGACACCAAAACCCGCAATCAGACGACCAGCAACCAAGAGACCAAGACCATGGGACGCGGTTTGGAGAATAACACCGATGATGAAGATGACGCATCCCGCAATGATGGTAGTTCGTCGACCGAACCAATCAGCAAGATCGCCAGCGAAGAGGGCCCCGAAGAAGGTACCGGCGGAGAGAATGGAGGTGATGAGGGACTTCTTCCAATCCGGGAGGGTGAACGCGTTTTTTTGTGCATCGGTCGGGTTCGGGGGGAGGTAGGGGAAGCCCTCGTAGAGGTGGATGAAGTAGGGCATGCCCATGACTCCAGAGATATATCCCGAGTCATAGCCAAAGAAGATACCACCGAAGGAGGCGAACGCGCACATGAGGTAGGCCTTGACGGTGACCGGAGCCTCAATCCGGTTCACGTCGGCGGTCGCGACGAGGTTATGGCTTGCCATTGCGGAGAGTGTGTGCAATTGCACGCGTATTTAGTAGGAATATTTGGGAGCGGGTGTTTGAGAATAGGTACGTAGGTGGTGATGACGGTGTTGTTGTATTGTTAACGACGACGAGGAAGTGTCGAGGCCAACAGATCGGAGTTGAGGCAGGTTGTAGAAAGGAAGAAGGAAGGTGCAAGGGAGGGAGGTTTTCAGTTCAGACCGAGGGCGCGTTCCGAGCGCGGGGCAGGCGAGGCTACTTGTACTCGCAAGTGCAGGCACGAAGTTTTTCTGGTGAATTTATTTGGTGCCAATGAGGGCGACGGCCGTCTTGTGTCTCGTGAGGATCGGCTCGCTTTCGACACGCTGGTGAATGGGCCCACGTTGTGTTCTGCCGTGCGCCGTGCGCGGTGCCATGGGGACGCAGCGCAGAGCAGAGCAGAGCAGAGCCAGGAAGCATGGATCCCTTGAAGCTTCGTTTCGCCCGTCGTCCATCTTTGTGGTGCATCTCACGAAAATTCGCAAATCACATTATCTCCCCCTCCACATCCCCAGCTCCTCCCTGGCCCGTGCAGACGCCTCCAACGCCCGCATCCAAACATTAAAGTCTCCCCGCTTTGCGCTAGGAGGCCTCCCCTGTGGGAAAACCCCTGCCCAGCACTCGGACCGATTATTTGACATGGGGGGCTTACCAGCCAGTCTGGGGGAGGCGTCTAGGGCGTGATCATGGAACCCATCCCTCATCAAAATGGTACGTGACGGGACAGCCAGGCCAGAGCAAGATGCGCGCAGACACTCTCTGACCTCTACGTCTACTTCCGCCCCGACACACGGCAAACACTTCACACGGCGATGGGAGGTCCGTTTCCGTCTCCTCTTTCTACTAGACCCTCGATATCGTTCCTGTGTTTGATCCAGCTGATATCTTGGATACGCAAGTCCATTCACTTTTACAGAGTGTTGCCAGAACAAAAGGGTCTAGGCGGGTCATCATGCCCCTGCTCTTTTCACTGTTCCCAAATATCACGCTGTACCAATACAATCATCCCACCCTTGCTTAGGTCGTATTTGATCTTCGGCTTCGTCGGCAAGGCTGACTTTCGATTGAAGACCTTTGGAAGGAATTCTTACCCGAATCAGCACTTCGACAGAAGCCCATTTCCTAACAACGCAACCATAACATGCAAGATCTGTTGACTTTCCCCAATAGCAAGCCTGGCATCATTATTTGACCGAGGAGCAATCCGACAATCCGAGATCTAGAAGATCTATCTGGCCTGCAGACTTGTCGGATATCTCCCCACCTCTCCAACTTTGGACTTCTCCACCATCCACCTCAATGGGCTCCCACCGAAGAGGCTCCGAGACGATGGAGTCGAGTGCATTTGTAGAGCCGCTACCAACCTTTTCTTTTCTGTCACTGGCGGAAACTTTCTGCAACTGCTTGCAGCACATGTCAACGGCACGAACCCGCTGTTACTTGAGGATCGCATCTGCAGACCACCTGGATCGTATTCCGAGGGAGTTCTTTGGCCCGCTCTTACTGCATCAACATCTTTTTTTGAGAAGGCTGCCAACGGTTTAGCTCCGATTCCAGAACCCTTCGGTCACTGGGATTCAGACAAATTAATCACCGTTTCAATGGTTTCAACAATACTGGTTACACAGCTCGAAATTAAACGCCAAATGAACCCAGGCGAATAACTGGTGCAGCATGAGACTGGGAAATTTTGGCCACATCTAGCCTTTTGCACAAAATATTCCAAGATGGGAACACCAAAACGTTAACTCCATGATCTACGAGTGCTCGGCAGAATGGCTCCATAATGAGCTGACATTTCAATCTGCACTTGTGAGAAATATTTGTACAGTCAAGATCAAAAACAAGAAGGCCGAAAAGAGCCCGTAAAGAGCCCGTTCCAGATTCCCAAACAGAGTACATACTTCGTACGTGGTGATGCACTCACTGAGATGCCGTGTCATCCAATGCAGAAAGCCTATGGCCGTCCGACTTTGGCGCCCCGAGGTTGTAGTTGCTGGTCCAATAAACTGACTGGGAAGCGTGCCGCTGCTTCCCGCCGCAAACCAACATGGCATAGGATACCTGAACTTGGTTGTACACGTGCAGTGCAAGTGTCTACAACGAGCCCGAGAAGCACAGCATGGAATTCGACCAACAAGGAACAGTGCAAGAAAAATCCGAAACCGTCTGATAATTGGATGTCCGATGCGGTGACTCGGGGCAAAGTACAGGATCCAAGTCCCTGGATACATGAATCTAGTACGGAGTGCAAGCTATTCAGGCTCTCAGAAGTGCATCCAAGGATATAAATGCTAAAAAAAACTATTTCCAGAAGATATGAACTCATTCCACAAGTTCCAACGACTTCAAACAGTCTTTTCCCAAGCTGCACATCTCAATTCTGACAGGATTCAGATTTGCCCGACACCGATACACTGCGAGAATCCCATATCTCACTAGATCCGTACCCCTCACCGTCAGCTCCGAACCGAAGCTCACCTCACCCCAAAATCCTTCAACGCCAACACTCACCGTTCTCGAACTCCGCTTACAACACCAGTTCCCCTTATCGATCACCTGCCTCCAAAAACGTCTTCCGACATCGTGTCAGACCGCCAACTTCTCTCCTCGCCGTCCAACGACATCAGAATACAGTATGCGCTACTCCACTTGAGGTTGCATTAGCATTTCAGTGCTAGCGACTCCCGCCGCGACCTACCGGCCAAGGCGTGGAAAGTACAGGGTACATGGCCAAAGTGCAGCACGCTACGCTTTTCGTCTGAGCTCGCCTGGAGCTAGCAGGCGGTGTTCTGATCTTGGGGATTTCTCGGAGCATGGCTCCGTGTGGTGCCACTCCTCAGGCCCTCTTCTCTCAAACGAAACAAAAACAGAAAAACTTCTCCAACGGTAATGGTGACAGATGAAACTGAGGGGAAGGGAAGAGAGGGCTGCCAACTGCAAGCGCAAAGCAGACGCTCTGTTCGTCACGAGCGTTTACCCCGCAATATCCTGGCGAGTGCGACGAATCGCGAGGCGTGAGGAGGCGTGTCGGAAAAGCCATGCATGTCAGTTGTCTCAGGTGCAAACCATAAGAATTGGTGGCGTATCCGCCGCTGCATGTGAAGTGTGCGGGCGTTGCGGCGAGGGTGTGCCGACAAGCGGCGGTCTCCTTGTGGTGTGTTTGTTTGCTTCGGGGAATTTACAATTGTGGAGACCATTTCGACTTCGAAGATGGCCTGAGAATCATCAGTTTGCGAAGTCGTCCAAACTAAGGATCACAGCGTTGCCCTGCTGAAGTATCAGTTCATCATCGAAGCAATATGGTGGTCGCTCGTCAAGTGATGCGGGAGCCAAAAATAGCGGCTGAGTGATTTTCCTGGATCAAAAAATGTTCACTTTTTGGCCATTTCATTATCAAAGCTATTTCTACAAGAGATTGCCGGGTGTGTATGCTCTTTGCCCTCTTTTTACTTCTCAGACTCCTCAGCGACCAAAGATAATTGAACGAAATGGGATGTTACTAACATTCTTCTGAGCGCCATCGACAACCAATTGTCATGTGCGGTGCCTAAGAGAACGAATCTGTGGTGTTGGGATGAGAGGAAAGTCAACATGATTTTTTCTTACAAAAACGAGGTTCGTTCGTCGGCTGTGGTTCATCGTTACAAGTTGAGATGGAAGTAGAATTTCAGAAACCGAGGCTGAAAAAGGGCAAAAGATGTTCAGACATCGTTGCAATCTCCCATAGAGAAGATCTTGGATTTAAAGAGAGATCTTCTAGTCAGCGAAGACATGAAGTCCAAGATGAAAAAATTGCATTTGAGAGCGAGGCGTGGTAACTATTAAGTGCAGTAAGAGGGAGTAGATAGACCAGTTAAAGATGGAGAATGATAATATGACTTTGAGATAAGCGACTATCTTTGCGAGAGTTATTATGGTAGAGCTGGAAGATTGAGTAATAAGAGAGGATCAAGTCTAGACTTTATGCAAGTGATAGTGGATTGGACTTATACTTCTCACGAGGTAGAGGCTTTGGGCTGGGGGTTTGAATCTTATCTCATTATACAGATCTTTCGACGAGAAAACTTCAATTAAATAATTGAATCGAGTGTAAGTATCACGATGTAAAAAAAATTTACTCGCATTATTTCACGATTCGATAGGAATCTACGTCAGGGGGAGGAAGAAGAAGAAGAAGAGAGGGTAATGACCATCCCACCAAAGCGGCCGCTAGCGCGATTGATATCGAAAATAAAATCTTCGGCTTCAAAACTCGCAGCGATCAACACTTCTCCCCTGAAATATGGCCCCATCAACAGAAGGACGGAAGTCCAAACCAAAAGGACGACCTAAGAATGATACTCGATCCCTGAAACGCAAACGAGATGTCGAGGACCACGAAAAGCTGCAAAAGGCCGTCGAGGACCTCGTCAGTACCACCGCTCAATGCCAGACCCTCTACTAACCATATCCAGGATCCCAAAGCAGACATCAAAGATTTCTCCGATCTCCCTCTCTCAGAAACTACCGCCTCGGGCCTCGAAGCCTCTCACTTTAAAACACTCACCGATATTCAATCGAAGGCTCTACCTCTCGCGCTGAAGGGGAAGGATATTCTCGGCGCTGCGAAGACGGGGAGCGGGAAGACGTTGGCGTTCTTGATACCGGTGCTTGAGAATCTGTATAGGCAGAAATGGACAGAGTTGGATGGACTCGGTGCGCTCATCATATCACCAACGCGTGAGCTAGCGATCCAGATTTTCGAAGTGCTGCGGAAGATTGGAAGGTATCACAGTTTTTCTGCGGGGTTGGTGATTGGTGGACGGAGTCTACAAGAGGAGCAGGAGAGGTTGGGAAGGATGAATATTCTGGTTTGCACGCCTGGGAGGATGCTGCAGCATATGGATCAAACAGCCGCTTTCGAGGTCGATAATCTGCAAATGCTGGTGCTGGATGAGGCAGACAGGATCATGGATATGGGGTTCCAGTCCTCGGTCGATGCGATCATTGAGCATTTGCCGAAACAGAGACAGACAATGCTGTTCAGCGCTACACAGACGAAGAAGGTTTCCGACCTTGCGAGATTGAGTCTTCGGGATCCCGAATACGTTTCTGTCCACGAGGCGGCTGCGAGCGCTACGCCTACGACTTTGCAGCAGTACTATGTTGTCACGCCACTTCCGGAGAAACTAGATACGTTGTACAGCTTCATCAAGTCGAATTTAAAGGCTAAGATCATTGTTTTTATGTCTTCTGGGAAGCAGGTACGGTTCGTGTATGAAAGCTTTCGACATTTACAGCCCGGCATACCACTACTTCATCTCCATGGTCGCCAAAAACAGACCGCAAGACTTGATATCACATCGAAATTCTCAACGTCGAAGAACTCTTGCATCTTTGCAACGGATGTCGTTGCCAGAGGTCTAGATTTCCCTGCTGTGGATTGGGTTATCCAATTAGATTGTCCTGAAGATGCTGATACTTACATCCATCGAGTCGGTCGGACTGCTCGTTATGAGAGAGCTGGAAAAGCTGTTCTATTTCTGGATCCGAGTGAGGAGGAAGGGATGCTCAAACGACTTGAGCACAAGAAAGTGCCAATTCAGCGAACGAAACCGAGAGAAAAGAAACAGCAAAGCATCAAGAATCAGTTACAGAATATGTGTTTCCAAGACCCTGAGCTCAAGTATCTTGGACAGAAGGCATTTGTTAGCTATACTAAATCCGTGTTTGTACAGAAGGACAAGGAGGTGTTCAATATGAAGGACTATGATTTAGAAGGGTATGCCGCCAGTCTTGGCCTTCCTGGAGCGCCGAAGATCAAGTTCCAGAAAGGAGACAGTGCGAAGACCTTCAAGAATGCTCCGAGAGCGGCATTATCAAGTGACGAAGACAGCGATGAGGAGGCAGGGGAAAGGAAACCTAAAAAGGAGGAAGTGCGGACGAAATATGATCGGATGTTTGAACGCCGCAACCAGGATGTTTTGTCTGGCCATTATTCGAAGATGATTGCGGATGACGATTTCAACGAGGAAAACGATCAGCATAGAGATGCCGATGAGGATAATGATTTCCTGTCGGTGAAGCGGGTGCTACTAGTCGACGACGAAAGTTCAGACGAGGAACTCGCAGCCGCTGCTGGACCTGCGCCAAAGGTTATTCATGGCCTTGGCAAGGAGCCACTTGTGATAGATTCGAAGCGACGGGAGAAGATGTTGAAATCCAAAAAGAAGCTCTTGAAGCTCAAAGAGAAGGGGACGAAGTTGGTGTTCGATGAGGACGGTGTGGCTCATCAAATGTATGAACTCGAGGATGAAGATGCATTCCGCAAACAAGGACCAGCTGAGGCTCAGCGAGCGAAATTCTTGGAGGAGGAAACTGCAAGAGTTCGTGAAGCGGATCTTGACGATAAGCAACTGGCCAAGCAAAAGAAGAGGGAGAAGAGGGAGAAGCGGAAAGCTAGAGAAGCAGCTGAGAAGGCTGACATTGACGATGATGAGGCGCCGGAACTTGTGCCCGCTGACGACGAAGAAGATCCAATGGCACTTCTGGCTTCATTGCCACTGGCTGATGAGGAAGAAGAGAGGCCAATGAAGAGACCTAAGAAATGGTTCGAGGACGATTCTGAGGATGAGAAGAAGAAAGTGGCTAAGAAGAAGCGCCGTGTTATTGAAGCAGAAGACGAGCCGGAGACTTTGGAAGACCTCGAGGCTCTTGCAGCAGGTCTTCTCAACTAAGCTGAAGAGACCCCACCTGATAAATAATATTCTTGATACCCCTGAGCCACATCCGAGCCCCCCTGAGTGACCAATGTCCCCTAATTTCTTCGTACAATGAGCCCCTCGAGAGCCCCTCCAAGAACCCCACATCTCGGCAACGCTAAAAATTGGCCACCCGAGCCTTGAGCATCAAATTGCTTACACCGCACAAGCAAAAGCACCATCGTCTCTCATGTAAGACATAGGCATGGATCGCTATGAACGAAATGCCACTGTGTGTACCAAAGGCTGCCGATGACAATGCACCGGTCATCAACGGCCACGATCCGAGCATTCTGCCCCTCTGCGCCAGACTCGCGGCGCGGGTGAATGCCTTCCTCGAGACCGAGGCGGAGACCCCTCTGCTGCGAGCAGTGCAAGAGCAAACTAGAGTTGCGTTGGGCGTTATCAGCACTGCCTTAGACCGATACAGGTACTGCAGTCCTTCCTCCCCCTTACAATCGAGCTTCAATCCTGTGCAGACGGGTTGCTGACAGGTGTCTTCACCCCGCAGCTTAGATGAAATCTCCCTCTCCTATAACGGCGGAAAAGACTGCCTGGTCCTCCTTATACTCCTCCTCTGCGCGCTCGCTACCTACAAGAAACATGCTCTGCCCAAGGAGCTGCACTCCGTGTACATCATCTCGCAGCACCCGTTCAAAGAAGTCGATGCCTTCGTCGATGAGTCAGTCGCTACGTACAATCTAGACCTCGCACGCTACGCCATGCCGATGAAAGCGGCCTTCGAACGCTATCTAGAAGAGCATAAGAAGGTCAAGGCGATCTTGGTGGGCACCAGGAGGACGGATCCTCACGGGCAGAGCTTGACGCATTTTGATATGACGGATTCCGGATGGCCGGCTTTTATGAGGGTGCATCCGGTTATTGATTGGCATTATGCCGAGATTTGGGCCGTGAGTTGCTTCAATTCTGAGGAGACTGGGCCGTTTGCTGATCGCAGTAGTTTATTCGACATTTCGAGATCCCTTACTGTCCGTTGTATGATCAGGGATACACATCACTTGGTGGTACAACGGATACACATCCAAACCCTGCTCTGAAAGCAGGAGAGGGCTCGAATAATGAGAACCAGAGTCAGAGTTTTAGACCGGCGTACGAGTTGGTGGAAGATCACGCGGAGAGGTTGGGGAGGGACTGGTAAGTGGGAAGTTTTGATCTTTGGGCTGCATTGCATCATCATAGACGTTAGATTGCGGCTTTTTGGACGTGTTCTGTATGCATGTATGCATTGGAATAATATACTCTGAAGCCGTCTCTTACTAATACTAAAATTTCTCTTTCCTTATAATCGAACTTAAGATATGCTCGTAATTGTGAACATACACTCCCTTGCTCGGAAGTCCGAGGTTCGCCGGTCTCGTTCAGGGCTGTCCAATAGACTTGCTCGCTTGCCAAATTTCAGCTTTGTCATTCATCATATATCCATATTCGATCCGAAAGTGATGGGTCAGATGGATGCTTTTGAAGCTGTTTTATCCTATTCTGGGGACAGTACAGCTGTACAATAAAACAGATGGACGGAGAGGTCGTTCGAGGAAAACAACCATTGTCCTAGACGGGAGCAATTGCCAAGAGATCATCACTGCACCCAAATGCTGATTCATCCCTTCTCAAGATCCCTGTTGTACTCGTGCTTGTAAATCGCGATATTGGTTGTCGATTTTGGAGGAGTCGTGGTGAAGTCTGTAGTATATAGTCCTGACTGAATGCTTTGCTGTTCATCTCAAACCAACAACCATGTTAACACTTCTCCATTCATCTCAACTCTTTTTTAAATCATTCAACTTTCCCCCCAATCACCAACCAATCTCAGACGTCAAGCCTGCACAATGAGCAACTCATCAAACAAAATGCCCGAAACAGGCGTCCAAGCTCTCATCTTCGGAGCATCAGGCATCACTGGCTGGGCAATTACAAACTCAGCCCTCTCCTACCCAACAACAAGTACCTTCAGTCAAGTCGTAGGCCTCACAAGCCGGCCCCTAAGTCTTGAAGCCTCTGGCTTGCCCTCGGATGAAAGACTGCAGCTTTACTCTGGGCTTGATCTTTCTCAAGATGCTGAGGCTATCACGAAATACTTGAAGAAAATTAAGAACGTTGAGCAGATCACGCATGTCTATTTTGCAGGTAAGACAAATGAATGTTTAAGGAAGGTATAGAGTTAATGAGGATAGTTTATGTACACCGAGGATGGGGAGATGAAGGTTCCGAGGAAAGAATTGAAGAGAACGTTGATTTCATAGTCAATGCCGTGGCAGCAGTGGAAGCTGTCTGTCCAAATCTGCAGTTTTGGACGTTCCCTACTGGCGGAAAGGTAATCCCCATTTCTCTCTAAGGACCCAGAGAAATAGAGCTAACATAACATACAGTGGTATGGCTTCGAATTTGGGAAGAAAGTAGCACGCATCACTCCTCAAGGAAAGCGCACCTCGCGTGCCTGCTCCATATGCGGAGCACATCTTCTACTATCCTCAAGTCGACACCCTCGCAAAGCTCTCTGAAGGCAAGAGCTGGAAATTCGCAGACATAAGACCAGACGCAATTGTATGTTTCCCCTCTCCCTCTGCACAGTCTACTCAATTAATTTGGTGCTCTAGGTAGGATTTGTGCCCAACCACAACCCCATGAACCTGGCTGAACCCCTCGCCCTCTACGCCTCACTCTGGAAATCTCTCTCCTCTTCCACGAAGATTCCATTTCCAGGAACTCTGGAGTCATACATGCATCTGCAATCAAATATCTCTTCTGATCAGCTTGGTCGCTTTCACATCTATGCTTCTTTGCACCCGGATCTGACGGCAGGAAAGGCGTTCAATATCGCTGATGAGGATAAAGGATTAAGCTTTGCGATGGTGTGGCCTGGAATTGCGGCGTATTTTGGGCTTGAGGGTGTGGGTCCTGTTGAGAGAGAGGGAAGGAGTGGGGAAAAGTGGGTGATGGAGAAGAGGGGCGAGTGGGATGAGTGGACGAGGAAGAATGGGTTGAGGGAAAAGGTTTTGGAGAAGACTTGTTGGGACTTTATGACGGTTGTTGCGTAAGTTTTTCCCTCCCGAAAACCAAGGCTTTGGGGGGAGTTTGCTGATAGAGTATGTGGTAGTGGCGAGTACTCGACTTTTGATAGGGATTTTGATATTAGTGAAGCAAGGAGGATTGGATTTACGGAGAGTGTGGACCATATTAAGGGGTATCATATTGCGTTTGATAGAATGCGAGCTGCGAAGATCATCCCATAGAAAGTCCTCGAGCGGTTCATGATTAAGCATATCTTCTCTTCAGGACAGTTGGAGCTCCTGAGATCTGTACGATTTGCTTGACACTAGGGGATGTACTTATGGTGTGATTGTAATTTATGTATGATATTTATTAATGGGAGATTTTCGGGTTTTTCCAAGCTGAGATTCCTTCCTTAGGTATACAACGCAGCCAGAGAAGCTCGATCTATATTCCTGGAACGCCGAACAACCAAGTAGCCACCCTAACCAATAGCTTATAGAACAACCTTTTCATCCGTTACAGCCAAAGAAAATCTCAAACAGCCCCCTCGGTTCTTTCTTTCCCTTTCAACATAATGCGACCTCCCGTCCACGCGAAAACTGTGATTGCACAAACACCATTCAGCAAGCCTAATGACCACCCCATGGTTCCCCATCCTCCATTCTGTACCACGAACCCAGCCCATAATGGTCCAATTAAAGTTCCCAAAGCGTATGCTAAATTGAACAGGCCAAATCCCTGTGCTGCAGCACCCCTCTTCCCCATGCTTCCGGGTCTCTTCTTCTCTTCCAAAGCCACCGCATGGTCAATATCTGCCATCAACGGCGCGAAGACGAGCGATATACAGAATCCGATGCAGACGAGCAATGTAGATAGCAACACTTTCTGCCCAACAGTGTCGTGGGTTACAAGGCGTAAGAGAACCCAAAACGGGACAGCTCCTAGTAAGCCAATTGTTGTGATAGATCTTGAGCCGAATTTGTCTGAAATGCCACCAAAAACGGGAGAGAAAAGTGCTGGTATGACGAGAGAGATGAAAATTAGCCCAGCTCCCGAGGAAGTCCAGTGGAATGTGCCTTTCACAAAGAGAGGAAGCACGCTATCGAATGATGCGAGGGAAGTGGATTCGACGAAGCAGCCGAACATAGCGACGAGTACTCGTGGAACTCGTAAGAGTGTAACAAGCGGCGGCATACGCTGAGTCCACTTTGGTAGAGCCTTCACGGACGTCTTTTCTGATTCCAGAGGCTCAGCAGTCGCAGTAACGGTCTGTATGTCCTCTCCTGGCGAGTCTCGTCCACTGGAAATGTCGTTGGATACTGAAACTTGTGCCGGCGGTGACCATTGCTGAGCAACACTCTTCTCTACCATCATTAAACGAAGAAATATATCCAAGCCAATGATTGCAAATCCCATTGAGAAGACAGCATAGTATCCCGCATTGGCGTAAACAATCCCACCTAGCAGTGGCCCAGCCAGAGAACCAATTGAAGTCGCAGCTCCCATGTAACCCATCGCAGCCCCTAACTTCTCTCTTTCAATCGAATCGCTCAGAAGGGCAAGGCCAACCGTCCAAACGACGGCAGCACTGAGACCCTGAAAAGCTCTTCCCATGATGAGTATTGGAAGAGAGGACCCGACACATAGCATAGCGGTCGCTCCTCCAAGAGCAAGCAAACCTAGGAGGAGAGGAACACGACGAGAAGATGACCTGTCTGCGAACCATCCAAGTATTGGAGAACCGACTGCAAGGGCTGCTCCGTATATACTCAAGAAGATACTCGTCCATCGTTGAAGATCTTCCTCCTTGACGCCTGCTCGTCCTGTCAACGCAAATGGCAATACAGGGACCACTAATGAATATAGGAAAATGTCGGTGAAAATAGCGATTGAGATGGTTGAAATGATGAAGGCATTGGATGACCTAATGTTAAGGAAGAGTGGAGGTTTGGAGTTGCCCACTTTCTGGCCGTACAAGAACGTGTAAAAGTCATCTTTGGAGAACATAGTGGAGAATATTTGGGTGTTGAAACGAGGTTGGATGGAATAGCCACTTGGCTTCACGTCTGGGAAGGGGAAGAATATTTGTACTTGGAGATCCAAGTACCGGCACCCCACTTTTTCAAAGGCTCACGCTCGAGAGTCATGCCGAGATATCGATGCGCCAGTAAGCAAGGCGGGACGGAATCCGCGGACGCCGAATCTCGACTTTTACCTAAATCCACTTCACATAGGAGCTATCGAAAACTCTCTTAAAGGCAGAATCTCTGAAGATCAATTGATTCTGTGACCACAAAATAGCTGATGAAAATGCTCGTAACGGTGAGGGAAAAAGAAACGAAATGGCGATCGAGGTCTCGAAAGAAATGAGGGGAGCTGTTCACCTTGCCCGATTAGGAAGGCGGTGAAAATTATGGCAGAAAAAAGAATCGATAAGACTTTGACGAAGAAGAAAACAACCACAACTACGAAAGCTAGGATAATTCAGCATGCCTCACCGTGCCGCATCGCCAGCGGTCTCTGAGAACGAGTTCGATATCACGAAGTCGTTATTCAAAGATGGTGCCGATGCAGAAGACGACAATTTCGGGTTCCCCACCAGCAATGATTTGGGAAATCTCGACGCCGGTGGGATATTAGATTTAGAAGTTGAAAGCGACGGAGAAGGCGACGAGGCTTTCATTGCATCACAGCAAGCTGCTTCGAATCGAAAGGCTTCCAATGTCAAGGGCAAGAGTGTTAAGAAGGGGGGGGGGTTTCAGGCAATGGGTACGGGAGCCCCAAAAACTAAAGAAAAAGGCACTAATTTGATGAAGGATTAAATGCACATCTGCTTAAAGCAATCAGCAGAAAAGGGTTTTCTGTACCGACTCCCATCCAGCGTAAGACAATTCCTCTCGTTCTCGATGGCCAAGATGTTGTGGGAATGGCCAGGACAGGTTCTGGAAAAACCGCCGCCTTTGTTATACCGATGATCGAGAAATTGAAAGCCCATAGTGCTCGAGTTGGTGCCAGGGCATTGATACTATCACCATCTCGAGAACTTGCGTTGCAGACTTTGAAGGTTGTGAAGGAATTCGGCAGGGGAACGGATCTTAAATGTGTCCTACTCGTGGGAGGAGACAGTCTCGAGGAACAATTCGGCTTTATGGCCGCAAATCCGGATATCGTGATTGCGACTCCTGGTCGATTTCTCCATCTGAAGGTTGAAATGTCCCTCGACCTTTCATCGATCAAGTATGTGGTCTTCGACGAGGCTGATCGACTGTTCGAAATGGGTTTCGCTGCGCAACTCACGGAAATCCTTCACGCTTTGCCGTCTTCGAGACAAACACTTCTTTTCTCTGCAACCTTACCGAAGTCATTGGTTGAATTTGCAAGAGCTGGTTTACAAGACCCTAGTCTGGTTCGTCTCGATGCTGAGAGTAAAGTGTCCCCGGATCTTGAAAGCGCATTTTTTAGCGTGAAGAGTGCCGAGAAAGAAGGCGCCTTGCTACATATACTCAACGATCTTATCAAGATGCCTACTGGCCCACCAGATAATGCTAAGAAAGCTGCAGAAGCCAACAACAAAAAGCGGAAACGAGGAGCTGAAGGGCCTGGCCCCAAACAAAAGCCTACCGAGCATTCTACAATAATATTTGCGGCGACGAAGCATCATGTTGATTATCTAGCCTCGCTTCTACGCCTCTCTGGTTTCGCAGTCTCCCATGCTTATGGTTCTTTGGATCAGACGGCGAGGAACATGCAAGTCGAGGATTTTAGAACAGGCATGACCAATATCTTAGTGGTGACGGATGTTGCTGCAAGAGGTATTGATATTCCTGTTCTAGCCAACGTCATAAATTATGATTTCCCTCCTCAACCCAAGATCTTCGTTCACCGAGTTGGCCGCACAGCAAGAGCCGGACAACGAGGATGGAGTTACAGTTTGGTTCGAGATACAGATGCTCCATATCTCCTGGATTTGCAGCTATTCCTGGGACGCAGATTATTTCTTGGAAGTGAAAGCGGCACAACTGTAAATTATGCGGAAGATGTTATAGTTGGTGCTTTGCTCAGAGACAAGCTAGAAGCTACAACAGAATGGATCACCAAGCTGATCGGAGACGATGACGATCTTAGTGCTCTCCGGACAGTAGCTGGAAAAGGAGAGAAGTTGTATATCAAGACTCGAAATTCAGCCTCAAGTGAGAGTGCTAAACGAGCCAAAGAGGTCGTGGCTTCGAAGGGATGGATGCAATTACATCCGCTCTTTAACGATGACACAAATGATGCAGAACAAGCCCGCATCGACATGCTTGCACGAATCAGCAGTTTTCGACCACAAGAAACCGTGTTTGAGATTGGGACTCGAGGGAAAGCAGGTCACGGCGAAGCAGCGGAGATGATGCGGCATCGCCGGGAAAAGATCGTCCCGAGAAGGCAGAAAGAAGAAAACGAGAAAGCAGCAGCAGAAAGCGAAGCCGCTGATGACGTGTTTGCTAGGCTGGACTCAGAAGCAGAAAGCGACGAGGAGATGGAAGTCACAGTCACTGGTGGCGACCAAGACATGGACGAAGCCTCTGACAACGAGCTCGAACGAACGTTCTCGAAGTCCACCCAAAAAGGCAAGGGGCGCACCCTCTCTTGGAAAGATTCCGAGAACTTCATGGCATACACTCCCAAGACCATAAATACAGCCGAAGAGCGTGGTTATGGCGTGCACTCCGGCTCTTACAACACTGCATCTCAAAATTCCAATTTCGTGGAAGCTGCAAGAGGTGTAACGATGGATCTGACGAATGACGATGGTGCGAAGAGCTTTGCGGAGCCGGCGAGAGCTAAGGGGATGCGATGGGATAAAAAGAACAGCAAATACGTTGCGAGAGCCAACGACGAGGATGGGTCGAAGGGCAAGAAAATGATCAGAGGAGAGAGCGGCCAGAAGATTGCTGCCAGTTTTCAAAGTGGGAGATTTGACAGGTGGAGGAAAGCTCATAAGGTTGACCGATTGCCGAGGACTGGCGAGGCGGAGAGAGAGGGTTCCGGTGCAGGTGGAGTGGGAAGAGGAATGGGGACGAGGTATAAGCATAAGCAGGAGAAGGCACCAAAGGAGGCCGACAAATTCAGGGATGATTACCATGTGAGGAAGAAGAGGGTGGATGAAGCTAAGGAGAAGAGAGTGGGCAAGTGGAAAGATGGCGTTGGCAAGAAGGAGATTAAGAGTACAGAAGATATTCGCAAGGATCGCAAACTCGCGGAGCGGAGGAAGGCGAAAAATGCTCGGCCGACTAAGAAAGGGAAGAGGTGATTACTGTACACTTATATTCTGTAGATATCCAATGTTCAGCGGTTCATTGTTGGAGACCATTCTTGCAATTGAAATGCAAGTCGTGTGCAACTACCATACTTACCAAGCATAACGTATTGATCATTCAAGTCAAACATCAACCAAAAATAGACGCGAAAACGCCGAGTCCCGCCCAGAGAGTACTGTGAACCTCTTGTAATCCATCGCAACGCCAAAATGCGAAGTCATCAAAGATAGTGAAGCGACTGTGCCCGAGCAAGCCCCAACGCCCGGGTATCCAATGCAGACGACCAACCCTCACGATTCCCTCCACGTAGCCATAAGCCAAATGCCCCAGATTTATCACATGCCAAACTCATTCAGGCGTCATACTGTGATGCCATTTCCGTCATCGCCACCGCCTCTAGGCCTCTTGTCTTTTCTGTTCAGATCATGGGACGGTGAGCGCGTGCCACGTCGTTTCTTCCCCTTTCCCTTCCCCTTCCCCTTCCCCTTTCCCACTTTCTTCTTTCCATCCTGTTGATCGTTTTCGCCATCGTCATCTGAGTGTGTTGCTTCGTTGCGTAGCCTCTCTAGATCTTCTTCCATTTTGTCGGGGAAGGTGCGGTCGCTGGGGTATTGCCTTGCTCCACCTGAATCGTGGCTTCCTCCGGCGCCATGAACGGGTGACAAAATTGACCAAGGCAGTGTTCCCCGTCCATGCCACTGTTGTACGGCATCAACCTCGGATGGCTGTTGCTGTCCGCTTGTATCGAGTGGTGCGAGAGATTGAGGAGGATTGGGCGGCGGAAACGGTTGGACCGGTCCAGAGGGAGATGGAGTCTCGTTCTCGTGATGTTGGAAGCTGGGTGTCGTATGGTGATGGTCCTGGACTCGAGTCCCAGGAACTGTTAGATTAGAGGACGAGGACGGAGCTGGAAGGGGCTGCTGGTGTGGTGAGTCTTGACCTGGTATTTGCTCTTGTGGTGCTTGACTGTCAGCGTAGTCTTCCTCGTCTACAGCAGGATACAGTATAAAATCTCCATGAATATGAGGAATAGATAGGTGGAGGCGCTGACCAAGTTCTCGAGTCTGAGAGTGAGGTTGAGGTTGAGGTTGTCCGGAACCGGTCGAAGGGCCAGGCTGAGAAGTTGGCGGGAGAGGGCTGGCAGAATTTATGGTAGAGAAACTGGAGACAACATATCAGTGTTTATGGTTGTGAGAAGTACTCATTGTCATCTGGTCAACGAACCTGTTCGTGTGGTGTGGGCTTCCTAATTCAGCTTGAGTGGAACTGGTATCCATATTGGAGCCCTCAGCCTCGTCGGCTTCTCTCAGTCTCTTTCCGTTTCGTAGTTGCATAAGCAAGAGTTCAACTTAAGCCGTTAAGCTTAAACATGTTGCTGAAAAACATGGCAAGCACAACTAAGGCCGAAGGGCAATGATGGGAATCTTATACAACATGACGCATAATGGACTGTGGCTTGCAGAAGTAGTAATTTCCCATGATCATTCCAAAGTTCTCAGAATAAAGCACGCGACCTTAGCACAGCATTACACCGCCTTAACGATCCAACACCCTCACCGAGAGCAATGAACAGGTGCCCGCCCGGGGTCCAGCTCTGCAGGGCAAGTGAACAGCGCTTGCTAGCCTTAGTCCCCGACCCCGAATGAAAGGCAGGGTCATCCGCATGGAAGCCTTGTCAAGTGATGAAGAAGAAGCATGACGCAGATGAAGTCTCGCCACAGACTCTGTTTTCTGTTTGCCGGGGAAGAAAAATCAACAATCCGGTCTCAAGCAATATTGTTGGACAGGAAGTGGGGCTGTTGATGTCAGTAGTCTCACCATTCGGCCCACCGAGGGGCAAAACAAGGCTGCGGTGGCTTGTTCTGCTAGAGTGGCTAGGATGACTTTGAGAGGCCAATGAAAGAGTACCCGGGGAAGATGAACCAGGCCTAAGCTGAGAGTAGAGTTGGGATGGTTTTCCCCAGAGAAACGAGGCGGTGATGTGAATTGACAGGGCTGACTTGTATCAAGCAGACAATCAAATGCACCTCCACCTTGTAAGACAGCATCCAGTGAGAGCAAACCGTCAAATTGAAGATTCGCGGAACAATTCGGGGATCTGAAATGTATTTCCCGGATCAGCAAAAGACGTTGGAGATGCAAGTGATTTTGCGTCAGCTGGAAACTCAGCCTCATAGTGTAAGCGAGAGTGCCTTGCAGCCTGCTGATACCATGTTTGAGAGAGGCTTCATGCGAGCCTTCACAACGCTTTTCTGTGCTGGAAACTGTAGAGATTGTGACTCACTATGAGAAATTTCTCAAAGCAAGGAAGAGTTCGAGTTATACACCGATGCTGCGGCATGGCTTGAGTACATCGGTAGGCTGCTCCCGGCGGGACGAGCCTCTGTGCATCTCACCGCCCATAAGACATGTGAAATTCGATCTCAGGATTTCAATTGGAGCTTTCTGGTCCTCACCGAAGTCAGGTTGGGCCTGCGTGCTTAGCATTTAGGGGTACTCGATTAAGGTAGGTCATGTGATCAGCACCGGAGGGCTTTTCTCCATGGCAAGCACTTTGCCCATACCTCTTGCATTTGTCCCGTAGATAAATATTCCTTGATGCATGAGAACTGCGCTGAAGCTTGTTCACCAACCTCATATCCGGATTGGGAGATGGTACTATTTCTGCAATAGTCTTCCAAGACTGCCTTTCCAGGTAATATCAAAGCCTTGTCCCCAAACATTCCGTAATTGATACACCCTAACGCCGATCAATGATGTCTTTTTACACGTGTATCAGAACGCGGGTATCGCGATCTCCAAAGGATCTCTCGCCGTCTCCCATGCCAGCCAATCCGACCTCGTAGTCCTGGAACGCCGTTAGCACTCACCGAGCAACCCTGTCCATCAGACTTACGGTAGTAATCCCATGCCATTGACTTTCCAAATGCCTAACGCCAAGGCGAGCAGTTGCATAGCCACGTAGACTGCCTTAACCATTATGATCTTCCCCTTCGTGCCTTCACTCTCCAACTTCTCGAAGGCTTGATTCGTAGCCATCAACCCCATGATGGGATTCTTGAATGCCATGCCCACCATCATGATGCTGAATATTTGCAAGGAGTTTCCGGACATGTACATCATAATAGCTGTCATCGGTAATTGCTTGACCGGAGCAAGAGCGACCTCCCACGCCTTCTTAAGCTTCAGTGTATCCATTTCATCGGCAGTAAGTGGAGCGCGGGTGGCCGTTTTCGAAGAACCTTGTTGCTTCTACGAATTTGTCAGCACTACGCACCTAGAAGAAGCCATAGACAGCTAGCTACCTTGCTTCCTGTTGATGTGAATCCAGGAGGGTCTGGGATCCCGCTCGACTTTGGCTTTGCGGCAGGCGGGGAATTAAGGTCGATGACCCATTGGGGCGGAGGTGGAGGCGGCGCCATCTCTGCGGTCTATTGAAGTAGCAGAAGCTGAATATGCGATAAGATGGAAGGGGTGCGATGTCGTCGTGGTGTTTGTCGTCTAGGTAGAGGTACAGGCTCCGCCCGTAGCGCCTTTTTTTGCTGGGTCCACGTAGTAAAACCACTGTAAGCAAAGCCGAACGTGCCTGTGCTCTCTCCTATTGGCCTCCACAAGCTCCAACCTCTTGTCGATAATTCTCAGGCCTCCTGCGATTCCCCTGAAAGTGCAGATTGATGGATTGCTACCTGCGCCAACACCCAAGTCCTTGTTGGAGGTGATCGTGGCGCATGTGACAGCTCTGCGCGCTCCCGGCCTGTCCAGACTCGATCCCGTTGGTCCATTGCGCTGGCAGTGGAGGGGCATACACACACAGAGATCCTGATTGAGCCTTGCTCAGAATGGCTTCGAGCGGGGGTGATGCGAAGCTCTTTGCTAGAGTACGTCCCTTTCTCCTGTTTCTCCTGCTCCTGCTCGATGCCAGACTTCCTCTGCACCGCTCTGTACCTTGCGTTATCACGCAGTCATCCCATGATACAGTACCGTTCATATGCAGACACCTTCGAGTGACTGAGCTTCGACATCTCAGCTCACGCGACTGCTCATGCCTTCTGCAATGTTTCTCCCCCATTACCTTCCGCCTCCGGGCTATAGCTCAGCATACTCACCATACTTTCGTTCTGCACAGGGAAAAGTCGCAGAACTACGGCTCGAGTTGAATAGCGGTGGGAAGAAGGACAAGAACCATGCGGCCAAGAAGATCGCCCTCAAGAAAATTGTGGCCAATATGACCATGAGCAACAATGATATGGTGGCCCTGTTCCCCGATATTGTTGGCTGCATGGAGATACCTAGCTTGGAAATCAAGAAGATGTTGGTTCCTGCAGATACTTGCCCAAAAGCTGCGTACTAATGAACAGATAGGTGCTTCCTATTTCTTGTGAACTATGCTCGCATGAAACCAGAAGTTGCTCTGAAGGCGCTACCTATCCTCCAAGGAGTACTGTGAACCAAAACCTCCTTCGTATCCCCAGTGCTGATCCATATATGCAGGACATGAACGACGCGAACCCTTTGGTACGAGCCCTGGCGCTGAGAACAATGTCGTATATCCACGTCCGTGAATTTGTTGAGGCGACTGTTCCTCCTACCAAACAGCTTCTCCGAGACGCGGATCCTTATGTCCGAAAGACGGCTGCTTTCTGTGTGGCTAAGCTATATGACCACGATAGACATCTGGTGGAAAGTTCAGATCTTATTGACAGACTGAATTCAATGTTGAGGGATGACAATCCGACAGTTGTGGCGAGTGCCCTGGCAAGTCTGATGGATATCTGGGAGCGAAGTGACGCTATCAAACTCACAATCGACTATGGGAATGCTTCGAAGATGGTCCAAATTCTGCCAGATTGCTCAGAGTATGTGTATGAGGCCAATTTTGAGCTGAACTATTAACTAATAGATCTGCAGATGGGGACAAACCTATATCCTGGAAGCTTTGATGTCTTACGTTCCCCAGGAAACCTCAGAGGCTTTGCTTCTTGCTGAGCGGATATCACCTCGACTATCACATTCAAATTCAGCTGTGGTACTTACCTGCATACGGGTCATTCTCTATTTGATGAATTACATTGCGGATCAGAAGCAGATTTCGATATTGTGCCGGAAATTATCTCCTCCACTGGTGACGCTACTTGCAAAGGGCCCAGAAGTACAGTATCTGGCATTACGAAATGCTCTACTGATATTACAAAGAAGGCCCGAGGTTCTTCGAAATGATATCCGAGTCTTTTTCTGCAAATATAACGACCCAATTTATGTCAAAGTGACGAAGCTAGAGTTAATCTTTATGCTTGCCACGGAGAAGAACATCGAAGAGGTTCTGACAGAATTGCGAGAATACGCGACCGAGATCGATGTACATTTCGTGCGGAAGTCAGTCAGGGCGATAGGTAAGCTGGCCATCAAAATTGAACCAGCTGCTAGAAGATGTATAAATACACTTCTAGAGCTTGTTGCAACCAAAGTCACATACATTGTGCAAGAAGCAACGGTTGTCATCCGAAATATCTTCCGCAAGTATCCTAACCAGTATGAATCTATCATCTCGACACTTTGCGAGAATCTTGACTCCCTGGACGAGCCTGAGGCAAAGGCAGCAATGATTTGGGTCATTGGGCAATATGCATCTCGCATTGAGAATTCGGATGTACTTTTAGAGGATTTTCTCTACTCGTTCGCAGATGAACCAGTCGAGGTGCAATTAGCTCTTCTTACTGCCACCGTCAAACTATTCATCCAGCGACCAACAAAGGGGCAGGAACTGGTGCCGAAAGTGCTCAAATGGGCAACTGAGGATACAGACAATCCGGACCTGCGAGACAGAGGTTATATGTACTGGCGGTTGTTATCGTCAGATATGGCCACGGCGAAGGCGATAGTTATGGGAGAAAAGCCACCCATCACAGCCGAATCCGAGAAGCTAGATCCTGACACACTAGAAGAAATGTGTCTCAACGTTGGAACGCTCGCAACGGTGTATCTCAAGCCTGTTCAACAGGTCTTTAGATCAGCAAGGCCTCGTAAGTTGACTGACAGTCCTGCCTTGCAGAAGCACGCCTTACCCACAGCAAATGGTCTCGATGGTCAGAAATCTCTCTCAGCTTTCGGATTAGGCAATCAACCTGCGATCAGGCCGCCACAGACTAATGGCAACGGAAATCTGGCAGCGGCGGTGGATGCAGCAGATGAATTCTTTGCAGGTGTTGGGAGCCAGCAAATGGCCGCTATGCGTATCAATGGGCAAGAGGAGGGCTTTGGAGGCAGTCCGACCGTAGGAAGAGGCGAGATGCAGTATGTCGTGAACCAGCACGCTCCAGAACAGATTTACCAACCTGCTAATGGAGGTGGTACGAACGGGGATCTTCTTATGCTTTAGGCATTACGGCAAAAAGCCATAGGGTAATGAATCATAGGGATCATGGTGTATGGATACGGGAGAGGGAGTTCATAAGTCTAAGCCTTGTAATTGGATGCATGTTCAGAGGTGTTCTTGAAGCACTTGCGATCGTGAGTCGATCAAACAACCTGAATTGTAGCCAATGAGTTCACTGTAGTCATGCATGCTTTGTATATTCCCAGTCCCTGCTAGTCCACAGCAGGAGATGCATAAACTACACAACTTTTCAGCCGCGAGCTCTCGCAGTATACTCGTTGAACGAGACTATAATCTAACAATTATCGAGGAATTTTCGCATGGGATGGCGTGAGGGAGTCGATCACCGCGGCACCTGACCGAACTGACTGACCTCAAAGTAGACATCATTGGGCCTTGTTGCTGAGTCCTGCACTATAACTACACAGCATATAGATGACAAGAATTCCAATCCAACCCAACGTCAACGTAATCGTACTCCCACCTCTACATCACCATCAACCAACCCCACAACTCGCCCCTGCAAACTCGTCGGATTTCTCGTACTCGCCAGCTCCTTCAAAGTTTCCTCCTTCCTTATCCTCTCCTCCTCTTTTCGCTCAAACTCCGCCTGCAGCGCCTTCTTCTTCATCCTATTAATGATTTTTGTCTCCTCTTCTGCCAACTTCTTGCTGTTTAGATGAGTCTCGCGCCATCTGACGTAGGCGGGTGTCGAGGTGATCAGCCAGGCCCAGGCGACATTAAACCAGAAAGAGAGGACTGCGCGGACAAGCTTGCTGAAAGCGAGGAGGAGGGAGCAGGTTATTATGAAAGCAGAGACAGGAACTGGACTAATTAGTGGATGCCTGTGTCATGCCAAGAAGGAAGAGAATGTACTCATGAATCGAAAGATATCGCCCCAATTGTACAACCCGGGACCGGTGGAACCAGTGAGATCTGTTGCGTTCATTCCAAAAACCCCAGTAAAGAACGATAAAGGCAAGAAAATAATCGTGACAATAGTGAACAACATAATAGATCTTCCTTGTCTGAGTGATTCTTCGCCTTGTTTCACCGATTCTCGTGCTTCAACAACGCCCGCTTGCCTGGAGATTCGTTTGTCAACGCATGAATGGCAACATTACTCATTAGGAATTACTCACTGCTGTTTTAAAGCCAAGAGATCTTTTAAAGCGAGTGAAGTATTCTCAGCAGCATTTTTCAACGATTGCAACTCCATCAGCTGATCCTGCAAGTTATCAAGAAGTTCCCTCGCGCATATCATTGTCCAATGGACATCTTCTGGGTCGTACTGTTGATCAAGAGTGATATATGGCACCTGTGCAAGAGACGATTGTCTTCTCTGCTTTGGTTTCGTGGGACCAAGTCTTGGTGAGCTTCTGTCGCTTCGGCTGTCAATCTCTCCAGGGTTCGACCAGTTCTGGAGACGCTGGCAGTTCTTGACAAAAGTCCGTATCACTGTCTCTTCCTGGGTTTTGATTAATGTTATGATGAACAATTCGTCTAAGATGTCTTTTATCTCTCTCAAGAGGTCCCCTTCTGGATTGATATCAAGTAAAGTGTCCTGCCACTTCTTGACGGAAGTAAATGCAGTTTCATCTCGAGAGTTATATCCCTTCGAGACCAAACGAGTACATTCCCAGAAGTGGTCGAAGGCGATTGTCTGCTTATGAGTCTGTTTCACGTCAGTGTTTGCTTGAAGCCTTGTGAGTAAGAGGACTATTGACCACTTTTCCAATGGCGTTCGCAAAACTATCGATGACCTGTGGCTGAAGATCTGTTGGCTGTGTTCGATCAAAGAACACTCTTGACACTTGGTCTAAAATGATGATTCCGAGGTCGTACACACAGCGGACTTCGTCGACTCTAGCAGCTCGAAGACGAGTTCGAATACATTTTTGAACCGCTGATGGATCGGGTTTGTTCCTCCCCCACCTCTTTGGGAAACTGGTAATGATTGTATCTGCAAGCTCGTCAACCCACGAAACAAATCTCAAAAGCGCGAATCAAGACCACAGAACTTACTTTCATCCAGAATCCACATCCACAGCTGGTCGACCATCACGACACGTGGCACTTTCTTCACATTCTCTGTGCATTGGGGACACGCTTTATCTTTTCTCGGGTCATCCTTCTTACAGCCAAAATGTAAGAGCTTCGGCGATGGTGCTGTGCCCCTATAGACCACTTGGTCTCTATCCCTGCTGCATGTGTCTTTGAGGGTCCAGTAATATGATTGGTCCAAAGTACGGCGAGGGTGTAAAGGGGGTCTTCGGCTCAAGTGTCGCTCGATGAGTTTCTCGTCTGCAAAACCATCCATGGCTTCAAAAAGAGCAGCAGCCTTCAGGAGCATTCTCCCTAGCAATTTTTGTTTCTGTGGTTTGGATTGATGAGTGATCTTAGCGTGTTTAGACGAAGGTCTACCAGTCGTTGACTGTGTTGTTATGTTTTCCAAGAGGCCGTCCGAGTTTACTCGGTCCATATTTGTCTCAATAGTAGGGTCTAGTGCATCGTCAACAACAGCACTGAAAGGAGACCATTTAGCAAGGCCGTGGCGTTTCAGTATTTCGGCGCTCTTGAGTCTTCTTCGATCGGTCTCCCAGTGAAGATAGGGCATCTATGGATGTTCAGCCTGTGTTGGGAACCTCCGATGGATGACACTTACAAAGAGCATAAGATTCTTTGGTTTTGGCTCGGTGTTCTCATGATCTACCCACGTGTTAGCTATTAAGTGCACTAGGTCAGGCCTCGCATGGTGGTAACTTGCCTGTAGAGATAGGATAACATCGCGGACGCATATGGCGAGTATGAGTTGGGAGATCCGGACGATCACCATGTTGCAGACCTCGCCAGAATTGGGGACGAAGCAGCATTCGCGTCTTTGATTCCTTCACTCCTTGTGAAGGCTTGCGATATGGGCCGTCGAGATTAGGCTTCTTCTCGTTGTAGTAACGAGCAATTGCTTCCTAGAACAAATAAGTTAGGACTAGACTACAGAGATCAAGACTGAGTAGTATTACCTCGACCCAAGACATATTGTTCGCCGGAATGTGAAAGTACCGAATCATATCCTCGTCGCACTTCCACATTAAAGGATTCTTTGGGTTGTCTTCAAGAAGGAGGCTGAGTGGAACCCTCTGATTGGGGAACGTATCCCCGAGCTCCGGATGGTCATACGGGTGAGGGTGCCCATCTTTCGACTTTTTCTTGAAATAAATTACGTTTGCCCTAAGGTCCCCTAACACTACTTCGGATATCTCATCGTCAAGGCCTTTCGATTTTGATGTTGATCCCTGAGAGGCGGGCACAATCCCCTGCACTTCTTGAGGGGCTTGACTCCTAGTTCTTGGAAATCGCTGATAGAGAGTTGCTTTGAAACTTTTGAGGAGCTTTCCGGTGTCGGTTTTCAAACCTTCGGCCTCGAAGATCTTTCTTAATCTGGTAGTCCGTGCAAGTTCATCTACTATTCGTTGTCTCAGTTCTAACTTATCTGTTTCCCGCAAACTCTCAAAATATTCCTCTCGTTCTGAAAACTTTAGGCAACCAAAGAAGTGGACGATGCCGTCCTCAATCGAGTTCCCATGGGCTCCACTATAATTATCCTTGCAGTACTTGATAAATTCGGCCATCATATATCAGCGAGTACCTTCAATGGGACGTGGAAGTCTAGCCAGCCTCTAGATAGTGAAACATGAATGTTAGAGCTTCCGATACGAGATAAAAATACATGAGAGAAGAAATAGATTGTCAAGGCTGCGAGGCAGAAGGGCTTTATGGGTTCCCAGAATTTTCAGCCGCCAATCTTGACAGCCAAGCCTCGAGCAAAGTTAGGCAGGGCTGAGATTGTGTCACCAATACTTCTCGGTGAATCGAATCTGGGAAATTATGTGACCCGAAGACCTGCAGCCTTGCCACACCTTAAGGACTCTCAGAGCCATAATTGGTGACTCTCCTGTAGGGCTGCTGTTCAGAACAATCTCCTGCGTGCATTTGCTTTTTCCTGTGGCTGGAGGCACGCAATATTGAGCCAGCAGCCTCGATTTGTGGGGGCTCGCATGAGCAGCGGGAATCTGCCGTCTTCTCCAGTGGCTCCCTGATTCAGTCGATGCAAGCCTCGCAGAACGAACTTTTGGGCGGGAGTTTTCGGGTGGAAATGGCGATGGCTATGCCCCGGGCGCAGCGTTCCAAATCTTCATCGAGGGTGCCGCATCTAAAGCTGCGTTAGATCCAGACTCTTTAATGCTGAAGCATATGCGGCTGAGCCAAGGAAACCCGCATGTTTTCGGAAGGAAGTCTTGATTGATGTTCTTGTTTTGGTGAAGAAAGAATATCGGGTGGTCCAGAGGATCAACGCCAGAGTTTTCAGCCTCGTAGACTTTTGCGTCTGCTGGTGGCATGCCATGAGTGGAAAATAGAGTGGTGAGAGTTTGAGGCCTTCGTGGAAAGATCTCGGGATGCTGAAAATATTTTGCAGATTCTCAGTCCCTGAAATAACATACATCTTTCTGGTCCCAAGAGCAAGCCGGAGAAGTATATTTCCTAAGGCTTTGCTGCAACGGGTCAGCCTCCTCTTCTGAATCAATAAAGTGGAAGGCAGAGACAATAGGACCTCAGGAATTTCAAGACTGTCAAAGGCCAAAGCTAACGCATTTTCCACGAAAAGAACGTAATAAGGAACAAGCGGCAAGTCCTCGCTGGATGGCATGCTTCTCATGCCAAGTTGCGACAAGCAGAGGGTCGTGATATATGCCAAGGCAAATAGGACTATAAAAAGACCCATGATAAGAAGCCACAAGGGGTCAACATTCATACTGGCAGCATTCTTCCTGGCCACAGAGAAAGCGACACGGCACCGGTGCTGAAACCTGCCTGGTAGATGTGAAGAAAGAGTATGGTTTACGGATGGTAGGATGGTGATAGAAGAAATATTGATCAGGCGGAAATAAGGCGATTTAGTCAAATTGAGTCGTATTAATGGGTAGCTGAACCTGGGCCCTTGGTTGTAACCGCCACCCGCAATGACTTGTCACTCGTCAGTGGCCGGTGTTCGATTTCGCAATGTAAGAAGGCAACTGCCTATTCCCATCACAGGGGCCGTGACTTGAATCACAAATGGATACACTAGACAAATGACAAAATCGCTATGCTACAAGAAGTTGAGACAACAAAAGAGAAACAATCTGTAAGTCTATGCGACGCAAGACTGGGTATAATAACGACCGCCAAGTTCCATTCCATGCCTGCAAACAATGCTGAAGTAAAGAGACCTGCGCCTTATCTAACCATGAATATCTAAGACCATGAATGGAAGTTTCCTGTAATACACCTCCTAAGCTTCTCAAGCAGCCTCCGCCATGATCTGTTCACCCTCGTCCAACAGCTCCGTGATCTTCCCCAGATTCTGAATCATGCTCAGACCTTGACCAACCAATAGAAGTTTCTCCGCATTTGCGGGCAAGCCAAGGTATGTAGGTGGCTCTCTCTCTGGCAATTTCTGTATCCAGTCCGTGAAGTCCTTCAGAGTCGTTCCGCTAGGCACAACCAAGCTTCCATCATCTTCGTCCAAACTACTTCCTGCAATGCCTTCTACAAGTTTGTGGCCAATGTCGTATGCGGAGGGGGTGAGGAAGGAATTAACTAATTGCGTAAGACGCGCAAAGTCTCCTTCATCATCTATTTTCCCTCCGTAAGTCTCGATAATTAAGGTACGAATCATATCCCATGGTAGATTCTGTGGGGCTACATTTGTGCGACCCAGAGCAACCGTTTCAACCCACGTGTCGATGATAAAGGCTGAGCATTCGTACTAGTCTCCGTTAGAAGGTTTCACGTAGCTATGGATTTATTTCACTTACATCACTGTCATTGAATTCCCAGAAACCTTTCCAACCCAGGTTTGGGGCGTAGCGTAATCTTTCCTGAACGACTGCGTGCAAGAACGACAGGAGAAGATACAGTCTCGTTCTCTCAACAGGGTTCTTGGCAGCCCGAGTAGACAAAGATGCCATCGAATCTTTCATATTTGCCCTAACACCGGCTGGCTGTTCGTACATCAAGACCCGAGACGCCCTTAGAAGATTTACGGGAATCTTAGGGCTAGACTCCATTGATAGGAATAACCTGAAATTGGCGTGGGGTTTGAGAGAGTCCATGCGTTTCTCAAGACTTTGTAGCCAGGTTGGAGCCAGGTGTACGTTCTTCACAAGGACCCATGATCCGTTGGCGGCCGCATTGCTGATGGCTTTGTCTGCACTAGCCAAGCCTTCATTGGATCCCATGGCAATATTCGTACATGTAGCGCTAGATCGTTCAACAAGGTTGTCAACTTTGTAGCTGGCGTCGAATCCAGGACTTGAGCAAAGAGCGATTGGGCTGCTCGCGGAGACTTGGTCAACAGTCTGCTTCAAATCTTCCGTAGTATCAAGAAGACCTTGTCCAAATACAGCTGTGACAAAGCGCTCAGCGGCCGGTACAAATCGGTCTAGTCGGAATAGCTTGATGAGTAGGAGGGATATAAGCTCTTGGTCTCGCTTTTCGGCATTTGCATCCCAGACTTGGGGAACGTGATTTTCTCCTATCTCTTCGAAGAGGAAGCGCTCCCAAGCGGTATTTGAGATTGCGTCGAGTTTTCCCTTAAGAACTGGAATTCTGGATGCTCTGGCCATCACTTCATCTTTCCTATGTGATTCTGTCGAAACATCGATGCCCTCTACACCCTCATCTAAGATGACATCGATCAAACTCTTGTCCATCTTGTAAGGCGCAGCTTGAGCGAGAAGCATGGCTAAGGTGATCCTATCCTTCTGAAGCAAACCTAGAGAAGTTCGCTGATATGTGGTAACGAAAAGATCTTCGATGATGATGTCTCGACGAACGTTGTGGTTTGTCTCGCTGGCGAGTCGCTTGTTCCCATGCAGTACTGAATGGAAAATATCGAGGAAGTATTGCAGGGAGAATTGGTAGAAGTGGTTGAGATAGTGGAGTTGCTCGAGGACGGCAAAGACTGCACTACATGACCTTGCGATGATGTTGTATTGCAGAGTGATCTCGTCGACTTCTGCCATGACCCCTTCTGTGTTACTCATTTTGGTCGAGATCTCAGCAGCCTCTTTCTTCAATGTTTCAAGAGTCTCAATTACGTTGTCGTCATCGAGAATGTTCCCGCGAGATTCGTTTAAAGCCTGCAGGAGTCGCTTTTCCAGCTGTCTGAGATGCACTTTGAATTCGCCTTGCAATTTAATGAGGTTGGATCTACGCTCATCGACATCAGGTCGTTCTGATTTGAGGACGTCATTCAGAGATTGTGTTTGAAGACTGCTCTGGGTAACCGTAAAGTTGACGAAAGTCGTACGACTGCAGATGTCCGGCGCAAATGTAGCCGAAGGATCTCTCGTGGACAGGTAGATCTTGAAGGCCGGAGAGAAATCAATCTCTTGCTTCCCTAGCTGGATAAGAACTCGACCTCCTGTCTTTTGGTATTCCTTATTGAGAACATGATTGAGGACAGGATCGAGATATTCTGCGTCTTGAATGAGGATTGGATTTCCGAAACGAAGTGAGCTCTCCAACTGTTTTGTGAACGAATCGTCCAGGAAACTTGTGACAGTGAGGCGCCTATCCTTACTCTCTTTCTGCAGAAATTCTGTCACACGACCGGATGGATCGATGATCAGTGGATAACGGTTGAAGCGCTTCAAAATTATTGCATTTTCCGTACAGAGATCATCAACTGGCAACGAGTTCCCTTGCCATCCGAGTCGTTCATCGGCCGTGGACAGATATTCCGTGACTGGATTGTGCTGTTTGAAATTGATACCAGAGAGCTGGAGCTGATGTAACCAGTCCTCCATCATGTTTTTTCGGAATTGTTGATCGTAAAGTCCACTATATGCCAGGAATGCAGCTGCAACAAGGACATCGCCCACCAGCGTGCCGATTTGTGTCTCAAATGACTTGCTCCCTTCTTCCCAACGAACTCGCTCAGATGACAAGCTGTCAAGTAGTCGAACACTTCGATCAACCTTAAACTGCACCCGAGACATCTCGGTCTTGATTGCCTGCGTCTCACTGATAAGGGCTGCATATTCCGTTTTGTATGTCGCAATGCTTTGTTCGAGCGTGTTTATTGTGTTTTCAACTGCTTGGGCTTCAGCCTTGGTCTGCAGAGCCTGTTCCTCTAGCATTCCGACTTCCTCTCTCAACGGGCCGACACGATCAAGGATTTCAGAGTAGTTGACTTGAGCCTGGACCCACTGGACGAGAGGACCGCAGGCTTTACTTGCTCGGTTGACTTTTTCATACGTGAAATCGTCGTTTGAAAGGTATTCGTGCCGCATCTTGACGCGCAAGTTCTTCGTCATCTGTCTCTCATTATCGTAGTTGACAATGCTAGCAATGAAGTCGTCCTTTCGAACGATTGCCTGAACTGTCTTCCAGCTGTCGACTTTATGACCGAGCAAAGTGCATACAGAGTCTAGTGCGAGCTTGACACCTTGGGGTGGATTACCCATAGAACGTACTTCTGTCAAATGTTGGCGTTTAATGTTGCTGACACTCTTCTGGGCCTCAATAACCGCAGGTTCTGCGTTGGCAAGATCATTTAAGACCAATTCGCGGCGTTGAGCAACCTCAGCCTCTTGTTTCTCAAGGGCAGCTTGAATCTCTAAAGACGTGGTCTTGCGTTGTTCGGCCTCTCGTTGATCGGCAACCATACGCTGAAGTTTCTCGTTTGCTTCGGCATCTTTCCGCTCTAATTGTCCTTTCTTTTCTGCAAGACTGGCACGAAGATCGCGGACCTTGTCAACAGTGTCTCTCAGCTTTTCCAGTCCGACGTTAAGATGGCGCTGTTGCTCTTCCAAGTCTTCACGTTTCTCATTGTACAATTTGACGTACTGGGCGACAAAATCTAAGAAGTGCCGAGGAGTCAGATAGGTGACTCGTCCTTGCTGCTTCAATAGCTTGATATTGAAGCGGTGAAGGGAATAGTGGATGTAGACCATAGAATTGACCACAGCAGCACGGTGGTTGGCTGGGAGGGCGAGCTCGCGGTAAGCAACGGGAATACTATCGGGAGCTTGGAAGTTGGGTCGATCAAGGTCGACAGACTGTGTCAATTCAGTGCCGACTTGGAAGAGTGCCTGATCAGACCAATCTCCGAACCAGTTCAGCACGCAACGATTAAACAGAGCAGGACTTGTCGCAGCCTTTGAAGACAAACCATCCTCCGGTGGATTCATAGTGAACACTACATGCAAATTCTTGACAATCTGCTGTGTGAACCATTTGTACAATTCTTCTTGGGAATCAAGAAGGAGACCTTGGCGTTGAGCGCCTTCTTTGCAAGCAGTCATCAAGGAGGCAAGCTCGTCTCCCTCGAAGAGACCAGGAACCTCCGCATTTGCCAGCAGGGTATTCATTCTTTCGAGGAATCCAGAATCAAGGACGTTAGACTCATCCATGATGAAGCATATCTTCTCTCCTTTACATCCACTTCGTCGAAGAACATCACGCAGGTCATCATCAAAGTCCTCGGCCGAGTATTTGCCATGCACCTTGATTTGGAAGACTTTGAGGCCGTTCATCCAGGCAACAAAGCGTGACAAGGTTGTCTTGCCACTACCGCTGACTCCAATCAAGATCAGATGTCCTTGAGGCTGTCTGAAGACACGATCAATGCGAAGAACGTGCTCAAGAACGTCATTGAAGAGAATTAGTGGTACGTCTACTTCTTCTTCACAGAATGTCTTCAATCTGGCTTTGACGAACTCGCGAAGCTGTTCTCGGTCGACAGGAACATAGTTCTTGGACAGCCAGTTGGAGAACAGGATCGGCCCACCAAGAGCCTTGTCTTCTTCAATTGTTGGGAAGAAGTCAAGCGCAATACGATGAACAGCTTCGTTAGTCCACTTCCGCTCGTCTTCGGCAACCAGACGATCTTGGAATAATCGAAGAGCCTCGTGAGCCCATATCCTGACAAGACCTTCCACAGAGAGGGTCTCGAGCGGTCGAATTGCCTCATATATACCTCGGACCCATCTGGTGAGTTCACGTGGGCTATAGACGTAGTGGGGCTGGATTTTGGGCGTGAAACGCTGCTGGGATTCGAGGTAAAATTGAACCATAGCCTTTGTAAGTGATTCAGAATAGCCTCGGAGTGATGGAATAATCTTGAGAACAGCACTATTGAACGTTCCGTAAATCTGCTGGAGAGAAAGCTCTCCGGGGTAATCAACCATAATGAGAGGAGCATGTCGCAAGAACCGCGCACCCATTGGAGTCCGGCCAGCATCCGTGGGAGGATTGCAAGCGCCTACAAACTGGATTCGATCTAGCGTGACCCATGTTTTGTCCGAGGTTCTCCAAAAGCCATTCTGCTCCACCAATTGTCGCAAGAACGAAATCGCTCGCTGGGTTCCATATTTGTCAGGTGCTGGCAAGTTGATTTCGTCACAGAAGAGAACAAGCCAACGTCCAATTTGGGTTGGAGAGAGGATGACACCATTGAGCGTCTTCTTGTATTCGCAGTACTGCTCAAAGGTCTTGATTAGCAGATCCGGTGTGGTGGCACTAGAAAAATTGAGGCCGACAACTTCCATATTTGGAAGCTTGCGCAGAGCACTGAACAGAGTCATGGTTTTTCCTGATCCAGGAGGGCCGCACAAGAGGAGCGGTTTGTGCTCTGCGAGCCAGGAATATAGCACATCTTCATGGCGTACGGTATCGAGGGTTGGAATGACCACATCCGTCTGAGTGATTGAGTGCGTATTAACCTCAATTGACGGCACAGAATTCTGCCATGATGTCCATTCAGCTTTTGGTAAAGTGACATCAAAATCGATGAGTGATGAGTTGTCCCCCATAATAGGCGAGCCAAATGTGGCCATCCCAGCAAGACAATCTCCGAAGCTCTTTCGGTCACCCAACGGACAATCACCAGTCAAGGACCAAACCAAAGCGAGGAGGAGCTTCTTTGCAATATACGATTCAACCTGTTCTGGGTCGAGAGGGAAATCCACATGCTGGGCATTATACTCGATAATGTCTCTGACACTCTTGTTAAGGAGTGAGAACAAGGTGTTCAGAACACGCGCGATAGTGAATTCCATGATATGATTGAACCCTTCAGCTCGTTCTAGGGCGTTGGAGATGAAATCTTCCGTGGTTAGGAAAGCTTGAAGAAGGTCGGCAACTTGAGCTTGGATGGCAAGAGCTTTGGCCGCCGTTTGCCCTGTGGCGACCGCGTCCTCGTCAAGGTCCTCGAACGCAACTGTCCTAAGAGTATCGAGGTAATTGGAGACCATCATGTTGGATGTAACAGTATCTTCGCTAAACCAGACCATTCCACAACGACTGACTGTTGCAAGAGTGGCATATTTCAAAGTCTCAACCTCGAACATTATGCGAACATTAGGAGGGAGATTGAGTCGCTCGCCGTTCGGTAGGGTAAGAAGCTTGTTGTCATCGAGGACACTGTTCAAATTTTCGACCCATTCAGGATCAACATCGCCGTCGAATACGATCCAGTGTCTTTTGGTTTCCTCGCCTCGCAAGTTATCGACGATCTTGCGCAGAATGCTCGTGAACAGACCGTCAGTCCATTCTCGTGTTGTAGAATCCAGGTTGCCGTACAGTGCCTCTTTCGACATGACTTTCGAATCAATAATGTGACAAACACCTTCCACACCCTCCACCTGCTGCAAAGCTTGTAGAAGAAGCTTCCAAGCCACAGATTTCCCGGAACCAGAGTTTCCAACCATCATTACACCATGGTGTATGCCTTGGATTTGGTACAGTTGAAGTATCTTGGTCATCCAGGTGTCATTGACAACAAGATGTCTCTCTTTAGCGATACTGTGGATTGCCGCCTGCAATTTTTCCAGGCTAGCTGGAATGTACTCTACACCAGGGAATGATTCCGCCTCGATAGTTCTCATAATCTCGACATCGCTCTTGATCAATTTTGGGGCGATTGTTTCGCGGATACTCTGGACGATGATTTGAGGCTCCACTTCTTCTTCAGGACCCAGATCACCACCTGTATGTGTGAGGCGAGCACGCTTGAGGCCACCAGAACTAACAAGGACACTCTTAAGAGCACGAAGTCCAAAGTCATAGTGAGCCTGTTTGGAAAGCTTCGCAGAACAACGATCGAAGAAAGGTACTGTTTGCTTCGATAGCTGCTTCGCTTGATTAAAACCTTGTGAATACAGCATGACCTCAGCAATCAATTCTTTGTCTGGCTTTGACATCGCAACACTTCGGAACAGCTTCTTGAGATTGTCTGGGAGATTGGATCGGCCAGCATATCCGGGATTCATGGTGATGAAAATGCCAGTATTGGCGTTGACGCGGAGTTGACGACCAACTAGCTCAATCTGGGATTTTTCGTCCTCCAGACCCTGCTTGAGACCAAGTTGAATGTTTTGCACTTGCTGCGATACAGCGGACAAGATACGCTCTTCAAGTCGGTTGAATTCGTCGAAGCAACCCCAAGCCCCGACTTGACAAATACCTAGGAAAATGCGGCCCATGGCTTGGAAATCAAAGGTGTCATCGCAACAAAAGACAAGTGTGAAACGCCCAAGCTGGACACCCAAAGCTTTGACAGATTCAGTCTTGCCAGTCCCTGCGGGGCCATATGGAGAGCCACCCAATCTCTGACAAAGAGCTTGTGTCAACGTCAAGAAACATCGGTCTGTCAGCGGTGTTCGAACAAGACGTTCCGCAACACCCAAATACTCGAAGCCATAATTGAGCTTGGCATTTGCCATTTTGATGTACAGACGTGAGAGGAAGTCGCCTTCGGCCTTGTATACATATCTCATCTGAAGAAGCCACATGTAATGATTCGGGGTAGTTGCGTTGAGTTTGATAAGTTTCTCGATTACATCTCTTTGATGTACACATTCTGTGATGAGATGTTCACATCTCTTTCTCTGGATTGGATCCAGATCGCCGAGGACAGTGGCAGCAAGAAGTCTAAGGACTTTGACCTCTTGTTCGTACAAGCTTCGCAATGTAGACCCGCCAGCTTCAAGGGACTTTTCAACGGTAGCTGTCCAGACAGCTTGCGTAGCTAGAACAACAATCTGACTCGGGAATGAAGCAATGTACTCATTCAAGGCGGCTTGGTCAATCTCATCGGCGGTGAAGATGGGCTCGTAACGCTCAATTGCTTCAGCAAGGAGCTCAGCTAGAGTTGACTTCATGCTACTTTCAAGAAGCGCGAGCCAATCATTGATTTTCGGGGTCTTAATGAGCGAGATCTCTTTCTTCAGTCGGACCTCTTCGCCCTCTTTTGAAGTGAATCCGGAGATGAGATGGTCTTCGTCCATAATCAGACCGGACAGGCCGGCGAACATCTTCTTGAAATGTTTTGCAATGCGGAGGGTATCGTTACTGTTGCCAATGATTTCAAGCAGATCCTCGTCGCCAACAAAGTAGAAGCGTGGAAAGGACACGCGTTCCCTCTCAAGATACTCACCAAGAGCTTTCTGGATCTTGTTGAGCAATTCTGCGAGACGCTCGAGTGATTTCTGTACGCCCGATATGTTGAGAACATCCAGCACGAAAGGTTGCTTGTAGACCTTTTTCATCACAGCAAAAAACTCCGAGTTGATGTTCTGGAATCTTGAGGATTCGATCGGGAGCAAGTGCTTGATATCGGCATTGCCAGTGAAGACACCTTCGAGATACACCCATTGCCGCTGTACATCGATCCATACATCAAACAAGACATGGACACGGTTTAACTTGTCTTCCCATGATGAAGCTTCTTCCTCAAACTCCTTGTAGTACGGCGAATGTCTCATAGCTTGCAAAGAGTTGAGGTTCTCGCTGCATTTTGCGAACAGATCATCCCAACCGCGGATGAGTCGACATTTGTTCTGGTAGTTAACCAGGTCAAGCGAGTAGTTGGTCCAGACTTCGCGGACTTGCTTCAAGAACTCTTCCAAAGCCATCTCCCCCTGAGCTTGGGCGATGATGTCTCTGATGACGACTTCACTTGCAGCAAGATTCAAATCCCAGACATCGCCAAGCGTCATAGAAATTGGCGAATACCGTTTTCCAGGCTTAAGTGCCTTGAAAATCTTATTCCAATGTCGATCGCGGACAGCTTCAGATTTGAGATCAGTCAAGACAGGATTGACCTTGAGAAACTGTCGTAATACATTTTGGATGTGCTCAAAAGCGGCATACTGTCTCATTCGACTTGGCATCTCCTTGGTCATCTTGATTAATCCGTCGATGGCTGATCTCAATTTTCGTGGTTGGACGCTGTTCCAGAGCGTCTCACGAAGATCATTCAAGCTTTTCCAGATAGTTGAGAGGGCAGCCCAAACAGATTTAAAATCCTGGACCTCTTCTAGAATGGCTGCGAGAGCTGTGTCTGCTGTTGCTGGTAAGTCTAAGGCCTCTTTCGCCCTTGAGACCATCTCGGACTCTTCGTGAAGCTTCGTGATACGAGTTTCGAAGGACATGAGTGTTGCAGATGCGACATCAGGAGCGATTGTTCCGGATACCGGTTTCTCTTCATTCCATTGACTGGTGATTTCTGCAATCTTATCGCCCACAACTTTGTCTTCGGCAGTGATCTTGGCACGAAGAGCATCAGTCTGGTCCTGGACAATCTTGGCCTTTCGGTTGAGGATCTCGTTGAGCGAAGTCCATTCTGAATCCACTTGCTCTACGGCTAACCAGTCCGTCGGAAATTGATAACGCTGCCGAACGAGTGTTGTTTGGCCCTGCCTGAATGTTTCCACCTCAGGACCCCAGGCCTTGACTTTGCGCTTGCAGGTTTGCACAATTGTAATGAACTGGACGGCCTGAGCTGTCGAGGTTGCTTCCAAGGATTGCACCTCCAAATCCTTCCTTGCTCTCTCAATCTCGGAATACACTTCACGAACCCTGGTTCCAAGGCGTACGGCAAACTTCGTCAAGATTTCATGCTGCCACTGGTCGTATTTGGCATTCACTTTGGTCTGTACCTGATCGTAGTCGATTGTCAAATGGCCAAATGATCTGCTGACCTCGGTGGTATCGAAGGTTGACCGAGCCTTTCTAATCTCCTGGAGTAATTGCAGCCATTTAGAGAGTTGTTCACCAAGCAGCTCGTAGACTTGTTCGGACTGAAGGTCCCAAAGAGATTGGAATTGAAGCCACTTATCAACATAGGTGCTGATCTCGCGCAACTTTGTCTCGATGGACGAGTATACACGAGATAAGCTATCTGTGCAAGAAGCAGGTAGGTCGGTGAAACGAGCTTCTGACTCATTTGTGGTAGATAAGCTCATTTCGTATCGTGAAGCTTTCACTTTAGGGAGGTTGCAGACAACTCCAAGCCAGTCGTGAAGCTGCTGGAACCAGTTTGCTCTGGCATCTTCTAACGGTGGCTCTAGGTAGATAACTTGATTTCGCATTGAAACTTCGTGGACAAGGCGCTTCAGTGTCGGTGCTTCATCCTTAAGTGCTCCCGGAACCCCGCTAACATGCTTTCGGCGACTGTCATCGTTAACACCTTCTGATCGATCACTCTCAAAACTCTCTATCCAAGCCCCAATGGCTTGTCGTACTCGAATGAGCAGTGTGTTCTTGATACGGTCATTCATTTCCCTGACCCAAAATGACAGATTGACATAATTCTCCAGGTTCAGTTGATCGACTGCCCTCTGGATGGTCTCAAGCAGTTGCTTGAAGGCCTCGGAGTCATATCGACACGTCTGGAGATCTGCGAGTGCCTTTTGAATGGTGATATTAATTGCAGCAAGGGTGGCGGTCTTGTTTTGCAACAACGAGACTGAGGCGGCAAATTCTCGAACGAACTGAACATGCTTGCTTTCATTACGCCCGTTGGTATGATCGACAGCTCCGTTTGAGAGATATGGCGTTTGCTTGATGTGCAAGTCGAATGAGTGAACGAACGATTCCCATTTTAAAGGCACGCCCTTCTTTATAAGAGCTTGAACCTCGTTTTGGTAGCCGCTTAAAAGAATTGACACGTCTGACATTTCCGCAATTTGCCGACTGGTTTGTGCGAAAGTCCTCACACTTTCCATCAAACTGACTGCATACGGGTAGACTCGCTTTGCTTCTTTGGAGATGTTGTTGATCTGATGAGGAACAGCATAATTGAGCCATAGAAGATTTCGAGTTTCCTTGAAAAGTGCGATAACTTGAGGGTCGAAGTTCACTGCCAATTCAAGTGCGTTGTTCGCAGACCGAATCTTGTTGATATTGAATAGCCGACCAGCGATTGATATTTGCTTTCTTTGAACATCGTGGAGCCATGCCTCAAATATAGGTCTCGTATCTAGCTTCTTTCGGAAAAGATTGCTCTCACTCTGCAGCTTTTGTCCTTCGGAGTGAAGAGCCCAATCATTCCCAAGAACATCCTCGACTCTCTTCATGTAGCCATCGAGCTGTCTTTCAATTTGACGGGCCCAGATAATTGCTCCTGATACCGGAGGCAGATCTCTTAATTGAGCCATTGCATGGGCCTCGGAATGACCATATTGTTGCTTGAAACGTTCATGGAGGGAAGAGATGTCATGCTTAACATTATCAATCAGCTGAGTCTGGTACTCAGTGATAGCACCCCGAATCTTTGGTCGAACAAACAGAGCGTTGAACTTCGAAAAGACTCGAAACATCTCATTGGCAGTCTTTGCGGTGGCCAGTCTGTCTCGCAGCCGTGCAATAATCGAATTCTCAACACGGGACGTTCGCTCATTATAGGTAATTTCGGCTTGCACCCATATTCGTGTGCCCTCAGGGGTGACGTCCAGCAAATCCACATTGTTCAGAGCGGCGTAAGCCTGTTGGACTTCCTCAACAGCGTCGACATCACCCATCTCTTCGACAATGACAGCGCCATTGCCGTTACCATCACCCTCTCCACTCTTTGGTCCAAGAACATTGACGATGGTTCGTTGCAATTGCTCATGATTGTCTCGGAAAGTACTCACATACTTCAGGCGGGCTTGGAGGTCTGCATGTTTTGGGGAGATTTTAATGGGAATGAACTTCTCGTTTCTTCGGCGAGTGACCTCCCGAGCAACGTTCGTAAATTCCTTCACATTTTCGTCCCATGCCTTCCAAATAGATTCGGTAGTTGCAATCAAATTGTTGAATTCACGGTAGTCGAGGTGCATCAAGGATCGCCCATGCAGCAGAGAATGTAGTTGTAAGTCTAGATCAGCTGATATGGCTTCAACTAGAGGCAACGCTCGTCGAATGGGATAAGGACATATTCGAAGCTTCTTGTTCAGGTGCGCAAATATCAGACCGATGGCATCCTGGATCTTGGGCAAAGATGTTGCTGATAGTAGCTCGTCCAGGGGGAAATCTCGCATTAACTGATTGTACTTTTGAACCTTTTCTGTTGCCTCCTTCAGCCCAGTATCTGCAGTAAAGCTGACAGTCGCTTGAAATCGTTTGGCAGTTCGAAGTATCTCCATGGTGAGTGCAACTCCTTCACCTCGGAGTTGGGCCTCGATTCCCTCCAACGCAGACTCCATCGATAGCCAGAAATTGATTTCTTGAGTTGCGGTCCCACTGTTGGCATCTCTAGACATTTTCGTAATGGTTTGTATTGATTTAATCCATCCATTCACAATCGACTGTAAATTGTTCAGAAACGTGCTGTCCGAAAGCAGAGCTTGAGGAATCAACTCTGCAGAGGGCTTGATATTCCTAGCTGCAGCTTCATCGATCGCATTCTGTATCATGGGATGTAAAGGCAGGATTAACTCGGGAATCTCGATGTTTTGCTGTAGGTGTAACAGGCTGAGCTCCAACTCTGCTATCCTCTTCTTCGTCACAGGAATTCCTGTCTTCGCCTCGACATCTGATCTGCCTCGAACTCCGTTTGTGGTCTGTTGAGTCTTTGTGTATGCATCGAAGTATGGACCCAGCGCCAAGTGGACTACACTGTGTAGGATTTCGAAGGGGGAAACAGATGCACCACCCTGGCCATTTGCGGTACTATTCAGCGTGGCCACGCCGGGCAAATTAATGATTTGTATTTGAGATGTTATGGGTATCGTAGGATCAATAGGTTGTGGTCTTTTCAAGAGCGCAATAGAGGCCATGTTCGAAGGGGAGAAGGAAATGTCCGTCGCCAGACTGTAACTGTAGCTCAAGGAACCTACAAGGAAGATTTAGCTCTACTCTCTGGGGCAGATTTAAAATAATAAAAAACGTACTTGTCCCATCAAGGGAGCCATCTAGCCCGCCTGCTGATGCGATGTCCTTCGTAACATAAAGTGCGACTTGATTCTCCGAGGCAAATCGAGTAGATCGGGAAATTGTATCTTGGTATCGGCTCTTTGACAAAAGACTGTTTCCACTCTCTAGATCTTTCCGAGCAGCACCTAAAGTAATCTCGATGACCTTTGCTAGGTATTCCACGATCAATATGGGGTCGACGGCGAATGCGTCTTTGGCAACCCCATTGGGGCTTGCCGGGGAGTCGACCTCCGTCATGGCTGCGCTTTTCGAGGTTTATTTCATCTCCAGAGTGTGGCGGAGGAGTTCGATATCAGCAGACTGATGCTCACTGGTGACAAAGTGGTTTCAGCTGTGGTGGTGGTTGATCTGGTTGTTGAAGTCTGTTGACTAGTTGGCTATCACCAAGATTATTTGGAGTCGCGAGAAAGGTCACAGAATCGCGTTCCTACCCCTGAGCATGGGTGTGGCTGAAGCAATGAGAGTGGCTCTAGTAACGAACTCTATGTGAACTATTTTCCGAAGGCTTGACGTGCATGACGCGATGTCAACGTATCAATAACTTCATTTCCCTTTAAATTTTCTATACAAGGGACTAAATTGTCAAGTCTTGTTGAACCAGGAGGGACTCATCACAAGTGTGAAAACCCATGACCTACTAGCGAGCTATGTAATTACTCGCACGCACTGTCAAACTACCTTCAAGGCACCATCGAAACAGCAAGAACAGGCACAACGAAATTCGTTTATTGAAGCTCTTAGACTTCTTTTGAAGATGTTGCAGTGCAAGATATTAAAGGGTGCCCTACTCTTTGCAAATTTTTGAGCTTAGATCAGTGAATTCGCATGGATCCCAGCTAAGGCCGGCTGAGGACGATATAAGGAGGCCTACTATAGATAGCAATTGAAAGGCACGGCTTTGTTAGTGAGCAGAGAGTGCCCATTGAAGTCCTTCGCATAGAAGTAGACTTAATCTGGATAAGAAATGAAGAGTTATCCATGAGACTTGTCTCTTGAGTTAAATTTACTCAAAACTCGTGCATGCCTTATTACTCCAGAAAGTTACTTCCCATTCTGCAAGGATTCTGATTCGAAGATGTTGGTGTATGATTAAACTATCTAGGAGTGATGGCCGAACCCTACGAAACACGCAAGGCTGTGAGGCTTGAAGGGCTATTTGTAAGGGAAGAGTCTTGTAAGGAATGAAGATTTTGCATGTCTCCCACCATTATTGAACGAGTCTTACAGTGCTGGACAGAATGAACGCGACCAGCCTCCTTGAGAAACATTGCATCACTTCACTCAAAAAGCATCAGCAAGACACCATTCACAGACCCGTCCCTTTTATATTGTTGATGCGCTGCCCGCCAGTTGGGTATAATCCTACCCTCATAATATTGACAATGTACAGTACAAATAACGTAGAAGTAGGTCCTGAACTCTGGTGACTGATATACACAGAGCGAGATGCCTCACAAGCGCAGGTATCCAGGTCGCGTCTGAAGGTGTTTGGAGGTATGGAGACTCGTCGATTCGAGGAATGGTGTTGGAGAGGGGAGTCTTTGTGTCTATGGAATTGAGAATGTCTAATCGAGTCCTCTATCCGAACCCGGCCCACTCGCAAATGGTCCAACATTCAGACTCGAGTCTGCAGCGATCATTTCGGCAAGGATATCGAGAACTGGTTTGGGTACTGGGTTGGAAATGTTAGTCTTGATTTTTTCGGATCTTGGCTGCTAAGCGTGCCCTTGAGACGAATAGGGGAGCGGTTCAAGAAGAAACAAGATTTCGCGCTGAAAGACAGCTGGAGAAGTACGCACCAGTCTTGTCATAAATTGTAATCAAGTCCGATGGCTGTGGGTAAACTTTCAATGCTTTGTAAAAGCACAGAGCAGCCTCAACGTTGTCGGTTCCTGGAAATGTATTAGATTTCAGCTTGTGAATAGGTCTCGCAAACATACCTTCTCCACTCAAACCCTCGCCTCTAGCAACTTCTTGCATAAAATATGCCTCTCTCTCCTCGACGTCTGTCGGGAATCCTTCTTCCTTCGCCTCTTCTACTGCAGCCCGGATGGCTTCCCTTTGCCGCACTGTGTGAGCCTCTGCCTCTTCCTTCGCAGCCCTGGCTTGTCTTTTCGATTCTTTCTTTAGCTGCTTCCTGAAGTGCGGGTCATTCCGGCGTCTGTAGTCGAAATAGACTGCGTATGCTATCATTGTAGCATGTTAGCAGTCTTCATAAGATATAGAATTCAAGCAGCGTTCCATACCAACGAAGCCAGTCGCAAGAGTGCCAACTGTTGCAGCAACGATAGTGGATGTTTGAACCATTTCGTAATTGAAACTATCTTTCTTGGGTCCGAGCTGATGCAAAGGTGGGAAATTGGTAGGCACTGTAGGCAAGCTTGAGGCGAATCCGAAGACAGGAGATATCAAGCTCTTGAACTTTTTGAAAGCTCGGACCTAGAACCTAAGGCGCCAAGGCTGAAAGACACTTTTTGGTTTTAGCGTGCCACGCTAGGGAAGCTGCAACAGGGAATGTCGGGATTCTGGAAAGGAAGGCCCGACCTTCGAGGGTTGAGATTGATCCTGACTGTGAAGTGTACTGACAGAAACCTCGGATATTCGCATTCACCTCGAACTCGATCATCAACTGTTCAATCAAGATGTCCGAAGACAGGGGCAAGGGGATATCCCTTCGAACCAAGCGAAAGGGACGGCCAGCTATTAGTGCACCAAAGCAGATATCAGGTCCAATACAATCCACGGGGAGTGCGCCGCGAAGCACTGGGAAATCCTCCTTCGAAGCTCCACCACAGCGGCCACAAGCTGGAGGAAAGGTAAGTTTTGAAGCTGCTTTCTTCTAAACACGGTGTTAACGTGTATGCAGACGTCAGATCTTGTCAAACGTCGATACTCGACTCGATTTAACAACCTCCCTGCTGACTTCGATGCTACCGCCCCACCAGTACCCAATGTTCCGTCTTTACCAAACCAATTTGCGGGATCCAAGGATCGTGGAAGAGGCCCTTCTCCAGGAAAGAGCCAGGGGATTGATATTGATACAAAGGCGCTGAATGATTCCAATCTACGTCCCGAACGGTATATCGCAGGTCTCTTGAGTGACGCCTCAGAGAAGGATATCGATGACTACCAGCAAGCTTTACAGAAATTGAAGAATCGAGCCTCGACAGATCTTCAGCAAAATGTCTACCAAAATCGAACTCAATTCATCAAGATTAGTAAGGAGGCTGAGAAGCTGAAAGGCGAAATGCGAGCTCTACGGAATCTGATGTCGGATCTGAAGACCAACACAACCGCTCTCAGAACTACTTCTTCCCAAGGTTCCTCTGTTTCCAATGACTTTGACTCGGGTTTCCCATCCACCCTCAGCAAAAGAGACAAACGGAGTTCTGTGGCTGACCGTACAGCAATGTGGAATTCACAACTTCAGGTCAGCTTCGTTGCAACAACCCAATATATTTATCCATACTGATCAAATACAGGCATTATGGAAGACTGTTGAGGGGTCACAGAAGTTTCTCCCTGCCGTTCCTGGTCGTCATGTAGTTCAAAATGCTGGGCTATGGATTGAGCTAGACAATGCCACTTGGAAATCGCGCCGTGCCATGCAAATTATCTTACTAAATGATCATCTACTCATCGCATCGCGGAAGAAGAGGAAGGTTGAAGGCACGAATAATGCCGACCAACGACAAGCTCCGTCTAAGCTTGTAGCGGATCGCTGTTGGCCGTTGCTGGATATTGAAATGGTCGACCTCGCTGGAACGAGCGAATCAACGAGTTCGAGAAACAAGGTTGCCGATGCTATCATGATCAGAGGGGTTGGACAAGAATCCTTCACGTATCGGACCGAGAAACCTGATGACAGCGATAAGCAAACTCTCATGATGAACTTCAGGAAAGCTGTCGAAGAGTTACGCAAAGGCCTTCGATCCGAAATGGAGTCTAGCAACAAGGCAAAAGAAACGATCAATTATTTTGCTTCTCGTGACCCTGGCTTGCTTAAAAAGACCGAATTATTGGAAACCCTTTCGGACATCAAAGATATGCTTATTGAAGTTGATGGGAAGCAGCAAAATTTACGATGGGTCGAAAGCCAAGTGGATGAACTCGATATTCTCATCGCCCTTCAGAAATTCGACGAAGCAGTGGTAAGAGTTGAGAAGTTGAATGCCTTGGCTAAAAGTCTCAAAAGCAATGTTGTGGCACAGGACTTCATAAGCTTCAAAGCAGAAGAACGGGCAACCAAGCTTGCTGGACTGATTACTCGGGAGCTTGTCGATACTCATGATAAGCCAAAACAGACCAAGCGCAATGTCCTTTACCTAGCTAGACTGGGTTTTGAAGATCGTGCTAGGGAGGCTTATTTGGAAGCCCGTGGCAACATCATCCACAAGCGATCAAGGTAAGTTGAGTCACATCCGCTGAATTTCATGCATACTAAGACCCAAAGGCAATGCATCTTCGAAGGCAATCTTCACCAGTACATCTGGGAAGTGTCTTTTGTCTATTTTACCATTATCAGGAATACAGTTTCCACATTCCAGATGTGTTTCCCTCCCTTGCTGATGAGCGCTTGTGTTAAATGGGCTAAGGAGCAAGTGGATACTTTCAATATCATCCTAGCAAGACAGCTGAGCAGTACCCCTCAGGATGGTGATATTTGGAATAAGTGCATGGATCAGGCGAAGGAGCATGCAAAAATGCTGTCAGATGTCGGACTAGATTTCAAGAGTCTAATCGGGCGAGGCGCTGCAGGAGAGAATGGCCAGAAGGAACCCGTGGGTTTAGGGCTAATCTAGATCCAGAGCAAAACTATATAAATTACGTTTGTCATCAATGTGTTTTCTATGGCGTGAATAAGGCAAGTTCAAAATGGGAGGGAAAATTGTCGGTTGACTCCTTGCCCAATCCGGTGCTCAAAGAATCACGACCCTCCGCCTCACGATGCAATTTCTCGCTTCGCGAGGACCGCTACCGCTGCACCTCCCAAACGTTAACTCCCTATTTGCACAACAACCTCTCTGTGATACCCCAGGCGCAAAGTGAAATCTTGTCGCCTCTTTACTGCTTTCAGTCGAATACTTCCCAAGCCCCCGGTTGCTTGTCACATAGAGACCAGCCTTGTCTGGAATTCTCACCGCGTTGTCGTCATTCTCAAGCTCCCCGCAATCAACACTCGCAACCTTGAGCGCCACACCATAGCAGGGACACCATGGATACCAATATGGAAGATGTTGGTAGAGCGCCCGAGCCGTCAAGATTATCGCCTGCCACGGAACCCGCGTCCATCCCTACCCTGGATGGATGGATTGAGAGCTTGATGACCTGCAAGCAGCTGGCTGAGGTCGATGTACAGAGACTCTGCGAGAAGGTAAGCGGGCTTTGCCGACCTCAATGAGGTCGTTAGATTGTTGCCGGTACGCCTGTGATTCAGATCAGTGTCTAATAACGCGTCTCCAGGCACGAGAGGTCTTGCAGGACGAGTCCAACGTGCAACCAGTGGTAAGCAAATCTTGAGTGCCACTGCAACTATCAAAAGCTGACTCTCACCAAGAAATGCCCAGTCACCGTATGCGGAGACATTCACGGTCAATTTCATGACTTGATGGAGCTCTTTAGAATTGGTGGACCAAACCCGGACACTAATTATCTATTCATGGGTATGGACCCTCAGACGAATTCTAACATGGAGAAAGCTAACATCAGACAAGGCGACTATGTTGATAGAGGTTACTATTCCGTTGAAACCGTCACTCTGCTTGTAGCTCTGAAGATCCGATATCCTCAACGCATCACCATCCTTCGTGGTAATCACGAATCCCGCCAAATCACACAAGTCTATGGGTTCTATGATGAATGCCTCCGAAAATACGGCAACGCCAACGTATGGAAGTATTTCACCGATCTCTTCGACTACCTTCCCCTTACTGCCCTGATCGACAACCAAATATTCTGCCTCCACGGGGGCCTTTCCCCCAGCATCGACACCCTTGATAACATCAGAGCACTCGATCGTATACAAGAAGTTCCACATGAGGGGCCCATGTGCGATTTGTTGTGGTCGGACCCAGATGATAGATGCGGATGGGGAATATCACCCAGGGGTGCGGGTTATACCTTCGGGCAGGACATTTCGGAGGCGTTCAACCACAACAACGGTCTGACTCTGGTGGCAAGAGCCCATCAACTGGTCATGGAGGGATATAATTGGTCTCAGGACAGGAACGTGGTCACCATCTTCTCAGGTATGGCTGAGCTTTTCTCTTGAGCGGAATTCGACTAATCTTTCCAGCTCCGAATTATTGTTACAGGTGTGGCAATCAAGCGGCTATCATGGAGATTGACGAGCACTTGAAGTACACCTTGTGAGTTTTCGCGCCTTCTAAGGAGTCGGAGCCCTCACTGACGAAACGTGCACAGCTTGCAATTTGACCCCTGCCCAAGAGCAGGTGAGCCGATGGTTTCACGACGTAAGTTTAGACCCCCGCTGTCGTGAATAATTCAATTCTAACAATAGTAGGAACTCCTGATTACTTCCTCTAGAGAGTTATCAAGAGGAATAATACTCTGTGCAAGGCAGGCATATGACAAAGGTGCCACAGAAGCAATGAAAATTCTGTTCATGTATAAGAGACCAACTGGCATTCGTCCAGCGAGAGGGGCGATACCAGCAATGGGCCAGCCCAAGGATGCCGTTTGTAGACTTGCAGTAGACTCTTATAAGAATGCAAAAGCGTTACACAGCGGGCACCCTTGACAGTGTCCGGATATTTCTTTCCTCCTACCGAACTTCTACAAGCGAAAGCGTAACACAGCGGATATCCTTGACGTGTTGTCCGGATATCCCTCTCCTCCCCTGCCAAACTTCTCCTCGCTTGTGCTCCTGCTTCTCGTTAGAGCTGCTCCCAGCAACCAATCTTTCAGTCCCGGCAATGGCTTGTAAGGTCTGCATAAAGTCAAACAATGTACCGAAGGAGCGAAGCTGGCTGTGGCATGAGTCTATGACATGCAGTGGATGGCTATCGATCGATCTGACAAGGACTTCGCTCTCTGATCAAATCAGGTCTCAATCCATGACCTCCTCTCCGGTATGGTGACAGGCTAAAATAATGTAGCTCTCGTGCGACGTCAATTATCATCCTCGCCCTCGCCCGTCAAAAGAAAGTGCTGACTAGCAGGACCGCTGGTAGCAATGTCCGTGGTCCGGCCGGCACGCGGCTGCGATTGGGCCCGCCAAACAAGCTCTGTGTGCCGTCGTCTGTAAAGTAGAGCGATCGCCTCGGCGTCGCGCTTCAACAAACCCCGATGTCTCTCGCTCGAGGCCCATGGGTGTTTGGTTGCAGCACCCGAGACGTGGATCTTTTCCCAGTGCCATCGGACGAACTTAAAGAGCGATGCGGCCCCCTGAATGCCATAAGTATGGCTCCGCCGCGTCGTCGAGGTTGAGCATTGCATTCCTCAAGTGTTGCGGCAAGTACGAGACTGCGAGAGACATCACAATCAACACGGCAATAGCTTGATCACTGCTTTTCACCACGGGCTTCCCCACTCTCACTTTACGCACCTTTGCACTCTAGAATACTACATTCACATTCACAATGTCGAGTCCAGGAGGAGTAAGTAAACATCCTCGATGATTATCATTTGTACTGACGTGACTATAGGCACATGCTCCTAAAGGCCCGCCATATCTTCCCACCACTGCTGGACTTGGAGGTCTGCCTACGAAACAGGTCGACGATCCCATCAGTGCTGTGTTTCTTGTTCTGTTCGTCATCGGAGCTGCAGCCCATATGGCAATTCTCCAAATCAACCTTCGAAGGAAGAAGAAGTTCATCATGAGTGGCCTGATTTTCGGCTTCTGTATGGCGCGAATCACTACGATGACCATGCGTCTTGTCTGGGCCAGCTACCCTCGCAATATCTCGGTAGCAATCGCCGCCCAGATATTCGTATCAGCTGGAGTACTTATCCTCTTCATCGTCAACCTAATCTTCGCCCAACGAATCGTCCGAGCATCACATCCCCACTGGGCGTGGGCGAAGTGGTTCTCCATCGCTTTCAAGCTCTACTACGTCTCTATCATTCTCATGCTGATAGCATTGATTACCTGCACGGTCCAGAGTTTCTATACGCTCGACCACAATATCAGGCGAATCGATCGTGACGTTCAACTAGTTGGAGGAACGTACTTCGCTGTGGCAGCTTTCCTTCCGATCCCTTTGATGTTCCTCAGGGTCATCATCCCGGATAGACCTCCTATTGAGAAGTTCGGACACGGTCGGTTTAGGAGCAAGATCTTGATCCTCCTCTTCTCGTCAGTGCTGCTCACTCTCGGTGCTGCGTTCCGAGCGGGCATCAACTACGTCCCTCGGCCAAACACTAACCCAGCTTGGTACCACTCGAAGGAATGCTTCTACCTTTTCAATTTCACCATCGAAATCATCGTGGTTGCGCTTTACGCCATCATTAGGGTTGACAAGAGATTCCACGTCCCAGATGGAAGCCATGGCCCTGGAGATTATATCGGCCTTTCGAAGAATGGGGTGGAAAGGAGAACCAGCTTTACTGATAGGGTGATGGACGAGGAGCAGGTCTTTGATGAAGGAAGCGCTGAAGAGTTACGAAAGAGGAGGCCAGAGTTAGAGCATCAAGAGGTTACAACTTTTACACCTGATCGCACTTCTCACGAGAAAGAAGTAAAGCCCATAGGTCCCTTGGGCAGCCCTCCAACGCCGCCGATTTCGGCGCCTGGTTCTGTTCACGGAGGTAATATCCAGCAAACAGCTGAGCCGGTTCCTCCTGTGCCTGCTGTTGTGAGAAGTAGACCGGCAACAGCACACGATGAAGAAGAATCGGCAACAGCATGATGTGGGGAGGCCAGCAGTGTGTCGGTCCTGGGGATATTCCAGGATTCTAAACAATCAAGTGTACGATTTTGCAATTTGCATTTTGGAGCATGCATAGGAGTTAGGAGCATTGAATACCCAGGCTACTCGAGCATGGCCTCTTTCCTGTGGAAGAGGAAGTACACAAAACCTTAATATAATACTTTCTCCAAACTTCCAAATCCAAACGAGAAACATCTTGGTGACCAGCGACAAGAATCAAAATAAGGGTAGTGCCGAACTTAGAGGCTAACTGTTCATCCACAGATTGAATCTCATTGAATCTCCTTGAACCACGTAATAGCCTAGATCTCAGGCGTCGCAGTCTTCGTGCCGTCTATGAGATCATCAATCAAGTCCCGTTGCCCGCCTCCTTTTTGGGGAAGTCCTGAGATGTGGCTCGTGCCCTCGCTTGGGCGACGATCACGAGCGAGCGATTTTAAAGGCCTTTGATCCAACGACTCCCGCCCTCACATTCACGCCGACCCCGTTTGATACGTCTACGCACCCACTGATATCAGCTTCGAGTCGACGAGATGTCGTTGACTCCACAGGATAACGCGCGAGCAACCTTCTCCCAGACAAACCCCGGCCGCCAACACGTATTCCAAGTCCAGCAGCCCACTATCGCCAACCCCTCACCGTCGCAGCAGCGAGCCTTCCAGCAGCAAGTCCAGCGGCCCACGCAGGGAGGCATCCGCCCTCCTGGTCAACACAAATCTCCCTACTCGACTCCCTATACCCCAAGTAATGTCCCACAACCAGGACCGCCTCGACAGAATGGAAATGTGGGTGTATCTGCAGAGCAGCAAATTGCTCAGGGTGTCTTGAGTAATCCGTCTGCTGGATCTGGCACAAGTACCCCTCAGCGAAGACCTCCACCGCTTGGTACAACAATACATATGGCCCCTCATAGCGCTCCTCAAAATCAATCCATGAGCGTGAACCATGCGATGAATCCCTCCTCTTCGATCAACCAAGGCCAACGCCAATCCCAGAACGCCTCCCCCGCAATGCAAAATATGACCCTCCAAAGACAAACCATGACAGCTTCCCCCGGAAATTCGAACCTCGGCCAAAGACCACAAGATAGCTCTCCAGAAGGTAACTCGCAAGATCTCTCGATGATCGACCCCCAACTAGCAATCGACCAACAACTCAACGACCCCAATAACTCCATGCTCGATCAAGGCTCCCCCTCCACCCCGCAAATAATACAAGGAGAAATGCTCTCACCACCTCCTGGCGGCAGCTTTCCTACCTTCGAAGCCCTCTTCTCCTTCGCTCAAGCACACGCTCTTGCCCACGGCTACGCCTTCGTCATTGGACGCTCGAAACGCGACAATCGAGGTCTAAAGAAAGTCTTTCTGATCTGCGACCGAGGTGGAACAAATAAGGAAAAGGTGCCTGGAGAACAAAGACAGCGGAAAACCAAGTCAAGGAAGTGCGGGTGTGAGTTTGGAGTCTTTGGACTGGAGAATAAGACAGCATGGTTGTTGAGGGGCAGGATTGATGGCGAGCACTTGACGCATAACCATCCACCCAGTGAGAGTCCTACTGAGCATCCTGGTGCGAGGAAATTGGATCCGAAAGCTATTGCTGCTGTGAAGGCGCTTGAGGAGAATGGTATTTGCCCCTCGATCTCAATCACTTCACAGATATATACTAAGTGAAAATGCAGGTGTATCTGTCAAGGAAACTCTGGAGATTCTACACCGCGAGAACCCAACAGTTCGCTACCTACCACGAGACATATACAACGCTCGGGCAGCCATAAAGCGAGACCCTTCACGCGTTGAAGCAACGGCCATGGAGCAACTCCCCACCTTCTACAAGAAACCACCCATGACCTTCGAAGAGAAGCTGCGAGCAGAGCTGAGAACCGAGGTAGCGAATGCACAAGCTGAGATTGAGAAGACGAAAGAGGCTTGGCGGAAGGAGGTTGAAGATCTGAAGGAGCAGCTGCGGCAGAAAGATAAGATGATCCAGAAATTCGAGATGTTTATTGATATTTGTAATGAGCGGGTTATGGTGCAGCGAGAGAGGTTGGAGAAAGAGGGTGAACCTTCCGGAACTGCTTCTGGATGAGAGCTAGAAGCGACTTTGATCTACTGTGCTCTTTATGTTTTGGTTTGTTCTGGGGAGCTTGGCGTTTGGAGTTCATGGACAGGAAGGCGTATTAGCGACTCAACCGACGTCCTCTGACGATGATACTCTTGCATTGCTGGCGTTGGCTCCTACAGCCCCACATTTCGCTCACCAAGAAATACATAAAAGTTCTTGCCCTCAGAATACTTCTTAACCATCGAGAGCCTCGAATTCATACCTTCAAGTGATTCAAGTTATACTACTCACCCATCACCTCCCCCTGACTCTCCGTCAACGCAACCTTATTCTTTCCCTTCCTAAAGACTCTCTCATCCCTCGGGTCAAACCCGCCATTCCCCCACGTAGCCCACTCCGGCGTCTCAGGGCCCATATAATCCTCGGGCCTAAAGCTCTCCCCGCTCTCCAAGCACTCAAAGAATTTCTCATAATCAATTCTCGTATGCCATTTCCCTTCCTTCTTGAACCTCTCACTGGCAATCAGGATACAGCAGCTATGTGCATGTTCGGCCGCTATGCCATACTTCAAACCCCGTTTTGCGAGAGCGAGGTTCAGTGCTTCGACGAAGGCACACACTTCTTCGTAGAAAGGTACGTTTTGCATTGTTAGGCCAGCACCAGCGGAGGAGGAAGTCCCACAGTAGGTTACGCCTTTTACCTCAACGAAGCAGGGAAGTCCTTTTTCTACAAGGGCGGCGTAACCTTCTGCTTCGTCTTCGATGTTAAACCCTTTTACGAGGGTTAGGCGAAACACGGTTCTTTGCTCAAACCGCCGTTCACGGAGGATTTCAAGGCAGCGATTGAAGCGCTCCCAGAAATCTCTATGTAGAGGTCGATCAATCTTCCGGAGTGATTCCTTGTTAGAAGCATCGATTGAGACATACAGCTGTGTGACTGGTTTCAAAGTCGCGAGTTGATCTGGATGTTGTGCGTTGCAGACTAAGAATGAGGAGATGTGCTCTGCGTGCAACATAGCGGTAAACTCATTGATGTGTGGGTAAAAGATTGGCTCTCCTACTAGACTGAGAGCACAATGTCGAATCCTCATTGCTTCAGCAAAACGCTCGGCTCGGACACCCGGCACGCCTCGCATCATTTTGATCTTTTGGTAATGGCCTGCTTTTACGCCAGCGAAGATCATGTCTGGCGGGTCGACTACCCAGCGCCAGGTTGTGCCGACGGGATTCGTGCCGTGACGCCAGCAGAAAACGCATTTATTCGAGCAGGAGAGGGACGGTGTCGTCTCCATGCATTGGTGGGAGGCGATGCCGTAAAAGGAGTATTTGTAACAGGATCCTCGGCCGCGAAGAGCGGATTTAGTCCAACGGCAGATTTTGACGCCGGAGTGAGAGCCGATGATCGAGTACCCTTGTTTGGTGAGAGCATTATAGGTTGGTGAGTTCTTGGGGACCATTTCTTTGACAGTTGTTGTTGGTGCTGCCCGAGCTTTTTTCGAGTAAGTTGTGAAATCTACTTCCAGTGGTTCCAAGGGATCAACTGTTGATTTGTTTAATGTGCTGCCGATGTCTTCCACGTCGTTCAGCACATCTTTCTTCTGAGTTTTCGTCTTCCGTTGAGCAACCTTTTGCTCATCAAACAAAACTTCATCCTCTTCATCCAGATCCTCCACATCACTTTCGATGGCATCTCCGCTGCCCACAACTCCTTCTCCCAGGCCTCCTGTGCTGGCAATATGCCCCAAAACTTCTTCCACGCCTTCTTTCCACTCTTGCAGGCGCTCCACAGCATTTGTTTTCGAATCTCCCATTCCCAATGGGAAAGCTCTCTTCCGTCCTGTCAACTTAGCCATCCATTTATCCACTTCTCTTGCCTGCGAGCAGAACCCCTCTTCCTCAGTTGGCCAACCGTCTCTATCCCCAAACCCAAACACCGAGTATCCCAGAATCATAGATAATGGTGCCGTATCTATCCTAAAATCATTATGTGTTTCTTGTAAATGCTCGAGAAAATTGTCGAGGACTGTGTCGATGTTGTATGTTGGTAGAAGGAGTAAATAGAAGAATTGGATTTCTGTATCGGCTTTTGGAGGTGTGATGAAATAGTCGTCATAATCTATGTATGATAGATCAAGCAGTTGAGGTTCGAGAAACGTGGTTGTCGAATCCTCCACGTTCTTGATGCTTTTCGCCAGATCCTGAGAAAATGCCTTCGCTGTCTTCTCGGTAGTGCCAGTCAAGGACGAGAAAAATACCAGAACTTGAATTTTCCGATCACTCAACTGTAAAGTATTCTCTGAAGATTTCTTCTTCTTCAAACCTCCCACAATTCGCCGAGGAACTCTCTCTACACTGACCCTCTTGTCATCAAGTAGACCATCCTTCTCTGCGGGGAGTGGAGGCGAGATCGGAGGTGTATAGATAATCCTTTCTCTAGGAGATCGAAGGTGCAGAACAGTCCGGAATATCATAAGGACTGTGAATGTTGAGAGAAGAATGGGTATTCGATATTCGTGCCATACTGCCACAATATCTTTCTCAAGTCAGCACTGTGCGTTTCACTTTCACAAGGTTCACAGGAGGCCATGAGCTCATACCAGCAAGCTCAAAGGGCAGCCAAGACCCGAATATCCACATCTCTTCTACCATCTTGAATGGACGTCGAATTTTGGTTTGGGATACTCGGCAGCGGTGGAGGGGAAACTTTGCGCGGGGGCAGGTAGGAGCGGGCACTAGCGGCCTGACCCCCTTGCAGGACCGCTTTTCCTTTTTGGGCAGTGTTGCACAAAGCTACGAAACTCGAGATAATATCGATGGCGGAATAGCACCCTCTTGATTCGCGAAGTTCTTGGCATGAAATGGCAAAGAGTCAGCTTATGGATGCTTGCATTGGCTCTCTACGGGCTAAGATAACCGAGTGGCCCTGCATGTCAAATCAGATCCATCCCTGAGACCTCACTCCAGTCAGCCACGAACCAGCAGTCTGGCCGATTCAGCTCTCGTAGCTCTTACGTGATGGCGGTTGTCGAGAATCACCGTCGAGTGACGTTGATATAAAGTAGGATAAGATGAGCACGAATTTGTCGTATTGTCCTCAAACCAGCGAGACTACTAGCCACGTCTGACGTGAGCCTCTGGCAGATATATACAGGGCGAAGCATACCTCTATACATCGAAAACTCATCTATATCTGTGGCGTTCTCTTTATCCTTCTATCATGAGCGAGAAACGGTTAATCTATTTTATGTATCACCACTACCAGCATTGTTTCATATCGAAGAAAAGACTCACGCCTCCCCCTCCCACCGATTCTTTCACGCTATTTCCACATCTGCCAATGGAGCTCCGGCTTAAGATTTGGGAAGCTGTAACAGAGGAGCCGAACACTATAGAGCTCAGTTGCACTCCAACTGCCTCTTACCTCCCCGATGGCCGCTGGTTCTCACACAGCAAACCTCCTGTTATCTTCCGAATCTGCTCAGAATCACGTGCAGTTGCTATGGCTCGATATAATGTGTTGACATTCCCACCTGAGGTAGTTGGAATTCCGTGCAAGGCACAGCTGTATATCAATTTTAATGTCGACACTTTGTGGGTCTGTTCTGACATGGTGAGCCTTACTTCTCCCTTTGCCGAATGGCTATTCTTTTGTCAAGCCTTTAGAGCCTAGGATCTCTTGGGCCCCAGTCTCAAAATCATCAAAGAACTGTACTAAATGCATGATAGCATATCAAGTGGGCAAGAGTTTTATTATCGAAGAATGACCAGTTAAAGAAGAAGCTGAAGTTCTTGGCTGTCAATGAGAAAGTCTGGAAGGACCTCAACGAAACCCAGCTTACGCCTGGTTATAGTGGAGGAGCATTGCCGTGGCTGCCACCGACAACAGCTGTTGTTTGTGAATTGAAGGCCTTAGAGGATGTGAGGTTCCACAGTTGAATGAATTGGAGATCGTTTCGAAATCGAGCAACTACTTTTTACTTACCTCTACCCTTTTCGGCTGGTGGACTTTCGCAGCGTTAGACGTGTCACATTTCATAATTTTGGCTCGCTCTTGACGAGCGGAACTCTGGCGTTACCGGAGTACAACAAATCATCTATAGGATTGCACGGATGCTGCATGCTAAAGGCGAAGGTTTAGGTGTCAAATATAGAATTTAGTCATGATGGAACCGTTTCTCTCCCATATCTCTATGCTGGAAAGAGCAATTCATGATCGATCCCACACTTTTGATATCACACCCACCTCAATCTTCTTCTCGACTCCCTCAGTCATTCCAGCTCCTAACAGCCCTGGATATTAGCACTATAGTATGTCGTAGAACTGTCTCCCGTAGAAAGCTAGCAGATCATCCCAGAATTACAACTGGAGCGAAGTATTGTACGAAAAGTCACTGCAAGATAGTTCAAACCAGTCACAAGGTTCTCCCATCTTCACAAGCCATGGTCAGAAGCGGAAATTTTACCTGGTTATCAATAGTTAGCATTTTGATATGCGCGATTGTGGGTTAGGTGTGGGATGGGGTTAAATAGTGATAGGGAGTTGTGTATATAGTCTTCCTGTTCATACATCGCAGTCAACGGCTTATAAGGTGCTTGCGCTCTATGTCTAGAAGGTAGTGTACATAGGTATGAAAAAGTGCCTAGCGCAAACAAATAGCCACCATCCAACGCACCGAAGCAAAGATCCGCTCATAGCACCAAATTTTGCACAAGGTAAAGTAACCACCATTTTATGTCGATTTAAGAGAACCCGAAGAGCACCGGGGAAAGCTAAGAGAGTAACTTCAGGATGTCGCCCATTCTCGTCGTCTTTTCTTTGCCTGCTTTCTCTTTCTCCTGGAAGGCCTTGCCAACCAGCTTTCGCTTCTCAGCCTGGATCGTGAGAACTCGCTCCTCAATGCTGTCCTCCATGATTAATCGCCAGACTGTGCAAGGTCTGGTTTGTCCGAGCCTATGGACTCGGTCAACAGCTTGGTCTTCAATTGCTGGTGCCCACCACTACAACGAATTAGCGTCATATTATTTTGAGGCAAAAAGAGCCGGGAGCGAGTCGGGAGCTGAACCATGCTCCCAACCAGTGAAATAGAGAGCTGGAGATCGGGGACAAAGAAATTTGTTGCTTACAGAATCTGCAAGGATAACGGTATCGGCTGCAACAAGGTTGAGGCCGACGGAGCAGACTGACAAACTTGCGAGAAGAATTCGGGTGTCAGGGTCGGACTCGAGTGCTGTCATTGCACGATCTCTCACCTGGGCCGGCATCGAGCCATCAATACGGGCGTACGTCATGCCAGCTTCGGTCAGCTGGTGCTGGATGATGTTCAAGAAACTCGTCCACTGAGAGAAGATTACAACCTTCGACTTAGGATCTCGACGGCTAGCCGTCAAGATGCTCATCAGAGCTTCGGTCTTGCTACTCTTGGTCTCAATATCGAGATCTGGATCCTCTTCGAGCTTTTCATCGACGGCAGGATGTACAAGGGACTCGGTGTCCACCAATTCAGCACGACACATTGGGCATTTCCGTTGCAATTGAATAGTCTTCTCGATGCACTCTCGGCCGAAGACATGCTTACAAGCTGTAATGACAGGGTTGTGCAATTCCTCGAGGCAAATCGGGCAATCGTCACGGCTGTCAATGTTGAGCTGGAGCAGAAGCTGGAGAGCGGCGCGGTTTTCTTTTGTCAAAGTGACCACCTCATCCGACTCCATCAGAGACAGTAAGTCAGTCACTCGAGCGCTACACAATTTCCAGTGACAGCAAACTTGTCGCATCCGGAGGAGCACTTCAAGCACATGGCGATACATGTCGAGACCATTTTTTGATTTCCCAGCTTTGAATTGCTTCACCATCCCTTTAGCCTCAGCTCTGTCTGGTATTAGCTACGACTTATAACAAGGTTCCAAGAAAACTTACTGCAAAGCATCGTATTTCTCCCGCTCATCCTTTCGGAATGTAATACGGTGGACGTACTCAGAGAGTTCCGGCAACTTCAAGTCAACGAACTTCATGTCCTTCTTCCTCCGCAAGGACCAGGTTCGCATGATAGACTGAAGGATGGGTTCAGCTCTAGGATCGCCGGTAGCAAGTGGTCGCGAGAGAATAGCGTTGAAGATCTCCATGCGTTCCAATCCACCTGTGACGGCAAGGAATCTAAGCATCGAATACAAATCTTTAATGCTGTTGACAATCGGAGTTCCAGTAAGCACCCATCGTGCAGTCGCCAAAAGGCTTGAAGCTGCCACTGCGGATTTCGTTGCATGGTTCCGGATATTATGCCCTTCGTCAAGCACAACTCTCCCCCAATTGATGCAGAATAGACCATCTTTTCGAGGAATCTTCTCCGCATTCTTGCCCTTTGATGAGTACTCCGTGCCCAGAGTCCCATAACTGGTGATAACAACGTCATATTCTCCGAACTCTCTGTGGGTCATCCGTTTTCTGTTGCTTCCATGATATGTCAACACCTTCATGTTTCGTTCCTTCTTTACATGTCTCTCGATTTGTTGTACCCAGTTCGACATGACACTGACTGGAGCAATAATGAGGGTTGTTCCTGGTCCGCCTTCCAGAATGAGACTGATAACTTGCAAAGTCTTTCCTAGTCCCATATCGTCTGCAAGAATTCCACCCTTCGCCAGAACCGGGGGCGTTTGAGTGCTGAACTGAGTTGCAATATTGGTAAATACATTTGATCGTGTAGCTGATCGCTTCCAAAGTTGTACAGTCTCAGTAGAGCCAGCAGCTGGAAGAACTGGGTGTTCTTTCTCAAGCAGCCAAGCGAGGCCCTGACGTTGATAAGGAAGAAGAGTTGAAACCAGGTCTTGAGGCTGTTCAGCAAAGGGCATCTTGCTCAGCGCATCTTCGCCGGCTCCCCATTCCTCTACCATCTTCTCGACATCTCTTGGTCTGAACCGTTCGCTGTGCTCAACGAAATGTTCGATGCCAAGTTCAGGAAGAGGTTCAGGTTGGCTGCTTGACGGCTGAGATGAACTTTGGGAGCTATGGTAGCCCATTTGTTTTCTCTGCGGAGGGGCAACGGCTTGCTTGGGCTGCTTTGGAGCTGCAATTCCCAGCTTCTTGATCGGTACTCTATCGGACCTGAGTTTAGCTTCGAGCTGATCTCGAGCAATTGGCTCGCCGGGACCATAAATCTTCAAGTTGATGGGACAGTCCCAGCTTCCTTTCTCCCCAGCAAGCACTCCCTCGATGACAATAGTTCTCGAGTCCTGTCACGTGTGAGAGTCGTCCAATAAGGCAGAGAGTAAGGTGACCAAACCATGAAAGGAGCCAGCTTGGCGGCTAAATTCCTTGGAAGATGCCCAATCTGGGTTCCCTGGACGTTGTTGATTCTAATTGCGTTGGAATCATACGGATTTTCTGGTTCTCTCTTGATCATGACCTGTTCTCCCATTGTCGCGACGCCGTTGTAATAACGGATGCCCACAATCTTCCCATCGATGGCGCCGACACAAACCCATCCATTCCCTTCATCAGCGTCTTGACTGAGATCAAGAACTTCGTCCTCCTCATCAGCATCGCCCCATGCCTCCCTGACACTCAGGGATTGGCTTGGTCGCGGCTGAGATGCAGTAGTGGATTGGCTGGCAGAGACGCGTGCCTGCTTGGGCTGTGGTGCTGAGTTCTCATCATCAGAGCCTGTTAGGTCGACCCAGGCAGAGGGGCGCTTTCCGAGGTTCGACATAATGTATCATTACTCATGCAAGATATCGAAACGCTTCTGTTGATGGTCTTTAAGTTGATGACGCGTTTGTGGTTGTTTTGAGCAAAACGCGCCAGGGGATCGCCAGCACACGTGACTGTGTTTCCACGTTGGCCCTTTCCCCAAATTCTGGCATATATCGCCTCTTCTGTAGAGTCTTGAGGATGACCAAAGTCCAATAAATGGGCATGCGTATATTTGTAGTTTTTGAATGCTTCTTATACAATTGTATTTTGCCGATCCCTTTCCGAACATTCAAGGATGGTCGCTTTGTAACAAATACATTCTCCTCACTTCCCTCGAAATCACTGGTAACTCTAGGTGGTTCAAACGCCGTTCCGATTTCCAATCAACTCCAAGCATCAACAATAGGCACTCAGAACCTGACAATCTTTCCCAGCTTCTTCATGGTTCGATCCTCTTGTGAAGTTTGTTGATAACCCCACAAGGACAGCGATCTGTCCCATGTATCGGCAACCATTTCCACGGAGTTCACTCTAGCCCACTCTGGTATACGACCCCTCGCGCGGTCTTCATATACCGATTCCACGTCTAGTATCCATTGTACTACAGCGCCTGCCACGACGCTATCCCAAAGCCCTTCTCTCCTAGGGTACGTATTCATCAACTCTATAACTTCTCGGCGAACCGATGTAGCTGAGCACTTAACTCCAACGAGATAAAGAGGAATAACGACTCCCACATCAAGAGCAAACTTTGGAGTGGAACCACTCTCTAAAGAAATGAGGATCTTCCTTGAAAGATCGACAATATCCCACATCTCAGATGTGTCTTGGAATTTGGTATGCAGAGTCGTTTCCAGCGTCATCACCGCAACCTTGAAATGCATCTTCAACATCAAAGAGCCGACAGTCTCGGGGACACGACCACTCTTCATCATGGGTTCGAAAGAAGAATACCAGAGCCGTAATTCAGCTATCGCTGTCTCTTTCCTCATGAAAACGTCGTTGAATTCGGCATCGTTGGCCTCTCCTTCCACAGGCTTCTGATCTGGAGGGTAAAAGAGGCCCATGCAAATATGCCAAAGGTCCCCAAGTCGTCTCGTAATTAATTCCAGATATATCCTTGCACTTTGTAATGACTCGAATTCTTGAGGCATATTTCCTGCACAATGCATTAGAAGAGTTCAGAACTCGCCAAGTGATTCTGGAATTTTTTGGTGTGTAGGACAGAGTGAAGAATAGCGAATTAACAATACAGCTCCTAAGTGTTCGAAATCTAGAGAAGTAAAAAGACATATTGTGAGACTTACGCAGGACGTTCGTGCCAGCAGCCCGCAAAGCTGCCTCGCGTTCCTTAGTAGCAGACGGCCTGCTGTACATTCCCACGTAATCACACGTTTGAACTTCAAGCCTCCCAAATGTTTGTATCAGATCATCTTCGACAACGTCAGGTTTCGGAGATTTGAACCCCATGGGTATCTCGTTTGAGAAGGTCGCCCTCCATTCGTATATCAGACTCATGCCAGTTTTTATCTGAGCATTTGCAAGAGGATGATTGCCATGGAAAGCTTCGAAACAAGCGATAACTAGACAGGTGATGAGTGTGGTCCTCAAATCCTGCTTCCCGTGCTTCACAGCCTCTCGCATGCTTCGAATAGCTTTATCATATTGATCAAGTGCGATTCTTCGGTGGACATTGGGAGAATCGGGGTCTTCTGAGAGGTCTAGATTTTTATCGTTTTCGTTTCGCGAGGTCATATAGGTTTTATCCAACGCCCCAATGGCAATGATCGCATGTCGAATTGCTGGCACGTGGCAAGTCTGTAATACTAAGCGTCGCCAGGTCTCTGAGTCAAAGTATGGAGCGATCTCTTGAGCTGTCTTTTCCTGAAACTGTGCAAAATATCTTCTCTCGACCTCGTTCTTAAACTCGAAGGTTGGCAGCAGGATCTTGATTGATGGCTTGGGAAGCAACGATTGTTGACTACAAAGGGTGGCCGAGGGAAATTTCCGAGGTGGAGCGTAGCCGTCACACTTCACTCCGAATTTCTGGCATCTTTGACACTTTGGCTTTCCTTCTGTGCCAATTGTCAGCACAGGTTTATGACAAATGCGGCTAATTGGATGCGTGCTCTGGATGTTTCATTTGTGAAGTCAACATACCATCACATTTTACTCGCCGAAGCTTACAAGTAATACATCCGGTCTTTTCGCGCTTTACCGACTTCCTACTCTTCTTGGTCTTTTCTGGGGAAGCTGTTGCCTTCGTCACTGAGCATCTTCGATCCATGCTGCGTACAGAGTCCAGAATTCAGAAGAAAGCGAGGGATGACGAAAGAAAGACATCTGGGGAAGGAGATGGCATTTATAAATTGATCGTTCACGGCGAAGCATCAGCCTAGCACTCCGTACGAGCCGAGAGGCCTGGTTGGTCGTTTCACGTCAGCCTTGTGAGAGGAGGAGCATGGCGTTTGGCTGTCTTGGACATCCTTGTAAAAGCTAAACGGTAGGGCCGTAGCCTCGTGAATCTTGTGGTTGCAATTGCGACACAACCAATGGGCGCGAGGGTGGAGTGGGGTGTATCACAGGGTCACCAGGGTGGCCCCTGTATGTCACTCTTACTCTTACTTATTCGTTTTCGGAGTCGGATCCAGGGCTCAACAGGGCTGATCTTGGGGTAGGCGATCTTACAGCAGCGAGCCTCGGCCTTCAAACAACCTCGCATAAATACAAACGTAGTCAAACTGTCTTCCCCCGCGAACTGGTGCAGCTCTTTCCAATTTCAAGGCTGTTCCTCGCACCCATTTTTACAGCGTGCCGAGTGGAGACCTGATCGTACACTGAAGCTCGCACTCATGTCTACTCAGCTGGTATTACCAAGTCTCGCGAGTTATCGTCTGTTTATTCTCTTGGTTCCGTTGGTGTTGAACAGATTCGTGACTTTGCAGTGATATCAGCGGTATGTTTTCCGTTCTTCCTTTCTTCAAGTTACTGTTCTTCTGCCTATCGTCGTCATCTAAGGAGCCTCAGTTGCGAGAGCTATCGTGGTTCAGAGTTCTTCTATCTGTATACTTCATGTCTCCATTGAAGGTCTTGCTCTCTTCCCTCTGCTATCCTATACATGCCTTGCAGTGCTTCTGCACGTGCTCTTGCGAGCCGCAAATGGCTGCATCTGCAACTGAATACTTGTGTAACACAACATGCGGGCAAGCAGAAATGGTAGGAATGCCTTCACTTTTACTCAGATTTATTTGATCGCTCTCGGAATAAAAGATTTCACGTCTGTCAAAAGTCAAGATGCGGCATATACGATTAGCAATGCTGAGTGCTTTATGGTGGCGGGGGGAGAGTCATCATGGTTTGCTCCCCGTGCCTTGCGAAATATGATGCAGACTGTACTGATCATCTGAATAGTAATAAGGATAATTGTTTGCGAGCCTTGAAAGCGAATGCAGCCTCGGCATCAGTAACTCCCATATCCTTCTATCCAGTTTTCTATTTGCGTGCTCAGCGTCAGGCTGATCCATTAGTAGCGCTTGGTTTTCCAGTACGTCTACATAGTCTGCTATGACAAGTACGTCGACAACTAGCCACAAGTCGTTTTCCTCTTGGCCTCTAGGACCTATAAAAGCGGCCACTCCATCCATATGCAAAGCAACTTATTCTCTATCAAGTACTTACCGATCATAGTCGACCCTTATTTCTCTATCTATGACTACGGTTACGTTTTTGGCACGGAAGATATCACTCTTCCAGCTGCTCCAGCACCCACCATAACCGTGACGGGTGATATTACCCTCTCAGCACCTCCACCGTCTGCTTTTACTGTCACAGACAAAATCACCTTTCGGCAGCGCTGTCAACGGTGACAGATAGTCCGGTCTCAACTACAACTGAAACTGCAAGTAATATACCATTGTTTTCATACCGTTGCATGTGCCGGCGCAGTCGGGCAGCTTTCGCGTGCACATATATCGACGTATATTCCCGTCCTTCTGGATAAGCTCGCGGAATAACACATTGACAGGTGATTCTTACCCCTACACCATTACCGTGCACACCATCTCTGGTTGCTTGTGGAGGCACATTCCGGGCGCATTATATAACTTCCGAATTGTTTGACATCTCGTGCAACGCGCTATTGACTGGGGCTGTGGGTAACTACCTCATCCTTTCTGATATCTTTACTTACATCGAGAACTCTGTGATGGCAACGATTCTTGTAGTACTGTTTCCTTCCAGAAGTCATGTCAACTTGTCAAAAGCCGAAAGTGAATGTGCCATTGTTTCCAAATTTTCACACGGATTACGACTCGGCTATATAGATTAGTAACCTTAATGCTTGATATAATGAATGCGAAGTTGTATTCTCATCTCTAAAGTCCTGACATGAAGCCCGGTTGGTCGCCAAGAATTAAGCCTCAAAGCCACCAACGTCTCCAATCAACCGCCAAGCCCCCTCGCTTCACCCCTGTCATATACATTTTCCTGCTTTCCAACATGCATCAGAAGCGTCATCATGATGATCTTGTCAAAAAACATCAGACCTTGCAGGACCCTGAAATCTGATAAAACTGAAGAGCAATAAGATAAGTTGGAATTCTGTTATTAATGTGGCTGATGCCTTTCATTCTACAAGTATTTTTGTCACGTACCTTCTCCTAGATTGCTTTGCACTCGTCCTCAACATCAGTAATTATTTACAGAGAAGAATTCGAGTGCGCATTCCACTCTAAATTATCGTCAAGATGCTAGAGCGATTAATGATCTTTCTCATCAACATCTTCTGTCAGTCTTCCTTGCTCTTCCTCACTTGTGTCCCACTAACAAAGTCCAGGTCCCCCAGTCTCAGTGTAAGCTACCAAATAACAGCTTTCTTCATTCCTCAAACATTCATCAACCTTCCAAAGGTTATCTACAGGTCGGTTGCTAACTTGGTCCCTCCCAGAATGATCGTTGCAGGCCCAGGCATGGACTGCATCATCAACGCCATCCTTTTTATTGCAGGCGTGATACCCGGACACATACATGGTTTCTACGTAACATGCACCTACTTCTATCGCAAGCGCAAAGTCCGCAAAGGACGCTACCCCGGTGGCAAGAAAGCATTTATCTTCAGTGAGCAGGTATGGAATGGTGGTGCGAGTAATGATAAGGTTAGGGATTTACTGCGAGAACAGAAGAGGAGAGAGCAGGAAGAGGAGGATATCAGATTGATGAAGAGGAGTAGTAAGAGAAGTTCCGGGCTAGGGGGGATGGGGAGTAGAGCGAATACCGGATTGGTTGGGGAGGGGAGGAGTGTGAGGAGAAGTAATGTTGTGATGTATGATGGGGAGGAGAGGAGACCTGTTGAGCGGATTGCCAGTGTGCACGTCAAGCCAATGAGGGAGGTTGGGGGGTGGAGACGGTAGATTGAGGAGATCCCCGTTTTGCGGAGCCTAGAAAAATTGTTCATGAAGACTCGATAGACTAAAATCAGAATGTTTCTGTATTCTGAAGACATTAGTATGTATGTCTTTATGTTCGATCTGGGTATCATCTTTCGCAGTCAGAATTCTTCTCCACGACCTATTCAATCAGGAAATCTGTATCCTACAATATCTGCAAATCTGCAAACGCCATTACATCCCAACCACAAAACGCCTTGTAGTATTCGACCACCGATATAACCCAGCATCGTCGCAGGTGTGTTTTGTGGCACTCTGGATCGAAGTCGAAGCAGTTGTAAATCGTACAGTATGACTTTCCGCAGGTCGACCTCCCCGGTGTCCCCTTTATTCTCGGAGACGAGAAGACAAGATAGAGCTGCCAATGTCATGAGAGTCGTTCCCAGGAGGCTCACTAGTGGCTCAACGTAGTTTTCTTGCTGCCACCCATACCCTCAAATCCGTACACTGGTGTTCCCATTCGTCGAAGCGCATAGATAACCTGAAAGGTGATCAGTCTCGCAAGTGAAAGTAGCAGAAAGTGAACTCACATCTGTCACGGTGACCGTCTTCCGGTTAGAATGTTCCGTAATAAAACAAACATTTCTTAGAATCTGCATTGGTTAGAATAACGTAGGAATGGGGAAATCGTTATAGACTGACTTCCTCAAGACGTCGCTTCAATTCTCTCCGCGTATCATCGTAGATTGTGCCAGATATACGTTTTACGCCGCCTCGTCTGGCCAGTCGTCTAAATTACGTTATCAGCGTTGTTCAAAGAAATGTCGTTTTAGACGCAGCACAGGTAGTGGAAGGTGGCACGGTCTTGGGTATAACGTACCGAATGTCACCTTTTGCTGCAAATGAGTTAGCATACTTGCATATCACGCGACGAAACGGAGAGAAAACTTACTGACTCCTTGAATAGTATCCCTCACCAACTTGCTGCAGTGTGAATCGTAATCAGTACGCCATACCGAGGGAAGATGGGAAAGAGCTACATTGAGTAGCACTTACCGCATGCGCTTGTGTCCCTTCAAACCAATGCCCCTGGAGGTCTTGCCTCGACCAGCGGCGGCAGTAGCAGCAGCCTGACTGCTCAGAACTCCCTTGCCTCCCACCCTGGGTCGTCCGGACGCATCGACTCTGGAGCTGCTTTGTGGGAATGCACGGCTTGCCGGTGACGAAAAGAGGGGCATCCTGTCGTGTGGTTCTTTGGTCTGGCTCTGATAGCGTGACAGGCTTCTGAAGGTCCTATTTTGAACGAGACAATGGCACAATACGGATTGTTTCTGCGAGATGTTGACCCTCTGCTCGAGGTTGCCAAGTGCGACGTGATCGTCTGAGCCTCGCGCTAGCGCGGTGAGGGGTATTAGCGGCTTGACAGGAGGTGAATTCAAGTACTCTTTTCAGAAAAGCGAATGGGAGAGGGTCATTTGTAAAGGTGATAGAGACTACTTGAGCGAAAATATGAGGAAGAGCTTGTATAGAAGTCGCTCAATTGGTTCAAATCTCTAATATCGAGACTCTATTATTACGCTACCGGAGCTGCTGCATTATTAATGCACTATTGTACCCAACGAGTGTGGCTGCCTCTTCTACTCAGAACGCCATGAAAGCCATTATTAATCAACGATGCAATGATAGTGTTGTGAAGATCATGGACAGATGAACGTTGCCTCGGAAAATAGGACGCCTTGTTCAGTAACCTCCTCGTCCCCAATCTTTATCTTCAGAGGCAATGCAGGATCCGTTGGAGAATACTAAAATCGTTGTTAGACTTGCTCCATTTTAAGATTAGAGAAATACCCACCTGGTAAATGTATGGCTTCGTTCCAGCAGCTCCGGCCACAATCTTCTTGACGAAGCCCGGCACGTGAAACATGACATCAATTCTGTCAATCTTGTCGTTGAGAGGCCCCGCAAGAATAGCCTCGACATTTTTGCCATCAGCGGTCTTTCCCTTCCATTCGAATGACACCTCCTCTGGTTCTGGCCACTCATTTTCGGGATCCTCCTTGACCTTTTGGTGTGAAGCGGTGCATGAAGCCCCGGCCGTAATGATTTCCCCGTCTTTGACAAGTCCACCAACAGTAACCACTGTGGAACCATAAGATGGAGGAGTTGTAAACTCCATCATTATAGCAGAGTAATTCGGGCCTTGAAAATCGGCGAACTTCCATTTCGCGGCAGCGTGATGTGGTTTCATTCCTTGAATGGCATAGACAAATAGCCCATTCCCGTTGAAATTTATAGGGCCATCTGGAGTCAGAATTGACCCCTCGCACTTATTCCTTGGCCAGAATGCGTGTCTCATGGTCCCCCAAGGCTCCTTTGGATCTGGACCGAAATACGATGTCCCGTCCGTGCCGACCTGGAAGCCCGGTGCAACCTGTGTGAGTTTGAGGTTGACTATGGAGCCTTCGTTGACCATCGACTTGATTGTGTATGTCTTGCCATCTTCTGACAATTCGATGGCGCAGTTCTCGGCGTAGAAGTTGCATTTGTCCTCGTTGAAATCGACGTCTTTGACTTGGTCGGAGAAGAAGAGGGGAGCTTTGTTCTGGCTCTTGGGGTAAAATATCTTGGTGTTGAATTGAACAGTTGTCTTGATACCACTTTGCGAAGTATTAGCAACATGCTGTGCAAGGACAGCCATAGAGGAACATACGCAACGTTGCTGTAAATAACTTGTGCAAATCCGATGTGTCCGTCATCACCGTTGAAGTAGAAGCTTGCTGTCTCCACGTTCGTTGAGTCCGGGGTAGCCCATTTCAAATCCTCTCTTTTCAAGAGGGTATAAGGCGTCGTTTCTGCCTGTTTGGCTACAGACTGAATGTGTGATGGGCCATAGATCGGCTCCTGGGTGCCGGCCACATTGGCCAGCCTTTATCGCTCGAACACATTGGTTAGACAAGTACAAATTTGGTATGTTGAACGAAGGCATACTGTTGTTTCGCCCAATTCATCATCTTGCAGGAACGTCTTGGTAGGTATTGTAGGTTGAGGTTGTGAGTGATTGTTTACAGAAGGACGAAATCTCCAAAATATCTAATCGCCCCTCCACCGCCTCGCCTCGCTGGCGCCTTCCTACGTCAGCAACTGCAAAGGGTGTTCCTAGCAAAACGTATCATCATTTAATGCGACATAAGTCAGTCAATGCGATGAACCACTATGAACTCGCACCAAGTGAAATATCTACGTCTCCCTGAAGCAGTGAAAGGTAATTAAAATTAGAAAATATGTCATCTCAACAATAGGGCCTCGGATACCCCGGGTGCGAGGTTTTGTCTTCAGGGAAGTTATCAGCAACCTCAAAGTAGAGCACAATAATGGTTGAGAAAGCTATATTTCCTGGCCTTTTCCAGTTGGGCAGGTCGGTCTCGAGTTTATTTAGGATGAAGCAGGAGAGGTTCTTCGCGAGTAGTGATGGCTGGGAGACTTGTTACAACTCAGCCTGTGAATATTCAGCGCTCTTCGATGTCAGTCTTCAGAAAGGGAACCAATATGTCTCAGAAATGAACATAGAAGACTCAAACGACCGGGAAGACTATGAATAAAAGATATTCCCACTCCTTAATCTGATTTCTTTCCTGTTTATTTAAGAACCCAATTGGAATAGGGCGTTCGGCACGTGAGTCTCACCCCTGACTTCGCACGGACCTCATAAACCTTAATCGCGAAATATCGAAACCTCATCCCCATCAAACACTCGCACAAGGAACACCGCATCACTATGTCGAAAGCACGCGCTGCAACAGATCAGATTGTGAAGCTGATTGTTGGGGCTGGCCAAGCCAGTCCCAGTCCGCCAGTTGGTCCTGCGTTGGGAAGTAAAGGCGTAAAGTCGATGGATTTCTGCAAAGTACGTTTGCTAACTTTACATTTCTCTGATGCAATTGAGCTTCACTACACCTTGGAAACCTGATTCTTCTTGAAAACAAATGCTTACAGTCCCATCAGGAATTCAATGCTCGTACAGCACATATGACACCCGGAATCCCCATTCCAGCCCGCGTAACAGTCCGACCCGATCGATCTTTTCACTTCGAGATTCGGACGCCTACAACCAGTTGGCTGCTTCTGAACGCTGCGGGAGTAGAGGAGAAGAAAGGGAAGTTGAAGGGCGCCAGTGGTAATGAGATTGTGGGAACGATCAGTCTGAAGCATGTCTATGAGATTGCGAAGATTAAGCAGAGTGAGCTGCGGCTGAGTGGATTGAGCTTGGAGGGGATTTGTAAAAGCGTCATTGCCCAAGCGAAGACGGTCGGGGTTGCGGTTCAGCCTTAGGAATGGCTCGAATGGTGGAAATGAATGGCATAAGTGTGAATTGGGCAAGTGATAGAAAAAGGGTCGTGTAGGCCTATGTATATGGGGTATATCTCTCGGCATGAGATTGAAGGGAAGGATACATCCTCCTACCAGAGATAGATATGGTCTAGGGGCATCAGAAAGATGCATTGATCCGCGGGTCAATTTGCTTTGCCAACATTGCGGCGGCGTTCAGAGAAGGTTTTGTACAACAGGGCCACAGGGCCACAGGGCCACAGGGCCACGTTTGGGTTTGGGAGACTGTACATTATGGAGCATTCAAAACGGAACAGCATTGCACTTTTCCAACCTATTCAAGTTTCCTAGCCCAGGGCTGCATATCACGTGCGGATCAACAATCCGATGAATCCAGGCCACCCAAGAGAGGCCAGCATGAATGCCGGTAACCGGACCCCCCCTTTTTTTTTGTGCATCCTCGGCAAGATTCGACAAGCTTTCTCTATGGTACAGGGTATACTTGAATCTAGGCTTCCAAAAAGGTACCTTACAGCTTCAAGCAAACAGATCTGCACACCGACTTTGTTGCCGTTCCTCGGGCAATCTTTGAACCTTCCTTACTTGAGGGGTGTGTGTGCATAGAGCAGATATAGTATTCTAGCTCCCAACATGCTCAGCTCTTCGTGTTCAGGGATTTCGTGGCTTGGGATTCGCTCTCTTAAAAATGTTGGTCCCCAAACTTCATCAATGACTCTCAAGGTCCACAGGGGTAAAGAGAAGTCGGGCGGTGAAACCTCTCCGGGCCGTTTGAAGCGTGCTCTAGGTACAGCAGCATTCGAAACGGCCGTCCTTTGCCTCCTAACGTGACGCAGCATGGCTTGCACATGGAATTTTCTGCAAAGAAACTTCCAAGCCCAATCGCCCGCAGGCTGGACGAGGTGTGGCTTTAATAAGCACCAGCCAGGAGGTGCTCTTATTGGCTGCAACCAACAGCAGGCGCGATTGCCGATATCCTAGCGACGCATCTGTGAGTTTCCGAGTCGCCGTCATCCGTGTTTTGACGAGATACTGCCTCTTTCGTCGTAGACAACACACGATAGCAGCATAGCTCGCCCACCAGCCGGGGCAGCTGTGTCTTCATCGTCGTGAACTTCCAGAGCTGCATCTTTCTGTATTCACGAGTCGTGCCTGGCTCTTGCAACCTTATCCATTGACGACCTCTTGCTGTGCATTGCAGTTGCTCCAGTCTGCATTTTACTCATTTCTTTATCGGACCAAAACCCCCATCCTAGCACCCGCCGCCCAAGTCTACCCCACCACGACAACCACCACACCGCACAAATTCTGCTCCACGGTCTGCCATCCCTCGACCCTTTGCTATTAGAGGACCTACTCAGTCCTCGTGCTTGCTCAAAGCTCGGCTTATCTTATAGCTTTTACTCGCCATGGCTGGGCAAGAAAATCAACAGCCGCAAGGAGGCCCCGTTGGTAAGTCAATGCTTACTATTCAGATGTTTCAATTACGCCATCTTCTCTTTCTCCGCCAGAATCCATAAGCAGTAGTTTCTGACAGAATTCCTTCACAGCTTCCGAGCAGAATACGGCCTCCAGCCTTGATCCCAAGAAAGCCGAGGGTTCCCCAGCTGTGCGCTTTGCCTCTGTCAACGAAGAAATCGAGCCGGCAAATCTTGACGCCGTCTCGTCATCACAAGCTGTTTCCGGGAACGACGAGGACAAATTAAAGGAGATATCGAAGTCTCTCCATGGCACGCATCTACAGGAACGCCGGATGAGCCACTTTGCATTTGAACCTGTTTCCCTTCCCGCTTCGAGGGTACGTATTCTTCTCTCTTACATATCAAATCCGGGGTATCCGAAAGGCAAATTGGGCGACGTCTTGATACTCCACGATGATTCGAGTCATTCCCAGGGAGAAGCTCGGCATTCTGCCGTTTCCCTGGGATCCGGCGTCAGCTACATTATTTGCATTGAGACCATGAGATATTAGATCCACCCCCCGCACTAATGGGACAGCCCCAGGGATGACCCACCTGCTTGCATGGGCATATGTAGTTCTTTTCGTCTCTTCTCGTTCTTCTTCTCCTTAACTTTTGTCTAATCCGTCGATGCCGCAGGTTCCATCGAACGAAGACAGTTCACGTGAACCAAGTCGGCATAATACGCACAACTCCTCAGGCCGCCCATCACCTCACCAAAGTCCTCGGCCATCTTCGATGCACTCACCGCCAATTACGCCGGCGGCAACGAGATCGCGGGACGCAATCGAGGGGACCGTCAAAGGTGCCCCTCTCCAAAAGGTCAAGACGGACGAGGACCCTGCAGCAGTTACACCACAAATCTCACCACCCGGTACGTCACCATCAACTACAAATGTAGACGATTCCCGGCCCGGATCATCTGGTCAAACAGCGCCGACGAGCCGTTCTACCGAGTCAGCTGGAGCAGCACCAAAGCATCACGGTGCGTTCTCGATCGGTCCGGGGACGCACGATTCGTCAGTCCCGGCCTCCCGAGATACCAGTCCCAGCAGATCATCAACATATACGAGACCATTTACACCAGGCGGAGACGCAAACGACCCATACGCTGCACATAAGCGTCCTCCCCAGTCCAAGAATCTGGACGCAATCGATGCGAGGTTTAAATTTACTGCTCTAGGCTCAAAGCACCGTCCAACGAACAACTCTAGTTCATCTGCCAGTCTTCCCAGATCATCTCGCAGTACAGTCGACTCCAACATCCCTGAAAAGAAACACTCGCATATATTCGGTGGAGGTCACAAGGAGCACTTGTCACATTTGCACGACGAAAGTTCTTCCACCATTCACAGCAAGCATGGATCGATGTCGGAACTCAAACGTTTTCTGAAAATCGGTGGTCACCACAAAGCTAAAAGAGCAGCGTCCCCGACTCCCTCCGCAAAATCCGGGAATAAGACACCCCCTCATCACAAGACTCCCCAACAGCTGCCCTTTGGCGATGATCATGGAATTCAATCGAAGTATGGCAAATTTGGGAAGGTCCTAGGAGCCGGAGCTGGGGGTTCAGTACGTCTGATGAAGAGAAGTAGTGATGGAACGACATTCGCAGTCAAAGAATTCAGAGCTAGGCATTCGTATGAGACGGAGAAAGAGTATGCTAAGAAAGTCACGGCTGAGTTCTGTGTTGGATCTACTTTGCATCACGGCAATATCATCGAGACTCTCGACATCATCAATGAGAAAGGAAAGTGGTACGAAGTCATGGAGTACGCTCCATTCGATTTGTTCGCGATCGTCATGACTGGAAAGATGTCAAGGGAGGAGATCAGTTGTTCGTTTTTGCAAATTCTCAGCGGCGTCACTTACTTGCACAGTATGGGACTAGCGCATCGAGATCTGAAGCTGGACAATGTTGTGGTGAATGATCAGGGAATCATGAAGATCATCGATTTTGGAAGTGCTACCGTTTTCAAATACCCTTTTGAAAATGGTATCACACTCGCAAGCGGTAAGCCAGCAGTGCCTTCTTGTACACTTCAGATTTACTAATATTTTCAGGTATTGTTGGATCTGATCCGTATCTCGCCCCCGAAGTCTACGATGAGCGAAAGTATGATCCTCAGCCTCCCGACATCTGGTCACTGGCAATTATATTCTGTTGCATGTCTCTCCGCCGGTTTCCCTGGAAAATGCCACGAATGACGGACAATTCCTACAAACTTTTCGCGTCACCTCCAACCCCCGGAACGGACATCAGACGGATATCTGACTCTCCCTCCAAGTCCACGAGTGATTTAGATACTCCTGCACGCGATGCCGTTCCTGACTCACAATCGAACCCCACGACACCGAAAACAGAACACCCTCCTGCAAATGGGGCCAACGGAGCCTCCGAAGTTGAGAAAAAGCCAGAAGTTATTAAAGGCCCATGGCGTCTTCTCCGTCTTCTTCCGAGAGAAAGCAGGCATATCATGGGCCGTATGCTTGAGATCAACCCCAAAAACCGAGCAACAATGTCAGAAGTATTGGAAGATCCCTGGGTGTCTGGGACAGCAATCTGCCGCCAAGAGTTAGGGGGTGCTGTTCTCAAAGCCGATGGGCACATCCATACTCTGGAGCCGCCATCACCACCTGCGCCAGCGGGCAAGTAGAGAATTTGGGCCTATGAAGCGAGTTTGAATTGGAAGCTGAAGGGTGCATTGGATGGAACGGTGTTATAGGTTAAGGATTACGATTGTTTTTAGTCACGTATGAGTTGGATCATGTATTTTGTCGGCACTTGAATAGTGCGGTTCATAGAAGCCTTCGGAGCAGAGAAGCTGCTGTAGATTGTAGGGGCTTGACGAGGAAGGTATGGTAGAGTCCGAACGCCGGCGTCTACGTTGAATTGAAGACTAGGACTAATAGGCTCCCCATGAATAACGCTTGTTCTAATGCGGTTAATATCTTTGCTCTTCATTCTCAAAATTTGTTTTAATCAACATTGAGACGTGTAAACAATGCATCAAAAAGGGGGCGTTGGGAGGACAATCATGTGACACACCCCTGATGTGGCTTGAGCTCGGCTAAAAAAAAGTCTCCCGAGAAGTTCTTCGAAGCTCTGCGAAAGCCACTTCGGAACACCTTCTCTCTCACGCACCTCACGACTTCTAAACGACTCTGCGAAATCAATCGATTGTTAAGTGCAAATTGTTCAACATATCAGCTTCAGAAATATTCAAAATGGTACGCTCTCCACTGGACTCTCTTCAACTTCGAAGCTTTACCAATCAGTTCACGGCAACATCCTATGTCCTGCGTTGTACTACAACCTTCACCTTCCTAACCAGACAGCTTTACAATGCGCACATATGCTAATGCTAAGAATTCAACAGTCTACAGCACTCAAATCTATCAAATCTCTCGCGCCGCTGCTCGACCGCGTCCTGGTCCAGCGTGTCAAGATGGAGGCTAAGACTGCCGGTGGCATCTTCCTGCCGGAATCGAGCGTCAAGGAGCTAAATGAGGCCAAAGTGTTGGCAGTGGGCCCTGGTGGATTGGATAAGGATGGCAAGCGAGTTGCGTGTAGTGTTGCACCGGGTGACAAAGTCTTAATTCCTCAGGTGAGTTTGGTGGTCTTGTTTATCTTGGGTGAGGATCTGGACATTAAGGATATGAATGAGGATATGAATGCGGGAGAGATTTTAGGTTTGGGGTATGATTTAGGAACTGACGAGATTTTAGTATGGTGGATCACCTGTCAAAGTTGGAGATGAGGAGTACCACCTTTTCAGAGACCATGAGTAAGTCAACCTCACACTCATCTCTCCCTCTGGTGGGTTCTAATTACAATCACAGTATCCTCGCCAAGATCAATGAATAAACGACCGATCATATTGAACCACGGGAACGAAGAAAATGTACTATACATGTATCAAAACAAGCATAGCGAACAATGAGCAAGGGGTTGTCGGTGAAATTGTATAGGTAGAGCTGCTTGGGGGGTTGATGAGATTCGCTTGTGCCTATGTAGTTGGCCGGCGGTGTTGCTGGGCTTGAAATGAATCTCCTCTCTTCCATATTTAATCCTTGTCTCCTTGGGTTGAGATGGCAAACACCATTCACAACTGCTAACAACAGGTCCACCTATACAGTTGTGGATGAAATGGGGCTGTGTGCCTTTAGGAAGTGAAGAAGGGGCTGTTGGCTGGGCTTTCGCTCTTTCCTTCACAGGGCCCTCATTGGAATTGAAGACAAGGCCTTCGGAAAAGCTGGAATTTGGCTCGAGGCAAATATACCTGATGGCTGTCTTCATGCCAAATTGGGAGCGATTCATAACCTTCATTCGGCCTGAATCAGCAGCTTCTTGGCTTTCTGCTAGCAATGCCTAGTCGCCAGTGCACAGCATGTTTCAAGAAATCTTTCTAGTCTTAGTTGTCGTGTTTGTCTTATCCATGTCCTTTCGTATGCCGTGAAGTTATTATGTTCTCGACTTCTAAGTCAGTCGCACTTCATAGTCTCAGTGAACACCAACAGCACTCAAATCACGAACTCTTTGTCCTACCACGATATAAAATCCGATTCAAAATAACCAATTTGATTCAATGCCAAAATTCGATTCAGTGTGCAAAGTGCTACTATTCAGAGCACGAATTCGAATCAGAGCATCAACATTCTTGTTATTAAATATTTCTACTGCTTCTTCACAGCCTCATTCTCCTTCCTTCTGCGCTTTGACAATCTATCTCGATCTTTGAAGGACGTCCAACTACAGAACCACACAATGAAGACGCAATTTTTTCTTGCCCTCTCTGCCCTTCAAGCAGTCATGGCGAACACTCTGTTCACCGACCTAATTATCACTGACGTTGATCAGGGTCCTGGAGCTTGTATTCGCATGCCACAGTATACGACGAACTCGACAGCCCCAGTGACAGATCTTACTAGCCCAAATATAGCTTGCGGTATGCTTGGCTTCCTCTGTTCTGTCAAATTCAAAATATCCACATCAACTTCAAGGCATTGCTGATGTTTGGTAGGGTACAATGGGACCTTTGGCGTTTCCCGAGTTTGCAAAGTAGAGCAAGGAGGTGTCTTGTCCTTCAAATTTCAACAATATCCAGATAACTCGCGAGCTGGAGTTTTGAATTCGAACCAAAAGGGGCCTTGTAGTGTGTACATGAAATATGTCGACTCAGCCATCGGAGATGCTGGTGCTGGAAATGGCTGGTTCAAGATTTACGAAGAGGGCTACGACAAGAACTCGTCACAATGGTGCACTGATACCCTCATACAAGACAACGGCTTGCTTTCCGTCACGGTGCCTACTGAGCTTGCTGGTGGGTACTATCTCGTTCGACCTGAGTTAATGACCCTCCAGCAAGGCGACGGTACGCCATCATTCTACATTGGTTGCGCTCAGATCTTTCTGGACTCTGGTGCGGCAACTCTTCCGAAAGATGTTGTCAGCATACCTGGCTATATCCAAGCAGGCGATTCAACCCTGCAATTCGATATCTCAGCACCCGAATTGCCATACACGGTACCAGGCCCAAAAGTTTACGTTAGTAACATCTCCCTAACAATTCAACATCCCAGTCTGCCATTTCAAAATGCTGGTATGCTGCCTTCCAACGCAGTTCTTACGAACGCCAACTGGTTTGGTCTCGAATTGAGCCCTTACTCAACAGCTGAAGGCTGCAGCAATGTAAGTGTATCCCTTGAAGTCCTTTCAGACCCACAAGTAATGAAAGGACAGGCCACTGCATCATGCTATAACCAATCCACCGCTTGTCTCTCTATGGCGGGTCCAATTGGAATATCTAATTGCAATATCTGGATTAACAAGTGTGAAACCATGGAGTCGAATTGCAACTCTGGGAATTACAATGGTCCTCCAAATCAAGGCAAGATCTTGAATCCCACGCCCAGTTCCGCCCTCTATGCCAATACCCATGCAGCGTCCCTTCAACCAAGCAGTCTTGTCATAACCTCTACCACAACCCCTGCTTCTTTTACGAGTATGCTGGCTTTGGCTTCGGGCACTGGCTCTTATTTATTCTCTCCCCCTACTTCGAAACCAGCGCCGAGTACTACAGTCGACGTATCCTCCAAGAAATTTGCTTCCACTTCAAATACTTCAATGTCAATGATGTACACTGTTGATCCAACCTCTGCAAAGAGTGTTTCAGTAGCACCCTCCAGCAATCTTACCTCGACCTCTACTATCTTTAGCCTAGGCTCAGCACTCACAATGATCACCTCCGCATCTGTTCCTCAGTCTACATCCTCTTCCTCCATCACGAGTACACCAATGTCAAATAGCAGCACAATTATTTCTAATCCTGCTTCATTTATTCATTTGCCATCCAGCACGATCGCCGCTCTCTCCACCTTCAGTTCTATGCATGTCGAGCCTACCTACATTTCAGATACTCCTACATCACAATTCAGCATTGTCCATTCTTCATCCGATTTATCGACCTCAGAATCAGCTCTACCGACTACCTCCGCTTTTTCTACGCCTGCTCCTTTTACTGCAGCACTTAACACAAGCACCTTGATATCTCTTTCGGGTACAACTGCATCGACATCGAGCGCTTATGCTCCCTCTTTGATTACTAGTCCAACAATTTCAGTTGTCAGCTCTGTGTTTTCCAACTTCCTGTCGAGAACTTCATCAACAGCACCGAGCACTTTTGCATCCTTGAATCCTAATGCACCAATCTTAACACCCAGTTCTGTCAACTCTATTTCAAGTCCATCAGTATCAACACCGAGTGCTATCAGCTCTAATCTTGGTTTGACCACAGTCAACTCACGGCAAAGCATTTTTACTTCTTACGTTCCACCTTCGCCTTCATTACCAACACTCGGCCTTATTACAGTCCCATTTTCCAATGTCAGCTCTTCCACGGTGGTAGTTAGCACCGCCGCCTTTCTGTCGAGGAGTACAGTTGTGGAACTGACAACCATAATCGAGACACCCTCGACGCATCCATCCGCATCGTCTGCAATCTCCGCTTCTGCTCCGTCAGCTGCCGCGTCGCTAGCAGATTCTTCCGCATATAGTCCGCCTCCAGGTACGAAGGCATCCCCAGACGGGACATGCGGCCCGGAAAAAGGCTATACGTGCTTGGGAAACCAAGATGGGCCGTGTTGCTCAAGTAACGGCTATTGTGGTGCGACGGATGACTACTGCGGGAAGATGTACTGTCAGCCACTTTGGGGGCATTGCGATGATACAGCTAGTGGCGTGAAGCTCCTCAGACATAGGCATCGGCATCTAAGTCATGATTATTGGGGTAAGCGTGCTTGAGGAGAATTGTTTTTGATAATTTGTGGGATCATCAATAGCTGAGGCTCGGAGGTTGACAGATTTTGTAGTGTAGAGGACTTGATGTTGTGGGTAATCGCAGAAGCTGTCTCTTTGTGCCTGATTTTCTCGTTAGAAATCTGTACTTCATCTTCTGAAAAATGGAGATAATTTTTTTGACCCTCCAAAGTACGTGAAGAGGCCTTGTGCGGAGACGTTATGAGTATCGATTATTTCGTCGTTGTAAATTTCATAATAGAAATATCTTTGCGAAGTGCTGCTTCGATCTTTCCTTTTTTGATATACCTTGATTTAGTGACGACTCGCGCAGGCATTGTTACTTTCGACGATATCTTGCCTTTCCTTTGACAATAAAAGATATTTCAGTACTATCCTCTCTCCAATTCATTATAAAACCAGTATAACATAGTCAAGACTAATGAAATCCTGCTGTGATAAAATGGTTACTTTGCTTAACAAGTACTATAATGTGCCTAAATCTTGCTTCCGTGCTTTGATCACGCCTCGGTGAAGAACGTCTGTAACGGGACTTCAGTATTGGATGACCCGAATGCATAGATAACATAAGAAAGTAGATTTATTTTGATTTTGAGAATATCTCAAATTTCTCTAGCAATGAGCTCTCGACACTCCAAGTGATGCACTTGAAGCTATCAAAGCAGGGTTATAGATAATGGAACATCTGGGATGCTCTCCTCTCCTTCGCCAATATATGAGCCGCATCTTCTTATCCCTCAATGTTCCCCTCGCCCAAGTACACGCTGCCGAACCCCTACGGACCATTATGCTCTCCATAATAGATAGTGAACCCAGCCGCCTCTTTCCGAAGTAGCATTGGTGGACTCCTCCAATCCCAAGCACTCTTTCGTTTCTCGTCTTTGACGAATCGCTACCTCTCAACGCTATAAGACCAAATCAGCTCCGGCGGAAACTTCTGTGACGAATATTGACAGCATCAATTGATCCTTGTCACCCATATCTAGCTCTACTAAGTAAAACGCGTCAACAAGTTCCACAACGAGTGCGGCGAACATCGCTCAAACCCGAACTCGTCTCGAAGATCGAAGAGGTATCGCTGTCCACCTACTTCCGCCTCTAACGCGCGTTGGAAGAGATACTATTGGAAGTCTCCTGCGCTAGTTGCAAGTAGATATTGTTCGAGAAAATAGAGGTATTGTGATCCTAGTAAGCACACCGTGAGGTAGATCCCGTGAATTACCATGACCTCCTCATCAGACCAAAGGGCTCGATTTGGAAACATTGTAATATTGGTGGACGTGATCTGCGTTTAGTATTCCGACAACTCTGCTCTTACGCTTGTTTCGCTAGAAGTCATTGAAGTAGAGACTGAATTCAAGCTTTCGTATTCGTTGTTCCATTTTTATGATGCGAAAATGCGCCAGGACCAACTACTCGGCCTCAAACTTTGACCTCAAGCACGTAGCTTCAAGAGGCAAGTGTGTTCGTGTTGCTTCGTTGCAGATGACAATGACAAAGTCAAGACTTTGACAAAAGAGTAAGTGTCGAGCCTGCTAGTTTGAGCTATTCCTATCTATTTTTTAAAGCAAGTGGCAGATCATCCTTGTTCTACTCCCCTTCAAGGGATCATGTGTGAGCATAAACTCCTTATGCTTTGCTACATCAAATTCTCGAGAAGAAATAAAGCATCAGCAGGAAAAGGTATCTGTAGAATGAGACTAGAAAGAAGAAAAATTGCTCCTGCGCGTTCTTCCCTGCTTCCTGCTGCGTGGAAGTTGTATATGCTGTCTATACCTCTGGACAGATGCATGTCTCAACCGAAAACTTCGGCTTAGATCCCCAAGTCACTGAATCCGAAGTAGAGTGAACTACATTTAAGGAGACTGAAGGTAGTATTTCTGATTTTACTTTGCAATCGCGGTTGAAAAGGTGTCAAAGAGAAACGATACATTGATTGGAAGCTTGAGCCAATGACAGAAAACATGCACATAATAACAAACAGGAAACAAGTTGACGACAGGAAATAATCCACTGGCGAGAGTGGAACAAGTCTAAACAGCATTTCTTAAAGCAAAAGGCACGAGCAAGTTGCCAGATTCCAACACAGGTGATATGGAGCTGCATAGGTTCATGTGGACGGGCCGCGACAGCTTGGGCTGGTTGATTGGATGTTTACAATAATGGCTTTTAAATGCCGCTCTCTACTTATACCGATCAAATCAGAGTCTCACTACCCCTCCCATGGTTCTCTTCTTCCAAATCGAGCTGAAGTACATCTTCCTCCTCTCTTTTCTTCCTCTCAAGTTCCAACTCGTCAAGATCATCCAACTCTTCGCCAATGAGTAAATTTTCAGCCTCCTCATTGCTCACGTTTCCATTTTCAGCCCTCAGCTGCTCACCCCCCTTCCCTTTCTCCTCGCCCTCATCCCTCCTTCCAATAATCACGTTACCTGCAACAAGTAACGCGGCACCTGCAAACCAGAGTGGAGGTAGAGATTCCGAGAAGATCATCCAGCCGAGAACAGCGGTAATCATGAAATTTGAAGAGGTGTTCAGGATGCTGACTTGCGTTGTGGAGGTACCTCGAGCAAGGGCTTTGGTAAAAAGTGCCCACATTATGCCGTTGAAGATAAGGTTCAGGCCGAAGAATATCTATAGAATGATAAGCCATGAATTGAAATAATGAGCATTTTACTATTAACTGGAAGATTAAAAGTATGACTCCACATGTTGAGAGAGGGGTGTCGTTGCTAATCAGAAGACAGGATCAAACAACGGATGAAAAGGAAAAGAGAACATACAGCTCGAACAACAACTTCAACGCCACCTTCGATATTCGATAAGCCAATTAGATTCGCGACCCAGGTAGCAAAGCTAGTCGTAAGTTCGGTTGTAGTTCTTTGTATCGGCGCAAGTCAGCCAACTAGAGGAGATGAGAATGTCATTGTCCACGTCTGCAGTTAACATTCCAACCGTGTGGCTCCCCGGCCTATGGAAAAGAAAAATCCGAAGAATAAATTTATATGTTCTCTTCAGTCATATCACCTCCTCACATGAGAAGTATTATATCTTCTTTTCCCCCTGACTTGCGACAACCGGAACTTCGGGATAGAGGGGAGAAAGATGACGTACAACTTGGCAAATACCCCGTTGAAAGCCGCGCAGGCACCACTAGCCAGCGCCAGGACAATCCACTGGCTCTTCCTGCTCAGATTCTCCATCTCCTTTAGTTGATTGTCCTCAGACCTCTCTGGGGGAACCTGAGAAGGGTGACCTTGAGAAGGAGGGGGTAAGAGATGTCGTTGAGATAGAGCTGCGTCGTCCCTCGCACCAAGCAGGGGTTGCCGCGGATTATCAAGCGCGTCCATCGCGGCGGCGTGTCCACTCTGGGACAAAGGGCCTGTTTTGGGGGGCTGCGTGGCCTGTGAAGTGCTCGTGACGCTGGGTATCTTATCTTTCGGTGCTCGTTGGCGCAGCATGTCCTGTGCTACGGATTTATTTGCGTAAAACAGTAAAATGTTTGGTATTGGTCGTTTTTTGAAAGGCGTTTAGAGCGGCAACACGACGACGGATCAGCTTGTTTCGTATTGGGAGGTGAAGAGTGTGCTGGTATCAAGGTTTTAAAAGAGGCTGAGCTAATTTATTGGACAGCGTAGAATATGGCGGGAAGGATCGGGATATTACCTACGATTTACGGGTTTACGAGCTCAAAATAAGTGTATCATCCTGGCATTATTTAGACCTAGTACACGTTGATTTAATGTGCAAATGGAAGAGCTTTCACATTCCATGTGCATGAGTACCTGCATATCATTTTGGTTTCACGGCTTGGTGGCGCTTTTACCCGCGAGTCAGCCGCATGTAGAGAAGAACGTGCTGTGAAATCAACGTTCTGATTAACTGCAAGTCTGGTATCATTCCCCAAAGACAGGTGGTCTCTGTTTCTCTGAGATCGTCCTTTATCTTGCCCTTTATCAACGCCTCCCAGCCAGAACACCGTACCATGATTCTCCCAGAGCTCTCAAGTCATACCCCCTCATCGTGGATTATCTTGCGACTATAGAAAAGTGCGCAAGCATATCGCCACGAACACGGAACAACTTGCTGCAGCATAGAAGGCACTGCAATCCCAGATCGTGATTATGAGGTTGCGGAAGACCTTCGTCCTATTGAGGATCGCCTGGCCGCTTGCTGTTGCAGCTCACTATCTTGACTTTGTCCGCCTGCACTGTCTGACTCGAGTTCTCCATCTTGAAAGTGACGTCCTTGATCAGGAAGGTCCAGACCTCGTCGCAGAAACGGTAGGTATCGAGATGACCCTTTCCATTGTTAGCCTTGCCACTGTCCTTGCTCCCATTCTCCTCGGAGCCTATGTACCTTGAACGTCAACCGCGCCTTCACCTTCTCAGCTAACACCTCTGTAATACTGCGATCGAAGTTCGCTAGGATCTTCATCGCGAGCTGGGGCTCGATGCGACGCTCGCTGATCAGGTCGTCGAGGGTGTCAGTGAGCGCCATACCGATGCTAAAGGACTATCAGTCAGTACAGTATAGCAAACTGGCTTGTAGAGCAAAGGCACAGTACCTGCTACGGCGATAGAGCTCGTAAAAGGACTGTCCGGTCGCCGCCATGATGGTTGTGCTGGATGCGAAACGACGTTGCAGAGTCGAGGTTCTCTTTGTCGTGAATGTTCTTGATATGCCTGGGAGAATGAGTCAGCACCAAGCTAGTGAATTTATGGAAGCCTAGCTCGGTTGAGCTTGGAATGCTTTGACAACCTTGAGCTTCCAGACCACGATATCCTGAGATCGCCCAATCGAATTCCTGTTTTGCCGGCGAGATGAGTTTACGATATGGAGTTGGTGGTGCTACTACGGCATTGGCAGTGGTTGGGGCCTGTAAGATGAGGAGTTCTGGCTTGAATGCTTAGACTGACCTTTGCAGATATGCTCTTCACTGGTGACGGCGAAGCTTTCAATGTATGTTCAGTGCGTCAGGAATGCGTAGTACTCGGGTTTAATTCTGGGACTAGGTCGGACAATTCCTTGAAGATGTATCACCTCACGCCTGGGCAAGTTTAGGCATTGGACTTTGCATAGGATTGTCAGTTGTTGGAGCTGCATGGTAAACACCTCTATTCCCACCTTCCGGTTCACCTCTCACAAACTCCTAGGGGAATCTTGATAACAGGCTCCTCGATTATCGGTGGTGGTGTTCGCGCTCCTCGCATTCGAACGAAGAACCTGATCTCCATCATCTTCTGCGAAGTCGTCGCCATTTACGGCGTCATCATGTCAATTGTCTTTTCAGCGAAGCTTAAATTCGTAGCAGGGGATGCATTGTACACGGGAAGCAATTACTACACTGGATATGCGTTGTTCTGGGCTGGTTTAACAGTGGGGATGTGTAATCTGATTTGTGGCGTGTCTGTGGGAATCAATGGCAGTGGTGCAGCACTGGCTGATGCTGCTGATCCGAGTTTGTGGGTTTCGAGGCCCCATCTATACCAGACGGTGACTGACTGTGCTCTTTAGATTCGTTAAGATTCTCGTCATCGAAATCTTCAGCTCTGTGCTCGGGCTCTTCGGCTTGATCATCGGACTACTAGTATCTTCCAAGGCTTTGGAGTTCCAAGGAGCAGATGGATGAAGGAAATGGACCGGCTGTCAACATAGTGGCAAACCAAGACAGATGAGAGGGGAGGGCAAGGAGATTGTGTATATCAGCAAAGTAGTAATGCGTGGCGTTCAGGTAGACATCGGGTTTGGAATGGTTCACGAGAACGGCGATGCTGAGAAAGTATGTATATCTGCAAATGAAACATAAAGCCGGTTTTCTCCCAGCTGTCATTTGTCACGATGAAGAGCCATACTATCGTCTAGTATAGAACAAAGAGACCCGCGGGTCGAATCGCATATCTCCTCCATACCATATATTCTTGGGTAACCGTTGTTCACTCCTCGGATGGAAAGACTTCTGGTTTTTGAGCATGGAACTTGAAAGTCCCGAAGTCGAGCCCTCTGGATTTGAAGTCTCTCCTGTTTCCGCGAATCAGCATCTCATCAATTGTTTGTGCCAACAGGAGGACATCTTACTTCCAGAGAAAATCCATCTCCATGAACCTCAAAGCGTCTTTAATATAAGCCTTGTCTGCTTTAGTCAAACCACCATTGGCTGTCAAGTATGGGTTGGGACTGCCTTGCCACGGAGCACCCATGTAATGAGCATGAGAACTCCAGTCTGACTCGGTATCGGGGTCGTAGACTGCAAAGTTCGGTGGGAAATACAGATAGTAAGGCAGTTCTGAGGTTTCGGCATCGTAATCATCGTTGATTTCTAGGAGTGAATAGACAGTTCGATTGATGTAATGCGTGTAGATGAACGGATGGTCGAATTCAAGCTGCGCAACGACGGGCTCTTCGCTGGGCTCGGGAAGATTGTAGAACGGGCTGTAAGTTGAATCAAAACTGAGCGGTGGGACTATGGGCCTACGTGCGGGTGTTGGGTTTTGTTTCGACGTCCTTGTTTGGTCTTGATCCTTTGGCTCCTTCTGGATGATAATTATAGGAAAGCTGTCATGTGCGGCATAATGTGCTACTTTGGGCATCTGATTGCGAAATTAGCATTTATCTCTCGCAGTAAGTTCTCTTCAAAGCAGAGAAATCAGGGATCAGCAAAGGTTGTCGATAACAGAGGTTGAAATAGGAGAATGAATGTTCAGATAAAAGTGAGAGGTAGTTAGTTACCTTGAACTCATCCTCACATTTTTTGCAAAATCCCGACATCTCACTCCACCAATACTCAAGGTTGACTTTGCTTCCAGATGACGAGCCAGAACGCAGGTCAGCTTTCGTTCTTATCTTCGGAAGCGTGGTGGATTTCCTGAAGTTGGCCAATGTTCTCTTGTAGATGACTTCTCGGCACGTCTTCAGCGTTCCGGTCATTCCCGCCTTCCATAGTCTCGGTGCACAGTAGCTGGTGACTTCAATGAACCGATGCTTGCAGCCACTGTACATGCAGTAGCTGAATTCGCACATCTTGCGGTTGTTTGGAGACGTGTCAGAGCTGGTGGTTGATGCTGTTTTGATTCAGGGGGAAGATCGAGCTCTTACTCCTAAGCGAGACTCGACACTCAATCTTTAGAAGACGACTGTGATAGAAGACACCGAACTCGGAAGCGGAGTAGCTTAGAGTATCTGAGCACTTGAGCAGCCAACTTCAGAAATATTCTCCACCAAAAATCGATTGTCAATTGAATTGCAATTGATCTCAAAGCTGACCAAATCTTGGAAGTGGGTCACAGCGACAAAATTTGACCTTTAACTATTCTAAATTACAAAGTATCAAATTCAGTCTTCAATCTCCCCATTAGTAACGCTTCAACCTTCGCCCCTTTCGCCAGAGGTTCCTTTCCAGTTGGGAGGCAAAGTAACGCGTTCGCGCTTTTCAAGCTTCCAACTCTTGAGCTTCGTTGCCCGCCAGTGCTACTAGCATGCATAAGCCCGTCCTTACCCAAAGTCACAATAGCACGATGATATTCTGCTCTCTGAAGATCAAGACGAAACTCATGATCCAAGGCCACCGATACTTTGGGCAACCCTGCAGGAGAAACTCCAGAAGCATGATGTAGTGAAGGCAGAACGAAGAGATGAAAAGTTACTATAGCCGATACAGGATTGCCGGGTAAGGAGAATATAACTTTTGAGACTCTATCCCCACTGTTATTCTTCACCGGCACGGTTGCGAAAGTTGTTGGCTTTCCTGGTTTCATGGAAACACGTCCGAAGTGAATCGTGCCTCCCAAGGATCGCTCGATAGTGGGCTTCAACAAATCAAGTTCGCCCATGGAGACCCCACCAGAGGTGATAATAACATCAACTTTACGGAATCCATCTCGTAGCGTCTGCTCAAGATCTCCAGGCTTGTCTTTTGCAACGCCGAGATCAACAGCTTCAAATCCGTGGCCCCGCACCGCAGACAACAGAGTCGGTCGGTTGCAATCTCGAACTTCGCCTAGGCGCAGCTCGCCGGGTCTACTGTGTTCCACAATTTCATCTCCAGTCGAGAGTACGCCAACAACTGGTCTCTTGTAGACCAAAACCTCTGCCTTGCCAACTGATGCAAGTAGTCCCAATTCTCCACCAATTGCTGAGACCTCCTCTCCTTTCCGCAGAATGACATCTCCTTTCTTGATATCACTTCCAATTTCTCGAACATTTTCGCCTAGTTTTACTCCTTCTGCGAGAATCTCAATCTCTTTCTCTTCTTTACCATTCTCTGTCATCGTCTTCAAGACCGTGTCTTCCACCATTACGACTGAAGTTGCGCCCGGCGGAAGAGGAGCACCCGTTGTAATCCTGGCGATTTGACCTCGTTCTAGTGGAGGAATTTCACCAGGGGTGGCATGAGATATCGATGCTACTGGGAAGACTCCTTTGCTCGAAGAACCATCTTCTGTTGCAATAATTGCATAGCCATCCACGATGCTCGCTCGATATGCCGGGACAGCTTCCCCAGCCGTGACATCTTCTGCGAGAACAAACCCGACCAGATTTCCATCAACCTTAGCTTTCACAATCTGCGGTGAAGGTGTTTGCTCTTTGATAAGGTTGATAGCTTCGTCAATTGCTAGCATAGGATATGGAGAGGAACGGTTTCGTCTTGTTGGCCCAAGGTTTGGATCATTTGATTTCGGGTTCTCTTCCGATGATGTGTGTCTAATCGGCATCGAGTGACCCTGGCCATGACCATAGGAATTCCCATACGAGTGGCCATGACTATGGGAGTGTGGTTCATGACCGGGTGTTGAGCTAACTCCAGCTTCTTTCTCCAATTTTCGTACGCCTCCGGCATGGAGGGATCTTGAGTCTGCCCCAGCTGCTTGAAGGCAAGCATGAGGCAGTAACTTCAATACCGACTGGAGATTCTCTTTGGCACCCTTCGGAGATCCTGGTAGGGTGATTATTATGGTTTTGTTACGGACTCCAGCCACCGGCCTTGACATGAGAGCAACTAGACTTGTCAGCTGATTTCAACAGCATATTAGATTGGAACTCACAAGGGGTAACTGCAAATGAAGCGGCGAGCATGCCATGAACAATTCCTGGGGCATGCTTGTGTAACAAAGGAGCCACAGCCTGTTATCGATGAGCATCTCTTTTTGCAAACTCATAGAAAGCTGCTAACCTCGGGAGTACTGTCGTGAACTGCAAAGCCAGTGCCGCCCGTGGTAACAATGAGATTTACGCCATCATTACCATCAGCCCATTTCATAATGCTCCGTTGAATATCAAGCACCTCATCGCCGACGATCTGCGTATCAGTAACCTCCCATTTCCCTCCTCCCTCTTGCTCAAAGACATCCTTCAAAATGCCACCTGATGAATCAGCTGAAGGGTCTTTGGAGGCAGTCGTCGAAATAATCAGAATTGCAGCTTTCAAGGTCGACATTATTGTTGTTTGGAGTTGTTCGGATCATGAAGCGTTGTGACCTGAAGTCGAGACAAGTTCACTTTACTGTATGATTCGCTACTGTAGATAATATTCCCTAAGCTCTAGCAAACGATGACATAAAGTTGAAAAAATGTTTGAGCCAACTCAAATTCGTATCTCAGTTTAGTAAAAGCAATCTGTCAGAAATATCGCCATTTATTACATTAAATTCATCCTGAAGACGTAGAGTGTCGCAAGACCGCCATTCTTGGTTCTTTTCGCCGAGGTTCTCAGTTCGCGTCTCCCGAACTTTTCCTTCTTGCAAAGCGCGTCATCAGCCATCTCACCACCACAACAGCCAACCTAGAGGCAGTGTAATACTAGGCAACGAGCCAATCTAACAAATTCTAGGCTCCCAACGATGGTCCGCCTCAAAAATCGGTATCTGCTAGTCAACATCCTGTGCCCGGAGCTGGATGATCGGCAAGGTAAGACCAAGGTCCCTGATGTAGTGGCATTCAACCAGCCAACGACGGACGCGTTCAATGCTGGAGCTCTCCTCAAAGGGCTAAGAGCAGAAATCGCGAATATGTTTGGCGATTATGGATCGGGAGCTGTTGCAGAGAGCATGACAGGTATTATGTGCTGCTTGATTAAAAATGAAACATCTGCTAAATATTTCTCTTTAGTGAAATATCTTTCTCCCGCAACTTCGACTTTCATCCTCCGAGTCTCGCGAGCGCATTACAGAATTGCTTGGGCTGCACTCACGCTCATGACTTCTGTCCCGGTTAAAGATGGCAAGAATTGTGTGTTTAGAGTCGTGCGAGTCAGCGGGACTATCAGGAAGGCGGAAGAGGAGGCTATCCGGAGAGCAAGAGAAATGATTTTGAAGGCTAGACGAGAAATTGGAGAGAAGAGCGACTCAACCCTCGATGATATATTTGGAGGTGTATCAGAAGGGAGCCTCGAAACAGAGACTTCGAAAGACAAAGATGTGTTGATGGTAGACAGATCCGACAGCGAAGAGGACGAGGGAGGCAGTGATGGTGACGGATGAGGGGATATCATTGATTCTTCCTAATTACTTTAATACCGCTACCGCCAGCAGGTATCGACATATTCTCCAGATCGTCATCATCCTCCATCTCAGCGTCAGCAGCTGCTTGCGCCTCGTCTCGAATCTTGGCTTGCTCGGCCCACTCTACGTTCTCTTTTTCGTCGTACTCGTCCTTCGCATCCAGCCACCGTTCCTGGACATCCTTCACATCCATTGTGGTCACGCCTTCCCTCATGGCGACTTGCCATACGGTATCGTTGGCTCCCTCAGCCCCACCAAATGCATACCCGCCAGCTCGGTCTATAACCTGCAGTAAATGCATCATACTTCTTTTGTCCTCCACTGCCAATGTCTCGAATCCTACCAACCCGAAACTTTCCACAAGCTCGACAATAGCTGTATTTAAACCTTCAAATTTCGATCCACGCATTGTTGAGGATTCTTCTTCAAGGTGTGGTAGTAGGTAGGATAGGTCTTGGACTTCTGTGTAGAAGTCGAGATTAAATGGTAGAGGGGAATATGTGGAGAGTTTGTCGATTTTAGTAAGGACATTAAGATGTGGAAGGTCCATCTGCAGCATAGCTCGCAGTGAGAGGATGAGGTTCGAGATGTAGAGTGAGGGTAAGGTCAGACAGTAGGAATCGGAGAGATGGAGGACTACAAGCTACTTCAGTTGGCAAAGCGATACGAAGAGGGAAAACGGGAGCATACCCTGTATCCCAACTTCTGCAGCCTGAAAAAAATGTTCCGTAACGATGAATGATGTGTATAGAGCTCTACTTGGCCTGGGCAGTCAAATAGCACGTAGTCCTCTCCGAGTTCACTCAATCCAGCCTCTAGCCATTCCATGTTATGCTCCAGCTCCTCAAGGGCATAAAGCACGGCTCCATTCGGACCTAGATCATCTTCTTCCATGATATCTTCTAATTTTACGAGATCTCGGACGTCTATTGCACAGGGGTAGCTTGTATGGTCATTCGCGGGGTCGAGGTTAACCACAGAGCATTTTCTTCCTATGGCCGACATAAACTGTTGCACTGGGACAGGTCAGAGTTACGCCTGAGAACTAGAGGAATATATACATACTGCCATTGCAATAAGTACTCTTGCCAGAGCCAGGGCTACCCAGCACAAGCTGTGCGAACGGCATATTGGCGCTTTTGAGAGCTCTAGTCCTTGTTCAAGATTCCAGGTGAGGGGCAATGTGGGGTGAATGGGATGCGCTGGGACTTGGCTTTCAAAGGATTTGTTGTGTAGAAACTTGTCGGAAGAGTACAACTCTTTGATAGAGGTCGAATGACCCAAAAGATGAGATCTGCTTGTTACTGTTCCTTGAGAGTTCAGTACAATAAAGATTTCTAGAAGATATGATGCCGTCCTCTTTCGGCGAGATTTAGGCGGTGAGCTTGGCAGAACGCAAAATAAACAAAGTTGATCTATCTTCATCCTCCATCTCACCATTGCGTTTTCACTAAAGTATTACAAAATGGCTCCAGGTATGTTTCTTCTGTCTAGCTTATATGTACCACGTGTCTCCCAGAAAAAGCAATGCTAACCCTGCATAGCAATCCAATTCGAGCTTTCGCAACCACCCACCGATGCTGTATCCTCCCTCAAGTTTGCGCCCGACTCTCCTACACTACTGCTGGTTTCTTCTTGGGATAAGCATATCTACTTGTATGATACACAAGACCAAGAAGCGGGCGGCAAGCTGATCGAGAAGTATGAGCACCGAGCGCCAGTACTCGATGTTTGCTTCGGAGCCGATGACAATGAAGCGTTCACAGCTGGGATGGACTGGCAAGTGAAGAGGTAAAGGCATCCAAGAAACTCATGTTCTTTGTTCTGATGGGTCTAGGATAAATCTTACGACGGGCGAGCAGACAGTATTAAGCATACATGGAGCACCAGTCAAGTCGGTAGTCTACAGTAAAGAGCATTGTGAGTTTCCTCTGCGATCACATGAGCCTGAACTGACAAAGTTGTTAGCACTACTCATCTCAGCATCATGGGACTCCACACTTCATTTCCACGACCTTAAAGACCTTTCAAGAGAGCCAACTACAATTACCCTTCCTGCGAAACCACACTCCCTCTCAATCACAGCCTCAAAACTCGTCGTAGCCATGGCGTCCCGTCTGGTCTACATTTACCAACTACAAGCAACTGCCATGCTAGCTTCGCAAGCAAATGGAGCAGCCGCCGAGCTCAAACCCTGGCAGCAACGAGAATCATCATTGAAGTTCATGACGAGGGCTGTAGCTTGCATGCCGAACGACGATGGTTATGCAACGAGCAGCATCGAAGGTAGAGTAGCCGTAGAATGGTTTGATCCTTCTACAGAATCACAGGCTAGAAAGTACGCTTTCAAGTGCCATCGACAACCAGACCCAGAGGGCGACGGAACGGACATAGTCTACCCTGTCAACGCTTTGGCATTCAACCCTATTCACGGTACCTTTGCTTCAGGGGGAGGCGATGGTGTCGTTGCATTATGGGATGCTGTCGCAAAGAGGAGGATCCGGCAGTACCAGAAATACCCTACTAGTGTTGCAGCAGTTGATTTCTCAAGTGATGGAAAGTACCTTGCTGTTGGCGTCTGTCCTGGATTTGAGAACGGTCAAGAGGATTACACTGGGGAGGGGGCTACGCATGTATATATCAGGGAGTTGGGCGAGACAGAAGCAAAGGGAAAAGGGGCAAAATGATTGTAAAAATGGCTGAAGAGTTGCTCTACTTAGCAGGGCGTTTACGGGGCAAGAAAATGGAAATGATATCTCTGAGCAACTAGCAAAACGTTGAAATCTATTGTGGGGTGTATGATTCGAAAGATATGTGCTTGAGGTCGACTTTTGGGTGCACAAGGCTAACCTTTTGCCGAACACTTGCGCTGTTGCTGTTCTCTTGTCTCATTTCAAAGGGCTATTCTTTCACGTTACTTAGTGTTCAGTGTGATCTTCATCCCACTGTATACCATGATGAAGGAGACTCTTATTTACACTCCTCTTCAAGTTATTCTCATGCTTTTCGTTGACTAATTCTCAACTTAATGACCGCGAACGGAGGAATTCTGGTACAATGCCAACTCGGGGATGTGAGTATCACAAGTTCTTCAGATATTAGCTGATCAATCATATTACTCAGTCTAGCTGATTCTGACGCATCAAAAGATTCCCTCAGGTCACTCAAAGAGACTTGTTCCAACAAGTGTTGCAATTATGATCTTCATTGTTGTCACCTTCTTCCGATTGTTGAAGATAAGCTCTATTTGAATACAGTTCACAGTATCATAGCAATATCCTCAGCTACTTAAATTATATCCTCAGTGTGATATCTCTACCAAAAATCCAGCTTTTTGATAGCGAGATTAGACATGCTTTCAAGCAAAATTTCCTCGAATTCCGCTGCTGGCCCCTAAATACAGCAAGTACACCCTTGAAAAACACTCCATTGCCCCCTTACAGAGTGCTTCGTAAGAACAGCGGTCTCAACTGCAATGAAGGTGTTCTGGCTCTCGCGCTTCCCGGAAGAGTCCCCATGTTGAGGCTCGCCTGTCTGGTCAGGGTCTTCAAGTTCTTCTCCACGCTTGAACCCTCCTTGAGCAATGTCCGTATACGATTCGGACTTTTAGCTGGAGAGACTGCATGGTGAAAAGAAGCCGTAATAATGATACCACCGGTCATGATTGGGTCTCTAGCCTCTTCCTTCTGAGCAAGATATGCGTGAATTAGCATAGATTTGGCTCGACTTAGCCCTGACGTTGGGAAGGGCTCGCTCAATTGATTCAATGCCCACTGCATATAAGTTATTTGCGGTTCTACATAAATTTGCGTGTCCGGAATCTCTGGCAAGTTGCTGATATGAGTCTCAGACATAGCATCGGATAGTGAGCGTCGAACGTTCCGTTGCTTTTGACCTAGTTCAACTGATCCTTGCGTGTCACGTTCACCTGTGCACTCGTCTTTTGGGAATGGACTATGGTGACGAGAGCGAACCATGGTCAGTCGTTGGCCCCCAAATCCCGAGCGTCGTCTTGATGAACAGTGATGTATGATCTCACGACCCTGCAAAGTTGCTTGTAGGGGGGCTGTCAATTATTTCCTCATCGACTTCCATTGCTGGACCGCTTTTATCAGGAACCCGGGGTTGCCACGATGGTTCAGAATCATCGTCTGGTTGTACCCTGTGAGATTGGTGTTGTCTGCCTAGAGTGGTGGAGTCGTCACTAATCTCTCGTCCGCCATTGTCTGGAAAAGCTAGTTCCGTTTGAGATCGTGTCCTCAATTCAGTTGAGAGTTCTATCTCCAGTTCTTGCGATGCCATTTGCTGGATAGTCTCTGATAGCTCTCGGATGTTCTCTCCAAGAGTATCTTGGCGCCCTAGATTAACGCAGGGGAGAGCCTTCTCTATGCCTGCAGGTCTATGAACCTCTGGATTGTCCGACATGCCAGCCGACTCAGGTGCTACTTGGATACCATCAAGCACGGTATTTTGAAGGAGATTGTTAGAGTTGGTGTTGTCAGCAATCACTCCAGCAACCAAGCCATTTTCAGGCTCTGAGTAGCTCTCAGCGCTCTCTCTATCGCTGTCCTCCTCTTCTTCAGAACTATCAGTATCGTACTTGGACTCTCTTGGTCGTTTCTGCATTGACACCATCATCAATTCGTTCGCAACTTCAAGGCTCTCTGTTCTAGCACGAACAGGGGCCTTCTCTTTGATTAGCGGGGTAGCCGCTAGCTGTTGAGAAATCCGAGCTTCATCCCCCATTCCAGCGAGGTGCTCTTGTACTCTTTGGCTGGCAGACTTCTGCGATCTAAGCAAGCTTTCGAATTTTATCATATCGTCATGAACAGCTGATTGCTTTCTTTTCAGCGGAGAAATCAGATGTTCGGGCGTTTCAGAAGTTGCATTGATGCTTGGAACTCTCGGCGTGTTTTGTTCCTTCAGACCGGTTTTTGGTGGTCGTTGATGTTCCTCGTCAACTCTGACATCTGGAGCAATTTCGTCGTTCGGAGTATCCATCAACATCTGGTCTTCATCATAGTCCACCGTTGCAATATCGAGCAGACTATGATTAGGAACAGGACGCTGAGCTAGGGGCTCACGATACCCTTGATAACCTGGAACAGTGCCTGACTCAACACGAGTGTCGCGTGTTGCATTTACCTTCCGACGTTGTAGTTTTCTCGGATGGTCTTGTGGCTCAACTTCACGTTCTTCCGATGGCCTCTTAGAAACAAGAGTCAGCTTGCCAAGTCTGATTGTTATCTTCTGATATGACTCTCGATGGCGAGCAGGATACTTTACGGGCATGTAGACACCGATAGGTGCTGCTTCCTTGCCTTCAAATCCATTTGAATAGGAAGATATTGTGTGGCCACTTCTCATAGCTGCAGGGCCTGGATGCTCGGGCGTGCGAAAGAGAGAGATATCGATAGCTCCAAAGCGATTACGAGGACGAAGGTTGATCTTTAGACGGAGATCTGGTTTGTAATGCTCTCCATCGCTGCCATGTGAATCTGACTCGTCCGCTTGCTGAGAGATCGGATCCTGCGATAATTCTGCCTGTGTGCCTGTAGGCAAAATGCTTTAGTAGAGAATCTTAGGTCGAAATGTATAAGACTCACTGCCAGTCATCTCGATATCGGAGTGTCCAGGCCGCTCAGTCACGGTGACAAGCTCGCTGACCGGCAGTGTACGCCTTTTCTTTCTGGTCTTCCGTAATTTACCATACATCTTCGAAGTTTTTGATTTATTCCCGGCAGATTTGCCGTATGCTCTCGATCTTCGTCGGCTGTTGAGCTGTTGTAAAGCTACAGTTCGAGCCTCAATATGTGGAATCTGGCGGTTTGAACGTCTTCGTTTCTCAGGCGGCTCTTCTGAATGTACATCACTTTCACCATCCGCATCCTTCGCAACTTGGGCCACGTCCTCGTCGTGCTCGTGTTGGACAGCGGTCCCGGCTCTCCCAGAGCCGTTCGGAGAGATTGTAGAAATAAAATCATGGCTATCCTCGCCAAGGTGAATGATTTCCAGATCAAGTTCGGTGAGTTGTTCTTCTCTGAGAAGTATAATCAGTCAGTCAGTTGTGATTATTATTAGGAAGGAGATGATCCAGCCATTACTCAATGTGCACTGATAAGAAGATGGCGGCAAGAATAAAGACTTACTGCTGAGGCTCCTGCGGGATTTCTTGAGCTCTAGCTGTCACTCTCTCGCCCATCTTGCTTATAAAAGCACCTCCCACCGGATGTTGAGTTTGCATGTTAGAGGCTTCTTTGTGCACAATCTGAGATGCCTTGCGCGCCACGTTCAAACACTCTTCAAGTGTTTGATTCTCTTCTCTTTGGGGAGTCAAGGGAGTTTCAGGATACCGAAAACTGCTGGTAAGTGATTCGGATTGCAATTCTTTTGTAGGCGTTTGCTTGTGGTGTCGTCCTAACGAGGCCTGCAGGACAGACGTTGCTATCAATATAGAACTATCGTCCTCCGGCAGCTCGTATATATCTCTACGGGCCTTGACTTGAGGAAATCGTTTAATTCCTAGGCCGGATGCGAATGATGTATGTGTTAGCGCCACATTGCGTGCATTATTTTCTATTGCTTCCTCCTTGTCGTCAATGCGTCTTGAAGTGGCAATATGTTTCTTCTTCGCAGTCAGCTTGACCTTGGCTTCCCACAGTCGACGTACCTTGATAACTGATGTATTTGAAGTTGTAATAATTGACAATGCATCACCACGAGCTGCTTCGAGTTTCTTCGCCTTCGTACGAATGAATCTCGTAATAATGGGAGTCCTTAAAGCGCCTTCAGCCACAATTGTAGGAGGGGTATATGGTCTCTGTTTTATCATCCGGCGCACCTGGGCAAGCTGCTCCTGTTCGGAGAGCTGTGGTGCCATTGTGGAAACCTCTACCACCTGGATATGTAATCATCAAAGACGTTCAAAGGGATGACGAAGGTGAGTTGATTGTTGGCAAGGTAGGTGGTGCCATGAACTAGAAACTTTGATGGAGGAAAAACTGAAGGAGGCAGGCACAACTGAGCTCGCTTACTCATCACGTGATCACAGGGGCAAAAGGGGGCATGGGCATCTCAGATTAAGGAAAGTGCAAAACAGCCGAGGCAGAAAGAGGCTTATCTTGAAGAGTCAAATTAAAGAAGCCTATCAAACAGAACCTATGAGAAGGCCAATTTTATCAAGTACATAACGATCTTGGCTGTATGTACTCTGACCACGATGGATCTGGGTATCCTCAGACACCTGCCCCATAGGATTTGGAGCGTGATGCTTAATCAATAACGCCTGAAATACAGTTGAGAATGGAAGAAAACGAATCTACGAGTCGATTTACCACCTCAGAGAACATTGAACGCGTATTGAACAGCGGCACTGCATTTGAATTAGTATGATTACTGCCCACCCAAGAATGGGAGAAAGACTTACCCGATTGCCAACGTAGCACTGATGCCAAGCAATGCTCGTGTCTTAATTTTTTCCTTCCTCAGCTCGACGGCTTCGACCTTTGCCTTCTTGGCCCGAGCGCTTTCAGGAGAATCATCCTCTTTCTCGTCAACCTCGGCCTTTCTCTTCAGCTTCTTAGAGGTGGAAACAGCGGCTCCATTCTGGTTTTTTACAGCAACATCCACCATTTCCTTAGCCTTAGCAATCATCGCTTCGGTATCCTCTGGTAGGGGCAGTTCAGGCGATCCAGCTGGCATTTCAACTTCGACATGAGTGTGAGTTGTCTCCACATCGCCCTTAACCTCTACTTCGGTATCAACATTGACGCGTACAACAGCCTCTTCAGTGGATTCTGCCTTTACAGACGCAGCTTTCAAAGCATCCTGAACGTTCTTAGAAGATGCCTTTTCGGAAGGTTCGAGGGATTCTGATTTGACAGAATCGGATTGCGCAGCGTTCTTCCTCGCTCTCTTCGATCCCGCAATCTTCCTTGGAGACGCAATTTTGCTAGGAGAAACAGATCTTCGAGGACGACCACGGGTGGGAGTAGGAGGCGCCAATGTTTCTTGAGGCATGAGAAACTTTGGAGGTGGAGAAATGGTCTTCGGCGTAGCATCTTTCTGAAGATTGATCTCAATGGGCTTGTTATCTAAAAGCGCCTTGATCCATGGCAGTATTTGGTATTCTTCGGCGAGTTCAAGAGCATGCTGGGGAGGGATCCAGACGTTGCCAGCTGTCTCATCTGAGCTTGTCGTTTCAAGGCTCTTAATGTATTTGCGCTCCATCTCCTCCTCGGCAATCTCGGCGTATGGAAAAGTTGCCTTGAACATGCCCGTGGCGCTTATGTATCCATCGTGACTGCGGCGCATAAGAAAGTATGAAGCGGGCGATGGCTTGAAGATGCCGGACATGATACCTTTCGGCAGCGGAGCTCGGAGGTGCGCATAATCAAAAGTGCCCAGGTTCTTCGGCTTCGTTGCATTCGTCGTCCCAACTACACCGGCTTTCACTGCGAGATCTGTCTGACCGAGACGGCGACGAGAAACGAGTTGATCGTCTGTTCCACGTTAGCTTTGTAGCGATTGGCGCCCAGGGCAATTTACATTCCGGAACCTCCTCAGTCATCAGAGGGTTGGTCCTCGCTGGCAGATGACGGGTTGGAGCCATTTGACTTGAATCTTAATATTATGGAATGCGATATTGAAGTCGATAATGCTTGATTCGCAAATGGAGCCGCGACGGGGCGCAAAGGGGCAAAGACAGGAGGAAAACTCCGCAACTTCACTAGAGTCCAAAGAGGCATCAGCTATGGGGTTCTACTACTCGAAAGGCTGCACAGCTGGGCCTGGAATATAGGGGTTATAGAACTCACCAGTATTAGGATTGCGCCGGTGAAGAAAGAGATGTCGCGACTTGCGGTAAGCTGATCTGAGTTCTCTACGCGCAAAACGTTATCGAAACGAATGGGGGAAGAAAAGTCTACAGGCGACGATCGCGAGCGGTCAAGGAGAGGAAGCCAACAAAGCGAACGGCGATAAGAATGGTATCGCAGTCACGATGCGAATAAATGTCTCAAGATCTGGGGATTTGGATGATATCCCTGAGGAGTTCGAGCTCGTCTCGACAGTCCACGAGGCTACTTTAAGGTAATCAGAGGCTGGGGACGGCCGGGGTATTAACGAGAGCGGCTGTTTCCTAAATGGGCGATATAGTGCGCTGGCCGAGACCACCCTGTCCTGTCCTGGATGCTCGGAAGCCTCGTCGCGATCGATGGTAGTTCGAGTGAATGATGGCCACCTGGAGCAAGCAGAGCAAGCAAATGAGTCGCTGCGAGGTCTGCGGCACTTTGTATTGCATTGCTTGACCACATCTCGGGACTTTCCTCCGTGTATCAGAAATCGAAGCCCCTTTAATCACGTGATCTGATCTGACCCTACGCCACAAACTCAGAGCCGTAAGCTGCTGCAAAGTGCATAAACTCCTACTCGTATTCAAATTGTTCATCTCGAAGCGTTTTGTGATTCTTTGAAGAATCTCACAATACTTCATTCACGTGGCGGGACCTTGCAGAAAGGCGGTGGGTGACAGGGATCCAGCCGGAGACAAAACAACCCCACCACAGATCTACCCACAAAACTCTCTCAGCTTGAGCCTCCCCGCATCTGACTACATTTCTTGAATATCTCACCCTCACAGTCGAAATCGCTTGAATATTTGAGCACAACCCTCTTCGCACCACATCAAACCGCGAAAATGGCCTCCTCAAAGGATGAACAAGATCTGCTGCCGGATCAGACTGAGGGTTTCAAGGTTGGGGAGAAGAAGACGATGGATGAGTATCACAAGCTTGGTGTGTGTTTTCCACCGTCTATTGCTGTTTTCTGTTGTATTTCGTTGTTTTCCTATTCTTTGCTCGCCAGTTTATTTCTACTCATGGTCTGTCTACGAGGCCCGTTGCGAAGGTAGCGGAAGCAACGCCTCAGATGTTCATGAGATGTTGATAGCACCCACATGAACGAGTCTCGCTCCCCTCGATTTCTTGCTCTACTTCTTTACCTTGCCCTGTTGCTATAAGACGTGCAAGTACGAGAACGGCGTGATATGACTTGCAAATCAGTGCGAGCTGGACTCAAAGCTTCCGCTGACCAAATAATCTTGTAGATGCCGATGATGACGCTATGCGACGGTACAAAGAATCCCTTGGTATCGGAGGTCCTGCCAAGGGCCTCTCAGATCCCAATGACCCACGACACTGTATCATCCTCTCACTGGCCATGGACTCTGTGGGCCGCGCGCCTATCGAGGTCGACCTCTCCACACCAGGCTCCGAAGCTACCCTCAAGCATACGCCGTTCAAGATCAAAGAAGGTGCCAAGTTCAGGATGAGAGCGAAGTTCAAGGTCCAGCATCAAATTCTGTCGGGTCTGCACTACGTCCAGCTCGTCAAGCGGAAGGGCATTCGAGTTAGCAAGGATCAAGAGATGCTCGTATGTGCACCACTTTCCCATCTCTATAATCTGTAATCTGTAATAATCTTGAAACAGGGCTCTTATGCTCCCAATACTGAACAAGTGCCATCCTACACCAAGACGTGTAAGCTCTCTGCCACTTTAAAAGCATGATTAAGTGATCTAATCATATACAGTCGCTGAAGAAGTCGCCCCGTCAGGAATGCTGGCCCGTGGCCATTACACCGCACTCAGCACGTTCATAGATGACGACAAGAAACAACACTTGAATCTCGAGTGGAGCTTCGATATTACGAAGGACTGGTAGACACACCAGAGAGAGAATCTGGTTTCCGTATGCAGCGTACATGAGGATCACAAAAGGCTTTACCTCGAGGCGAAATGAAACAAGAGTCTTCCAGATCTGGAAAATAGTTTCAAATCTTTGCATTATCAGCGTTTGTGATTTTTGTATTCAGAAAGTCTGGGTATTTAGAAGATTTCTATCCGGGTGACTAGGTCATCATCAACGCCAAAGATTTACAAGAAGTAATCCGGTAGCGCGCTTCCATCTGCTATCTTGTCCTGCCCGCCCGACTGCGCGTCTTTATGCAAATCATTCTCGGGTGCCGCCGCGAAAACATTAAAAAATCTTTCCCCAGTATCACTGACTTCCAAAACGCTTGCCATATTTCCACATCTATAACAGTAGTTTGGAGCGCTCCATACGGTACTTAAGCGGTCATCGTACAAAACTTGGTAGCCTTCTTGGCAAAGTTGATGGGCGCGGAGAATGTGTGACATGCTGTTAACTTCAAGAAATTTCTTCACTACTTGTGCGCCAAAGGTATAGCCTGCTCCGCGTGGAGAAAGAGAGAATTCGTCCCGTTCGGGGTCGGGGTCTGACCAGACGAGATCGGCCATGGGTCCTTCGTGGGGAATTTCTCGGAATCGATCAATGATTTTGATTTGATCGATTGAGTGGATGGATGGTGATAAACCTGGTTCTTTCTGTCAGTCCCAGAACTCAAGGCAGTTTGATGGGTAGAAGCTTACCTCCATGAACACAGAAGATCTGATCGTTGATGACGACGCTCAAAGTGAGAAAGTCGAACATATCTGTAAAGTAGTGCCATACATTCGCGTTTCCATATTTTCTCGAACACTCCGTATAGAAACCGTATGACTGAGTGACTCCTCTTGATTCATGGTTCCCTCGTATCAAATGCACGCGGTGCGGGTATCGAAGCTTCAGACAAACAAGGAGAGATATGGTTTCCACGCTGAACATGCCCCGATCAACGTAATCACCTACCCAAGTCAGTGCTTGGCTTGCATCGGGTAATGGAAGTCTTACCAAGAAAGAGGTAATTCGTATCTGGACACCATCCTCCGATCTTGAAGATCTCGATCAGGTCGAAGAACTGGCCATGTATATCTCCAACCACTGTTACTGGTGCTTGCACATGCACCACATTACTCTCCTGCATCAACAGCTCCTTCGTCTTGGCACATATTGCTTCGATGACGGATTCGGCGAGGAGGTTCTTTTTGTAGAGGCTTTCTATGCATTCATCGAGATCGACCGAGGCTGAGAAAGAAGAAAGCAGGTCAGACTCAAGCAGAGAAGCTTACAGGGAGCCCGGACTTACAAGGCAGGCCAGGCATGTTGCAAGATGCCCCCGACTATTGACGGCAAAGTCCGCCACAGAGCTTAGGAGGTGAAGGGGCGTCGGAGCTGGCAGAGGCGGTGTCTTTCAGCAATGGTTGTGGTCGCAACAACATTGTCGCGTGCTGTTGGAGGTGAGACTAAGTCATATCACGGATAGGCGAAGTGGAGGGCGGCGTCTCGTCGACACAACATCGATATGTCGACACTCTTGAATTTAGATGTAGGGATGGATTATCAAGACAAAGAGGCGTCCGCCAAATCGATTTGGCGCGCTTAGAGGTCTGGGCGCACGTGAGTCTCATGCATGGTCGTGATGATCACCGTAGCTAGCGCCTGCTCGGCTGGCTGAACCCTGCTCGGTCTCTGCATACTTTCTTCCGTCCATCGAATTTGTTCTCACGTTAGCATTTGTTTATGAAGTCGCTCCCTCATCTTCTGCGCCCCCTTTCCTCAAGAGTCAGATATCGCCTTGCATTGAGTTCATCAAGCCTTCCCTTCTTCTTCAGCTGATCAGGTGATCACTGACCTCTGCTTGCGTTCTTGCTCGTTGTTAAACAATACATGTTCGGCGGCACAGAGGACGAACGGTTCGGTGTTGGCTGGGGCTGCACGACATTTGAGTATGTTTCACTGCATTTCGCTTTCTTTCCTCTAGACGTCGGTCTTCCACCCCGAAGCTATTAGATGCCGAGATTTACCCTATCTTTTTGGGAACAATTTTGACATCCACCTGAAGGCCTTCCATCTCAACTTCTCCCACCTCATCAACGTCCAGTTAAGGACAGAATCGATGCCTTGCTGAGCAACTTCGGTCTTGTCCAAGATGGCAACAGCTTGGCCTCAAGGCGCCCAGCCTCCTACTCAGAATAATGGCATCCAATACTCATCGAGTGCCCCGCCGCCCCAACGGAAGAGTACCAATCCTCCACCGGTGTGTTACCTCTGTGAAGGTCCCCATTTCGTCAAGGATTGTCCTCAAGGGCCGCGGCCCACTGCTAGGTGAGTCATTATCCTCTCGAACCCTCGATCTCTTATCTTTTGTGAGAAAGCGACGGTGGAGTCAAGTTGAACTAAGCGGTCTCTTTGCCCATGCGTCTTTGGCATTTCTCTTCCTTGTCGCAATATCCACAGACCACTAGTGCACATCAGCTGTAAAGTTGCTGTAAACACTCAGCTTTCAGATTTCAATGTTTTCTCTGCTCTTCCATCGCTTGCACTTGCGCCCTCAATTATTCACCCATAGGATAATAACAAGCATAGCTCGTTTCCTCAACCACCACCACAATCCTTTCAACAATACACTAGACCCGCCCCTCCAGTTCAAGCATATCCGCCTCAACCTGGCCCACCCCAACCATCATACACATCATATCCCCAGAATCAGCATTACGTGACTCCAGGCCCCCAACCTGCATACAATCAACCTCCACAGCAACCATATACCGCACCACCCGTCTCACAATATGGTCGCCCAGGATACCAACCTCCTCCTTACAGCCAGTATCCTCAGCCCAATGGTCCTCCGCACTACGGTGGCCCTGGCTATCAGGCGCCTCCCCAGCAATATGTCCCCCCAGCTGCTGCACCGTATCAGCCTCTAAATCCATATGCACAACCTTCCGCTGCTTATGGAGGGCCTCAACAGGGACCTCCTGTACCCTATCAAACCCCTTTACCTCAGTGGAATACGCCCCCTTCATCAAGACCTCCCTTTCAACAAGTTCGGCGGAGCGCCTCTTTTCAGCAAAGAGAATTTTCAGCAAGTTCAACTCAAGAGTCTCAACCACAGCAGCAACTTGACTATGGACCAGAAGCCCCTAAGCAGGCACCACAGACATCCGCATCTAGTCATGGAGGTCTTCAACATGGTACACGTCCACATTCTCACAGCTCACCAGCTACTGCAGCTGCTGAGTCGAAAGTGGCTAGTGCTGCCAGCACACCTCGCAATCAGCAGTTACCCAATGTGGGTCTCGTTCGGAAAGAATCGACCCACTCACTTGTCTCCGATGGCCAAGTTTCTGAGACTAAAGTTTCCGAGGGCAAAGAGGGAGAAGATGCAATTAGGGTAGAAAGCGAGACGCCAACTCCCGAAGATGAGGATGCGCAATTTGACTGGGACCTCAAGTATATTTTCAAAGACCCAGAAAGGAGAGAAACGGTTGCACTTGCACAACCGTTATCCGCAAATTTCAAGTCCACGCCAGTTCCTCTAGTTCAAGCATGGTCGATTCTTATCCCTTCCATTTCCAGGTATGCAAGAAAGGATAATGAAAAAGAGTTCACGCGAAGCATCAGACATGCCCCACAATGGTCATTCCTGCAAGAGGATCCAGGATTCTCAGATGATCCCCTCGAGGGTCCGCTGATTCCGCTTTCCGAAGTTCATGCTTGGACCGCTGCGCGCCACAGAATTACCACGCCAGAACCCGAGCTAGAACAGGAATTTGAGAATAAGGACGGTCCGGACAGCCGAAAACGGCTGAGATCTGAGGAACAGGAAGAAGGTCAGATTGATGAGCAAGACGATATGGACTACCATAGTGAGCTCGAAGCCTCTAAGATTGACGCCAAAGGGCCTCGAATCAAGCGCCAGAAGAATGAAGAAGATGAGGGGCAATTAGACGAAGTGATGGGAATGCCTACTACTAGAACCCCTGTTCTGATGAACGGAAGAGCTGGCACACCATGCCTTGAAACTGATGACGACGCTTGGGCACCGGAAGCAGGTGAGCGTGCTGCTAGTCCTATGGACCCAACGGAGGCGCTTCTTGCATCACTTGGAGTTTCTGGCTCTCCTAAACCAGTGAAGCAGGACTCACTTCCGCCGTACGCCGCTACTAACGAAGAGAATCAATCCCCACAAGCTCAACCTCCAGCGCCAAGTCAACAAACACAACAAGACCCTAATGTACCACCTCCAAATGTCACACCTAGCCACGGACTACCCATGGATGATGCATATGGCAATACTTCTCAAACCAATCATCAATGGGATTCTCCTGCAAACACACCCCAGGGAAAGCCTCAGTGGAACCCACCTGTAAATACACCTCAAGGTGCAAGTACTCCTCAGGCTCAGCCTCAGTGGGGGCCACCTACAAATACCCCATATGGCCCACCTACAAATACACAGTACGGGAATGATCCGCCCACTGGTCCGCCAGGTCCACCCACGAACCAGCCGTATGTCAATAGCCAATATGGACCCCATACGAACCCTCCCTATGGCAATGGACCTAGCCCTTACGCTGCGCCCATAAATCAACACTACGGACCATCTGTTAGCGCGCCCTATGGCCCACAGAATGGGTATCAACACGGCCCTCCTCAATCATATGGTCCACCCCAAACTCCGTCTTACGGCAACGCACTACCTTATAATGCACCCCAGCCGTATCCTCAGCAGTATGGTCCGCCAGTAAACTTTCAGCAAGGCCCTCTACAATATGCCCAGCCTGCTGCGCCGTATGGCCCACCTAGTAACTTCCCACAAGGAGCCCCTCAATACCCATCGCAAAGAACCCCTTCTTTCGGTAATGGACCTCCAGCCTCTAGCACTTACGGTGCTCCCCCACAATCTAGTCCTATTCAGTATGGACCGCCTCTAAACCCCCCCTATAATACGCACCCGAATCCTCTTCAACAGTACGGTAGCAATGGCCCTCAAGGTCCTTACCCAAATGGCCCGCAACCAAATGCACCTTATCAAAACAGTCCTCCTGTGCAGCCTCCGTATAGCAACGCCCCCCCTCGCCAAGATTCTGGCTATGCCAGCGCCCGCGGCTCGTACAGCAACGGATCCGGCCCGCCTGAACATACCCAGCAAAATGCCACTCATGACCCGGCTCAACCAGTTCCTCAGAATGATCCTAGCCACTCACCTCAAGGCTTCGGTGAAACTCAATATCAAGACCAAAAGGAAAATAATCAGCGGCAACAATTAGATCGGAGAAGCGGTGCTGAAGAAGGTAGTGCTGATGCGACTAACAGCAACGGAACGAATAGCACGGAAGATGAAGGCACTCCATTAAGCCCGACATCAGCAGAGATTCTGGGGAAATTGGTTCGCAAGGATAGCAGCGGCGACAGTTCACGTCAGAAAAGCGAGGCTTCTCGCAAGATTAAGAGGCCTCAACCTGTAGTCGCAGATGCTTACAGGTTTGTCTTAGAACCTCCGTTTTTTCTTCATTTACTAATTGCAATCAGCCGTCGTTGGTGAAGCGTGCTCTGCTACTCTGTCAACCAACAAGCACGGTCTTCCACTGAATTCGAGACTCGTCTTTGGCTACATCAGTCAAACGCATGTAGTGTTGCAGCGAGCCTTTCTGGTATCTCAGCAAAGCCTTCAAGTAGTTGGTTGGTCTATGGTCATTTTTGCACTTCTTGTAACTTTGCGATTATCTGGGGGGCATTCGAACTCGGGGCAAAGGGCTTCATGGTTCGTTCAGCTTCTAAGTGTGGGCTTTTTGCATTTCAGTCAGGCTCATGCAGTTGATTTTTGTACAATTACATTTTTATTGCATTCTTGCATCGCAATCGGGTTGGCTATGGGCTGGTTAGACTAGACGGTTCCCCATGGATCTAGCATCCGTCTTCTTTACTTTCCAGCGTTGTTTGGCCTTGGGCAATCCAGACTTTGCATGCCGAAGAAAGGTTCACTTCACAATTGCTCGCTTGAGGGGAAATTCAGATAGTAATGGGCCAGGCTCAATGCAAGCTTATGGCTGATAGTAATGCCGCAGGCTTCTTCTTTCGTGGTTTTATCGAATGTTTTTGTGACCAAATTTTCTCGACTTGAACACATATTTCGACACCTTCTAGTGAGGTCTACATTTTTGTAACTGTGATTGCGAAGCAGCCTCGCGACTGATCACTTCACGAGTCTATCATGCTCCTTGTCATCGTCACTGCTCTCCTCGTCTTCGGCCTCCGATGCTTCTTCGCTGGAAAACTCCTCGCTTTCTTCTTCACTCTCTTCATCTTCGGTCTCTTCTTCCTCACCCTCACCCTCCGCCAACCAATCATCGAGGGTCTTCTCCTTTCCGCCAACGGCACCAAGACCATTGGTCTTTGATGGTGAACCGACCTTTGTCTCCCTTACAGCACTATCTAAGCGCTCACCGGCTGGTACAATACGGTTCGAATCGTACTCGGTCCTCGATACATCCGTCTCTCTCAACACAGGGTCAGGCTCCATACCAGCTTCCACCCATTCAGGCAATGCTTCATAGCCTCTGAGTGCGTGTAAACCGCTATCTTCGCCGACAACAAGACTTGCTGAGCCTAGTGTGAAGCCAGTGCGACTTTCTGAAGGGCTGGGTGTGTGGGGAACGGGCTTCGGCGCTAACAGCATGAGACTTGCGAGTTGCGTGGAAGACGGCACCGCAAAGAGGGCCTTGTAGAGCCTTGTACGATCCCGAAGATCGTACGAGGTATCGTAACGGGCTAAGAGGAGGATGTAGTGCCAGAGCATCACAATGGGGTGGTCTGGCTCCTTCTCCGGCTGCTGAAAATGAGTTTGAGACTGCTCTTCGAGATCTGCAAATCCTTCATTGCCTACTGACGAGTAGTCGTGTGATGGTGCAGTTGCTGAGGCAGGTTTTACGACCTCTGGTCCTGAACGGTTAAGGTGATGAAGGTATACTTTTGCTGCTAGCAGAATAATTTGCAGCTTTGCTGGCTCGGCTTCATCTGCAAAGCCTTTAGCCAGGATTCGGAGGACGTCTGCAGCGATGTTGTTTTCGCCGTCAATGCCAGAAAACTCCCCAACAAGCCAGATGATCGATGCCCGCGCTCGAGGATTCGTAGCGGTGTCAAGATTCTTTGCTAATCGGATGACAGTGCTCTGGTGTGATCCAGGTTCTTGCTGTATCAGATGTCTGATAACTGTTAAAGACTCTGCAACCAGGTTTCCGTCAAGACTAGTGATCTGTTTCAAAAGAAGACGCAAGCATCTTGCAGATGTTCTCGCATCACTCTGAGCACATCTCCCAATAGCTCGTACTGATTCCCGTACGAGTTCTTTATCTGAACCTTGAGAGAAGTGTTCGAGCTCGTTGAGAATCAAGCTCTTCAGGTAGGCGTCGGAATGGGGAAATATCAGCGTGAGCAGTTCAAGCTTCAGCTCCCAGACTTGTGGTGGATCCCTAGAATGAACTAGGAAATGAGATGCGTATTTGACGAATTCTTCCGGCCTCGTGAGACAAACTGATACAATGTTGTACAATGCGATGTGCTGAATGTCCTGTGGTCCTCGTAATAGCGCGATTAAGGGTCCAATGCAGCTGCTGATGTATTCCTGTGTTCCAAGGTTGACGTAGCATCGAGCAACCGCCACAACGACTGCTGAATTCCGGCTTTGTAGAAGTGGTTTAATACTCTTAAGAAGAAGCTCAAGGTCGGGATCAAGGACTTGGATCACTTCACCACTGTTAGCTTCCTCCTCGCCCTCGCCCTCATCACCATAAAAGCTTTGAGCACCATTGCTCTTCTTCACTCTCCGTACTCTCCTCGGAAAGCACTTCCTTGAATAAATGGTCATCAATTTCAACGTAGCAAGCTGACTCCACTCATCCATATCTACCAACTTTTTGACCAGTCCCCTATAATGCTTGTGTATTAGATCAAGCCGGTCTGGACAAATCTCCATGAAGGCTGTTACCGCAGCCCCAGCCACGTAATATTGCCTATCTCCTAGCAGCGCAGATAGATACTCCAGTAATTGAGGCAGCGTATTCGGATCTAGCCTGTAGCATTTTGGTATTGCCAGTGCAGCAGCCTTCCTCACATACGGACTCATATCCCCCAATCCTTTCTTGATCGCTAGAGACACAATCTGGCTGATGACGGGTACCCGAATCCCGGACATGGTCTTGAGAGCCAGAGCTCGGACTTGTGGATTGCCATCTGAGAGTGACTTCTGGATTGTGTTTATGGAGAGGAGGGCCAGATCTGGCTCTTGCTCGGCGTGGTTGAGGAGGTAGATGTAGACTAATTTTTTAATCTCGATGTTCGGAGAGGCGACATTCTTAACAACAGAGGAGAAGAATGTGAGGCACGGTTGGGAGCGGTACATCATCTAGATCTTCGGATCAGTTCACTTCATGATCGGCTTGAATGCCTTAGATGCCATCTAATAAATGCTGCAGTGAAGGCTCGGCGGACGGCGGTAGACGTACAGAGATGACCTTCCGCAACCCTTCTAGTATTTCTCGATCATTTCGACTATCGAGCAGCTTCTTTATCTGCGCTGCTGGCAAGGTCTTCGTTGAGCTGCGCGAGCTCCTGGCAGATTGGGCGGCATCGAGGGTGAGCTCTCGAGCTGCGGGCCAGGTCAGCAAATAATTCTAGGTAACGACGTATTCCAGCAGACAGAGGGGCTTGTACCGCTTTCTAGCAGACTCGAAATTCTAGATATCGACTCCATGCGTGTTGGTGAAGTAGAGAAGTCGCATCGTCACTTGGAAGCTTTGATGGTGGGGCTAAGCGACTTCTTTGAAGGGAACGACTCGTCCTTGATTGCTTCTTCGCAAATCAACTACAAATCCAAGGTATCACTCAACGCAAGATCGTTCGCATCGAAGGAAGAATTTCTACAGGCCTTGCTATAGATTTCCATTTGATTCCAATTAATATCCAGCACTAATTTCAGGGCCGCCTCATCGCATCCTCCGCGGGCGCGAACTGCCCCTCCTCATCAGCAGCTCGATCCATCTCACTCTGCGCCAGAAATGTCTCCCCCACCAGTCGCCCTATCTCCAGCTCTACCTTCCGAGCTCCTTACCTACATACTCACTCACCAAACCTACCCAACTTCCGTCATAATCTGCCAGCCACGCTCAACATTCCTCTCCTCCCTCCTAACCTCGATTCCGCAGAAGCTGCAAGCACAACCTCCCCCTCCACCAGCAGAAGGTCTCTCAGACCCTCAATCTGAACCCACCTCCGACCCTCCACCGCTTCACCCGCTCTTGGTACCTACACTGCACCAAATAGCAACATCAAGACACATCAACCTGATTTTCATCCCGACACTCTCCCATCTCCGAACTTACCTTGCTGTCTTCTCCTCTCCGGAAACAGAAGATAAATGCCCACCAGAGCAAAAGTTTGACAAGCCGGGAAAGAAGGTGCCATTGTTAGTTGTTTATGGATTACTGGAGCTGCATCGGGATACCAGTGAGTGGAGTGCGCAGGGACTAGGGAATAGTATTGCGGCATTGGTGGAAGCGGGGCGGAGGACTGAACGGAAAGTTGTGGCCTTGGAGGAGCGGGGAGTGGATGATGGTTTAAGAGATATGGCACTGGAGGAGAGAAGAAAGATCAAGATCAAGATTTGGGAAGAGGGGGTGCCGATGTTAAATGGGAGTGTGCGGCGTGCTGGCCTGGAGAGTGAGGAAGAGGGCTGGACTGGGCGGACTGTTGAGATTGGAAGGATTTTGGCGCGATGGTTCAAGTTCGAGAAGGGTGTTTGGGAAGTGGATGAGTACGACTAATGCTCAAGACAGTGATTTGCAGCATTCAAGAGCTCATATCTTGTATTGTTTGTCATTATCATGGTATTTCAGACAGGTATACCCAAACGCCAATTGCTACCAGCCGCTTGTCCTCCAATTCAAGCACCCAAACACAAATTAGTCAAGCATAAATTGATTGCTCCATCTCAGTGATATACAGCTTAATATGCGAATCCATCTTGAGGAACTCATCATGTGCACTGTGGATTTCGTTCTCAATATTCTCCTTCAAGTCCGCCATCTGAGGATTGTCAGCGAGATGCGTCGAGATGCATCGAGAAATAGAGAGTAAAATACCTTCTTCTCCGTCTGTTCTATCCGAACTCTCCTCCGCTCCATATCACGGCCTTTCTCTCCTCTTTCTTCTGTAAGCTTTCTGTGCACGGCACGAAGCTCTTCCATTCTCTCCTTCGCACTCATAGCTTTCTCTTTGCTACCCTCCCTTAACTTCTCTGTCCGCTCCAGCCATTTCGACAATTGACGTTGCAGCAGGCCCTCAGTTCTTTCCACTTCTCGAACGTTGTTTCCCCGTTCGCCCAAAGCATCTCGTTGCTTCGCAATTCGGATGTTTTCCTCCTCTTCTTTAGCCAGCTCCGCCGAAATCTCGTCCAAAAGCTTTATACACGATGCAACGTCAGATGAGACAACAGAAAATGTGTCAGTCGAAGTTTGAAGGCCACGAGCCCGCCGATCCAGTGCATCAATCTGGGCTTTCTCAGCATTCAAAGCATTGCTGAGCTCAGTCAGAGAAGCTTGAAGAGCAGCTGGCGATTGCAGAACATAAGGTCGCAATTTCGAACTCTCTTGTCTCAGCGAAATGGTCACGGCTGTTTTGTCTTCCAGGACGGCGGTCATCTCGCCCTTCTTTGCTTTCACATTTTCGAATCGGCGCGTAACCTTTTCTTGGCTCTGGCGTAGCTCCAGTAAACGTTTCTTCAGCTCCTCATTCCGCTTCACTTTCTCTGCAATGTGCGCTTCCATTGCCTTCCGGTTTCGCTTCATCTCCTCCAAACGCGCCTCCATCTCTTGGTTCTCCATGTATAAAGTTTCGATCCTGACTTTCGTTGTCTCTGCCTTGTTGAAATGTTCATCGATAACGGCAGTTTGACTTTCTCGGAATCGCACAAAGTTAATGATATAGGAGAAGATCTTGACTAGGCGATCGTGGGTCGGCTTGTACAGATCCTGGAATGAAAAATCCGTGATTCCACACTCAATCAGCAGTTTGCGCAGGCTGACATAGAAACCCATAAGATTTCGCGTCTCCGAAGGAATGATGTCCATATATTCGCCACAAACGTCCTCTGCTGCAGCGCGCATCGCCGGATCAACAGTTTCGCGCGTCGCGTTCATAAGCAGTTCCGCGAACCATTCGAAGATCATTTGAATCTGGAGCGGATTGGGCTTCTGTAGATCTGCGACGGTAAATGGAACTCCGATATCACTTATACATCCTACAATTTCCTTGTCAGGCTGCTTGAATCAGTACTTGTACTGGACTAACTCGAGGGGAATTTCGCACCAGGCGCATAAACGCATCGGAATCCTCCTCCTTCTTCTTCCCCCGATTTTGCTGCTGAGGCACGATAGACATCCTTGGATTGTAAGACATTGTTTTGTGCGAATGATTTGTTTTCGAAATGGTCCTAAAGTCAAGTTCGAGGAGGTGCGTCTGTGATGTTGTCGCCCTGAAGCGGTTGCCATGTAAACAAGTCGGCCCGAAGGTTTATCCGACTTTTAGCTTAAATATCACGTGACTCCATGAGCACGTCAACCCCCCTTGCAAGTTTCAATGAATAAAAGATTCTTTCCTTAGAATTCGAGCTTGAATATTTTCAAGCTGCAAATTATTGTTTCTTGAAGTCATTTATTATGGTCTCGTTTCAGTTATTTTTCCAGCAGATCGATCAGGTGACCATGACGGAGACGTTCCAGTCAGTGACCTGAGGTCATCAATTCCATGCAATTTACATTGGCTAAAGATATATGAGTTATAACGAAGACTTCGAGTACGGAGCTGCCGTCTATACTTTACTCTATCTCCTCAGAAGTTTCTCATTGCAAGTCATGCTTAAGTCAAGCCATTTATTTCCGAAAGCAGTTGCTCCTTGGGTTGTTTCGTGTCAAGTTTGGGAAAACTCTCTCTTCAATTTGTTATGTCAGAATGTTGAAATTGCATCCTCATCTAATGCCTTGTTTGAAGTCAAGGCAAAATCATGCCGCTAATGCGCGAGTTGAATCTTCTTACTCAATAACTGCACTATCTTGCTCTGTTCTTCTCCCTAGTCGCCTCACTAAACCTTGCTGCACCTCCTTTTCCCACTTCTGGCAACATTGGCCACTATCTTGTCTGAATCTGGCAACTCGTACACTGACTCGTACGTACTTGTCGTTCAAAGGGCTCCTCTTATGAATCTGACGAAAGTTCAGAAACGCATGTGAAAGAGGACCCCGGGGTTGCCGCTACAGTACTTTGTCCCCCAAGCAAAACGACTAAACAGGTTGTGACCTGATGATATTTGTCACCAAAGAGAGGATGTATTTCCTACAGACCACCAGAACGCCACCAAATGTCCCCGCACTGAAGCCCCGCTCCGATGCATGTTGGGAACAAACGAGTGGTCATCCTGCGGGCACTTCAAGAAAACGCCTCTGGGTACTTCGTACTCAACCCCTCTCAACCCCTCTCCACCACACGCTCTGCAGCAGGACGCTTTTGGCCAATTTGACCCCCGCCCTTCTGCGACGTAAGCTGCACCTCTCCTCGGAACCAGATACGATTCACACGCTGAACCACAGCGCCTGTCGTGTACCTGACAGACGGCGACTCTGGAGTCTGGTGACGCTTGAGGGCCAGCTATCAGCACGGGCCAAGATTCCGCATCCAACCTGATTCCAAACCTCGATGTTTTTAGGCGACGCCGTCAAAGTCAAAGTCGACAACAGAGTTCCAGACACCAACCATATCCCTACGCTGGTCTTACCCGAGTCTCCGAGGAACGTCATATATAATCATGCTCGCCTCCCGATATGTCTTGCTATTCGGCGGGGTAGGCAGTGAGTTATTAATGATGAGGTCACGCCGGACCAGCTAGGCGTGGGGGGGCTTTCTATTTTGCTCCTTCGGACGCCATTGCTGACTGCGGGGCGAGTCTGGAATCCATTTTCTAACTCAGGTACTACGGGTACTACTTTGGCCGGATTCGAAATGTTTCTGGAGGCGTTCCTGGTGATTCCTCAGCCTAGCCTGAATAATACAGGTTCAGAATGGGGCATTCTGCATGCCTGAGAGTCCCCTTCGGCTTTTGCCAACTTATCTGGTGCAAGGGAACCTATATTAAGTACTTCTCCTCACTACATTTCAACTCTACATAATTAATATCCACTCCTTTCAACGTTTCTCATTCTCCCCACTAGCCGAAAAAGTTTCGGTCTCCATTCTGCTCTTCATCATGACGATCCCCAGTGTTGTCAACGGTGCTGCTGGCCGTACAGAGGCAAAACTCTTTTACAGAAGCAAGTTGGAGGGTTTGAAAAATGCTGCCAACATCTCCAAAATTGATATCATCGATATTCGCCACGACACCGTTGAAACCAATCTGAAAGCAGATATTTTGACGTCTTTGAGGCCTGAAATCGGCCCAAAGAAGCTGCCTACTCTTCTTCTTTATGATGAGCGGGGTTTGCAATTATTTGAGGAAGTGAGTCTGTCTTCAGATGGGAGAGCGCAATGGATCTCAGATTGACGAGGAAGCAGATTACATACTTGGAAGAATATTATCTTACAAATGCGGAAATAAATGTTCTTCAAACTTCATCTGACAGTATTGCAGAGGCTATTCCGTCTGGCTCAATGGTTGTCGAGCTCGGTAGTGGGTCGGTGACAATCAGCAGGACGTTTCCTTATGATACTTCAACTAACACAAGAGCAGTAATTTACGAAAGGTGAGTATATTACTTCACGCGCTAGAAGCTGCTCGCAAGGACGTTGATTATTATGCCTTGGATCTGTCTTCGACGGAGCTGAAGAGGACGCTGCAACAAGTTCCAAAGTTCAAGCATGTTCGATGTCATGGACTTCTTGGAACTTACGAAGACGGGCTCGACTGGTTGAAGTTGCCTCAAAATATGAGTCGTCCCAAGTGTGTCATGTCTCTTGGATCAAGCATAGGTGGTTGTCGGATGCTCTGGAATGACTTGGGCGCGGACTGACGATGATTAGGAAATTTTGATCGCCATGAAGCAGCAGAGTTTCTGCGTGGGTTCTCAGATGCATTGCAGTCGGGCGATTCCATGCTCATTGGGTTGGATGCAACCAACGATCCAGCCAAAGTTTAGTGAGCTTTCAAATCTTGTTGAAGTTGAATTTTACTGACAAACTCCTCAGCCATGCTTATAACGGTCCGTCCTATATATCTATGCATTTGTATGCAATACTAACCTCCACTTCAATGCAGACTCGGTGGGAATCACTCATCAGTACGACCTTCCGTCCTGTCAAGTTTCTCTGACTAACTTTCCGAACAGATTCGTCTTAAATGGCTTGCTTCATGCCAATGTCATACTCGATGAGCAAGTGTTTGACCTTGATGACTGGAAGGTGATTGGTGAATACGTATATGACAGTGAGGGTGGACGGCATCAAGCCTTTTATTCTCCACTCCGAGACATCCATTATGAGGACATTCACTTCAAAGCTGGCGAGCGAGTCCAGGTCGAGCAAAGTCTGAAGTTCTCAGCTGAAGAAGCTGCTCAACTCTGGAAAGAATCAGGTTTGAGTGAGGTCAGCCGTTGGTCAGCCTCATCGGACGCTTACAGTAAGTAGCGCAGATCTTCCATTTTGCTTTTTTCACAACTACCGTGAATCTGTTCGGAGGGGACCACTGACCACTGGGCTGGGGCTCTATTTCCGGGTGAATCCGAAAGAGCTAGGATCTTGATCGCATGACCCTCTCCATCCCCGACAGTGTGGGGGTCCCGGGAAGATGGGTTGTCTGAGGTGTGACGCACGGACCAACGTGATGTTTCTTGATGCTATAAAAGAATAACGAGGCTGAGGATCACCAAGCCCATTGCCCTTTCTGATCTCTGTGTTGCAGAGCCTCTTCCGGCGTTGTATCTTTGGAAAGTTTGCTAACCACGTCCACAATCCATAGGTGTTCACTTGTTGACAAAACAAAAAAACATGGGTTTCGAATCGGATCCTGTTGTGTACGCAGCAACCCCGGTCCCAACCCTGGGCGACTGGAAGGGCCTATGGAAGACATGGGACACTGTCACGAGAGGCATGATTCCCGACGAAGAGTTGCTGGAGAAGCCAATCAAACTCCGGAACGCGTGTATCTTCTACTTGGGTCACATCCCAACGTTTATGGATATTCAGCTTACTAAGACCACAAAGCTGCCTCCCTGCGAGCCCTCGTACTACCCTCAGATATTCGAAAGGGGCATTGATCCGGACGTCGACAACCCTGAGCACTGTCATGCCCACTCGGAGGTTCCTGATGAGTGGCCGCCGCTACAAGAGATTCTGGCATACCAGGACAAGGTCAGAGGCAAGATCCAGAGGCTGACCAATGGCCAAGATATTCCGCGCGATATTGGACGTGCCCTTTGGATAGGCTTCGAGCATGAGATTATGCACTTAGAGACCCTTCTCTATATGCTCTTGCAAAGCGACAAGACCCTTCCGCCCACCAAATTTATTCCAGATTTCGAGGGAGATGCGGAGCGTGCCAAGTTAGCTAGGGTACCGAATGAGTGGTTTGAGATTCCCGAGCAAAGAATCACAATTGGTCTTGACGACCCAGAAGACAACTCTGGCCCCGATCATCACTTTGGGTGGTAAGTCTGGCCTCAGTGCTCTGCACATGTCAAGCTCTGACACCTGATAATTACCAGGGACAATGAGAAACCTCCTAGGAATGTCCTGGTTCCATCATTCAAGGCCAAAGCTCGCCCGATCACAAATGAAGAAGTATGTTATTATTAACCCCACCTCCATTCATTATCTTACCAAGCACTAGTATGCTGGCTATCTTGAGCAGACTTACAACTCCAAAATTCCAGCTTCGTGGGCCAATGTTCAAGGTAATGGAACCCTCACAAATAGCTTTTCCAACGGACACATGAAAGGCTATGCAAATGGATACGCGAACGGTTACGCAAATGGCCACTCAAATGGTCTCGCTCCTTTAACGAAAGCATTCTTAGAAGGGAAAGCGGTGCGTACGGTTTATGGTCTAATCCCGCTTAAATATGCACTGGATTGGCCTGTTTTTGCTTCATACGACGAGCTTTCAGCATGTGCAAGCTGGATGGGCGGAAGAATTCCAACTTTCGAGGAAGCTCGGAGCATTTATAGCTTTGCCGATGGTTTGAAAGCCAAAGAGGCGGAGCAGCAGCTGGGGAAGACGGTTCCTGCTGTCAATGCGTAAGTTTTCCTTGACGGCTGATAAATAATACTTAGCTAATATACAAGCAGACACTTAGTCAACAATGGTGTCGAAGAAAGCCCGCCACCACGAGCTTCGGAACACGGTGAAAGCTCTGACGAGCTCTTCACAAACCTAGCAGGTGCCAACGTAGGATTCAAGCACTGGCATCCTATCCCTGTTACTGCAAATGGCGCCGAACTTGCTGGTCAGGCTGGCATGGGAGGTGTTTGGGAATGGACGAGCTCCACGCTCGAAAAGTACGAGGGTTTTGAGCCCATGAAGCTGTATCCTGCTTATACTGGTTCGAATAAACTCTTCAAGTTTCTTGGAGCATTTGCTAATTACTCGTAGCCGATTTCTTTGATGGCAAGCATAACATTGTTCTTGGTGGTTCTTGGGCAACTCATCCTCGTATTGCTGGGCGCAAGACCTTGTAGGTAGTCATTCATCGACACCTGTTTTCATCCATACTAACAGATTTAGTGTCAACTGGTACCAACGCAACTACCCGTATACTTGGGCTGGAGCTCGACTGGTACGCGATGTGTAGATTGATGTGCTACTCCTCGCATACCAGCTATTTCTACGTTTGCGAGGCACTTCCATATCGATCTCAATGGGGGGACCCAAATTTCATTCGATGCCTTCAAAATCTAAAAGCCCCTCGACCATGCTTTTCGGTGGACTTTTGCGGTGTCTGTTTAGGTGGTCTTTTGTCATTTATATTTCTATACGTAATAATGCATCAAGACTCAAGTATCCGTAGCGAAAGTCGCAGGATGATAGAACCGTGGTGAAATGCTGGTGAAGCGTTTGTTGAGCTGTGTCTATCCGTTGGTGTCTGTTGTGCTGAAGAGCGGTCAATGCAACACAAACGGGACGCTGTACAACTGGTCCCTTTCAGACACCCTCCCAGAAAGCTCTTTTGGGGATAGTTTATTCAATCCTGCCATGGTTTGCAGCCGATCTAATATTGTAAATTCACCACGGTCTCTTTTCGCCGCGATTCTGACGCTATAAATTTCACGGTGGGCTCGACCGCATTCGGCAATTTCATAACACCTCGCGTCCTTCGTAACGAATTTCATCTTGCATCATTGGAAAGCTCATCTGCCTTCGACAAACCACCAACTAATTGATCAACATCTGCTGTTCAACACCTTGCTTTGCCCTTTCCATCAGGTTATTAATTAGCTTGCCTCCTTCTTTAAGCAGCTATAAGTAACTTCCCCCGGCTCCGACCCTGACTCCCCTTGCCGAGCGAACTGGCGAACCGCCACCGCCGACGCACCACCACAGGCTCTTTGACTTCGAATCTAGCTGCCCAAGTTAACCACAGCTGGTTGAGCCCTCGATCTATCAGGAGTTAGAAGGAAGACACCGGCAATTACACTTCGTCAACATCCCCAAGATTCTGAAGACTCGAGATACATCGACTAACGAACCAGAAAGATCTCAACATCTAAAACAAGGTTACCTCCCGTCCGATCTTTCCAAGATGAATTGGGCCACAATTGCGCCTGATACCCGCCTCTATAAGGGCAAGAACCTATTCAGGTGGGAAGTTTCTCCAGGTCTTGGTATGCAACCTCCGAGTGTTCGGAGCAAATTGAACTGATATCATTCCAGAGCACCATTGCGGAATCTGTGCAACACCTCTCCACAGTATGCAAGCTCAGTCAAGGGTTTCTGTTGCCCCCATTAACTTTTCTCCAGATGCTCGCGCGAAAACTTCTTGCCTCGGAAAGCATGTCGAACCATGCTACAGGTTCCATCAGCAACTGCACTTTGTTGGTAAGAAATGCTCTGCTTCTATCTATTGATATCACTTGAGACCATATTGACTCTTTCATTGCCCAGGCAAATCACATGAATGCTTTGGGTACGAATCTGCGCCTCCTGTTATTCTTTCTGGCTGACACCTTTACAGTTGCAATTCCTCGGACGAGATGCACCACAACCGACACAAGGAAATCCTCAAAATTATACGCGAAATATCCGCCATTGAACAAGCCAGCGCTATGCTGCCGCCAGGGCATACTTTCAGCGGAAGCAAGCCCCGCCGAGGTTCTACTCTGACGACGAGTACCATCACCTTCACCGATAGCTCGGAGAGTGTTTGCGGAGAACTTTCTAAGGTGACAAGAAGAGAACGCAAAAGGGCAAAAAAGGCTAGCAATAACTCTACCAGTAAGAATCGACGCAAAATAGAAGCATTTCCGAAAGAAGAATTGGATTTTGTCAGCGAAGCACTCCATCTCAGTGTACATGAGAGTAAGGGAGCCTGGGAAGGTACATACGTATACGATCACAAGCAACCTGAAGCGAAAGAGAGTAGTCCTATTGTGGACGATACTGACACGGATATGGACGTTGATGACATGGCTGGACAATCCAATGATCTCAGTGTCAAATCTCCCTCCGATATGACACCCAGGCAAAGGAAGACGATCAAGAAGTTCACGAGCTCGATCAATCACGCGAGCTATGGGGGAGGCTCTCGCAAGTTCTCGCCCTTGGCTTCTCCTAGAACCGATGCTTTTGATGGCATGGACCCTAAGATCTTCTTCCGGCTCGGTGTTGAAGTGGAGTATTCCCTTAAAAATTCGAAGGTTCGCAAGGAACTCGTCGCAAAATTGGTCGCAGCTGTCAAAGAAGATATGGAGATCATCGAGCGGGAGGACGCAGAGACTGCGATGAGGGAGGAGGGTTTCTGGCGATGGGCTGGCAAAGCAGCGTACCATGCGATCCTGCAAACACGGCAAGAGTTAGATTGGGCGACTGGTCAGAAGAAGGGTGCTCCGAGGATGGAACTCTTCCAAGAAGAAGAAGTTGATCTCGAAGAAGTGGATACGCAAGCGGTTGAAGAGGTTGTCCAAGACGAGGCTATAAACACTCCTGCGAAAGTTGAAGAAGATAAGGACGAGTGGCAGCAAGTGGGAAAGGCACCACTGACACCAGCGCCAAAGCAATCGAAGGTCTACGTAAAGAAAGTGGCCGTTACAAAGAGAAACGTTCTCAAGAAAGTGCAGCCTCTGTCCGATACCACAAACATCAACGACTCTATCGAAGAAGAGGAAGGTGCAGAAGATGTTGATGAGATGGTGAAGCGCTACTCACAGCGGTTGGCAGGCAAAAGAAATCTAGGCGGCAGCCCCCAGACCTCTGACAAGAGGTGTGGCGGAAGATTGGTCATTTCCGTCAAGTGAGTGAGCACGATGGGCGAATTTGTTGCAATCCCTGGTTGGATTTTGTTTAGTTCTCTACATGTTGTGCCACACACTACCCACCTCTTTGACTTTCCTTCACGCGTTTTGCACATTTTGAGTTTGGAGCACGCATAGAAAATGACTAATTTGGAAGGAGGAAGTTGGCCGAATCTGAAGGCTGGCCTTACCAGAGGCACTCTCCACTCATCTTTATGAGAAGATGGATGTAATAATAACGAGTTATGGCATGACTATCGTACCATGGTGAAGTAAACAAACTAATGCGCTAAGTGATAAGGGGCTCAGGGGTATTATGCTCACGTGATCCGAGACAAATGAAACCAATTAGAACATTTTATTAGCTCTTCACATTTATAATTTCGTGTTCAAGCCTCTTTCCTTGCTATATTATACAATTCAAGATCGCTTTACATGTATTGCGGAATTGAGTTGGCATTCCAATTTTGAGTTTTCGAAACAGCTTATACCGCGGTCAAATGAATAAGCAGGATCTCCGCCATTTGCACATTATTCCAAGCTCTGCCTCCTAGCCGCTTTTACTTTCTCGTTTTGCTCACCTTCAAGCTCAACAAGAGTTTGACAGAACCGGTGATCGACCTTCTTAGCACTCGAAGCCGTTCAGCAGCAGGTCCCAGAGCTTTCACCCGAGTTGAAGAGAGCGATATACCACCATCAATTCGTTCAAGTGCATCGTGGATAGACAATAGCTCACCCCTCGCGTGCGTAGAAGCAAGAGCCCCTGCACTTCTCTCCTCATGCGCTGCATTTCTGGAGCTCGCCAAAGATAGCACAGCCTCTGTCTGCCTTTCTACTAGCCTTTCCTCCAAATCAACACGAAGCATCCCCTCCCTTGTCGCGCTTTCGGGCAAAGAGGTACTGAATGCATCTTGACGTATAGTCTCAAGACCGTGATGCTCTATAACTTGCAACTCAGCGGTGATCAGTTCCTTTACGTCGATTTACAGGTCGATATGATGGGAAGCTGGGTTTGAACGAAGGACGACTTCGCCGTGGTGGACAATACTGTAATTTAGTGTTCTTGGTTTTGTGGCTGACAATTTTCGAGATCATGCTTGGTTTGCAACGCATCACAATTTTGCTTGCCTAGATCAAAGAAATCTTTCGGATTTTGTGCCACCGTCGTCAAGTGGCATGTGGCATGTGGCACACCACCTTAACCCAGATACTGAGATATATCTTCCATTCTTGCTTCAGGAAAGTGGAGTGGCCGATGCCTCTAAAAATGCAGAGGATTGGCTTTAATGAAACAAGTATACAAGATTGGTATCCTGCTTCAGAGCATACTTGTCTCACAAAATGAACCGATGGAGGATCGAAGAGTCGGAGATAGAGGTCTGTGCCATTGCCTTCAGATTTGAATCCAGCAACTTACCGCCTTGCAGTGGAGGTCAAGGTCACGATCCAGAGCGGGAATGCGAAACTGAAATTGAAGTTAAAGATTGGTTCTTTAATATGCCTTGGTGTTTGCACTTTGATTGGACGCGTACGCTCGTCTCAAATCTGGGGAAAGGAAACAAGAAGTTTCATTATCATATATGCTAAGATCCAATCATTCAATTGTAGAGAAGCACCAGGAGTCCCATGACTGCATCAGCATCTCGCATTTGCAATAACAGTACTTGTATGGTACGCTACTACGTACTTCGAAATTTCATAATAATCAGGAGTCTGACACAAAGCCTTTAAGGTTTGAAAGAAGGTTTGTCGGAGAGAGCTGCTGGTGCATGTAATCACAAGAAAGGTTGGAGAGATCCGAGCCCTGAGCCACAAGCCACGACAAAGTGATCAATCGGAAGATGGGAACTTCCCCCAAGATTGCACGCTCGACGGCTGTTCCAATGGTTTATTGCCATGCTGCAATGGTAACACTCCGGGAGATTTCTCAATTTGCGGAGAAGTTGCCGACGACCACTCGACCTCGACGTTTTTCTGAGAACGCTTCAGCGAGCGACACAGATCATATCAAAATCTTCCCCGGAAAGATCGGCGCTCAGACATTCAGCCGCAGATGCCAAGACAAGTCCGGATTCAAGATTATCCTTCCAGAACTGCGCGCCTCGTTGGGTGAGCATTGGTGAGCAGTGGTGAGCAGTGGGGAGCAAGAGAAGTCTGGAAGGCATAAAGTTGCTCGCCACCCGTAGCACTGAAGCTGCATGACGCCCCTGCATCTCGCTTGTGAGATCTCCAGCGCCTATCAGGGCCCGCCGACGGGCTCTCAACCCAAGACCCTATTTCCGGGAGGGCACGGGAGCAGCTCCAACCAAGTGGTGATTCGACACCAGCTCGTGGAAGGACAAAAAAGAACGAAGGATCTGGTATCGAAGAGGCATGTCTCATAAGGGTCGGGGTATTCTTTTTCTCGAAACATTTCGCTTGGCCCAATTGGAGGACTTCGACCAGGAGTTGAAACACGATGCTCGTATTACGTGCCAAGCCCCCAAGCCTTTAACAAGAGCATGGGGACTTTGATGATTGAGGAGATCGGTTCTAGATCTTTCGGATCTACTTGCTCGAGCAGCTTTCGGCGATTTAGTGACGAAATTGCCCCTCGCCCTGGGGCACGTTGGCCCAGAAAGCATAAAATTAGGTCGATCGACACGGCCACCAAGAAACTTGCTTTCATCTCCCGAGTTCTTGTTCTGCTCCGTGCTTGACAAGTGAAATACTCCGCACCAGCCGACGATTGGCCCACCGCTGTTGTTTCGAGAGCCTGCTCTGCTCGCATGTCTTACGTTGCCTCTGCTTCTCCTTCTCGGCGATGGGCGATTAATAACGGCTTGCCGACATCATGCCGCGAGTTTGAGCAGTTTGCTTCTTTCCTCTCCACCCGCAACCCTGAGGCGATGGAGGGGTCATCTGCGTCTTGAGCAAGCCACGCCCACACCCGCCAGAGCGGCAGCATTGTGGCTGGCTCGGAGCTGCTGGCCCGTTGGAGCGCAAGATCGTCGGCGGCTTCACTCATGACGTGCAATCGCCGCCGCTTCTCGATTCCGTCCAGCAGCGATGCAGAGCGCGGAGTGGCAGTCGACGGTATTTGCTCTTGTACCTCATCTTGCGCATTGCAGCCTTCTGGAGCCCGGCTGGCAGGGTTTCTCGTAGATTACGGACTGTATGGGCCCCTCGTGTCTGGTCGTACACCGGACGAAAAGGCGAGCGCGGCTCCTAGGCCACGACGATGCTGGGTGCTTGGTGCTTTGCCCCCTTTTCCAATAGCTCTCCTACGTGTCAGACTACAATTCGGAAGAAGCGTTGTTCCACGGCGCTCCCTTTATGTGGGCATATCACGTTGTTCCGCGCATGCAGCAGAGCGCTGCATGAGGAGCAAAGATGAGAGGTGGTAGGGTGGATATGCTGCTGACCACACAAGCCGCACGCGACTCTTGGGGTCTCAACCGCTCCCCGTCGTCCTCGCGTTGCGGCAAGGATGCAAGGAGCTTGGAAGCATTGGAAGCTGCGGCAGGATAAGAACGGGCAGGGCAGGCTCAAGAGGCCAAGCAGCAAGCAAGCAGCAAGCCCAAGCCCAAGCCCAAGCGCGTTCTTCGGTTCGTGACCAGGATCAACCTACTCGTACTTGCTTGTAGCTGCCATAGTGCATGCAGATGCAGTAGAGCCTAATAAGCAGGCTATCAGCCCTTAGCACGTCAAGGGCCTCCAAGTGCCTCGTACGTGCTACAGTACCTTAATTCAGATATTCGTGCCTCCTCAGCCCCCGTCACTGGACTGTCTAGTATCCTACCCTGCTGCTCTGGTTCTTGGTCCCTGGCTGGATGTGCCTGCCCGTTTTCGGCTACCGAGCGACGCTCTCAAAGGATTGACCATTGACTTCTCCTCTCTTTCAACATCACCCTCGCCACATCGCAACCAGCAGATAACGCCCCTTGCATTGGAGGACCTCGAGAACAGTTGTTCTTTGTCAATCGTTATCCTCCATCGCATCCCACGCCCTGACGGTATCCTTCGATTGCCACCGCACTGACCATGCGAGCGCAAACGCAGCCCACTTCTTTACCACGGCATTCCTACGCGCTCCCGCACTAACTTTTGCGACAAGGACAACCTCGTAGTCGTGCTTGACAGACTTCAGAACTTATCCCTGTGTGAGAGTCCACAGCTTTGATGGCCAGCTCCGAAGACACCGCGAGTTAGGACGATTGGGTGCAACATAGAGCTGTTGGACTGACCAGGCCCGGCCGCAGGGCGGCACAATCATTGGACTGTCGACAACGCGAATGGAACCATGGGCATGTGGCCCTTTCGAAGGAGAAGCAATCGAAGAAAATCAACGGGTGGGGTTGAGAATACAAAATCGGAGATGCATGAAGCTGGGGCTTCGCGGGACCCTGCGAGGCATAATGGCACGGAATTAGCTTCTGCGGGTCCTGAAAGGAGGAGGAGCCGCCGGGACACAAAACGAAAATCTTCCAGAGACTCGAAAAAATTACAGCGGGATCCAGAACGGCGTCGTACGTACAGCTTCTCGCCAGGCCGAAAAGATAGCATCGCAGTACCCCGCGACGTTGACAGACCACCCGTTCCTCCCATACCGGCACAACTCAAAGGCAAAGGCACTCAATCGAATACTGGGAAACCAGAACTTGCCACGGTTGGTACAAGACCGCAACGAGCAAGCACACAGCCTCCCGAGGACATACAGGAATGGCAAAGGATGCCCACATTACACAAGAGGAGCGCCCAGGAATTGGCATATCGAAAATCGAGCAAGAAGCGAAAGGAACAACATGACAGAGAAGCAGAGATAAAAGCCATGGCGGCATTTGTGCCTCTACGGCCTGCTGCCGAGCCCAATTCTTCTGGCAGACCGATGAGGAGGGAAAGCAGGAAGATGCGTGATGGATTAAATCGAAATATGGAGAATCCGTCTTCAGATATTTCCCTCCCTCTTGCCGACTCGATACACTCTTCCCTCTCTTCTGGGTCTGAACGCCGCACGTCGTACAAATTGAACACCCTCGGCGTATTAGCACCTCGACCTACCATACGATACTCTGAGAATCCCAGGTATACTCCAGGGATGAGTGGATTTGGGTCTGATAGATCCGAATCACGGAAAAGGAGGATATCGGATCGCGTAGCTATCCCTGAAGAGACTCTGAAGGCCAAAAAGAGAATCGACGATCTTGCGGATGATCTAGACGCCAGGGAATTGCGCGAGCTTATGGAGAGGGACCAGAAGCGGAGGGAGAAGAAGAAAATTGCAGACAAGATAAAGATAGAGAAGAGACTTGCCAGGCGTCAAGAGAAGCAGAATGCTGATGAAGCTGCTGCTGCTCGCGACGGGACACCTCCACCTGCGAATATGGAGCGGGGAGTTTTGGGCAGAGAGATTGTTGGTTTGGGAATTGGGACATCTGCAGTGGTCACTTCGAGTAAGAGAAAGGGCTCAACTGGATCAGAGACTGGACGAGGCAAAGGAAAGCGTCCTGCAGACGCATATCGACAGGATTCAACCGCCAGTGCACAAAACCCATTTGGCGATTCCTACCGAAGTCCTAGTCTTGCCACTGAAAATTTGACTCCTGGATCTGAGCATTCAGACCCTGTCATTGAAACAGCTAAAGTCGGCACGGTGGCTAAAGCCAATATCTCTCCGCCTTCATCACCACTGGGTCATACTCGAGGAGCATCAAGTATATCCCAAATGATGGAGCTCAGCAAACCTGAGCCTTCTACAGCACAGCCAGAACCCATTTCCAAGCCTGAATCTGTTGTCAAGCCTGAACCTGCTATCAAGCCTGCGGAAACTCCCACCAAAGCTCACTCATCCTGGGCATCATTCTTTAAGCTCCGAGCAAGGAATAAGCGAGGGTCTCCACCACAATCCTTCTCCAACACGTCGCGGGACTCGATGCAAAGTGGACAGGCCCCTCAAATGGCATATACTCCAATTAAATCCAATATACCAAAACGGACAATGTCAAAGTTTAGGGAAGATCTACCCGAGCTGCCAATATCGCCACCAGCATCGAGAGTACAATCCCCAGAAGCTGATGTGGTCCCACCCATCCGGACGGACTACCCAAAGACTGGTAACCAAGCCTCAACAGACGATCCTCGGGTCCGTTACGATACGCCTACTAGTGGCTACAGATCGATTGATGCAATCAATTTACGGGACGAAACCCCAACGAGTGGACACCGCACCATGGATGCTCCTTCGCCAGAGCCTACTGGCGTGTCACAATCACTAGCTTCAATCGATTCCGAGGCTTCATGGCTCTCTGGACGAAAACCAGGTTCTAAGCGAGGCTCTACTCCCGTGCCCCATTATCCTCTGCGCGACAGCGCAAGCTCTTTACATCGACGATATAAAGAATTTGGTGAATCAGCCGAGGAACTCGGCATTGCGGAAGACGAGTATTTCAGTCGTTTGACTCCCGGACCCGAGGAACAGTACAGGATTAATAGACAATCTACTGGGAATCCGATGCCATCTAGTGATGAAGAAGATGGTGGAAGTATGGGTAGTCCAGTGTCAGAAAAGACAAAATGGGGCGCTGTTGGCAGACACGCAACTGTAGTCCACCGCGAGCCTCGTGCGAAATCTCGGGAAGGACTTCTCAACGAATTCGACGATGATTCGAGCCAGGGTGATACCCCCACTGAACTCACTGCTAAGAGCTTTGAGGACGACGGTGGACCAGGTCTGCAGAGGGCTACCAGTATTGATCTTGGCAAAAAGCACGCAAGACACATTAGTGCAGGAAGTGCGAAATTGCTAGACCTGAAGCCGAGAGCTTCAGGAGAAGCGAAGAGATTGAGCTCTGGTTGAAAATATGTGGTGGAACATGGACTAGCGGAACCGAATGACCTGACAGCATGATACGACGAAGACAAGCACCACACTCCTTTGAGCCTTTTTTTTATTACATTCATCGAGGCCAACATTGGCACCGACACTCTTCAGCACATTTCCTTCAACTCTAGTCGACCTCGACAGCCACACTCCTTTGACTATTTCCTTAGGACCAAGTCAAGTCATTCGCTTCGACCATTCCCTTTCAATAACCGCTTCGTCTTCTGTCAAATTGTGTCTCGATATCTCTGCAGACTCCGCCAGCTTCACGCTTCAGCACCCTCAAATCACCACGCCTTTTCGCGCATACGGACCACCATTTCATGCTTTCACGATTTCATTAATATTCTTCGACGAATTGATTCCCCATTTAGCACATAGACTTCTGCTTTTGACCTTTTAGCGCTTTAATCTTGGGGGTTGGGGCATTTGAGGAAAATCTGGATTGGGGAGAAAACCGACGGCGTCACTCCCTATTTTGCTTCCCTTGGATCGGGATGTGGAGGAGGGACTTTGTAACGTTTTAGCGAGAACTTGTTGTGGAATCACAGCACCAGCGATGGGCAATGGATGAGGGCAGAGCAGGCTCTGATGGGAATGGATTTGACTCAGGGAGAGTCGTGAGATAAATAGCCTGTATGTTCTATCAATATGCTCTGAGAACGAGAATCGAAAAATTCCGAAACTGTATATCTTCGGTTGAGCCCAGTGAGCTTAACTAACCACATGTTGTCCCTTCGTTCAGTGTAGATCACAAGACGAGCTTGACAGCTCTTAGTTGAGTGGCAACTTCTGAATGAAAGATCTTCTCTGATTCGATGATAAGATACCGCACTGCTTATCGACCGATCTACCCCTCCAAAAGCAAACATAGAAACAGAGAAATTTTCTCGTTCTTCCGCAAATGTTTGCTTTGCTTTTCGGATGACGACGAAGCCAGTTCTGCGATTCTATCTTCCTGTTCTTGCAACAAGATGAAATTTCTCGTCAGTCACGTGTGAGGGGTTAAATAGATAACCTGATTACTGAACCAGAGGCATTCTCACGGGGGGGAGCGGGGATGTGTAAGCATTATGTTCCAGGCCTGTTGAGACCTTTTGCCGATACACATACTTGACGAGACATCTCCGAGAGAAAGTTAAAGAATGAAGAGAAATTTGAAGGTGAAGGGAGTTGTCTCTCGGGCTATAGGGTAAGCAGTGCTGTTAAATATGGAATATGTCTATTTAAAAAGAAAAATTTGATATACAAAGCAAGCGTTTGGAATCAAAAAATTTGACGTCTGTCTGGATGCTTATTAATGGCCTCCTGAGTGGTCCAGAGCGAAGCGAAGGCGTCATCGACGGGGCGTTAGAAATCAGACCTCTGTTTCCAGCACTTCCTATCGCACAGCACAGCGCAGCACAGCCTCGTACACGTTCATATTCTGCCGCACGACACCCCTCCATCCATCTTCCTATTTAAACAGCCGAGCACCGCGCCAGCCAGTTGATGTCACTCTTCTTCAGATCGTCAACGACACTGCTCAGAACAACAACCAAAACTACAATTCCGTCCATCTACAACAACTTCTCACGAGGATTCAAGCAATCAGCTGTCAATATGGGTGTCCACAATCTTGCTAGGTATGTTCCTCCCCGGCTTGGGCGCGTCTACCCCGGACGCGACCAGCAAGCAATGGATTCATCGTTGATGGAGAGATGCTGACATGATGAATAGCAAAGCAGAGTTCCAGTCCGCGATTAAGGACAACAAGGTTGTCGTCCTCGATGCCTTCGCGACCTGGTGCGGTCCTTGCAAGGTCATTGCCCCTCAAGTCGTAAAGTAAGTCACTTTCTCTCTCCTCTGTACGCCACTGTCACTCCCCTCCCCTCCATCATCTACAAATTTTCGATGTAGCAAGTAAACAGAGGCTAACAGAAAACCCCCAGGTTCTCTGAGCAATTCCCCGGCGTACACTTTGTGAAGCTGGACGTCGATGAGGTTCCAGACGTCGCCCAGGAGCTCGGCATCCGCGCCATGCCCACATTCTTGATCTTCAAGGGCGAGGAGAAGGTTGCAGAGATTGTTGGTGCCAACCCTAAGGCGCTGTTGGCTGCTATCGAGAAGGAAGCCACTGAGGAGGAGAAATAGAGCGATGGTTGATTGCGTTTGGGGCTAGATGGGAGGATGTGTTTATATAGATTTGGGAGGATACATGGAAAAATGGAATGGATTGCATGGTGAGGTGGTGGGGTGGTGAATACCGATGATTGATAGTTTGCGAATGCAAATACAAATGCGATGCTTTGTCTTTGGAAGTGCTGTTTCTTTGTAGTGACGTGATGTTTAATGCGGATGTGAAAGCTGAACTGAGTTTCTTGTTCAGCTCCAAGTGGCTTCATCAATTGGTTTATGAGCTCTTTCGAGGAGAATTGCTCCAGAACATCAAAGCCTTATCGAGTAAGGATTTCCTCAAATTTCAGCTGTTATTCGATGTAATCCAAGTCCGCCATACTGCTTTTCTGGATTTCCTAATGCCCAGAGGACATTGATACAATGAAGTCACTCATGATACCTCGGGAATAATATCAACGTTCAGGAAAGTATTTGGATAGAAGGAAGATTGTTCGAAGTACTTGCTACAAATCCTACATAAAGGAAAATGTCTGTCTCCAACAAGAGATGCATACTTGCTAGCATCTCTGCATCCTCGGGACTCAGCAAATAGCGAATGATCTCTATTTGCAAGTTATCATTACTTGAACATATCATGTGAAAGCATTGGCTAAGAGAAACTCACCTTCTCCAAAGTTCATCTCTTGTCTTGAAGTTCACCCAAATCCTCTCAGAACACAAACAGCTCTCGGTGTACACAAACAGCAGCACGGGATAGGGCTGTTCTTAGCATTTGCACAGATAGTTTTTGAATGTGTAGTTACTCGAGAGAGTATTTGAGGTCGAAGCAGTTGAATTATTTTTTGCAGAATGATGACATTTAATGCCCCTTTTTTATTATCCACTACGAGGAGAGAAGAGTGTACGTTAATGCTTAGAGCCCCCCAATTCCTCTTAGGACAAAGAGAGGCGAGTCTAGCTTCAAGCTCATTAAATGGCCTTAGGGCATGGACGAGGATAGTTTAGCTCAAGGCTTAAAGCTCACCAAACCATTGAGTCTAAGGCTAAAAGACTTCAATGCAGAACTTGAAGCTTAATCTTGAAATCAATGAAATTGTCTTTAAAATAAATGGGTATACTCAGCTCTAAACTTAGAGCGCACAAATTCTTAGAATAAAGATGGAAACCCTTCAACTTGGAGCTTAAAGTTTATGGAAATCGGTAAAAGATTGACTTGAAACAACTCATCTTGAAGTTCACGAAAACTGCCTAACGATCGAGCTCGGAAGAATTCACCTGAACGTTACCAATGTCACCAATAGTTTAGCTCGAAAGAATCCACCTTAGGAGTTAAAAATAGTCAAGACTTCAGCTCGAACAACTCACCTTAGGAATTCGCTAAATCACCAAAAGAATAACTCGAACAAGTTACCTGGAAGTTGCTAATATCGTCAAATTTATTAGTCCGAAGCAGTTCTCAAGATTCGTTTGAAACCACACACCTTTAAGTTCGCCGAATCATTACCTACCACCACCTCATCCTTAACCTCCTAACCATGGGCTCGAAATACCCCACAAGGATTCGTCAAAATCGCTACAAACTTCGTCCCCGGAATCGCCACGGCTTTGTCTCTCCCGGCCAGAAATACACCGCAGTCCACTTCTATCTGCTCCCAATTGAGCTCCGAGATATGGTATTTGCGTTCTCGCTTGTTCGAACCGATGGCAAGACTCCTGCTCTCCTCTTAGCCTTGAGAGGAGATAAAGAGATGTATCTTCAAGCTTTGAAGGTATTTTACCACGTCAATGAAATGGAGATGAGATGGCAAGGTGGATTGGGATGGTTTGAGGAGTTGAGAGGAGAAGTGAAGGAGATGGTGAAGAAAGTTGTTATTGCGGTGCCGTAAGTCATACTTCTCATTTTCCCAGATTCTCTAGTGACATTTAACTTTCCAGCACTCTCATCATCCTCTCAGTGTTCCATGTAGTCATGGGAGAAACAACCAACGCCCTCGGCTTTCATCAAATTCTCATTTTATCATTTACTTGTAGAACAATGAACTAACATACTCAGCCCAACCTCCGCCCAGGTTTCCGCTCTTCACAGCTCTCTCACAACTCTTCCAAACCTCACTTCCCTCAAACTCCGCTCACTAAACACCACCTATCTCACCACTTTCGCGCTCCCCTGTTTCCTTTCAATTACCAACTCAAAATTCAACTTCCAACACCTCACAAAATTGACAATCGAAGTCCGTCTCAAAACTGATAAATATCCAACGGGATCGAGCGGCGTGATACTAGCTGTTTATCAGTGGGCAGATGAATTCGAAGCAAAGGAAGAGATTAGGAAACTGAATGGTGAGATTGATAGTTTGCTTAGAGGAAAGAGGGAACATAGTTGGGTGGTGGCAAATTGCTGGGATATCTTTAGTGTTGTGTGGAAGGCAGGAAAGGGTGAGGTTCTTGGAGCAGGTGAGAAGGAGAAGAGGGTGGGAGAAGTAGAGAGGTAATTTGAATAGGCCCCGGGGCGGGGGGTTTTATGCGGTTATAATATTTAAGCTATGGTTTCAGCAAGACATTAATACAAAGGTTTTTAGAAAGAAGCATGCTGTTCTAGATTTTCTGGTACATTGAAACCCCGTGAACTAGAAAGAATCTTAATCTTGAATGTTTTGGGAACTTTGAGAACTTTGAGGTTTGGCAAAAGCACCGCGAAGGTCTGGAAATTGACATTTGATTGATATACTATTAATGCTGGAACATTGAGCAAGATCAAAAATATTGAAGCTCTTGGAAAAGCTAGATGGCGAAAGCTCATCGCATTCTATATTCTAGTTCCTCGCAATTTGGATCTGTTCTCTAGTAGAGGACGACTGAGTTTACAGCTTCGCTTTTGGACTCAAAACCTCGTCAACCAGATCCACGACTCCCTGCGAGCAGCCGTAACTGGTCTGATATCCATATCCACCATGGCCGTAGTTGTGCACCACCCAGGTTCCATCAATCTTCTCCTTCTCAACCCGCACACCGTCTTTTCTCAGGGGCCTCAAACCCACGCCGTGTCTGATGACACTCAACCCTTCAATACCCTGCCCCTTCTCCACCAACGCCGGACAGATCTCGATAGCCCGCTTCATGATGCGCACAGCGGTATTAGGATCAGGCTGCGACTCCCAGTTTCCTTGCTGATACGTACCACCGAGGATAGTGCCACCACCAGCAGCTCGCTGCATAATGTAGCAGATTTCTCCTTCCTCGCCACCCTCTATGCCGGAGATTGTAAACATTGCACCGGGTGTATTGCGAACGACAACAATTTGGCCACGGGCTGGGGTCACAGTTGTGTCCATTACGCCGCCAAGCTTTGAGGCAAGGAGACCAGTACAGTTGACAATCAAATCAGCCGTTTTGCCAGAGTGGTCGAAATTGCCTGCCTCGGAGATGTGCGTGATGACGGCTCGCTTGAGGACAACGCCGTTAGCAAGGCATTGAGAGGCAAGATAAGGGAGATAGATGGCGGTGTTGATGCAAACGGAAGTGAACGCGGTTCCAGAATCGGCGCCGGGGACCAGCATGGACTTAGGTAGGATCCGGAAATTTGGTACGAGATCCTTGAACCATGGATTTGTTGAGAGCAGGTCGTTGAACCAACCTTTCACAGGGCCACCAGCATCCTTGTTGCGGTTGTAGATGAGCGCCTCTGATAGGAGTCAGCATGGACTTCGAGGGCATAAGAGTATGATTTTGAAGGAGAGGTGTGAAGCAGCTTCCGGTAGAATGGCCAGATCACATGCAACAGACTCACCCTGAAAGTGTATTCCAGCTTCAGGAACATCCTTAGCAAGTCGAGCAAGCTCTGGCCATGTGCCTTTCTCCCATCGATTGCCTTCCTTGGTGGAGAATCTGCGGAGCATCAACACCACATGTGATGAGAGCAATCTTGTGACTCACGGCAGGTAGTTGGCTCCAGCCCATGGAGATGTGTATTCTATGTCATAATCGCCTGGCATATGCTTTGCAATGATTGTAACCTTGTATTTGGGATCCTTTGATAGAAGCAAAGCCGTGGTGAGGCCAGAGACACCAGCACTAGAGTCTGGTCAGCCTGTGTGCTGGACAATGAGAAGGTTGACAAACCCAACAACAACAATGTTTGGCATTGTGAAGAGCCTGGTCGTGCCTGTTGAACAGCCCTGGATCGGTGAAGTAGAAGCTGAATCGCCGACGACTAGCCGTAGACGAGGACGGGAAGTGCCGGGATAAAAGAAACGAGGGAAGGTGCGTCTGGGACGTCCGTGAATAAATTTAAGGTTGACTTGAGGCTCTCCAGCTTCGGAGCTTCTTCAACCTTGCAATCGACACCACGATTCGCGGTTCGAGATTTGAGGATCTCGAGACTGTGATTGATTTGGCGTGAGTGACGGCCACGGCCGACATTTAAGAGAATTCTGGCGTCCGTTTGGCCTTCTTTGCTCCATGCCACCACGCTTTTCCCCTCCACCTATGCAGTCTGCCGCGGCGCCGTCTTGCAATCGCCAAACCATCCCCACTCTTGAATCTCTGATTCTCGGCTTCCTTATTGGGTAATTATTCATATCAACCGACCATCATCCCGATTATCCTGCTGAGGAAAGTGACGGCTTCATTGCTGGTTGCTCCTGGTGAATATTCCTGGTGAGCAAGAATCCGTATGGTCGTTGTGTTATTGCTGCATTTGGTGTTTACGAGGCGAAAGTTCAGCCTCACGTGTGCGCGCCCTTCAAGGAAGGCGGTGTGTCGGCCAGAGAGGCAAAATAATCGTGTTGTTATTGGTTGCCAAAAGGCCAACCTCCCAATTTATCTTCTGTGCCATTTTGGTTTGGCTTGTGGCAGAATCCTCGCGTTTCCGTTGGCTGCTAAATGACCAACCCCCTGATTTTCTTCACCGCATCCCCTTCAGGCTTCGCTCAGCAGCTTCACGTGCTTTATTTCCTTATCGGAGCTCGATAAGCCCATGGTGCCAGCGCGCCCTGACGTTCTTGAGCTTCGGCTACCGTAGAGTTGGTATTGTGGTCTTTCAGGTCAAAAGACAATAGGAGCCAAAGCTCAGTTAACATCAAAATCCAACGCACATAAATTCTCGCACCTGCTCACATTCTTGATGCAGTTCTTCTTCCACCAATAACCTATTCAGACCTCTCACTTCACGGTCTGTCCGAAACAAAATGTCTCGCACGCGCTCCCGCCGCAGCAAGTCTCCTGAGGAGTTTCCAATGCTCAAGCCTTTGGGGCTCATGGCAATGACGACTAAGGCAGATGGTAAGTAACTCCTACAACACCAAAAGTACTTGCCAGAGTTCTGTAGCACCTACTAATCCTCTACCTAGGAAACTGTATGTTCAATTCGTTCTCCGACCAGCTTTATGGGGATCAAAGCCACGCCCGCGAAATCCGAGCAAAAATCATCGAACACATGAGAGACCATGCGGACGAGTACAAACCATTCATCAACGTAGAAGCCGGTGGTGGCTTTCGTCGAAATCCCAAGAGAAAGAACGTTGGTGCATCGTCAACACATTTCGAAAATTCTCTTCCAACTCAAGAACAAATCGACGCGGCCTGGGAGCGTCATCTCGACAATATGTCTAAGAACGGAGTCTATGGGGACAACATGGAGATCCGAGCATTTACTAAAGCTTTCGGCGTCGATGTCAAGATCTATAACCGCGACAACAGCTACTATATCAAGGCTGAGGACCAAGGCACTCGCCCAGTTGTCCATGTTGCTCGTCACGTAAGTACCCCTTTCCTCGAATTTTCACTTGCTCGAAAGTTCAAACATTTACTAACAACTTGCAGAACTGGGAGCATTACTCATCCATTCGTAATGTCCACGGTCCCCACATTGGGTTACCAGATATCAAAGTTACTCCCCAGGATGAGGCCGTCGCTGCGAAGGCAGCTGCTGGACAAGGACCTTACATTGCCGAGTGGATGGTCAATGCCGTTACTACCTCCCTTCCTTTCCTCGCCGCCAACGACACAACTATCCGCAAGGCGCTCTATGACAATAACGGCAACATCGACGCAGCAGTTTCTGCACTCATGGACGAACCTTCCAGTACCCCTTCTACTCCCGGCAGCTTCCGCTCCGTAGCTTCCTCCCAATCCGGAGCTAGCAGTATCGAGCGTGACGCCGAATCCGACGACGAGGACGAGATCTGGGGTCCTAACAAGCGCCAGAACCGAAAGGTCAAGGCCATAAAGCGAGCCACCAAGTCCAAGACCTCAACCCCGGAGATCATGATCAAGGGCAAGGATGCGAGCCTACCAGACATGAAGGCAATGGAGATTTTGTTTATTTAGAATTAGGGCATGGATTATTGGAGAGCATCGGGGAGCATTGGGCAGCATTGAAGCGAAGCATAGCAAGCATGGCGTTTGGGAATTATGGATGGCGGACAATCGAAGTGCTCGACGTCTGCCACTGCATTTGCATTTTAGAGGCGTTTTTTTTAGAACCAGGTTACTGCATAGAAACAGTGCATACATGGATGGTGCATTGAATGACGGACAATGGATAATCATAGATGATAATGAATAGAGAAATTTCTGTGTACTTTCTCCATCCTGATGCTCGTGATTTTCTGTGATGATTTTCGTTCCTCGAGCGAGGTCTCTAAGGTTTCCGATGCAGAGAACTACTTTTCACTACCTCCTAGAACATGCTTAAGAGAAGCGTACGTGGTGAGGGCGAGGCAGCCATTGATGTCTTCATATTACAATCTCCTTGCGTTAGGTGGAAGCTTCAAGTCCAAGAACCCAGGGTTCAAGGCCCAGGCTCCGGACTCAGCCTTACCTCCGTGACTCCCTGCATCAGCTGAATCAACGCAGACAAAGTGTTTTCTGCACCTAGAACAGTTGATTACCTGCCACGAACTACATTATAGGAATTACAAACATCATTTTTATGTGATATCTACTTTTAAGAGGTAGCCGTGCAGCAAGGCTGCTGAGATTAGTACACGTGATACATGATCACGTGGGGGTATACAATGCCCTGCAGCTTTGTACTCTCTTTTCTGATAGGCTGGAGGAGATAGTAGTCTCGAATAATTTCTCGGTGGGAAGAAAGAAGTCCGCCGTTGCTATTTTCTCTTTCAGCTGCAACTTGAAAGGAGAGGAGTATGCGACTGAGTAACTCCTGCGAGGGCTGAAGAGTCGGCAACTACGAAAAAAAAGAGATGAGAGAGGGAAGTTGGACTTCGTTTCGGTGTGTATTTGTAGGAGGAATATTGTGGCAGAAGTAGTTGCGCAACTGTCATAGGGAAGGAAAGAGCTAAGCCCTAAAGCAGCTCGTTTTGTAGCAAGTCGACTCTCAGCTTCTGATACATCCTCAGACAGGTACTTGTGGTATTCCGGGACGCTTCGCGAAAGAGCAAAACACTTACATCTCAAAGTCAGGTGCCGTTGTCTCGATCCTGAGAATTCTGTTGAGAAATTTGTGAGAGGGAAAGAAGTCAGTTAGAAGACACAAATGAGAACTAGAATCGGAAAGAAAGATAAGCTGCCATTATCAGACTTTACTACTGTAGATGGTCAATTTCGCTCCTTAACTGAGGTGGATTCTGGCCGGCCGTTACCAGCCCAGTATCACCATTCAGACCCAAACCGAGGTGGCGGTATGGTCTATTAGCGACAACTGGTAAGTTGATCCGACTTGTAAGCTCGAGAAAGCGAGGACCCTCAAAAAGTCCCAATGCGGCAATGGTAAATTCTTCAGCAATCTCATACACGCCACGAGGTGTATCCGGGCCAAAATTTGTGATGACGAAAAACCCGCCGTCTGTAACGTCATCGGACTGCCACATTTGCACGTGTCTGCTGCCTTGGGTGTCTTTGTTGATTTTGAGGGTGTCCTTTCTATACGAATGCGAATGCATACGGTCAATGGTACCGCCTGGCGCGTATGGTCTACCTTCAGAGGCAGCAGTCCCACCGTACACGAAGGTCTGAGGGAGTCTGAGAGTGGTAATTTGATGGAGGAAATAGAGATAAACAACCCTCTTTTCTTCAAATGCACCCGCCGGTATTAGGTACGCAGATCTCTCTTCCCATTCTTTTCCCTTCAAGAGGATGAGGATGAGGATGGATCCAACTAGGAAACCAGCGGTAATAAATCTTGCGAGATCCTCAGGATTGTGTATAAAGTAGTCGAGAGCGGCTGTTACGTCCTTTGATCTTCTAAACACCCACTCCTTCGATGAGATCAGTTAGAGTTATTCAAGGACAGCGTCGAAAACAATTGTGCGGTCGTATTCCATGGCCTCATGGTCGGCCTATACCTTGGATGGTTCATTTGCTTGTATGTCATAGGCGTTGGGGTAGTTGCTATTATACTGAACGGGCGGACAGTTTATGCTGTGTCGCTTGGAGAATGCTTGCCAGTCTATCGCAGGAGGTAGCTTTCCAATGATGATAGGAGATAGAGAAGTGATCGATTTCGCATTGTCGAGAGCATCAGGAGCCAGGTCGGGTTTATAAGCCTTTTGAGGAATGTAGTTGACACCAAGCTCATTAAGAATGACTGGTGGAATCCTGGAAAGATATGCGTTAGTCATACATATTTGCTTAGTGGCAAAGGTGACAAGCCTACTCTGTGAGAGTCAACTCGAGTTGACGGAGAAGAGGTTTCATTCTGATTCGTAATGCCGCTCTAGAGTCTTTTTGTTCTCTTCTTGACTTCACCTTCTGTCTTGGAGACATCGTCGGATTCGTCTACGTCCGACTTTTCCACAGAAGCAGCGGGACGAGTATGAACTCCGCCACCGCTGCTCTTGCCGTATAGCTTGACATTCTTATCTTTTGTAGCAAGTGCCTGCTTCTTTGCTCTCCCATCTTGCGCAGCCTTTGCACCTCTCTTTCCACGTACTGAAGCGGCTGATTGGATTTTGGGTGTAGAGGTTGCTTGTCAACATAATCTGAGAACAGATTTTGGTGCTCTCAAGCAATTACGAAGCTACACCATTAGAGCACCAAGGTTGGTTGGAATTCGTGGCGCAACGCCGGCATGATTCTGGTCTTTAATGTACTACAACTAAAGGAACATTCAAAAAGAGAAAAGTTTGGCTGGCCAAAATGTTCCTCAAATTAAGGGAAATTCGATAAAGCACAATAGTCTTCAGAGGCTGAATCTCCCTGAAAGTTGTGGTACATTGAAGATCAGCATTGAGCCACGAATTCCGACAGCCACTGGTGGAGACTTGTACGTCACCAGCGACAGGAGTGACACTTGCACCTTCACTAAAGATACTGGAGATCGACTCGATCAAAAGCCCAACATCAGCGAGGTCAGTTGAGTTATTCCCCTTAGTCCCCGATATTACCTTGCAATCCCCCTCTCTTGACTCGTAGTTGTGCCAGCACAAGTGGAGAGCAGATCCGGAACAAAGAGATTGCCCGGAAAGTTGGGTCACCCCGGGGAAGGAGACTCGCCGTGGATTGAGCTATGTGAGGGATGAAGCTGATAGGAATAGTTGAGGGCATTGATCAAATCCAAGATTCTTCGTCTGATCTCCATACGAAGTACGAAGTCTCCGTAGCTGCCTTGAGCTTCTCAACAGACATTTCGGTTCGGCCGAGGAAGCGAAGAAAGATAGTACGTGATGAGCAGGAGAAGCTGACAGGAGAGCACGAGATCATTGATGACAGCTTCATCTCTCCGTCTGGTCTCCCCATTTTCATCGTTGCGAAGAAGTTTGATTTTTTCCATCCCGTCCGCCGAGCAGCTCGGTTCTCGCTCCTCGGTCCTTTCCTAGCGTGAGGTTTCTTGCTTTTGGAGAACAAGACGACGATAATGCAGACTTCGCCGCTCACATCGTTCGTAAAGATGTAATATGCCGAAGCGTCGTCTCATGATATCATTCTTCTTGGTAAGGCCATGAACAGAATGATACTTCGTGGATGTACCTTAAACGAACTGAAATACCTTATTCGCCTGAAGTCACCAATAGCAGTGGGGACAAGGCAAGAATCGAAATAACTGGTGACATTTAGGGGTGAAACTATGCAACCCTACGTCAACCCACGCCCATTAAACAATGCAACGTTAAGGTTAACATGGCATGCGTTTATCCTCGCTACCTCAGTGTCAAAATGATGGAACGCATAAGACACATCCGCTGGGAATAGCTTGTGCAGAGTTGTGCTGTGTTCGGATGGTTGCCGACTTGGTTACTAAACTTGGAACTGTACTGTAGTTTGTCTCCACTGATCGTCAGAACATTTATGGGATATGGCGACATTCCGATGGGATGGTGTGTGACAGTGCCAGAATCATCTGATTTATTTGGGACGAGTCGACTGCAGAGCAAGAAGGAATTGTGCCAGTTCAGGGGCTTGGTTTTTCATACGGATGTACTCCGGCCCGGACGAAAAGTACTTTGACCCTTCCTTGAGGCACACTGAAAATGATTGTTCACTGACAGAGCACACGGAATGGCAAAAGAAACTTGATTTTTCTTAACTTGATTCCACTCGGTAACGGTCGACCCACGTCAGCATTTAGGCTTTGAGACCCCTTTACAGCGTATTCACAGGCTCGTAAGATTTGAAGCTGTTTCAAGTACTCTTCGCGATGTCATTCAACAAAAAGAGAGATGTAGTCGGAAACCGAACGAGACAAGTTTAGCAAGTAGCGAATGACAGGAGGCGGGAATGTAAGCAGCAGTGACAACCTACAAGAAAGACAGTGGATGAAGAGAGGTGAAGTTAAGCTTTGTGGAAACGTTTTCTGTGTCGGGTTTCGATTAGGGGGGACGCCTCGCGGAGGGGAGCTCAAGCCAGCTAGGCGGGGAGAAAACCTGGGAAAGCTTAACTTCGTGGAGATCGGGAGATCGTTGCACAAGGACCAGAGATGAATTACGAGTACGGTAAGGCTATGCCGCCGTTTTAGGTCTAATGATAGCAACAGCAATCGGCAGTTTCAGACAGGGGGGAGCGATGACCACTTGACGGAGAAATTTGCATTTGGAGCGAACATGGGATTGGGACGAAATGCTCCTATCTCGTCGGTGTGGCCGGTCCTGAGACAAGTTAAACGGCCTGAAGAGGCACAGTTCGATTCAACTTTTCGAGCATCAAACTCGAGCATATAAGGTTAATGTCATCGGACGAAAAGATCGCAAGACCTCCCCGAAAAGCTTGCATGTTGCGAAACTATTCGCCTGAGGATCACTCTTCACGGGGTCGCACACGAGACGAACGCAATTGTAAAAATAGGAGGTGGGAGGAGGGCAGTCGGTTAAGGAGCCGAGTCGTGAGGACGCGAAACCACATAGAGTTCAAAACGAGGTAGGAAACACTGCGAGGCAGACGGATATAGACATGGACTTGTAGGAGTAGTCCATATAGTGTAAACAGAGTGTAGAGATTATCGTGGGCCCTTTGTAGCAATGAAGGCGCTTCATGCTAAGTGAAGAGAATCTGGATATACTATAGCGTCGTCAACGGCAATCTATCTCTTATTGCACCAGGGCTCTCGAGCTGTGAGGCTTAATGGACTCCGGGGAGATCGCTCGGCAAAGTCAGCATTAGCCCTGGGAGAAGCAGCACGTAAACGATGCTTTTTCTTTCTACCTGCATCAGCGGATTGCACTCCTAGAATCTTACCAGTGACATCTCGATGTTTTGACATGTCGAGTGCCCGGAATGGCTTCTTCGGAGTGACATCTCATGCCTCCTCTGTGCAGGTGCTGCTCCGCTCACTCGATAGTGGTCCCGAGGGGCGACTCCTGGAGTTCGAATTGAGGCGGGGGAAACGTGCTTCCCGTGCGTGAGTCTGGTACGGGTGGTCGATGATGTTTGTTTCGTGGGGTCCAGAAAGCGTGAGGCAGTGACAATCCGGCGAGCCAGGACGCAGGAGCAGGGCCAATGGCCGTGCTGCAGGGTAAATTGAGGGGCGCGGAAGCTGCATGGCTGTTCGCCTGGCTGGGCTGGGTGGTGATCTCCAGCAATCAGCATAGTTCTGGCAGCATCCAGATTGAGTCTGTCGTCCAGGCAAGCTTTGCAGGCGGTGGGCAGCACTTTGTCCGTCCTCGCCTACTCGCGTCCTGTCTCTGCCAACCGGTGGTTCGTGCGAGATGTCACCGCGTATTGCAGATTGGCGGCCGTGGCTTTCGATGCTGCAGGGGGCCCTGGCAGCAGGTGCGCCTTCGCCGGAAACAGACAAGGCCAGCCGCGGCTTGGCATCATTTGGGAGATGCTGTTGTTTCATTTGCTTGGCATTGAGCCAGGCCTGTCCTGGATTCCACCAATGGCAGCGCATGTATTACCCATTACACAGTCTGACGGACGCGGCTTCCAAGCGGCCCACTCACCAACGACGTGTGTCTTGCCTGGGGGCTGTCGATATCGGCGCAGCAGCACCGGACGTGGAGAAACTGCAAGCCTGGATGCCAGAACGTGGACGACTGCGACCTGAAAACCAATGACCCCACGAATAGTAATGGCGACACCAGGCCCAGAGGTCTCGCCACGCAAGTAAACAGCCCACTGGTGCCATTTCAGCCCTCGGGTCTTGGCCAGGCTGCTGCCGTGTGTCCTGTACCTTTATCAGATTCTTCAAGACACGAGACCGTGGAAAACAGGAAGAGAGCGGGAGAGGCTCTGCACCACCAGCTGCCCTATCTTGGTCCAGCCACGGCGAGTGGGAAACCAGAACACGCTGCGGCTGTCTCTAGGTCTCCTAGACTCGACCCCCGCTACGAGCAGCTCAAGGGATACGCATCCGGGTGACGAGGGCAGCTTTGAGTCTGAGGTTCGACCAGGTTGTGACGAGCGAGAACTGAAGGAGATCCCCCTTGGTCTCCCCTCCCCCATCTGGATCGCACCATCTCGACCAGCAGTTAAAAAAAGAACCCCAGACTGCATGATTCACAGGAGCACGGCCATAAACCACGGTGACGGGTTGCGTGGGCGGTCTGCATCACCTGAAACTTTTGGATCTTACCATCAGCCTCCTCGGCTCTCAACCATATCGCATCTCCTGTCTTTTCTGACTCAGACAATCCTAAGAGATCTCGAGACCGTTGGCCCCCGGACGCCGCAGAATATTGCACAGGACGTCCCTATCCTGAACGCACTATTCCCATCTGGCCCATAAATTCTATACCGGATGGACATCCATCAGTACCGACTCCCCACATTGCGAAGATATCAACCAGGACGGCTTGGTTGCCTTTTCTAATCCATCATCTCTCTCTCCACTCCAGAATCGACCGAGAGAGAGTGCTTTTGTTGCCTCTGTTAGCCTATCAATTTCTATCACCTGTTCATTGACGTCTTCAAATCATCTCCTAGAGAAGACATAATCAGCGACATATCCTCAGTCACCGGCATCACTCTCTGCACTTCTTAGCAGACCAGATTACCGGACCGCGGTTTCTCGTCTGCTTACTTACCTCTTTTGGGCCTCATTACTAAAACCCTCTTAGTCGAGCAACTTACTTCTTTCCGACAAGTGGCTCCTGTTCTAGCCCCTGCTAGATATATACATACCGGGACATTCTCACTGGTCAACACCTGCATACCCTAACCATCTTAACTTCTACCCCGATCCTAAGGGGAAGCCCATTTCCAACAAGGACATCAGATCTCATCGCAGCAAGCATTATCAGACGCCTGGCCGATGAAACGTCTGTCACTGACTTGGACTTGGTCATATCCTGCGTCCTGGAACTGTATCAGATATTGGATGGATCTTTCCAAACAAGCTATCTGATAAACATTTGGTAGACGCCGCTTATAATCTGGCGTCTCCCCATCTCATCTCCCTCAATCAGATCAGATACTGCACCTCGTCCCGAATCTTCCTAAGCTTGGCAACTAAGAATCAAGCTACCTTCAGCAATAACAACACCTTCCTCGACCCAACAAGACTACCCTATGTGCTGCGCACTTATTCAATATCCTGTGACTGGCTTTATGTCGGATTACCCTTTCAGCGCCATGTGTGACCGAGAATCATCATCGCCGCACCCGCGGAGAGACGATACTCTCCCATTGCGGACAGCACTGCCCAGCAGAGAACCATCGAAAGAAGATATTGAGCTTGCTCAACGCCTACTAGGCCAATCACAAGCAGCGAGAACCAACGAACAGACTGCCAAGGACAGCCCTTCTCCAACCTACGAGCTTCAAAGTCCAGGATCGAAAAGTCCATCCTCGGAAAGAATGCATCAATTCACACCCAGATCGCTCTCCGCAGAGAGAAGCCAACGGGAAGCATCCCAATCCTACTCATCAACTGCATCTCCCCCACCACAATCCGTTCCCAGCGGCCAGGTTTGCAGGTATGTTTGAACAATTTCCAGATAGAATGATTACTGATCGAACCAGCAACTGCGGAACTACCAGAACGCCATTATGGAGGAGGTCGCCACAGGGAGCTACAATTTGCAACGCATGTGGACTTTACTTGAAGGCACGAAATGCTTCCAGACCCACAAACTTGAAGCGCCCACCTTCCATTATCCCTCCCTCGTCAGGACAACGATCGCCAGAGCAGAGAAACTCTCCAGCAAGAACCCCCGTTGCGTCTTCAACCGGTGCTACCTACGTAGCTGCGGACCATACACCAGTTGGATCATGTCCAGGAGGTGGAAGGTGCAACGGTACGGGTGGAGCGGAAGGTTGCAGCGGATGCCCGGCATTCAACAACAGAGTCTCAAAGAGTGCCCATTTCACCATGTCCCAGGATAGACAACAAACAGGCCAACACCAGAACGACCAACCTACAGATGCTCCTTCACCAATAGACGTTGCTTCTCTAAGCATCCAAGCGCAGAACACGACAGTCGTCGTGGCTTGCCAGAATTGTGGGACTACCATTACTCCACTATGGAGAAGGGATGAGAGTGGTCATACGATTTGCAACGCCTGTGGTACGTATATTATGTTCCGAAACAAACTCGCCTCCATCCATGCTGACACTCCTTAGGCCTGTACTACAAACTCCACGGCGTGCACCGCCCCGTCACGATGAAGAAGTCCGTCATCAAGCGACGAAAACGAGTGGTCCCAGCAGTTCAGGGTACTCAAGCGTCGGGCATCGACGTCGCCAACAACTCTGTGGGCTCTCCTGAATCAGATCGTCATAGCCCCCCAGCCGAATCCCAGCGCGGATCCATTAACCCAGACGGCTCTGTAAATCTGGGGTTCCGCATGCGGAACGAAGCCGGCCGTGCTCTCCTCCCTGAGCCGGTTTCCTCCAATCGCGCTGCAAACCCAAAAGCACTCCCTAGCACCGACCTCACAGCCTACGCCTCCACAAGCACACAGCAAGCACACGAGCATCCGGAATCCTTGAGCAATGACAACCGTCTCCCGCCAATGGCCTCCTATCCCTCACCAACACAACGCCATTCCTCTCTCTCACCCAACTCCTTCCTCTCCCCTTCAAGAAAGCGTTCTTTCTCTGCAGCCGAGATTGAGCCCCCACACCCTTCCTTCTCCGACTCCACACATCCCAAGCGCCTCTCATCGATAAAGTCCATTCTCAACCCAGGAACCTTCTCAGATTCGGAGACCGACAGAGATAGGCAAAGTCCAGGACGGTATCCATGTGTCGGCAGCCCCTTGAGCAGCGGCTACGCGACCAGCCCTGCGAATAGCGCAGTTGGCAGCGCGTTGAATAGTGCGCGGGATGCCGCCAGCGAGAGTGAGCGCGCAAAACTTGAGAGACGCGAAATGCTGCAACGGGAAGCTGAGAAGATGCGCGAAGCGCTCAAGGCCAAGGAGCGCGAGCTAGCAGAGCTAGGAATGATGGAGTGACGCTTGCCAAGCTATATTTAAATGATTTATGTTCATGAACTGGGGTTGGGACTGGACTGGTAATGACCGGGCCTTGCGTTTTAGCGCGGATTGGATTGGATGTTTGCTTTCAAGGCATAGAATTGCGGGTTGGGATGGGATGGAATATCTCTTGGCGTTTTCTGGGATCGGCAAGATCAGACAATCTTCGCTTCTTTTCTCGGCAATACATTTTGAAACAGAGGTTTTGGGTAGGGAGAGGTACACAGGACTGTGTAGAAAAGAAGAGTGGAGGATAGCTATTGTATAGCTTGAAGAATGAAGTTTCAAGATAATCTGTTTCCATCTGATATTTGTGATACTTCTGGAACTATAATTTAGTTTGTCATATGCTGTTATCAATCCGTGGATCTCAAACAGAAACGCATTTTGCCCATTAACCTCTCCCGAGCCTTCAGTGAGACATATGTTTGGAGCCCTTCTCTCTCATACCTACGATTTGGCAAATTGAGCATAGGAAGAAGTGGCAATCTTAAACCTGAAATCACTGAAATAATAAATGGAGGGCGTTTCATACTTGCATAGCAGGAAGAGACTATGGTACAAACGCAAAGAAAAGCACGCTCTCTATCTTCATATCGTATCATCCATCCTCCACTTGCTTTCCATTCTTCTCCCGCAAATCTCAGCCAGACGCAATAAGTCCTAAAGCTTCAAGACCACCGTCCATGCTTCCAGAATCGCTTTCCCCTCAATTTCAAACACAATACAATCCTTCCGTATAAACCTCCACCTTCACTTCCAATCTGATATACACTCAAGAAAAAAGGAGGGCGAAAGGTTATAAAGGTACAGGTGGTTTAGGGAGAGATTTACACCTGCTCAGCACCCCACCCACCATCCGCCTCGCGCATGTTCTGCGGCGGCTCGATGGACGGGATGAACTCGAGGACCACGTACGCGACGCCGATGATGCCGATGACCGTCCCGAAGATGATGTCCATGGTGTTGTGCTCGAGGAGGATGGAGCCGCAGAAGATGTAGACTTTGGAGCGTCAGCAAGCAAGCACGCGAGATTTAAGGTATGTGTTTTGGGGATGGATGAGGGGAGAGAAAATAACAAGGGGAAGGGACGTACAAATTCCTCGGCCGATGAAAGAGAAGAGGAAGCTTGCATAGCGCGAGATCTGAGGCGGGATTTGGAACTCTAACAAGGCAACCGCTATTCATTGTTAGCTTTCACTTCTATACCAATTCTTGGAAGGGGAAGAGACTCACCAAGACCGAACAACAAAACGTAGATTCCAACAATGATGTCCGAGCTATAATCCAATTGTTAATGGCCTGGAGAGGGTATGGGGGCTGGCGCGACGAACAGGTAGTGATTCGGGAAGATGTGCCAGATTCCTCCCACGGCCATCAGCGCACCGACACCCAGATTCACAAGACGACTATCCCATTCCATCTCTATTAGCCATTGCTCTCGAGTCTTGCACATCGGAAGATGGCAGGCGCAATGGGAGGGCGCAACTTACAAGGCATCAGAAAAATCCATCGTGGACATCTCTCACGTTCGCGTTCTCGGAAAGGGGTCGCAAGATCTCGTTTCTATTACTAGGTACTGGAGAGGATTAGAAGATGCGGATTGAGATCGTTCGAGAGTTAGGTAGGAGGTGAAGGAGAGACGTTGAGGTTGAACGAAAACAGTCCCCTTTCGCAAGACGCTACGTAACGAAGAGCAAGCTGCACAGGCCACCAGCCAAGGAATTTCGGACAGGGGGCTGGCAAGCCTTCCCGTTTTTGGCTGAGGGACGACGACACTTCAACTTTACAGGAGAGAAGAGAGGATGGGACTTACGAATACAGCGTTTTTTTCAATATCGACGTTGTTGGTGGTGAGGATTTTGTCTGCTTGAAATGTGTGAGGAGGCAATTCCAGATTCGTGACCAGCCATGACGAGGTCAGAATCGTGTTGCCTAATCGGTCCACGCGTCTGAACCTCCAGAGATTGGAGGAAAAGTAATTGCCTGGGAGAGAAAGAAGGGACGTCGTCGCTGGCTCTAGGGACTTGTGGAAGATCCAAGGCTCCAGGACCGCTGGCGGTGGAGGTACTGCCTGTGGCGTTTCCTTTGAAGTGCTTTGCGGTGTAGCGGCGTTCCGAGAAGTACCAGGTGAAGTAGGAAATAACGAGGAGGCTGTGGTAGCTGATTGAGGTCATTAAGCAGCGAAGTATTAGGCCGTGTTCTGAGAGTCCTGCAAGCATTCTAGATTAGTCGTGTACTTTTGGAGCTGAAAGCGAGCTGGAAAGAGCGTACTTACGAAGAGCGATGTCCATCTTACTTGATTTTTTTGCCTTGTCTGTTTTGTTCTGTTATAATACCAATGAGCCTTCTCAAGTGAGAGATCTGTATGATGGCTAACTTGTCTTAGGTGTCTAATGGAGCTCCTGAACGAGTGTGGGAAGCGTTAGAGGAGGAGGTTCAATTTTTGAATTATACGGATGGATTTCATTGCTGCTATATACTTGCATTTAAGCTCTTAGCACTGAGTTGTCCCTGATTTGTTCCGAACTATTGCATTCACTGGGTTGAGTTTATCATATATTACTCCATTTGTGCAGATTTGGGTTGGCAAGAGGATTCTTCAGCCCTGGCTTGCTTGGCTTTACATTCTTATCTAGCAGAATGCTCAAGCAAAGCTGAGATCCTGAATCTGTGAACCTTCCACGGAAGTCTCCAAGTTTCACTGTCCTGTCTCTATGAGGACATTGAAATATAATTGCCTCTAATCGTCTAGAATTTCCGAAACACCTGGAGCCAAGGGTTCTCAAGGTAGAAGCTATCTGCTCCTATATTAGATCTTGGACGGTTGTGTTTCAGATGCGCTGTATGTTCCACAGCATTAGAGATTTCCCGCTGTCCATATAGCTCAATTATTGGCCAAGGAGGAACTCAGAGCTTTAAGGAGGAACAAAAGATCCGTGTGAATCCGCCGGACCTGAGATACCGAAGACGACCTCGAAGTACTCACCCACAACCAATGCTCTAAATGTTTCACTGAAATAAGATATTTTTCTGTCTTGTATGGCACTTCTCGTTTGTGGACTTCAACGAGCGGTTGACGCTGTATGATTGCGTTGTTCTGCTTATTCATAACATCGCATTCTGCGCCGAAACGGATACCGCCAACAGTTATCTATCTATCGTAATGAAATCTTCTTGCCTGGACCACCGCCCATAAAGGACTCTTAAGTGTGCATCGACGCCGGATTTTGGCCACTTAGGCGGTGGAGTTGGACTGTAGGAGCTTAGGATAATGTCGCAGCTGCTTGGGTTAGGACGGGGCTTAATGGAGACAATCTTGGAGAAGAGGATTCTTGGATCTGGATGTGGATCCGGATCTGAGCCAGGATCAGGAACAATGGACATTAACTAGTAACGCTTCGCTGGATTCTGTGGAAGAAGACAAATCTGGCCAGGACTTAACCCCACCTGAAGTCTTGGAGCGTCCTCCTTTACGCCGTGCTATGGACCGACGATGCTGTATGATTAATTTACTTTACGGATTGAAATTTAATCTGCCGCTCTGTGCTTCATTATTGTTTTGAGTCATTACTGCTTTCCATACTCAAAGACTCAATGCCTTCTGATACAACCGGCACCGCAACGCATATCCTTTCTTCATTTTTGACCTTTGAAGGTCTCCAACAGACTCTTGCTTGAGATCCAAATTCTCGATCTACTGTCTCCTCAATCCTAGATGGAAGGTCCAAAGGTCGCTTCCTGCTTCTATCGAACTCATGAGCCTCGACCTACGGTACGGAACACGAAGCCCGCCAAATTCTGAGCTAGCATACATCTTCTTTCCTATGTTCTATTTTGAAGGGCTTCGCACGTCATTCGGCTTCATATTTGAGGTCCATCTCCATACTCCCTCAACGAGGGTTCGAAGGTCATCTCACTACATCCTCCCAGCTTCATAGGGCTCGATCTTCGGTATGAAAGATCAAGTTCTCCGACATGAGCCTCTCCTCTGTTTCCAACATTCGATCTTGAGAAAGCTCACATATCGTTTTGCTTGAATATCGAGGATTACATACCTATGCCCCTTCGTCGAGGGTGCGAAGGTCACTCCTCTGCGCCTCTTCATCTTCATAGAAATCGATCTCTCACATGCGAGACAAAGCGCTTCTAAATCAACCTTGTTCCTCTTTCACATATTCGATCCTAATATTACTCCGAAGAGTCTGGATTGTGAACCTGAAATCTCCATTCCTCCAACTCTCACCTTTGATTGAGGGTGCGAAGGTGAGCCGCTGTCTCCAAGGTTGTCGCTTGTCAGGTCAGCGCGCTACCTCGCCGTCGCTCCTCGGAATAACTTCGCAACCTCGCAGCAAGGTTTTGTGGAGCCTCGTCTCTAATGGCCTTATGTGTTCCATTAACGAACTTTAAATTTAACATATGGCCTAGATGGCAGCACAACACAACCACTGGTAACAACGTTTGAGGGAACACACTGACTTCAAAACTTTCTACGTAGGAGCCCCCATGCATCTGGTGCCAGCATATGAGCCGGATCCTCCCGCCGCTCGCAGTGTTGGGTGTTTGGGCGGCAAAAAAAGTCTTCGAGACTTTTCTGAGCTCCTGTGAGGATAGCCTTCGGGCTACAGGGTGGCCTCGGGCGGATCCCGACAGCTGCATAAAGAAGCCGTTCAGTTTTGCCATTTAGATTGCAGCTTCAGTTTCTTGGAGCGTATTTTTTGTCTTTTAAATTTTTGAGGTTATTCACAAGCAAGGCGAGCCGATGGCGAGCCAACGCCGATGTACCATGCCAGCAAATTTTTGGGGCTTACAACCACAACAACATGCCATCCTAGGCTAATCATAATGTAGAAACCTCATTATTCTCATCTTTTCTTTTACTCTAAGCCACTTTCCCTCAAATATGCATGCGCGATGCTGGCTTGCTTATTTTATGACCACAGCTTCCCTTCAAGATATCTTCAGCATTCGTCTTCCAGTGTGCATCTCGGCCAACCTTTATCGATATCAATCTTCTCCTCAACAGGTAGCTATACCTACTCGCTGCTCTCTCTGGTTCTTTCTAGCTGCCTCCAAAAATTGACCTCGCCTACAATCTACTTCGCTATCTCATCAACAGCCATATCCAAGCTCGTATTAATCACCAAAACATAGCAACTTCTCTTCAAGGTGAGCTGCTTGGCCCTCCCCATATTCACACCTTCGCTGCAGCTCCATCCGATTTCAGTCTTCCTCGGCCTCTCTACATTAATCTTCAACTACGAATTTCGACTCTTCTCTTCCACACGTACAGCATGCTGGGCCTCGCATTCGGCAGCAACGCAAAGACACGATTCGGCTCAGATCGTTACCACCACGCATCCCACAAATTCTCTACCTTAATATTCGCCACTGCCTTCCTTCCTTCAACCATCATACATTCAAAGTCATTATCTTCCCTACAAACTCCCGATTATGATGCGCCATCAATGCGAGCTCGTCGTGGATGGGCGACGTGCTCTTCAGTGAGCCATCTACATATTTGCAGTACCCTTATCGACAAGGTGTTGCAAAGCTCGCGGATCCCAATGCTTATGACATGGAGACTTAGAAAGGGAGGATTGCAGATGGCCAGGGAAGGGACGGTTCCTCGGTGTAGTACCATAGCGAGCGCTTGCATTATAAAAGCATAACCTTCGAGCGCGCAGATCGAGATGCCGCAAGTAGCTGGCTCGAGAACGAAGCCGTGGGAGAAGCGTGTGCGAAGATGAGTGAGGTAGGTTCTATACTTGCATTAGTTGGCGTTGTAGGCAAGAAAAGCTGGAAACAGACAGTTGAGCGTCCACCATCGAGTGACCAACTCCAAAGACATGAGATTTATTGTACAGACTGGTTGATCCAGCCGAAGAGCTCTCAAGAAAGGTCGGCCTAGCTTGCTACATAGTCCTACAGCAGAAAATCGTTAAATTAGAACTCGGATCCTATTCACAACTCCTCTTGGATATTTCCTGCTATTTCCATAAGATCTCCCTCCAACGAAGCACATCACAGCTATCTAAGTATCTTATTCTCAAACCTCCACAAAACAAACATATCCGCCCTACAGCAAGAAGAATTCTGTCTCGAGTCATCCTCCGGTAGGTTCAAATCAGGATCATGCCAAGGAAACAACCACTTTCCGAGCCCTCACCCCCTTCTTACTAACCTCAAAGCCTTTATTCACAGCCTCCAACCCATGTCCAACAATGTCCGGCTCTGGCGCTGCAATATAACTTCCATCCTTCAGGGCATCGCCCAAGAAATCAACATAGACTGCCTTCCCAATGAGTGTATTGGCAAAGATCGTCCCCAACTTGATACCCCTAAGTTTGGACTTGACCCAATACTCAATCTGCTTAGAAAAGAAGTGCAATATCGTACGAGCAGTGACGAAGGTCTTCGGTGGTGGATCAGGCATCGGGTAGGTGGCCATGGAGATGAACTTGTCGCCGTGGCACTGACGTAGAATGTCGAAGCAAGCTTCGACGGCTCCTGTGCCCATAGTGAGCGCACCAGCTGTAGTCTTGCCTTTGAAAGCGCGAATAATATCTGGAACAACGGTCCTGCTTTTGTAATCGAAGACTTGGCTTGCACCAAGCTTTTTCATAAGCTCGAAATTCTGCGGAGACGACGTAGTGATGACTTCGTAGCCTGCTGCGACGGCGAGCTGGATTGCGGAGCAGCCGACGCTCGTCGCTCCACCCCATATGAGAACTGTTTTCCCCGTGGCTTTCGGACGGGGTATGGTAGGCAGTTGAAGAGCCAGTTGATCTTTCAAGAAGAGTCCACACGCTGCTGTGGATACTGCGAGTGGCAGAACGGCAGCTTGCTCGAAAGACAGTGTGGGAGGAATGGGAGAAGTCATGTGGTCGACGAGAACGGTATATAATTGGAAGGCTCCTTTCGTTGGGTCGTTGAACGCTTCGTCTACGCCGCATGCTTGGCTCACAACTCGATCTCCAACTTTGAAGCGCTTTACCGCACTCCCGACTTCTACTACTTCTCCGGCAACTTGAGGATGGGGGTTAGTCTTACATTTTCATAAACGTTCTGGGAGTGAGAGGAAAAATAGACTTACCGTCAGTTCCAAGGATAAAGGGGTCTTTAATCCACTTGAACATCATGCCACGGTTATCGGGTATCACCCAGTCAACTGGGTTTATGGCCACAGCTCCATTCTTGATGACGAGTTCTTGGGGGCCTGGTGGCGTGTATGGTGCAGATCCAACGCTGAGTGGAGTTGCGGGAGCACGTAGCCAAGCTGCTTTATTCTCCGGAGGCATCTTGAGGGCGATCTAGGTCTAGTCGAACGAGTGTAGTCGAACTCTATCAGCGAGTGTAACGAGTATCAAAGCAAGTGGTAGTAGGTATTTGCTTTATAGTGAAGTCTGCTTGGGATTAGGAGAGGCCGAGAAGTGTCTGGGAGCGAAGACATGGCGGAAGGTTTTAAAAAATCCAGGAAGCCGGACTCTATGTTACTCCATCATCACGGACAACGGGAACAAAGAAGTCCGGAGTCATTTTGATGATTCAAATGTCATACGTGCCTTTTTGATAGTCTTTTTTCTACGCGCCAGGTGGAAAGGTTGTTGTTCTACGAGCCAGGGTTAGCGTCGTTGAAATACGACAACAGGTTAGAGCTTCGCTTAAGAGAAGGGGCTCAAGGTACCTTATTCAAACGGCCATGACTTAAACCTAGTAATCCATTGTGATTGGGATTTCTCGAATAAAAAGGCAAAGCACTTCCGGAACTTGAGCTTCAACCCAAAAGTGGGCCAAAACAACAAAATTTGAAGGTCTTGGCTAGCAATGATTGGGGAAGTGCGCTGCAATCCTGCCCTTTGCAGCATATTTAAATTAACCAAACCCAATGTCATGTTATATATCTTTCGTGCTCCTTACTACAAGATAGCAATGGGTGGTCAAGCCGGACTTTGAAGGGCCAGTGCCTCGAGGTTTCCTCCTTATTTCTGATTGGCAAAATCTGGTGAATAGTACGTCCGCCAGATAATTCTGAAAGTATCCTTCGGCACTCGTCGCATAAGGCATATCCCATACGAGCACACTCCTGAAGCGCCAACAAGGTTAACGAAGCCGTTTCTTCGTTTGCCGACATTCCCACTTCCAAAAGTAAATGGAACTTCGAACGATACATAGGCAGAAATTCATCCTTAGCGAAGGATAGTAGCGGAGGGGTAATTTTAGCACCTGCTTTAACCAACTTCTCGATTGGTCCCCTATGCTCCCCTTTAGCAGCCCAATAAAGCGGAGTTTCTCCACAATGTGTCTCGACCTCCAAATCTGCACCATTATCCAGCAGATCCTGCAAAATCATTTGATTCTCCCTGGCAGCGTAGTGTAGTGCGGTTTCTCCGTCGTAATTCTGGGCATTTATATTTGCACCATGCTTTAGAAATAGCACTACCAATTTCTTCGACTCATACCATGCAGCCCAATGAAACGGTGTTTGCAGATGGTCGATCGTTGCTACTTCGACTTCGGCCCCTCTCGCGATCAGGAACTCGGCAACCCGTTCATGAGAGTGGAGAGCTGCGAGGTGGAGAGGGGTCACTCCTAGGTTATCTCTGGGACTCGCCTGAGCTTCAAACATAAACAGCTCCTGTACCATCGACAAGTTGCCTATTTCGGCAGCATGATGAAGCGGCGAATAGCCAAGATGGTCCTTGCCATTGGCATTTGCCCCATGATTCAGCAACAGGATTGCCACATTGTCATGGCCTTTAGTTATTGCCTTGTGAAGTGAAGGCTGGCGTGCCAAACCATTGGGGTCTATCCCCAAGGCTAGAAGTTCCTTGACAGCGTCAAATAGCCCCAGCGAGGACGCCCAGTATAACGGATCAGCAGTTCGCAGGACTGGCGGAGGAAAATTTGAGACTGAACCAATTGATGAAGTGAGAAGGTGGGTATAACGCCAGCTGGGCAATGCATCCCCTGAAAGTAACAGTCCGAGGACAAGGGGAGTTAGACGTTTTTGGTCGTCCAATGGTAACATGTTGATATGCTCGAACCAGCCATTTGAGGCATACATTAAGAGGGGAAATGTTTCCAGATCCTCGCGAGACGCTATTGACCCCTTCTCCGCCTTCAAGCTCGCATAGTGCAAGACGTATAACAGACAGCACTCGGCAATAAAGTAAAGGCCAGCAGGGTACGATATGGTGAAGTATTGTGCCGGGCTTGTTCGTATTCGATCTGAGATTAAATACTCCTTTACAGAGAAATGTGCCATGGTAACAGTCACCAACGTATCTTCTCCTCCACTATTCCGTGAGATAGACACAAGGCTAGAGAGAATTTGAAGAACGCTTTCCGGATCCGGGAATCGCTCTTCAGGGTCAAATGGAGGATCTGCTAGAGGCCTGACCACAATTGCTTCTGCGAGCTCCGTGAGCAGCAAGGGACGATTTGAGAAAGCCAGCCATAGCAAAGCGGACCTTGCTTCTTCTCGATACTCCTCATCTATATCCAAGAAAAGGCGGGAATATGTATCGTCCAATGTTTTTGGGAGGTCTCTAAGGGCTTTGCGAACCAAGCTTATTTTCAAGCATCGTTTCAAAGCTTCCAACTGGCAGAATACCCACCGAAACCTAGGCGGATGTCAGTAATATGTCTCGAAATGGCTTCGGGAACTTGCATTCCATTCGCTCCTTTTGTCAATGTCGTCTCAATCTCTTGCTTGATCTCGTCCGACCATTTTCTCAGTTTAGGATCTGTCGCAAGCACGCTGGAGATATGAGATTTGATATCCCACTCGACCCCAGAGCCTTCAAGAGATATTGGCTGACTTGTGAGCAATGGGCAAAGGTTATTTTCAATATCTGGTTCCCGCCGACTCGTGACAATGGTATGAAGATTGTGCAACGACATTGACTTGACTTTGGAGAGTACTGTCAGTAGAGAAGCTCGCCCTTCGCCTTTTGGGCATTCGTCTAAAGCATCGATGATGATGAAAGCGTGATCCAAACTCTGGATGACTTCACATAGAATTGCAGTGAGTTCATCTAGACCTGGTCGAAGACTTCCTTGATTGCAGCGGTCATAAAGCTGGCTTGTGTGTGCAGGGAAGGTGGTAAGACGGGTACATAGTTGAGCCACTAAAGATGACACGCACGCTATCACCTCCTGCTTTGCTATGGAATTGAAGTCAAAATAAAAGTATGCGACGGCATAATTAGGTTGCAGGTCTGAAAATTGTTGTAGATGTCGAATTATAGTTGAGCTGCAGAAATTTAGTCAAATTTATCTGTTAAAAAGATAGCCTAACCTCAAAATAGTCTTGCCACAGCCAGCTGAATTGTTAGTCCAAATTTTAAAGTTTGGGAGGAACAGCTCACGAATGCCATACAGCCAAAGGAACGAGTTTGGTGATGCTCTCCAATCCTTGAACTCGGCTCGATTTATCAGCCACTGCCCTGTTTCTGGCTGACACTTCCTGCACGAGGCATCAAAGTTGACAGAAGGGTCTGTAGTCGACAACCAACGGATGATGAGCTCTCGTTCTTTATCTGTTTTTTGAGCTTCGAGATGATTCTTGATGTCCGAAACGTCTTGGCTGATGGCTAGAGACAATGAACTGCATTCTGATCAGATAAAAACGAGGAGATGACGGGAGAGGAGACGAGAAGCAGACCCACGCTTGATCTGTACTTAAAGCCAGAATGAACGAAGACTTGTATCTTCCGATAGCAAGCAAGACCTGGTCAACTTCTTTGCTATGCAATGGCCACTTCAATGACCGCAGGGCAAGCGCCAACTTGCTCGCGCCTTCCCCAGGATCGAGCTTCGCTAATAATGCCGTCAATTCCACCCTGCATTGTTCCAAAGGCCCATCCTTCTGATTTACAATGCTGAGAGTACGCAAAGAGGAAGGCTGCGCTGCATGGGCTAGATCGGCCACATTGACCAGGATATCCTGGAGCGAATTGACCTCATTTCGAAGACGCTGGATATCCTTCCGGGCATCCTTGACATTCAAGTAGTATGTCCTGCAGAGATCAAATACTTGAGCAGAAATCTGGATTACTGCAATGACACTGGCAGCAGCACTAAGCCCGTCCATAAGTGCATCGTTATATCTGTTGATAGAGAAGACGGAGAATGAGAAGGACGCAGCCTTGTACGTTGTCATCGACCTCGCTTAAAAATTCCTGCAAGTGTCTAAAAATAGATCATGGAGACAACATAAGATAGAGGACTTTCTACACTCCAAAGTTCATGATATTTAAGAAATTTATGTCTCTACTAGGCCAAGTGTTTCATAAAATTTACGCTTCTGTTTTTCGATATCTAAAACATTCGCTTTTTCAGTCATTGAAAGCTACCATAAAAGGCCTAGCAATACCACCACAATGGACAGCAGGCGACGAAACCTCTACGTGTTGCCCAGAACTGATTTCTATCTTCAGTAATTCGAACACTCCTGGCGAGGACATTTAAACTGCTTTTTTTGTGAATCTTCTCCAATCAGCCTCGTCTCAGTACAATGACTAAACTTGAAACACGAGATCCAACTCCAATTGGTAGCCTTACCCCTCATACAACGGAGCAGTCAGCCCCGCCAGGCGATGAAGGTACAAGGAAAGCGAGCCTCGTGAAGTTTGACAAATATTGCTATTGTATACTTGACACACCATCTATCCATGCATATCAAGTTATCTCTTGTTTGAGCTGTTCGAGAAGTTTGGAACTGCACTAGCTTCGCATCTCTTCTGACTTCAATCTTGGACGAGGCTGAGGGATTGACATCCTCCTCCTTCGTGCCTCACCCAACTCTAATATACTGGCCCCGGCTTCCTTCGCAGCAACCTATTCCATACTAACCTCCCATGAAACTGTGCAAAATGTTCCCACTCCCATCTGCTTTTCCTCCCCAAAGCACTTATTAACAACCCCTCAGGGCAAAAGCGACGTGTACAATATGCTCCCGCACCTACATCCGCTCGTTCACGCGGCCCTCCAAACACTGCCCTGCGTGCCTCACCGCGCTCTCCATCCAAGTTCAAACCACCCAGACCCCGCCGCCCTACAACCCCAACCCCACCTTCTCGAAACAAGAGCAAACGCTCATCGCAAAAGCATTCTTCGACAGGCCGGCAGAGATGAATTTAAAGAGTAGGGAGATACGGTTTCCTGACGGGACGGTGGCGAGAGAGGAGTATAACACTAGTAATGGGGTGTGGAAGCTAGTTGAGGGAGTGTTTGAGTGGTGGAGTGGGGGCGTGAAAGTTGCTTAGGGGAATGAGGTGTGGTAATATTGCGGAAATGGAGTTTGGAGTTTCAAGGAAAGCAATAAACGGATATACTTCATATACCAATATATACGAATTTACGGTCCTTCGAAAGCACTGATGCAAATGAAATTGATATATGCATCGAGTGTCATGACTCCGTCCATATCCCCGAACGCCTGGGTATCCATTGATTTCCGTCAGAAAGTCATCACTCATAATCACTCTCATCCAGCCCGTCTAACTCGACGCCTCCCCTATTTCCATTGTCAAACCAGCCCCCAAAATCGAGCTTCATCAAGAGTCTATCAACCCTTCCTACTTTGGCAGGAATATATGCTCCTTCTTCTCCCAGAACCAGTTCAGCGAATCCGTTGTCCCAACCGTCTTTTTCATGATCGATATCACGCAGGCTCTTCACTAACTCTTCAATCGCGCTCTTGACTCGCTCTGCGATGACGATCAACTGCTCCTTGACATCCTTTTCTTCTTTATGGAAGTCTGAGAATGCGTCCACAACGCCTTCGTCAGCTTCCAAGTCCAGGGACTGCCAAATCGAATGCACTCGGTGCACAAGTGCTACCAGGTGATCAATTTGCTGAAGCAGATGATAGAGCGGGTTGGTGAATGAAGAATTGCTTAGAAGCAGGCTCGTTGCTAAGGCAGATAGGTATCTCCTGTGTGCGTCGGCAAGTGACTGCGGGTCATGCGTATGGGTGACAGTCGTAGTTGGTTCTCGTCCTACCTTCAGCCAGATATCTTCATCTTCATCTGCGAGACTCTTCGATGATGTAGGGCGCGAACGAGTCTCGCCTCCCAGCCAATTCTTGAAGCCAAGCCACGTTCCTTGGACTACTTCGCCTTGCAAATAAGCTTCAGTTTCGCCGAGAAAGAAGACTGCCGCGCTACTGGTAGCCCAAACTCTCCGCATAGCTTCCGATCTCTCCTTCATTCGTTCTCTTATGGTTAGGACTTTACTCCGACCTACTGTTGAACTTCCATATGGAGGTCCTGGAGGCGCTGGATGATCTCGCCGTAAGGAAGTGATCTTCCATAGATCCGTGAGACGAAGATGGGCTCTATGTATTGATAGAAGATATGCGTTGATACTAGAATAGCTTTGGACATCTGCGGGTGTAAGAAATAGATCCAGTGGTGACGGAATATGTAGTGTCAACGACACCGGAACTGACAGAAGCAGATTTCTAAATGGTGTAGAAGCAATTTTAGATACTGCTTGAAAGGATTCGCTTTTCGAAGGGGGCGTCGAGGTTCCCTTGATCAGAATCAGCTGTACCAGGTCTCTGGCAAGCTCGAGAAGTTCATCTTCGTCTTGATCCTCTACATTCTCGCCCTGTAGTGAACTCATCGCAGCCCATGTCCGAGCTAAAATTGCTGACACCTCGCCATCCTTGACAACGATATTCCCCAGGCCGTCGCGTTTCTCATATGCTAGATTGTCTGATCGCCGCCATCGAGATCGAATTTTGTCGTCTGCTTCACTGATCAAAGCTATTGCAAATTCGCCACGGCCTAGTAAGAAGAATTCCCGGAAAAGTGATAGAATCTCAATGACTCTGCTGAGGGGCAAGAGCTTCTGAAGAGTTGTTTGTGACAGTGATAGACGTATCGACGCGATTATTCGGGAGAAGTTCGCGCTGTTGAGGGGAAACTTCAGGGTTGATAGCTGTTGAAGATGAGACGAGAGGAGAGCCAGCTCAGGCGAGCTTGCACTAGATATGCCCTTGACACGGATATGGTTCAAGGACCGGCCAATGAACAGCAACGAAGATGCCGTGGAGCTTGAAACGAAAGCAGGTAGTAGCTCTCGTTTACTCTCATACTCCTAGAAAAGGTGAGTACTAGCTCCAGAAAGATATTTTTCGCTACATACCTGAATATCACCCTCAATAGTCTGGACAAAAAAGTCCTCCCTGCCAAAACTGGGTAGCCTTCCGTATAAAACCCAAGCAGAAACCTGCTTCAGCCATGCCGTTTCCGCAACCTTGACCAAGCTTAGTGCAGCCTCCTCGATGTCCATATATCCGGTTTGCATAGATTCACAAAGCCGATCAATGACCATAGCACCAGTGCATTTCTTCTCACCACCAATACCCTTCATCATGAATTCCACCACTTCCAGAAACCACTCCATTCTCCTGGTCCATCCCGAGAACTCTCCAACGATCGCCGTTAATGGGACAATATTATATGCGCCTACATTGCGTGCATCCTTCTTTAATATGCCATCTTCAACATCTAGAACTTTCCTCTGGAAAGCGGCAAGATGTGTAGATTTGATGGCTGCTGCAACTGCCTGGCAGATACTTGATTGATGAGAGGCAGCAATGGTAGATGTATGGGCTAAAAGCTTATGGTGAAGATCGCTTAGGTGGGCTATGGAGGAGAGGAGGGCTTTCTCTGGTGGGGAGAGGATCGAAGTTGGGGATGAGTGATCGGCGGTGAGGAGTGGGGAGGGGTGACCGGAGAGGGAGAGGAGAATTTCGTGGAGCATTTTGGATCGGGTCTGCAGTTTGTCAATAAATATTTTATTCAGCAGCTGGCCGGGGTACTAACTTTGTGCGTTCCCTTCGTGCCTTGATCTTATCGATGAGGTTTTGGGTTACCAAAATTAGGGCGCCGAAGAGCTCAAAGCGGCACATTGAATCATTGCATTGCCTTGAGATTGTATCTTGCACGTATCGTCATTTTCTGAGAGAAATCCGGGGCTCAAGGAATTGCTTGTTCGCAGATGAGGCCTCTAAGAGAGTTCGTCGCGTTTTCGGAAGACGCGTTCCTACCACGTGACGCGTCCTCTCAATCAACTTTCCAGATTTCGAGCCTCTCCTCTTCTTTCATCTCCAGTCAAATCCGAGAACTCACAAGTGAGAGGTCACAGAACAGTGAACAAGGAATTTAAACACTACGAGTACTATGAATAGAATTATTTCATCTCAAGCTTCAATCGTATTTCATCTTGCAGCAATATTGAGCTGAGCAGTAACTCACCGAGCTCAGAGTTGAGACTGGTCGACTTGCATCACACTGACGCCGAAATTTGTTGCCCTATAGTCCTCTGGATGGAAATAAAGTGCCTGGACATCGCTCTATATCGCTTGGCCACTTTTAAGGATGAATCGCATAAAGAGCACAGCCTGTTTTGGTTGTGCCCGAGCAATTGTTCAAAGCTTGTTCGTGAAGTCCAGCAAATCATTGTCTCAATCCTCTCTAGGACATTCAACCACCCTTTGGTTGTTTCCATGTTCAGAAATTGTTGTATTGTTCAGGTCGGTGAGGAATAGGCAGTTGCAAAAAGCAGTTGGGAACATAGGGTTCATTTCCTCTCATCCATCAATATCGTTGCGTGCTTGCTTCCTCCGCCCAAAGTTTAGCGCCCTGAAACATCAATTAGGACGCTATCAATCTCACCTCGGAATGTAGAGATCAAATTTACTCGAGGAGCATTTTTCATGGATTTTATTTGAGGTGAGTTGTCCAATAGTGAACTGCGCTTCTAACTATAGCTATTAAATTTACCGCCATAGTTGGATAAGTAGGAGCGAGATTTTCCGAAATTTCCGAAATTTAGCTACCGATTCACCTCTCAACCCGAGGCAATATTTAGTTAGAGCCACGAGGCGAAGTTTGAGCTTTTGCTCCATGTAACCTTTCTACCACAACATCACCCACCTAAGAAACGACTCCGCACCATTCACGATGGGAGGCGGTGAACTCTTTCCAAACATTGTCGGTGAGCCTCGCGGAGGAAGAGCGAACGAGTTCGACGTAGAAAGTCTTAGTCTCCCTCTCCGAGGAGTCGGGAACACTGTCGACAACATTGTTGCTAAGAAACTTGCTTCCACATTGGATGAAGGTGAAAAGTCCCTCGACGACTTTGCTGAACACCAGCACGGACTCGCAAAGACGGTGGCACTGCTCAATGAGTTTGATCAGAGTAATCTTGGTCCTATTCTTGAGCATGCTGATGAATTACACGAATCTGGTGGCATGATGAAACTTGACCCACATCATGGAGAAGCTGGTCGTGATTTTGATAAATTCACCAAAGAACATCTGGGACCTTCTGTAGACACACATACTCAAGCATCAAGTTCGGGGTTCCCAGCATTCACTCAGCATTCCTCATCAGCTGTTTCAACTTCCTCGACTTCATCTTCGGCGACTACCCTTCCCCAGCTACCCTCGACGCTTGCAGCTACTATCAGACAAAATGTCCCAGCTCACTCTCCTTATGGTGGCATGAGAAGCAAGGCTATGGTCAGTTCACATGGTGGAATCTATGCATGGACCCCTCCGTACGGCTTAGGCGACTCTCCTCATTGTGGCACCGGAAATGTTGCTATGGAAAATCCACACTGTGAAATTGGTTCAGCGTTCACCACTCTTCGCGCCCCAATCTACTCTCCTCAAGTGCCAATCCACCCTCCTCAAGCCCCAACCTACTCTCCTCAGGTCCCAGTCTACTCTCCTCAAATGCCAATCTACTCTCCTCAAGGCCCGACTTACTCTCCTCAAGCACCAGTCTACTCTCCTCAAATGCCAATCTACTCTCCTCAAGGCCCGACTTACTCTCCTCAGGTCCTAGTCTGCTCTCCTCAAGCCCCAACCTATTCTCCTCAGGTACCAGTCTACTCTCCCCACACCCCAATCTATTCTCCTCAGGCCCCGGCGTACTCTCCTCATTGTGCCACTGAAGCTAGAGATACTGGGTCGCCGTATTGTGGAACAGGGCTGAGTTTGCAGACCAACCAAAAAGATACAACGACTTTCTCGATGTGATGAAAGCGTTCAAGGCAGACTAACTAGACGCATTGGGCGTTATCAGACAAGTGCGTGTGATTTTTGGCCAAAAACCGGCTCTTCTGGCGGGGTTCAAGGTGTTTATGCCTCCGGGATTGCAAAACGCTTATTAGCTTTCAGAGAAAGTAGTTCATGGCAATGGCATTTATGAACAGAACATGATTCTTAGGAATATGGAGGAGTACTTTTGGGACTTATGGGCTCTACGTAAGAGGGAAAGTGTATTTCGCAAAGGTATGCCAAAAGGTCGGGACTTCGGATATCACAGCTCTCTTCTGTTCGTAGCCCTAGCATGGAGAAATCAAGTCCATTATCCATGAGCTACTCATTCACCAGTGAGATATTTCCGAGTAAAACGTTTTAATCAACATGATGGTATTGCTAAGCATATATAAAAGCAATCTCAGTGACCCAGAAGCATCTGCTTACAAGAAATAGGTTTAGATTCCTCAAAGGCGTGATGCTGTTTGAAATGTTTCCTCTTAAGTAAAAGGTGCCAATTCTGTACTCTGTCTAATCGTCTTACTAACTCTTGATTGAGCAAGCATCCAGCGGAAATACAACAAACTATCGTTTCATTACTTCCAAGTTTTATACCGCCTTGACTCAAGTAACGCAAACGTTGATAATAGTCTGGAAAAAGAAATTGCAGAGAAGCAGACTTGCAAGAATTATGAGGGTGTCAATGAGATTCAGTCAAAGGATAGCGAAGATGGGGAGACTTGCAAGCTGAACGAGCTTTGCTCCAAGGAATAAGATTGCAAGCTCAAGTGATTCCTCTGCCGAGAAGAAGATGTATGTGAAGAATGTAGAGGAAGAAGAAACCGAATGCAGGCTGCGTTATGCCATGCCTATTGCCATAGACCCATAAACCCATTACAAATTTACCTTTTTCTCCCAAAATTCCAATCATATCATCAGTCATCTAGTCTCATGCCTTAGAATCCATCTCCCCAACCTAACTTCAATCCCTATACTTCACATCCCCCTTGAAATCCTGCCCTGCCAAGCTCTCCCCAGGGCCAGGCCTATAAGGTGGCGGCGCCGGGCTCTCTCGCCCACCACTCATCTTAACATCATCCGTAAACCTGCCATCCCTCGCCTCTCTCTCCTTCCAATTCATATCATCCCTCTTCTCCTTTGGGTTATTATAAACACCCCCATCGCCACCACCAACCACCAGATCGCCGCCTCCACGCATCTTGCCAACCACCATACCCTTCGCCACGGATTTCACAATAGCTTTTCTCGAGACGCCTGTAGCATCGATATACACTAAGCCAACATTCTTGAATCCTCCGCCTAGGGATTTAGAGATCTCGCCTGCTTCCGGACCGTATTTATGCGTCACGACTGTCGTCGCGGCTGTGGAGGTAGAAGCAAGTATGTTCCGACCAGCTTGGTCGATACCATCAGCAATAGTTGAGAAAGCCATCATACTCTTATTGAGTAGTCCAGGCTTATAGTCCTCAAGCGGCTGGCCATCAGCTCCAATGCCTCTCTTGGCTCTCTGATCTGCTCCCTTCTTTGCCAGCGTTGCGCCGATATTCTGCGCGTACTTCTGCACTTGACCTACAGTCTTGGCGCTCAAACCTGCAGCGCCTTCGGAGAAGGTGTGCACTTTCCTGATCCGCGCATGCGTAGTGGGCGTGAAGGTCATGGGCTTAGAATTAGGCTTGCTTTTCTGTGTGAAGTTTTCGGCAGAGGTTTGCAGCGTCTTGGAGACGTAGCTGGAGGTGGTGACGATGAGGCGCGAGGCCATGGCGGCTTTGGAGACGAGGGTGCTGTTACGGTAGGCCGGGTGCATGGCCATTTCAAGATAGGCTGCGGAGGCGGGTGCGACGCCGATGTTCATAGAGCCATCAGAGGGGAGGGTGATCTCGACAGGGTCTGCGGGCGTTAGTGAGGGTTGGGTGGAGTGAGGAATTTGCATACCTTTGGACCCCGCCAGCATCGTGCTGTCTTCCACCACGTGGAACCCCTCTCCAAGTTCGCCCACAACACTCCCATTTTCCTCGTCGATGAGGACGATTTGACCCCCTGCGTGGGAGCTTGCGCTACCAGGGACATATGCCTCTCCTGGTTTGAAGGTAGAGGGATCATATGGGGGAATGACTGCCTTGCTTTTGGTCCTTCTTGACTTAGGGCGGGCGGATCTGGGCGGTGGTGCGCGCTCTAGAAATGCGGTGCATTGCGCCAAGATTGTCTCGAATGTGTCGATATCTTCTTGAGTTCCTTTCCCTTGGCCTATGCCTGGGAACTCGATTCTTGTGAATGCGCCATTGTCGTGGCCTATGTCCCATCTAGGAATCAGGTAACTGTCTGGCGGTTGGTGGTATATTTGTGTTGTTGCAGGAAGAGGGAGGTCAAGCTCGGGAGGAAGGTGAAGATGAAGATAGAAGTCTTCTTCTGGTGTCGCGGATTGGGTATCGGCATTAGAGAGGCTAGAGAGTGGTGAAGATGTCGGGACCATCAAGAGGGACAAGGTCTGTGGTCCAGCCGGCGTGAGACACTCTTCTTTGCCATTTTCGATATGGTATGCATTGATTCCATTGATGGCATACAAAAGCTTCGGATCCTGCTCAGGATTAGCCTTTTTCCCCATGAAGTTCAGATTGGGATCGGCCAGGCTTACATTGTGTCCCGAAGCCATGGTTGTTGGTCTCGTAAGCCGTCCGCACGAGTTGTTGGAGGGGCAATTGAATGAGAAAGAGGAGAAAGGCCGCAGTTACGAGATGGATTGCAAGCAAAAGAACAGGGAAGAGAAGAGGAAACAGGGCCACGGCGATCTTACCATCAGTGTGATGGGCCACTACTCGGCGGTTATCAAGGGTATCAGAATAGACTCTTAGGCGCTCAAACGATGTTGGCCAAGAGAAAAGAGCCAATGACGTACGCTGCGCGCAAGCCACCGGCGTGTAAGGTGTGGCTGTGCAAACTTTATCAGCACTGGATCTCAAACATGGTGGGGTCGAGACACCCCTGGGATGTGAGGCGAATATCGAAACTGGATTGCCAACAGCATGTGGCCGCCTCCAAGAGTTGTCATCCCTGACCAACATTTAGGGTTTGCTCCATTGCTTGACCTATTGCTCGAACTTGCGGAGATGGCGAGTAGTGCAACTGGCTACACAGCTCCCGAGGACTCGGTGAAGAGGAGAAATTCGAAAGTTGGAGTCGTACTTGTACCAAGAAGTACTTCTTACAGGACCCAACACATCTTGTACTTCCTTCCATTCTCGCGTTCAGGGGCATTCGGAAGATTTCCTGCTCAGAGACTCGAAATTTCCCTTCCAACAAGACCCGCGTCTGTGAGAGTTGATACATCATTCCACACTTCGCCATCCTAGCAGCGGAGGGGAGCTCAATGCATGCAAAACCCCTTTTGCTCCGTCAAGCAAACACGATTAGTAAATACAAGAACGTTTCAACCCATAGGACCTTTCTTTCGAGGAGGGTATGCAGCGCTTTTCTTTTTCGGAATCGAGGGCAGACTGCAGCAAGGAAAGCTGGCACTGAGGAATGTGACGGAATAAACCTAGTCCAAAAGGCTGCAGAGGTGTGAATGTCATGCATCCCCTCTGGCCATACAGTGAGATAATTGCTTCTCCAATAACGAGCACTGTTGCGGACAACAAAGCAACGGATGCTTGTGCTAATGTACACATGCTTCAGAGCAGTGTCACAGACGGAAAAGCCGTGCCTCTGGACCGAGGCCGAGAAAGTACTGCAGGAGGACTTCCGAAATGTCCTGGTCCCTGCCTGCGAGTCATGGCAGCGCCGCGAAACACGTCTAGATCGGTCCACACAGATGGTGCGCTTCTGCGAGGGTGCCGAAACTTAACGGGCGTCCCTATTAATATGTGGTAGCCGATCCCTATCGCCTCGCATCGTGACGGAGTGCATCGCCCTGGGGTGTAACTTGTGACCAGCCCTTACTAGCCGTCGACGCGGGTAATGGCGATGGTGGAGTTATTCCCGAGTCGTGCTAATCGGGAGATCCGAGAATCCTGAATCAATCAGTCACGCCTCTCTTTGCGCTTCGGCAGCCGGGCAACTGGAATCTCCGCGGTGCCTTAGCTGTCGCTGCGACGGCCATGCTTTATGGGCAAGCAAGTGGCAGAAGTGAGTGAAGAAGGGGATGGGACGAGAGGGAGGGTGAGGAGAGGAGAAGACTCTCCGCTCGCTGATCATGAAGGTCGCAAGCCGTGTGGTATCGACTACGGAGGTACCTTGAAGGGGTTACTTCACGGGATACCCGATGCGTAGTTCCTGAGTACTAGTACAAGGGAGCCGTGGACGGTGGATGCATCTTGAGTGCGTGCACCCTTGGACTTTTGATGTCGGGCCGCGGGGAGGCCCAATCGCAGGGGCGTGGAAGTACCGATGGAGCACTGGAAGCTCCATTCGCGACGCGGGCATGGGGGAGGAGCGGTAGGAGTTCCAACTGTCGAATTGTCCCAACTGCCCCCAACTGTCCAACTCTCCAACTGTCCCGCAGTCCAACGCCGCTGTCCAGGACTCAAGCAGCAGGCCAGAGCCGGACGTGCCCTGTCAGCCTGTCTGCCTGTCTGTGCCCGTTGCTGCCCCCCCCCAAAGGTATTCCAATCAGCCCGGGCTCTTCTCTTCCCGTGCCCCCAAAGCAGAGCTGGAGCATACAGGCACGGGCAGCGCGCACTGCGACTGGCGGGCTTCTCCATCACCAACTCCATCTCCTCATTCCCTTCCCCATCCTCATCCATCCCCCTTTCTCCCCCGACGAGCCGGCTAGCCAACTCGCACAGGCCAATTCGCCAGGTCAGCTCGCCAGGACCGCTCGCTCCCGCAACCTAGCCCGCATTTCAGTTCTGGCCTCCTCCTCCACCCGCGGCCCTCCCTATCCTGACTCTCTTAGTCCCTCTCCTGCCTGCCTGCTTGCTTGCTTGCTTGCTTGCTTGCACCTACCTGCGCTTGCAGACCACCACCACCACCACCACGCATTGCATTCCCGAATTCTCATCTACACAAACATTACCGGCCTGGCATTGCCTTGCCTTGCCTTGCAGAAATCGCTCTATCACCTGTGGACCCCAACCTGCGTGCGCGTGTCCAATCGTCCGTCGCTCTTGCGCAGTCGCAGACCAGACATCCGCTCTTGAGGTACCTCGTACGGCGAGGCGCATCACCGCATCCCGGTTGTCACACAAACATCACTCGCGCCGTGGTCGACACACCTTGTAGAGGCCCACCACTACCTTTCTCATCTGCTATCTGCTGCAGCGACCCAGTTTCTCAGCTACCAGCTACCAGCAATCTGATGGGAACGATCGCTCTCAGCGCCTCGATAGCAATCCGTCTGCCAGAACCATCTGCCATCCAGTCCCGGGTCTCATAAGACCCCCAACCGCCACGATTCCCTCCCCGCACTCTCTCGCCGCGATCCTTTCGCCTTCTGCTCCACCTGAAGACTCGACTGCAGGTGGTTCGCGCTCTTCGACACCCAAGCGCACTCACGCAGAGGCTTTCTCTCCCTCCGATCAGCCTTACCTTCATCCTGCTTCGCCCTCACACCACCACCGACCCAGTATTGCTTCAATCGGGGAGCCGAGCCCCGGTGCTCGGGGGCCGGATGACGGGAGTGCTGGAGGCATGAGAGGCGGGTTTGACGAAAAGAAGCCTCAAAAAATGGTCCGAAGCTCCATAGCTTGCGCGCGCTGTCGCAGGAGCAAGGTAAAATGTGAGTAGATTTTTCTATGCCTCAGTCGTTTGTGCAGAAGCCGACGGTGGTGGATCAATTGTTGTTATTCTTGGTGTGGTCGCAAGGCTAGCAAGTTGGGGCAGACTCTCTTGTAGCTTCGGATGATACCATAAGTCGTCTCATCCACCTCCTAAACAAAGCAAATTTATCTTCAATAATTATAGCTCCTAACAAATCTTCAGGTGTTAACAATGGGGTTCATTCTACATGCAAAGCCTGCGCCCAAAGCAACAGAGAGTGTACCTATCCTGTTGCAGGATCAACTCCCGCACCAAAACGATCCGATGCTTCAGTTGGAATAAAACAAGAAGGCGATAGCGGTGAAAGCAAGAAGCGTATCAGGAAATCCGAGGATATTGGCAGGAGGAACAGCTCGCGGGCAGGAGATGATGCGTTGGAATCTCCAATTCTGACGAAGAAAGTGTGGGATGAGCTCTATGAAATCTTCAAGCTTCACTTTTCGACGGAAATGCCCTTCCTTCACCCGCCCACTTTCAGAAATCGGATGCGCCAAGCAGCGTTTCCGCGTGATCCTTCAACTACAGCTGCGGATCTGGAAGAAGGGAGGGTGCTTTTGTTAGGCGTCCTGACGCTCACTGCAAGGTTTCATAAAGGCCTCGTTGCTCATCACTCTCCAACTCAGGAGGATCCGCTTGCTGCCAGCGAGTACTACGCTAATGCTTTGGCTATTGCCTTTGGACCAACAGTCCGTAATCTCACCAATCCATCCTTGGAGAGCATTCAAGCATTGCTGATGCTTGGACTTTATGAATGGGGCCAGACGAGAGGACTCAGTGCCTGGTTGTACATTGGAATTGCTGTCAGATTGGCACAGTCAATGGGGCTAACATACGAAGACGATCTCAAAGATTTGGGCCCCAACCGTGCCACCAAAGAATCACATAGAGCAGGTGCACCCAAAACGTCCGCTTCCCCTCGAGAAGATGCTATCGATAAGGAGGTACGGAGGCGTACTCTTTGGAGCTGTTTTATCATGGACCGTATGCTTGCAGCGGGAAAGTACAGGCCTACGATGATGGCTGTGAATAATCTTCGGGTCCAGCTTCCGTGCTCAGACGATCAATTCTTGTTTGTCCACAATGTGCAAACGGGATTTTTGAACTCGGATTGGTTGAAGCCTATGTCTGCTGAGCAAATCTCATCCATCAACGACGATGGAGTGTTGAGTAGATACATTCGACTGGTCGAGATCTTTGGGAGACTTTCTGAGTGGAGCTATGCTGGCGGTCGAAGGACCGAAGAGCGCCCCCCTTGGGATGAGGCCACTGAATTCTTCAGGTTGCGTCATGAGTTGCAACAATTCCATGATGCCTTGCCATCAAATCTCACGTTGACGGAGGCCAATCTGTCTGCTCATATCGAAAAGCGGAATGCGACTACATATGCTTCTCTGCATACGCTCTATTCCCTTTGCCTCATCATGCTCCACCGGGAGTATATACCATTCATACCGCTTCGCTGCAACAAGCCTTCTGGTCCGTTGGATGAACCAACGTTTCCTCGATCAAAATTTGATATACCCGTTGGATTCTGGGAGGAAAGTGCCGATCAAATAATGAAAGCTTCTAGAGACATCATCGACATTGTCTCTACCTGCCAGGATAATGATTTCCTTCCGGAGTCACCTCAAATTGGCTTCGCAGTATGGCAAGCAGCCTTCGTCTGTGTTTATGCAACATATTTTCCCCAGATGGACGAGCAGCATCATCTAATTCCGAGGGACACTCTATCTCCAAGTCCCGATGTCAATGCCAATTCGAACAAAGGCCTCCCAGGACGGACCAAGCAGATTCTCAGCGACATGGTGCCACGACTGAGGATGGTGAAGAGATATCTCAAGTCCATTGACAAGATGAATATTTATTTCCATGATGTTCACCGTACCTATTGCGTCAAGTGGAGACGCAAGCCATACCCTGGTGGTGGGTTGGAACAATACAAGCAATTTGAGAAGGAGCTGAAGGAGTTCGGTGATTTGAGGGATCTTGACCAGACTATTGCATCAGATGGCTCCGACACGGTGAACGAGGCTCGTTCTCGAGCCAGCACCAATGATATCGCAGGAAGCAGTGTCAATGGAGAGGCAATGCAAGGAGTTGAGTCTGTGCCTCAGAGACCAAATGGCGCTTGGGCTGCTGTCAACGCCACAAGCCCTCCTGTCGAGGTGGACGAACGGCCAAGACACCCTCATGGACCTTACCCATATGGAATGCCTTACCAACAGTCTCCCAATCAAGCCTCCAATGCACCGTCTCTCTCCAATGGCGACTCAACTTCCGGACTCAACTCCCCTTACGGCAATGCTCAATCTCAACTACAACAGCACTATCAGACGAACCCCGCTCAGCAACATCCACAAGTCTCGAACTATGCATCCATGGCTCAACACACCATGGCTCCGCCAAACACACAACCCGACCCGAATGACAACGGCCTTTTCGAGACTTGGATTAAGCCCATAGAAAATATACGCATGAACCTCTTCGACAATTTCAATCAGCAGGGCGTCGAGCAAGGTTGGGATGGAGACCTTGACGCCAACTCAACGAACTATATGAATGCCGTTTTAGCCTACCAGCCCCAGGTTGCAACTGGCTGGTAGAATTAACAGCATTCGAGAGGAGATAAGCGTCAGAAAGATATTTTTTCTTTGAAAATCTCAGTCGAAAGGCGGTGTTTTGCGAGATTGGGGGCAAGGCGTTGTGTATTGTTTGAAGGAAGGTGGGAGAGGAGGAATGGGAGGGCACTTTGCTTGCATTTTCTGCAGGCGTGAAGGATGGGTCTGACGAGTTATGTCAGGTCAGGTCGGATTTCATGAGGGGTTTTCAATGATGACGGGATTGGGGCTCAAAAGGGATGACTCGCTTCGGGTGAAAAATACTCCCTTTTATGGAAGGAAGTAAAGATTGTTTGGTTTGATGGAGAGGTGTAGGTTGGAGTTAGTGTGAATGAAGACAGGTAAGGATGAGTGTCCGTTTACGTAGGTAGCATAGTAATCAAGTGCCTCGAGACTTCGAATACCCCGTGCTTGTTTTAACCGCATACTTGAGGACCCTAGTATGAACTAGTTTGAGCTCTCTTCCTTTTATGCCGTCACTGGCGGCAATTTATGAGTCTATGTCTGCTCTGAACATGCTTAACCCTCGCATGTTGTAACAAGTGTGTCGTCTTTCTTGTACCATGTTCACTCGAGAGAAATAACCCATTAGTCTGCCCTCTTTTCTATCCCTTCCTTCGAACAAAGGAAGCTCAACGTGACAACAAGAAAAGGGCGGCACTACTTCCACCACACTTTTCAGAGGGATCTTGGTTGTTAGCAGAGGCCAGCAAACAATGGTCTTGTAGACCAATCCTGAGTACCCATCGTCTTATCCGGTACTTCCTCGGTAACCGCCAAGACGGCCTCGAATCCGAGCCTTGAGATGCAAGGCCTGCTGGGCCTACGGACACGTGCATCATCTCAAACGATCTGGCTCCCGATCTCTTCCATCAAATAACCCACACATTGGAGCAAGAGCAAGCTTTCAATTGGCTCAGAACTACACGGATTCGATCTGGAGGGTGCATATCTCCGCACAAAGAGGGGTTCCACTTCCTTCTTTTAGCATGCAGAAAAACTTTAAATGGGTTGAAAGCAGGGTTCAACCACGTTAAGCATTTTCTTGCTCCTCTCAATCTTTCGTATCTTGAGTTTCCAGTCTTTCTTAAGACGGGAATGTTATGTTATATCTCTTTAAAAATTGCTCGATGTGGTCCGGCTGTGGTATGCGGGCCAGGGGTCCTTTCTAGCTCACCGCGCTCCCCCTTTCTCACGCGTTCCCAAATGGAGCTTCATTTCCTTCTTCGTTCGGAAGTCCTTCCTAGCAGGGAATGACTCCGGTGCGGACATTTTGCATTTGCTGCTGTGCAATGATAAATTGATCAATCCTCATCCAAGTAAACTTTGTGCAAGTGCTCGACGCGGCGCGCCTCTATCTCGGGATATGTTTTTGAACCACATATTTGGGCACGTTTCCAGGAGAGGTCGGTTTTGGGGATATAACCAAGCATTATGCCTGCAAGTAATACGGCATTGCTTTGGACAAACTCATTACTGCTGGTTTATATAAAGGTCTATGATTGTCTGGAACATTTCATATCCTTCCGCTCTCACATTCACTTATTTACTGTTTCATCAAGTTGAACTCCACATCAAATTCAATTTCACGCTCTTTTATCTTACTTTCTTGAAATTTTCAAATTGTTCTGCTTCCAAGTTACTCAATCTTATACGGCAATGTTGTCCTTCAACGCTGTGGCCATTGTGGCCTTTGCGTTGTCCTCACTTGTTGCAGCGGCTCCGACTCTCACCTCGCCAAATTCTGCAAACCTTGTGTCTCTTAGTGAGAGAGATGCTACTTCAACAGTCTCTGCAACTCCTGCTATCTTGCTGCCAATATCAAAAGCCAACTTCACGGTATCCTTCGGAAGTGCTCTCGAATCTCTAGCTAAACGTGACACGACAATCACGTCTACCCCCTCGACTAACGTCACGCTTCTCTATCAATCCAACGAAGTCAACCCTATCATTGCAGAAGTCAATGCCACTATGAAATATCCTTCCGTTTTGCTCGAAGATATTGAATCAATTAGTGCAGTCGATTGTTCAACAACTTCGGTAGACATCACCTTCAGCACCGAAGCCGGCTTCACCGAGACTTTAGCAGCATGGCCATCCTCTTCCTTCATCTTGTTCACCAACCACCTGAGAGACTGCGATGTTGACAACGAGCGCGGCCTTTACGTTGTCAGCAGCCTCGAGTTCGATAATGTAACGCTTACTGTCACCGCATCTACCACCCAGAGCAGCTTCGACGACAGCGCAGACGATATGTCTATTTCTTTCGTGCGAACCACCAGTGCAGCTTCAAAGCGCGATATCTCGTACTCCTTCAGCGCCTTTCCCCCAAGCTTCTCGCTCACTGATAGCCAAGACGTAACCTCCGAAGCGCTCTCAATCACTGTCTCAGACGCCTCCCTGAGCGGAGCCTTCGACTTGAGCGGACATGTCAAGTACAGCTTTCTCGAATTCAAGTTCACAAAAGCCTACCTCGACGTCGATCTCAGCGTTGCAACAGCCGCCAACATCGAAGTCGCCGCTACCGCTTCATACGACCAAGTCTGGTCATACTCGCCCGTTGACCTCTCCATTTCCGCTTTCAGCATTGCCGGCATATTGGACGTTGGCCCGATCCTGTCGTTCCAGCTTGGCGTCGAAGCCGCTGCGTCTGGGACCGTCGACATCTCGTCCGATCTCACGTTTACATTGAGCGAGGGCATTGCCCACCTCGACCTTCTGGATAGCAGCAACACCGTCACTTCCGGCTGGACCCCAGCCTTCACGCAACAGACCAACATCTCTGCCGCGATCGAGGCACAGGTCAACCCGTACGTTTCCGTAACCGCTGAGATTGGTATCAGCTTCCTTGGTGGGCTGCTCGACCTTTCGGCAGGCATCAATGCGAAGCCTGAGCTGCTCAATGTTTTCGATATCAATGGGCAGTTTGACATCAGCAATGATCTGAACATTATATTCCCTGTCTCCACGGAGGATACTTGTGAGAACTCGTTGTGGTATACCAGCGAGTTTGTCTTCACTGTGACCGGGTTCGTGACGCAGTTTTATTCTGTATCGTTGTATGAGGTGGAGGTGCCGATCTATGAGAGTGGGTGTTGGAGTTGGTTGGATGCTGTTATGAACAGCAGTAACTGATTCGGTGGCAAGATAGTCGCGTGAGATAATTAGAAGGGCTATGTAAAAGTAAAGGAGATCTGATGTAACGAAGTGATATAGCATAGATAGGCGCAGAGTTGAATAATTAATTGATATTTAACCAAAATCCTGTAAGTAAAGCTGCTAAGGCGGCCGCTAAGCAGGAGAGAATGCTTAAGGCTACTTACCGTAATAATGAGTTATAATAGTCAAAGAGAATAGAGTACTTGCTTGCTTTGATTTTCGTCCTGGAGTTGGAATAGAGACTGTCAAACTGGACTATCTTCACGGCTATATTACCGTTCTGTTGATCCTCGCGGTCCCAGCGAGGATGAAGGATGAGACTTTTTATATACTAGAAGCTTCCTCACTCGCAATATCGCGTCACTGACGCTAGGTCAATCCTCTTTCAATATTCAGGGAGATGGACAATCCCCCTTAATTTAACGAACACAAGTAAACGATAGCGGAAGAGAATTATGAGAGGATGGTTTATAAGCAGAATATAATAGAGACGTTAATTGCAATGTGCGATGCACGACGATGCTATGCGTAACTGTACCTCTCCCGTATACACTAATTCGACTCATAAACCTCACCCGGTCTCGCCCATGCACGCCTCACTCGCTTCACTCATCAAACACATCAAAAACCATCATTTTCCTTTCCTTCCCCTTTCTCGCCTAATATCCTCACACAACCTCACAACATCTCAAACCCATTACCGACCTCTTAATTCGTCCCACTCCATCCAACCCAGCTCCTCGGCATAACCCTCCAAATCTTTACCTCCCCACTGCGCAAGTCATCCAACTTAAAGCTCTCTAGCTTAACCTTCTTGCTCTCCCGTCCCTGCTCCCACGCCCTAACCTTCTTCTTTGTGCCGTCCCACTCCGCAACGACGCCCACATGATCCGGCTTGCCGACTTCCATGCTGTACTTTGCGTGCATTGGGCCGTGCTTGCCCTGGAACTTAGTATTGCGTAGCGTGATTATATCCCCAGGGCGGATCTCGTCATTCTGTTGTGTCGAGGCATTAGCCAGGTTGCCATATACGACAGCGCCGTAAGCGCGGGTGCCGACTGGTAACAAAGCGCCGCTGAGGGGTCTGAGCAGCTCTTGAATCAGACCTTGAGGCGTTCCGTCTCCGACGACGGTTTCTTTGCGTGAGGTTACAGCCTCGGAGATACGGCGGCCAAAATGCTCGTGTGCTTCTTCGAGCTGGTCTTGCCGTTGGCGGGACGGAGGTGGCTCATGTCGCTGCTCAAGCTTGATGTCTGATGGGTTCTGGGCATCGAATTGAGCAGTGACGATGGTTTGGGAATAATCTTGGAAGAGGACAGAGAGCTCTTTTGCGACTATTGTTTTGCTGCCTCGTTTGGATGCGGCCTCTTCAAACTCAAGCAGAATGTCCTTTCGATTTTGGAAGACTGGGGGAATCCCGCGTGGTTGTGTCCACCAGAATGAACTTGACCCGAGGTCAACATCATTGGCCACAAAGCCGGAATCCATAGACATTCTTCCGAGCTCAACCGATCTCCGTGCATTGTTCGTTCGGGAAGAACCGACATCAAGAGATTGGCGGGTAGCTGGAGTTGGTCTGCCTCCTGATGGTGGAGCATCACGAGGAGGCGGCGGAACTGAACGATCTTGTGGCGGCGAAGCAAATGTTCTGGGCGGTGAAGCTGAGTATAGATCCTCTTCGGTTCTCTCGATTTTAGGCGTCCCTCCTCCTGCAGCAGGCACGCCAGCAGTATACTTGAACGGGTCATACTCATCATCGTCGTTCTCCCACGGTGCTGGCATCTTGCTAGGCGGTGGAGGTGGTGGAGCAGTTCTTGGGACTTCCGCTGATTGCCTTGAATTAGGAGGTGGTTGCGAAGGCAAAGGAGGTGGGATTGCACGTGGAGCGGCGGATAGTGGGAGCGGCGGAGGTGCTGATAAAGGTGACATGACAGGCGATCGATCCTCTACGGCCTTCAACGCATCTTTGTGTGGCGCTGCCGAGGCAATATCAGTATCGTAATCACCCTCGTACTCGGTAACCTCTTCGTCGCTTTCCTCTTGAGCTGGCCGTGAAGGGGGTGGTGGAGCACGTTGATCACCCGTGGATGAGCGGCTAAGAGGTGCAGCAGCCGGAGGAGGTGGTGGTGGAGCTCGACTTTGCGGTTGAGGAGCTGGAGCTCCTGGAATTGGAGGGGGCAGTCGACTGGTACGCTTGTTGTTTAAACCCGGAGTGGTAGGGGAAACTGGAGAGGCTTGATCGGTTCCAAAGTAAGATGCCCGCCTAACATTGGGAGACTTTGGCGAACCTGGTCCTTCTGCTGGTCTCGGAGGTGCACGAGGGGCTTCAACTGTAGGAGTTGCCGTAATGATAGTTTGAGCACGCTCAGACATCTCATCATCCGATTCGGATCCAGCACTTGGAGACATCGGAGCAATAGGTCGAGCTTTCAAAATTAGCCTCATGAGCTGCAATAGGATCTCTTGCAGACTTACACTCTTTCGGCACAGGGGGCGGTGCTGGTCTTCCGCCTGGGACGGGAGGAGCACCTGCTTCTTGGGACGGAGCTATGACAATGTTAGCGAATTATTTCACTTGAAAGGAATGGACCTACCTGGTGGGGTGCCCCTTTCTTGCGGTACAACATCCTCGACATCCGCTAGCTCATCAGCAGGACGTGACCTTGAGATAGGGGTCTTCTCTTCTTCAAGTTCAAGTTGCCTGTTGAGCTCCTCGGGGCTTCGAACTCGAGAGAGACCAGGCATTGGAACAGGAGGCGCACGGGAAACTGGGGAAGTTTCTTCAGCTCCGTAGTCTCCGGTACGTTTATCACTGGACGTAGTTGACTTCTTCTTCTTTGGTGGTGCCCCAAGTCCAGGCATTGGCATACCGCCAGCAGGGCCAAACATCCCATGCATACCCATTCCACCGCTCATCTTCGCCATACGTGCTCTTAATTCTTCCTTTCGCCGCACCTCAGGATCAATGTCATCCTCTTCTTCTTCCTCATCCTCGTCTTCTTCTCCTTGAGGTTCCTCTTCTTCCAAAGCTCCCTCCTCTTCTCCAACGTCGGGTTCCCGAGCGGGTGGTACGGCAGAGCGAATGGGTATGGTTGGTGGTCGAGACCTTGGCTTCTCATCACTATCATCTCTTCCAGTCGACATATCTTCCACATCCTCGGTTGTATCGCCAGCCCCAGACATATCAGCTTCATTTCCGTCACCGAAAGACTTTCGGGGGTGGAGTCCAGGCGTCGTGATAGCGCCCCTTGAAGATTTACGTTTTCTTGGACCTTCACCCTCTTCTCTCACTGAATCCATTGAAGGTTTGGCAGCACTTTCTCCTGTGACATTCCTCTCCAATGGCGCTCCATCGCCCTCCTCACCCTCGGCGTGGCCGTGCGATTCAGTCCGCTTTTTGACTGGTCGCTTGGGCTTCTCCTTCTTCTGCGCCGCTTCTGCATGGCGACTTGCCTGTTCCATTTGCTGCTTTTGCAGCAAAGCAATCCTCTCCTTCAGACTTGTAGGCTTTGGCTGCTCTTCCTCTTCACCCTCATTAGATGTTGGGGCTAATCCGGCCCGTTCCGCCAATTCCTGATCTTCCTTCTCCCTTGCAGCTATCTCTGGGTCCTCCTCGCGCCTATAAATTTTCTGCGGAGGTGGAGCGCGCTCTACAGGTACGTAGGCATTTTTGCTAGGTGGTGGCGCAACGAACGGCTTCTTGATAAAGTTATTCGAACCTCCTGAACTAAATCCAACAGGCTTGAACGGTGCAGGCGGTGGAGCTGCTTTGTTAAACGCTGCGATACGATCTCGGAATGAACCACCACTTGGCTTGTCAGAAACAGGTGGGGGCTCAGGTTTTGAACTAGAAGCAGTCGGCTTAGCAGCTGGCAGTGGTGAGATTTCCGCTGGCCTCGAAGACGGTGGAGATGTAGCGGCTTGAGGCTTGGGAGCTGCCGGTGGTGGTTCTCGTGTAGCTGGAAGTTCATGAACTGGTTCGGGCTCGGGCTGCGGCTCTGGTTCTGCGTCCAGTTCATATGCTCTGGGGGAAGGCTCAGCTGGCAATTCGGCTTCCTTCTTTGGGCGATTTGTTCGAATTGGCCTTGGAGGAGCCGTAGGTTCGTATTTCTCCACGAAGTTCTTGGGAAAGATGCCCTCTTGCTTCACGCCCGAAGCATCCACGTAATTCCCCGCATACCAATCATCATCTTCCTCCTCAGTAACTGTGATTATCTGGCCGTTGGGAAAGTGAAGGTCGTCATCATGAGGGGAGGTATATTCGAATACGGCCTTGACCTTGAAAGGTGGATTTGACATCTTGGGGGTCTGTAGGAGCAAATTGTGTTTTGACAAGCTTGCTCGGCCTGCTGCCTATCGAGCTGTTCACGGAGACAGCCCGGAGGCAGGCCTGGCACTCGGCTTGATGGTATTCGTAGACTAAGGCCGTGTGCAACGGTACGCAATGCCACAGTATGTGCTGTCGTATAGGCTAGGGAAGCAGGAGTGCGATGTGTAGGAGAGCGGGGCGTTGTTGTGTATCTAAACGTGCTAGTCTACGTCAGCGCATGAATGGTGATGGGTGAAACGGCTTTTGTCAGACTGGACAATTATCCAGGTCCGTCAAATGCAAGAATTGCAGCAGCTTACCAGACGAAGCGTTCAGACGGCTTTCAGGTTCGAATTACAAAACCGCTCGCAAGTCTGAGAGAGCAAAGGAGCCTTGGCCGCATCACACAGCTCGGGACATAGGCGGTGGAGTTGCAGACGTTGTTCCGGGTGAAGTGGGACGCGGCGAAGAGGGCGAGCAGGGGTTGTCATCGCTTCTGCTGCCTCCGACTTTCCCGCATTATATCGAATGTTTGCCTCCGAGTTCAGTAATACATTAGAATTCGAATTGGCACCTCTGTGACCACGGCTCTTTCCTCGAGAGATGGTCACCGGCCATTCTACTGCACGGTAGCAGCCATGGCGACTGCCAAGCAGCCCAAGTCCATTCTCAAAAAAGCGTCTTACCCCGCCACCACATCATCGAAGGAGGATCGAGACCGCGAGGTTGCTCTGTACCATGCAAATCTTATACAGCAGCGCAAAGACATCGAGCTCAACATCCTTCTCTCCACAGAGACTCTCATCGATTATCCTCTCGCAAAAGCCCCCTACGATGCCTCAAATCCATCTTCCGCCGATGCAAAGGAATTCAAGCGGCTCCTCCGCCCTTTTCAACCAACCGATTACGATGAGTTGATCTACGAACGCAATATCAATGAGAAGTGTGGCTACACATTGTGTCCAAATCCTCGAGTGAAGGATGGCAGTGGGGGCAAATACAGGATTATCGGCACGAATGGCAAAGCTAAAGACTTCAAGGTTGTGGAGAAGGAAGAGCTAGAGAAGTGGTGCTCGGAGGCATGTGCCAAGAGGGCTTTATATGTGAGGGTGCAGTTGAGTGAGAGTCCGGCTTGGGAGAGGGAAGCTGCTGGATCGACGGTCAATATTGACCTTCTGGATGAGCCAAAGTCTGTGGACGGTGTCGTTGCTGAAAGCTTAGGTAAAATGAGTCTAGGGGGCAAAGAGGACAAGGAGGACAAGCAACACGATGCTGCAGATCTTGCGTTGGAAAGAGGCGACACTGGTATGGCTGCCAAGCATGGGTTAGTGGACGTGAAGATCCAGGAGAACGAGGTTCGGAGACCTGCTCAAGCTCCGTCGTTGGATGATCTAAATGGGAGGTTGGATACAATGCATTTGACTTTGGAAGGTCATACACCCGAGTTTGGAAGCCGAAGAGAGAGGCGTCATGCTGAAGAATTAGAGGACGATGATTATCCTGATACAGATTGGAGGATGTAGTCTGGAAATCCGGCGTTTACAGGTCTCGGTGAAATCGATAACTATGATACCCACACATACAGGAAGGTTTTCTTCAAGAAAGCTCTCAACCTCTGCAATAAACCCATTTGATCCTAAAGCCATACATTAAGTGTTTGAATCGTAGAGTAGGTTGAGAAGCCTCGTTGTCGCTCTGGAAATCTTCGTTATAGTTGGGAGAATTCGTACGCAGACTTAAATCCGGCAGAGGTTCACATAGCATGGCGGGAAAAATTGGCAATCAAGCGTCATCTCCAGAGGAGAATCAGCGACACCTTGGGTGGAAAATGTCTCACATTGACCTAGTATGCACAACCTGCCATGAATACGCCGTGTAGCAACCAGATCCGTGCTATTCCATCCATGCCCATCTCGCTGCAAATGCCTTAACTCTATGCTCGTGGAGGGCGGTCGTTGAATCTGCGGGGTCGCTCGACGGTCTGTTGTTGCGAGACTGGGACGACGTTCACTGGAATAGAATCGAACTGCGAAATTGTCAGACTCTGCCAAATCAAGTTGGTCGTTGAAACATACACCAAGACTCTTGAGGAGATCCTTTGTCTCGGTATCGACCTCCAATCCATTCTCGTTTTGAGTGAAGTCGAGAGCGGAAACTTCGGGGACGTATTGATCCTTTCGCTCACGCTCCTCTTCTTGGAGCTTGAAGGAGATACCACGGACAGGACCACGTTGAATACGCTTCATTAAATGCGTTGTGTAACCGGCAATCTTTAAAATTGTTAGAAATTGACCCGACTCTCTACATACTGTGCGCCCATACCTTGTTGCGGAGACGCTTCGAGGCAATGATAGCAATCTCATCGCAGATTCTCTTGTTGGTCTCGAAATCGAGGGTCAACTTCGGGTAGTATCGCTCAATGATAACCTTGGCGGACTTCTTGACGGTCTTGGTACGAACGCGACCCATGTTTGTGGTTGTGAGGGGTTGTCGAAATTGAAGTTGTCGATGTAGTCGGAATTTCTCAAAGATGCTGGTGTTGTGGGAGAGCTCGCTTATGGTGCCCTTGTTTAGTGTAGCTAATGCACGTGATTATACCTGTCTATCAAAGTTCACTCCCTTGCTTTATCAGGCTTCTTCAACCTCGAAAGCTATTGAGCGTCGATTGGGATCGCTTGGTCTGGATGATCCTCACCTCCCATGCTAACTTCTAGTCGCCACAACCCTTGTCAAGTGTCAAAGATCTCAGTGCAGGTTTCATAGCGTCGGAACATCGTCATATTTCTTGCGTGCTCCTCGACCTTCGAGCATCTAAACTCAATTCACCAAGTTATATTGAAGTAGGATCATCTAAAAGATATTTCTGTCTTAAATCGCTCTCTCACTTGCATCTTCCGCTCCGTTCTCAACTTTCGCCAACCCTCTCCCTATCTATTTTACGTATCTCCTCATAAACCTACACAGTCCTTGCAGCCTCTGAACCTCTCGAATTTCACAAGTACGTCTCTCAAACAAAGCGAACATCATGGGAGAAAGTTACGAGGAGATCCATCATAAGCGAGTCGAACTAGATTTCCAGACAGCTTTCATGGGACTGCCATGGAAAAAAAAAAATTTCATGATATAGGGCAAATCTCATTTGTGTGACAGACTTTACCGTAGCATTGATTACATCGCCCATGCCTGCTGACGAAGAGCGGGAAAAATTAAGTATGTGGTTAATAGTACGCGTGGAAAGATTCTTTAGTTCAGGGAAACGGTCTCAGCTGGAATCCTGGAAAGATGATCCTGTTCAGGCGGAACGAACCTTTCAACAGGATGAGCCCGAAGAGACTCGAGAAGACTTGGTGAGCAGGTCTACAAGGAGCCTGCTAAATACCGAGAGGCTGAGAAAATTCGGACTTTATGTCCGGCCCAAGTCTGCCTCGGAAGAAGCCTGTCGTGCTGCTTCGTGCATGCTGCAATTATTATTCGGCGAGGCTGCATATGTCTGAGTTGAGCAAGGCTCAACCTCAAGACTCATTTTGCGTAGTCGAAATGCTTTGCGCTTCATAGATTTTGTTTATTCGCAAGGATTTGAGAAACCAAATCCATCATTTGACACTGTGAGCGGATTAGTACGCTGTCGCTGCTTCCAGGATGCTTGATCCCCTCACGACCATCTCGCTGGCCGGCAACGTTGTTCAATTCGTGGACTTCAGCGGCAAAATCATATCGAAGACTCGAGAGCTGATCAAATCATCACATGGCTCGACGCAGGATGCCTACGATGCTGAAATTGTGGTTCGAGATCTGTCGAGACTTTCTGAAAAACTGAAGGATGGGGTTCGAGCTGCCGGCGCGGTCGCTCGGACAGACGATGACAAGGCATTAGAAGACCTGTGCAATGGGTGCATCGCCCTTTCAGGAAGGATGATTCAGCGTTTAGAAAAGCTAAAAGTGAGAGAAGGGACTGGGAAGCGACGAGCATTCCTCTATGCACTGAAAGGTGTTTGGTCGCAGAAAGACCTGGAGGCTGAGGAGGCTCGATTAGCCACATATCGAAGTCAGCTTGAATTCCACATTTTGACGTCTTTCAGGTTGGTTGCCATTAAACTTCCTTTGTTTTCTGGAGCCAGAACTACAAGTTTTAAAGTCAATCGCTGATATTCCAAAGGGCTAAATTCAACCTCGAGGCTATATCTACAGGACCTGGTATGTTAGAGGAAGATTCCCAACGTATGATATCAGCTCTAGTCGAGGGCCACAGGCTTTTCGAGGCATCAATCGAGGACCAAACCAATACGATTAAGGAACTGCACACAGAAGTCAAGGAAACCACCATCAAGGAACATGATAAGACCCGATCAGTATTTCTAGAAGCTGTTCGCGATCTGGATACGACTAGGATGACTTCACAAACCATCAAAACTGACCATTCCATCAATAAGGACCAAGAACTCGAGATCAGACGACAGGCGGAGAACCACATACTTCGCAGCCTGCGAACACAATCATTGTCGGAACGATACTATAGAATTGTGGAAGCCCATGCGTCCACTTTTGAATGGATATTGAGGACCCAGCTACGGAGGACCTCCCATGGAGTGACTTCGCAAAATGGTTGAAGTCAGGTCAGGGCATTTACTGGATTAATGGGAAAGCCGGGTCCGGAAAATCCACACTCATGAGATATGTTTATGATCATGAACGAACGAGAGGCCTTCTAAAAGATTGGTCTGGGGAAATTCCGCTCACAATCGCATCTTTTTTCTTTTGGAACAGCGGAACGCCAGATCAAAAATCCCAGAACGGACTATTGAGATGCCTTATATTTGAGCTGCTCTCTCGAAACAGGGACCTCATACCTGTCGTATTGCCAGATCAGTGGCATGATGAATATGTTGAGCCGATCGACTGGCAACAGGACTTCCACTGGACCCGCGATGTCCTCAGGCGAGCTTTTGACAATCTTCAAATTCAAGATCAGATTCGTATCTGCCTTTTCATCGATGGTCTCGACGAATATGAGAGTGATGAAGATAGGGCTTACGAGGATATCATTTTGTTCTTCACCAATCTGGCGAATTCTCCCAAGATTAAGATATGCCTGTCGAGCCGTCCTTGGCTTGTGTTCGAAGATGCATTTCGGCTCTCCTCAAGTCTAAAGCTCCAAGATCTGACTTCCAGTGACATAACACGATATGTCAATGACAAAATTAATGCTCACGAAAGAATGAGAGAGCTACGACTGATCCATCCCGAGAGCGCCAACGAATTGACTGTAGAAATTGTTACCAAGGCCTCCGGGGTCTTTCTCTGGGTTAAACTCGCCGTAAACTCACTTCTGGATGGCTTCACAAACCGGGATCGAATCTCTGACCTCCAGCGACGACTTCACGAACTTCCTGCCGATTTGGAAGGCTTTTACAAGCACATTCTTGTGAAGCACATTCCGCCGTTCTATCAGGAACAATCGTCACAATTATTTCAGATTGTACAAGCTAACGAAAATGGTTATAAGGCATTTCTTGCAAGCAGTGGTCGCAGCCGCCCGCCTCCACCACCCTTCTCATTAGGCCTCCTAACATTATCACTAGCAGAAGAAAAGAATGATTTGCCGATTGCGCACCAATCGAAACAGTTACTGACTCCAGAGGTCGTCTGGTACCGATGTAAGGAAATGGCGGCCAGGCTAAAAAGTCGATGTGGGGGCTTGTTAGAGGTCGATGGTTCCGGGTATATTCAATATCTTCATCGAACTGTGCGAGATTTCCTTTACCTTCCAGAAACACAAGCCCTACTTCTTTCTCACACCGAACAGTCATTCAACGCTGATGAAAGCTTGTTCAAGGCATGGGTTCACTACTTAAAATATGCAGAGCTCAAGAGTCATCAGCAATGGCTCCATATTAAGGGCCACCTCTATGTTTCAGGATTGGTGTTGAGTGCTCTTCAGCATGCTCATCTGGCAATGAAAGTAACTGGCGACTCCTATGTCCAAATTCTAGATGAGTTAGACAGTATTGTCGATCATTACTGCTCTTCGCCGGGAGGCACCTTGGACCAGTTGGGCGTGCGAACATCTGGAGCACACTGGGCAAACTTCATGGATATCTTTGATCGCCACTGTCCGACTGATACAGGTACGAAAACGAATCGAGACAACTTTCTCAGTCTTACGCTATCATTCGGTTTGACAGCATACGTGGGAGAGAAACTTAAAAAATGTGGAAACGAAGCATTCAGGAAGCCTGGCCGACCACTATTGGACTACCTCGCCTACCCACTTGCGCCAATACAATCCGATATGGTGTCTCTCCTCCTCAAGCATGGGGCTGATCCGAATGAGAGCTTTTCTGGATCCAGCACTTGGCAGTACATGCTCGAACACATTGATGATCTCGGCCATTCAAGTATGTGCCGTACTAAAGATTTCGTTGATTATCGCAAAGTATTGGCATGTACTTTGAACCTGTTTGCCGAAAACGGAGCTCACCCGAGCCTCCTCTGCGTGCATATCAAGAATCTCCGAAGCCGGGAAGAAGCACCGCAATATTTCGCATATTTCTCAACGCCTGCCATGATTTTCTCTCCAAGCGGATTATTCCCAAACGCTACCTTAGTCGATACGATCAAATCTCAGGGGGGTATAGAATTTATAGAAAGTTTCCAACTTCGATCTACCGATTGGGATGACGCTGAGGCAGAAGCCATGGAACTTAAACCCGAGGTCGCTCAGAGACTTCAAACAATTCTGAGGGTGCAGAGACAGAAGAGGGAGCCCCAAAAAAGGAACAAAAATTGGAGATCACGCCGAAAGAGACAATATCGAGGAAATCGGATGCCCTCATAGGCCTGTTGATCTCATGGAAGGGAGAATTTGCTACTAAAGGATAGATAAACCATACACGAATGCAGTTCTGCTGGCATTTGAAAAGTTGCCGGTCTCTCGATGCGAGATTTCAAGCTTACGAAAAGCAGACATTGTGAAAAGGGGCTACTAAGCGAGGTGCAGGCACGTGAAGTCCGTCAAGTGAAAGCCCATGCATGCCCTATCTAACACTAAGTATTTTACCAAAAATCAAATGATACTTGACCTTGACTTGAGCCATGCTTTTATCTTTAGCGGAGCAAATCCTCAGCCTTTGCCAAGCGGGTGTACGTGACTGGTTCTGGGCCGATCCAAGTTACTGCGTTTGAGCCATCCCTACGAAGCACAGGATCATCATAGTCGTGATCTCTTTGGCTCTCGGGAACGTCAAATCTTTTGAGAATATGCTTCCAGATGTTCGTCTTGCCTTTGATGCTCTCGGTTTCGACGGATGCATCCCCTGCTGCATGAGGTGTGGATGAAGCACCGGATGATGAAGCTTTGCCTTTCAAGCCCTGAAACAATTTGGTTGATGCAAGGCTGCCAACTGCAGTCTTTTTACCCTTCGAGCCTTCAGATTTAGCTGCAGCATGTCTTGCCTCATTTCTTGCAGCTGCTTCTTTGGCATGAGCTGCAAGAGCAGGATCTAAGGGAGCCAATCGTTGAAAAAGATATTCGTCACCGAGATCCAGTCCTGCCAGATCTAGCATTTCTCTTCGATAATCTTTCAAACATTGTTTGATCACCTCTGTATCAGAACTGAGACCTGTCAGCGGGAGAAATATCTTTTCACAATGAAAGACTAGTTATAAAAGTTTTGACTCACACTCCAGTTCCAGGGAAGTAATGGAATCTCTGATACTTTGTCGTACCTGAGCCTTTTACTGGCGGCTTGTATTCTATCAGACCTGATGGTGGTGCCATTCGGTAGTGGAATATAGCTTCGTTCTCGACTTGCACCTCGAGCTCTACCTCTATCGTCCCAGATTTGAGAATACCTGCCGGTCTTGTGATTTCGAAGGTCACGTGCGACACCGGCCAGAGGGCGATGAAATCGACGACGAGTGTGAATATATCGAGTAAGCAAGCACCAACTTGATAGCCCATTTCTGCATTGACGACAGTTATTCCCCATTGCTTTAGAATTGCTTCATATTGCCTGGAGTACGCAGGATCTTGGACATAAATCTTGAAGTCACCTTGTTGGGTTTCCTTCCATGTATCACGTATTGCTAACAATGCACCATGCTGATAATGATTCTTGACGGCGGAGCCGAAGTGAGGATCACGGGAAGGAGTGCTTATTTGTCCAAGGCCGAATGCCACAATTTTGGTGACCTTCTGTGCTTTGAATAGCTTTCTGGCAAGCTCTTTGATGCGCCTGCATAGCTCGCTCTTCTGAAAATTCTGAACATGTTGACGAAAGGTATTGGCAGAACGTTCGCATCTGGATTAGCAACCTTGCCTGCAATGACTGCGTCTCGCATCATAGGTGCTCGCAATCCTCCATGCTTAACAGGCTCGCTTTTATACATTGCCGCTATCTTTCTTTGGGCAGTGTTAGCCATAACTTGCATTCGGACATGAAGTTAAACTTACTCCAGATCTGGGTGGTCATTGAACTCTAAGCTTCTGGTCTTACCATAACGGCCAGTTTCTTTTGCTTCTCTTTTACACCGACGCCATATGCCCAGATCGCAAAATATCAATCCAGCGACGTAGGAGATAAGGTTGACCCGCTTGATTATTTCTAGATGATAGGCTGCCCTATTCTCAGGGTCAAGAAGCTCCCTCCATTTTAGTGGTTCTCGCCTGATTCCATATTCAGGAACCTTGACATCTAGGATACAGAAACCAACTCTGTCAATGCCCGGTCCCCAGCCTTTGGGATAATCATCGGACTCGGTTTGGATGGTTCGTGTGTATAGAGTGGGCTGAGCACCAATATAGGTTGTACGATTGTATCCATCCAGCGAAGGCTTTTCTGAAGGTTGCGCGTTGAGATCTCCTATGTTCATCTCATTTACATTCATTACATTTGTGGCGTAGTCTTGAAGCAGTGTGTTTATGCTTGCCCACATGTTTCTAATAGTTATGTGAGCGATGATCCACATTTTCTTACACTTCTGGATGCTCAGGAACATCGTGTGGAGTGATGAACTTACGTATCAGATGCTGGAACAATGACTTCTTTGCTATCGTGGTGCAAGGTGGTATCTTTGATTGGGGCGTCTATGTAATGCTCCTTGTCGAAAGGCGTCCCCCGAAGAATAGCTACTGGTCTGTCGATCTCTATGAACAGCGGGAACACAAAAGGTGGTATGTTGAAATCAACAATTAGAGTTTCTTTGTCAATCAAAGTGAAACCCATTTGGCAGCCAATGCTTCCATCAACAACAATCATGCCATATTCCTTGAGTACATCATAGTCTAATCGAGTATATGAAGGACCTTGGAGGAAAATTTCGATTTTCTTTTCCACAGCAGTATTTTCGGTTAACAAAACATCTCGGATAACCAATAAAGCTGCATGTTGATTTCGACACGTCTTGGAAATGTGATGTATTGGTTCGTAAGGAGGGCAAATACTACCAGCTCCAAATGCAATAATCTTGTTACATGTTCTTTTCGAGAGGGATTTGCTGAGAATTCGGCGCAGTTCAACACATAATTTGCTTTTTTGAAACTCGTTTCGAACATCATTGAAATTCTTTCGAACGGTTGCAGCGTCTGGGTTAAAGATACCGCGTTGTTCTTGATCTCGGGTTTCGCTTTGCGAGTGTGCCTCCGGAATGGGAAACATTTTGACTAATTCCCTAGTTTGAAAACATGAGTGAGTTACTTGTCTCATCTTGTGCAGAGCCGACTTACTGATTGGGGAATTCGACATATTTTGTTCGATTCTCGGAATACATACCTCTGCCTCGGGCGTCCTCGATGGCTTCGGTATAAGCAACATGGTCGATACCTGGTGGACAAACTGTCTGCGTGTAACAGTTGGCTCGTTTGATAATGGCCGCCTCTCTCTCAACTTTACTCAGCTTCTCAACTGCTTGCCAGTGGAGTGGCACTCGGTTGATTTCGCTGTATGATTTCTTCGGACCCACTCCTAAAGCTGGTTCCAAGAAGCTGAGTGCTCCGGAAGCTTGACCTTAGTGAGACTTTGAAGATGCAGCAGTACGTGTAGAAGTTTTTTGTGCTTGGCTTGGGCCTGGCTTGGCAACTTCGGTTTGGTGAGATCTTCCCGAGGACGATGATCCCGATGATGGTGGTGGGCGAAACGGAATTCCAGGTCCACGACTTGGTCTAGGCTGACCATCATCGCTTTGCTGAGACATTGAAGAGGAGGAGGAAGGAGGCCGAGGATGATGAGAGCTGGACATCGTGAATTTTTTCAGTACTCCGAGTAAGTCAGTGAAGTATTGTATGCGAGATATGATCTGTGCTAAGCTCTGCTTGCTGGAGTCTCCAAAGGGTACAAGAGTTGGAAGAATATGTTGATGTGGAGAAGGAAAAGTTTGGTTCTGAGAGAGAGAAATGGGGCTTAAGTAGATCTCTAGAGTGATTCAGAGCTCGCTGGTTCTCCTGAGCGAAACCACGAGACTCTTGGAACATTTACGCAAGGCAAAGACTTGTGAATATGCTTGACTGAACTTCTCAATGATTCAAAGGTATATGATTCAGAGCTAACTGAATTGCCAGAGCGAGGCCATGGCGAACTCGACACAACCATAGTTTGGTTGCCCAGGTCCCCTGCAAGAAAAAGATCTACAACAAGTAATTCAACAGCGCACCTTCATCGCCGTCAATGACCTTCCGCACTCCCTCTCCCTATCCATCCAGCGCCAAATTTGCCAAACGATCCGCCTCGCCATTGAACTCTCTCCTAACATGCCAAAACAACACCTTAACACCCATACTCTCCAACGCCTCAACTTCACTGATCAGCTCCTCAAAGTAGGGCCGGTTGACCACCTCGCCACCCTTTGCCGTCTTCCAGCCATTGACTTGCCACTTGAGAACCCAGTCTGTCATACCCTTAACCAGATACTCCGAGTCAGCCTTGATGACCACCGTAGCCAGAAAATTTCCCAGCTTCTCGTGAAATATCTCACTCGCAACCCTCAATCCACGCAAACCAGCTTGAAGCTCAGCGACTTGGTTGGTATAAACTTTTGGCAGCTTGCCAGAGTAGTTGTAAGAGGAGCCCTTGCCGACGAAAACACCGAAAGAAGAGCGCGGGGTGGTGTCCTTTCGACCGTTGGAGCGGCAGGCGCCGTCGACGGCGATGACGATCTCATCTATGTGGGCGTAGAAATTGAAGCAATGGGGGCAAGGAGGGCTGTCGGCGCAGGCGAGGACTGTCAAGTGTTTCGGTTCGAAGTTGTTAGTTTGGCGTTCGATGTCAGCAGGATCTGGGTTGGGACCGTAACGGTCCGTGATGTCAAAGAGGCGGGATGGATTCTCCAACGGAGGTCGACAGGAAGGATGATTGCCGCAAAGGCCCATGATGTCGCTTAGTGTGATGAGTCTAGACTTGGTTTGCTTAGGAGAATGAGGTGTAGGAGTGAGTGAAATGAATCTTGTGTTCAAGAGTCAAGATAGCGGTTGTGTTGTAGTGCGATTCGATGAAGACCGTGGAAATAGTTGACCAACTACCGGCGGTGGAATCTGCGGTGTTTAGACAGTCGTGAAACTCGAAGCTTCCCCCATTTATCGAAGATTGTGTCTGGTTGTGGAAAATTTATGCCAGGAAGGAACCTTGAGCATCAAGTTTCCTGCTCAACTAAATTTACACTGTAATCAAGTTCAAAGAAAGATAGCCACTTAAAGACGAAGAAACTTTACGAGAAATCACCAAATCTACTAGACCCAGAATCGGAGCTTCACACTTGCCCTTGCCTTTCTGGTTCTTTGTGGGTCTTGGAGTCTCGCTCCGGTGAGTCCCTTACAACTTGTAAGAACAAAAGAAAAAGTCTTTTAACGAGCACAACGAGAAGTCCCAAATGGGCTTGTAAAGTATGGTAATACATTGTCGTTTCTATACTACAACTATCTATCCGTTATGCAGCTGATATACAATTCTCCTTCATCATTGCTTGTCTATCAAATCTATTAAAGCCTGATTTGCATCCGCTTGGCTCGCAGGCGAAGCTGGAAAGTTCGGTCTCGGTGGCCCCTCTCCTCTATCACTCAGTCCATAATCCAACCCATAACCCCTTGAGTCTTCCTTCCTTGTAAGAGTAGAACCGATCCCGGTACTTTTAAACGACAGACCAACGTATTTAGGAGTCTGATCTGTGGTTCCCTCTAACACGGCAACCGCATCCGCATCCGCAACTTCCACATCCAACAGCACACGGCCTTTTGGATCAATCCTCGCGTGTTTGGGCTTAACGTAAACCTTACTGCCTCCCACTTTATCCGGCTCAATATGCTGGACACCAGGAATGACAGCTCTGCTGTTGTTCTTGATCCTAAAATCGTCTCTGAATCCTGCTCGACCAGGAACTTCTGTGACGAAACCACCAACTCCAAGAGTGGGTGCAAAACTGCCGACTGCTGCTCCTTTGGGCATGACGACACGGGCCTTGACCGGCACCTTGTTCTCTTGAGGACCAAACGCAGGATGGTTGTAGAGATACTGCGACGTACGGCTATATGCTAGGCCGGCAGAGGGATGTGTTCTAGGTGGTCCTGTCTCAGCGTACGGTGATTGAGAATCCATCAGATCGGTGCCTTTCGCCGTTTGAGGCTGAAGTTTGCTGCTAATAATGTCGAGTACGCGGTCAGCTAACTTAGCGTGAGGCGCTGGTGGTAAGTCGAGGAAAGACCGAATGAGCTTGTAGAGAGAGGTCTTTTCTGTGCGCAAGGTCTTGATATATTCGGTCAATTGCTCTTCCGTGAGATCGCTAGCTTCAATCGTCGCAGGTGCCTCCTCAGACTCGCCTGCTGCAGTTGCAATCCTTTTCGCTTCTTGCGTGAGAGCTTTTGCACATGCTGTCCGTATATATTCCTGGAATTCGAGCTTCCGTTTTCGAACCTCAGTGACGACGTATGTGTTGAATTGTCCTTCAGTCTGTCCAGCCAACCATGGCCCATTGAACTTCCATCTGTGTTCCTCCTTGCTCGACTGGCCGGCAGTTGTTGAGTCTAGTTCGTTGTCAAACACACTTCTCCGGGTAGCGCGGAGCTCGCCCTTCCGGGCAACTGGAACTGTGAGAGGCACGCCCATTTCCTGCCATTTCTGCAGCGACAATGCATGGTCTGTCGAGGAATTGAACTCGGTGATGTGCTCGAACGTATCAATTGCTTCGACTCGTATGAAAGGTGTGGATGTCTTCGTAGTCGATCGTAAAGGTAGGGGTCGTTTAAATCCCCAGTCACCTCTCGCCCGTGAGGACTGGGGCGTAGTGATGGTCTGGTGGATGGGGTGTGGAAGTGTTGCGGAATCGGAGGTGAAGATTGCTTGCGAAGAGAGGTCGCCCCCCGGCCGTGGTAAGGGAGGGGGTATTGAGAAGACCCTTGAAGCTCTTAGCAGAGCTCCACCAGGCGACATGCTTCGCGATGCCATCGTAGCCTTGTGTAAGTTGGGCGTTGGGGTTACGCCCGAATTGTGAGAGCTTGGGCAGAGATAGCAGTTGCAGCTCGACGCCCTCACATCTGCATCAAATTTGCGCCCAAGTTGCACTTTGAGCTCCCAATGTTCGCCCTGCCTTCGCCCGAGAGATCCTTGAGCTGAATTGAGGTGATTGCTAGCTCTAGACTTTGGGTCGACGTTGATAGAGTTCGCGATATTTTTTAGACTTGCGCTAGTGATCCTTGCAGAAAGCTGCACGTGACTAAGCCTCCTTTTTTGAACCCATTACGGAACTTGGATGATCATCGTAGCTAGTAAAACGCATCTCAGTTCTATAAATGGGCCCCACTGTGTGTCTTCTTTGCCGGGTCTGCTAGACTAAGCACAAGCCGCTTTTTAACACTTTCTTCCGGAATTTTCCTAATTGGTAAATCGACACAACCGTTCACTTTTCAGTAATATATTAAGGAAGAATAAAAATCATAGAGAGATTAATGCCCCAGGAGCTAGGGTCACTGATGCCTTTAATTCATTGTATTGATACATTGCCTTACTATTCATAAAGTAAGGGTTCCTTCTGGCGGTTTACTCTTCTTGCACATATTATGATTGATGAATGAGATAGCAAGTGATTCCGTAATGTACACATTAGAGCCAAATTGTTATTTACATTAAAACAGAATGTGTTCTTGCAGGTGATTGTATATGTATAAATTGTATCAGATTATATTCATCCGGTCTTTTAGAGTTTGTAGTTGGTGACAACACAAGTCTTACTGACAATGAATGAACACCAGTGGGAATCATTACTTGTCGCCTCAACTATCACAACGTTGTAGTCATGTGGATCTAATGCGTGATACTATTTGCAGGGTGATTGAGGCTCTAAAGAATGGGGGATTGGAGAACGAAACATAGAGGGAAAGGTGGAGGTAGGGGATTGTGTTGCCAGCGTGATAGGAAGCTACAGCGAATGGACACAAACCGATTTTTTTCAAATAGGCCCAGAGGGCAACCATAGCTTCCCTTTTAAAGTTTCAAGTTTGGCTTTTGACCATTTAATTCTCGCTGTGACGGGTAGCATTCGAAGTGCCATGTCCTCCCACTCCGTGCGAAATAAGAAGTAGTATCGTAACGTTGAATCAACCGAACTATCGTAATCTTGATATTTTGCTCGCACTAAGCCAGGGGGAACCGTACCAAGGCTCTCAGCGAGGAGTGGGGAAGTTTTGAAAGTCATCAAAAATAACATTTGCTCACTTGAACAAAGTCAAGAAGGGCGACTATTCCAGTACTAAGCGACCTCTAACTAGGCCTTCCGCAAACATCTAATACGCAGCGGCGTAAAAGCCTAGCCAGAATCCGACATGCAACAAAACATCTCGCCTACTTAGAACACCACTCCTACCAATAACTAACAAGGGAAGGGAGGCTGCGGCACAAGCCCTCCCTCCAAAAAGGGGAGGTGACTAATCACATGACTTTGCACGTGATACACACATACCTTCCTCACATCCCATCTACCTTCCCCATCCATCTTTCTTGCCGTCGCCAAGCCAGCTGACGCCTCCCTCCCTCCCTTCCAGCTCCGATCTTCCACATCTCACCCTCCTTCAAAATTTTCTTCGAGCATTTTCCAGAACGAAACATAGAACGACGCGCACAGTCAGCGTCGCAGTTTTCGGCTTAGCCGTCGGCTCCGAAAATTGTACCGAGGCCCTTAACAGAAGAAGCAACTCTTTCGTTGAGCTATTCCGTGATTTCCCTACTATCTCTATCCATACGGACGAATACTTACTTACAAAGCGGAATTCGGATTTACAGGATGGTAAGACTAATGGCGCGGTCGATCAAGCGGATCGTGCCGTGCCAAGTGCCAACGTGGTGCTATCGGGGAGGCGGATTTTGAAGGGCCGACCTCTACTCGATTTGAACAGCGATTGAGAACGAGATTCCCTATTTGGGAGGTTATGCGGGAGATGGATCGGGAATTGGGATTGTCAGCGCAGAATTGTAATGAGAGAGATATGACGTCGTTGTTGGCGTTGACGCGAGACTTGTCGTCCGATGCGAACATGCGACGTTCGAATTTATCCAAGTGAGAGGTAATCGGGACGTTCAGTCTCAGATAACTGCGTGCTGTCTGTACCGCTGTTCCACGAATTGCACGTCATCGTACTGATAAGTAACAATGCACAGCATCGCCGTTTCCCGCGTTATATCAGGTGATTCCAGGAGAATTACCTCCTTCGCGACGATGAATGGTTACATAAACTTGCCAATGATGATCTCTCATTCTGATGACGACTTGGACTTCCGGTGTCGGGTGAGAGTATGTGGGGTGCAAATCGAGTAATTGAATTAGATGATGAGTCCACTTTAGCAAAACACTGCTGCGCAAACTACGTGGGAGGTTTCTTGTTGGCATCTGAACTTCCAAACGAGGTTGGGCAGCGACTAAGGCTGTTCTCAGCCGACTCGAGTGGTGAGCGAGCATCTTATCCGTCGGAAGGATCAGGAACACGACCTGATCCAAAAATTCTCGAAGGCTGCCTACTTAAGGAAGCTCCAGCCAGCCCCCATCACGTGTGGGGGTGAGTTTGAAGCATGAAACATGTTCGAGATAGATGAAATTTCTTCTTGAAAAGTTTTTCTCTGGGGAATGCCTGCCTGCCTGTGAGCAAAAACTGGAGATGATCACTGCACCCCGCGGAGTGGGCTGGTGGGCTGCACCACATCTGTACTGCCTTGCAGTCCACTGCATGCGGAGTATGGCGAACCACGACAGCCGCTGAAGAGCGTGCCGATGGCCGGAAAATGGCGTTTTACGGCCACTCAATGGGCCTTTCAGGGCGCACCCAAGGACTGGTTCACGGTAGAACAAGGCAATTGTCGGGATTCCATTGGAATCTGGCTGCCTTTGGGTCGGGTAAGACAGTCTGGCTTGTTGCGGCACACGACTCGCTGGGATTGCAAGAATCGCTTGAAGCTGCTTCGAAGTTGGGCATCGATTGAAATTCAATTTGGCATTGACTATTGAGATGCCCACGCCTTGCAACAGTTACAGGCTGAGTTGAAGCATAGCACCGGGCGAGGCTTTCGAGGAAATCCTCCAAGGCAGGGCATTTTTCCAATGACAACACGTGCTGCTATAGGTGCGCGGTATAATGCTGCAGTGCCGATGGACGAATAACGGCTTGACAACGCTTCTTGCGCAGCAGGCAATATTCAACCTGCAGCCTCGCGAACCATACATAATGAAAGAGGCCTTCAATTCGCCGAGTTCTGCATTTCGCCCTGGAAAAGGCCACGAAGATGGCCAACATTAAGGTTGGCCTGGCCTTCCATGGGAGTGTTGGCAAGCAATCAACCTCGTGCGCAGCTGCATTGGGGCTTTTCCGCGCTGGTCAAATGCGGCGGAAGACCAGAAGAAATATAGCAGAAACACTTCGAGGAGAGGCGAAACATTTGTGAGGGACAAGACCTGAAAAAGAGAGAGCTCGATGAAAGACAGACACGTGGAGGTCCAAGACATGAAAAAGCTTGAGCAAACGACTGGATGTAACAAGCGCTTTGGAGCTGGTCACTCACCCCTCCTCAGAAAGTTGTGGTGGGGTAACAACCTATGAGATCTGAATCTCGATCTCACTCGAGTGATAGGTCGTGCAGACGGCGGTAAGCTGCATGTCATTGGCTATTCTTGGCCTCATGGAGGGTCACAGTCAGCGCTCGCATTTCGATCCATGGATACTGGTTATTCAGCTTTGAATGATGCTATTCGTGACGAGGCTGTTCCTGTGTTCCATCGGTGCCGACGGAAGTATGGATTTCTGGCTGACACGCGCAAGTGACGGTCAGATGTGAGCACTCACAGCGTTGGGCAGCACCAAGGCGTACCGGAGATGATTTGCAGTTGCTGATGTGCCCTGAAATCCATCCGTGACTGTTCTTTGGGGCTGGGTGACTGAATCGGACCTCTCATCGAAGAGAGAACGAAACACCGCGAGGAGTGTGTAGCTGGGGAGTACGTACCTCCGGCGCGCGGAGTGGAGATGTAGAAGAGTTACAGTCGCTTGCGATGGGGGTTTGTGCGATTGGAGTATGTCATGGTACCGTCCAAGGCATTTTTCCAGAGCGGATTCCTTGATCGACAGCCGTGCTGGGCTGGATGAAACCCTTTGCACCACCAGCCTTTCACACAGAATGGGCAAGAATGGGCAAGAATGAGCAAGAATGGGCACCCTGCTCCTATCGGCAAACCATGGCAGAAACTCTCCAGCCAACTGGTGAAGGCTCGGTACCCTCGATGCAAACGCTGCGGCTTGGCTTGGCTGACTAGGCGGACGAGGGAAGGAAGGGAAGGAGTTGCGTGGGCAAGGGCAAGGGCAAGGGCGAGGACGTAGGGCCGTAGGCAAAGGCTTGGGCATGGGGGCAACCTCTAAGCTCAAGCTTTCGCAGCGAGGTGTGGCAGGACGCAGTCTGTTGCAGTAGGCCTCCCCTCGCTCCGTGGAAGGTGTGGCTGCCCCTGTTCCGCACTTCGCCTCCCTGGACCGCCGCGGCCCAAATTGTGGGCGTCTGCCGACGCACAGCGAATGGGGCCGCCATGGCGAGAACCGGGTGCGCGAACCTGGGTGACTTGTGGGCCAACCTGCAAATACTCCATCGTCCCCCCCCATGCGCCATATACCACCCATACCTCCACCTCTGCTATCTAATCACTTCATGCCCTCTGTATAACATCCCACTCGACCGGAGACCACCAGCCTTACTCCCATTGATTCGATTTGCAACGCAGACATCCTCTTTGAGCATTAAATGCCACTTCATCCCTCGACCCTCCACGTTGATGTACTTGTACCAGTTATAACCTCCAATCATTCACACAACCATGTCAAGTTCAAACGCCGGAGTCAACCGCTGTTGAACGCTTGCTTTTATTAAAGACTTTTTAAAGACTTTGATCATTCACTTCTTGTCATATATACTCGACTCCCCAGCACAAACATCCAAACATCACCTCATGTTAATACATCCCACCTCTCAATAACATCCCAGCAACATACCAAGCTCAACATGCCTCAAGTAATACGCAGATACACGACCGATGTCGGTTCAAGGAGCACCAACTCGAGGCATAGCGATGACTCTCAGGACTCCTCAAGCACTGCACCGACCTCCCTACACAACAGCCCAAGACCGTCGATACAACACGCCGCCACAGAATACAAGCACGACCTTTCTCCTTCTGCAAGCCACTATCCTCGCTCGTCAACAGAGACATACGCCTCGACAGTAGCTTCCCAAGAAGATCTCTACGAAGAGCCAGACACCTACGATCCTGAGTATGAAGTACCCGAGTATCGAGAGGTCGTGGAGACCAGCCTACGGCCATCTAATCCTTCGGACTTCGCAGACTACTTCCCTTCAACGAAAAGGCTCTTCATCCGCCACGACAATACTACCTATGATGGGAACATGAATCTGCGAGTAGACACAGAAGATCGGAAGAAGCGTGCAGTGCAGCTATTCCACATGCGAATGCACGACTTAAAGAAGCGCGAGTTCTCCCTACGTCGATATGAGCGTCAGTCAGGTCGAGAGGTCTGCCATTCAAGCCGCAAATACACCAAGTCAGCCGCGGAAAAGAGACCAGCAGCCATAACTCGATCAGTGAGCAATGCTTTCGCAAGCATCGGCAAGCCATCTTTCAAGCGAACAAACTCCGGATTGTCACAACACAGTCACAGGAGCAAGAAGGAAATCAAGAGACAGGACAGTGGATATGGTTCCAACGAGGAAGATGACGACTTTGAAGACTATGAGAAGAAGTCCAAGTCCATCCCGATCCCATCCAACACAACCAAGCTCGAGTTTTCCAACTACGCTCAAGTAGATGTCAAGCGCCGTGGGGCTAAGTCATCCAAGCGCTATGAATTTGAGTACTGGGGCTACAAGTACACTTGGAGGCGAGTGAGCAAGAAGGACGGGGAAGGAAAGGAGGTGTCATACCACTTGTACAAGGGGGATGGCGATCATGCAGTGGCCCATATCGTCCCTGATTTACGATCTCCCTCCCAAGTTCGCGAAGGGAAGAGGAACGGTGAATGGGTGCCTCCATGCTCGATGTGGATCTCCGATCCGAGCGTCGTGGAGGCAGTGACTGATGTTGCCGAGTAAGTTACTCATCTAGCTCAACCCTCATCACATCTAACAATTCCAGTGTCATCGTCGCAACTGGCCTCATCGCCCTGATTGATGACTGCATCAAGAGCCACTTCCACCCCAGAACCAAGCACACCCACTCAGTGAGCGTGCCCCTCACACCTCTGAAGTACGAAGTCGAGTTCGTGTCTCCCAAAGCCATGGTCGACCTCTTCAAGCGTCGCAACTCAAGTAGCTCTCAAAAAGACCGAGACCAGCGAGGCTCACCTCTCCGATATGCGAATCCGGTCGAAGCCTACTAGGCTTCAGATATCGACAGCATACAGCACGGCGCAGCGCCGGAAATCACGTTTTTGCATCACATCACGTCACGTCACAGGACTTGCGATGCAAGGAAACTCATATACGTTAGTCAATACATCACATGTATTGCAAGATAGGCATTTGGGATCATGATATAGCATTGGCATTTGCATGGAACAGGCGTTTACATGGTTGGGATATATATCACAGAGACGAATTCTCTATTGATGACTCGACTCAGCTCGGCTCAATCCGAGCATGATTTGATGAGGATTTCTATGACAAAGCTCTCGGGTCTTTCTACCTTGTTCTTATTACATATCTTGTATATCCATTTTTAATGAGCTTAATGACTCTGACATAACATTACATTGCTCCATCCCTCAATACTGCTATAGTTATGACTTCTTTCCCATGCAGAACGATCTACTTCTGCTCAGTGGCGATACAGATAACAGCAGCATTATCCTATCCTCCATTGGATATTATAAAAAGTCCCGTGACTTCCGAACCTGCCGCCAAGTGGCAATCCGAGACGCAGCACCAACGTGGCAGGGCCACGACGAAAAAGGCGCAGTCGCCAACGGAGCAGAGGAACACAAACCAAAGTCAGACGATCAACATAGTGTTGTGTTAGTCTGTGCCGTTCATGAGTCTTACTCGCTACAGTATAGTATCTCGAGACGACCCGGCTCGCGAGCCCGCTGTGCCGGGATAGGGGCTGTGCTTCGTTTGCCCAAAAAGCGGTAGGCGAGGTGATTTACTGCCGGGTTGGGCTGGGTTGTTATCTCGCCACAACTTCCTCATCTTGGATTATCTGAGAGGTCTCACTCCTAGTAGTATGTTATTCTCTTCCCTGCTCGAGACGACGCGGCTCGCTAACTCGTTTTGCTAGAAAAGGGCTGTGCTTCGTTGGACTATATCTAGAAAGTGGCAAGCGAGGCGAGGTGCGTGTTGTTGTTAGATTAGGGTTGATTGTCATGCAACTGCTTTTTATCCTTTCAATTCAGGCATTTAATTGATAAGTCTTCTCCTAAATTCTGACTCAGAGCAAGGACACGGATATTTCAGTTACTTTACAGGGCAGTATTAGTGTTGCAACAAGAGAGAGTCCTCGAGCCGTTGGTTTTATCAGCCTTCTCCCCACAACTTGGATGTCCAGGATGGTACGGAGACTACTCGCAAAATAGATACGGCAACTGTCAGGTAGCTGATCAATACAATAACTGGATTGTTGACCTTCCCAACGATTTCAAGAGTCTCGATTCATATCGAGTTTACTTAACGCCGAGTTACTCACTAGACAACAATTTCACAGCAGACTTGACATTATTTACCACCCAGCAATTATGGCTTCAAAGTGCGAGCTCAGAGACCGTTTGCATTCTTGGGAATGCTTCCCTCGAACTGGACCTGGAGTATGTGAATAACGTCCAGACTATAGGTAGCAGAATTTTAGAATTTGCCCCACTATACATGCCCATACCGGCTTTACCGGCCTCAGACACTATGCTCGAAACGAGTGTAAGTTTAGGGCTGACATCGCTCGATCTTGGTGTCTACGTTGCCATTTTCACCTCCTTGACCAACATATTGAGTGGAAATATAACTATGGCTTCAAGTTATGAACCGAATTCTTCTGGAGATCCTGATTCGGCCCCCTATTTATTCCTGGATATTGCAGAGGGTTCAAGCAAAGCATTGCAAACTGGGCTTATTGCTTGTCAGGACATGAAGCCGAGTTACTGGTTCGGCAATATCAAGCAATTATTTCATTCCAAATCCAGGTGAAATGGACGAACCCAAGCATACAGAAATCTTCGACCAGCCTCAATGGGAATGTCGGAACCGGACTCTGGTAGCAGCGATCAAGGATCTCTTTAACAACATAACTATAAGCATGCTATTAACGAATATGTCCTAAGCTGACAGGATCAGTCACCGAAACAACTGCTGACAGGCAAAGTGGCGCCATCAACCAAACAATCCCCGTAAAGCACTTCAACACTCGCAACATCTACCGATGTAACAGCCGAAATCTCATCATCTCATACGGAATAGCCATCTGTGCAACTTTCATAAGTATGTATTGCGTTTGGATTTGAAAGTGGAGTTTTAAACTTGCAAAGAAATGGGATATATACATGAGAAGAACCGATAGAGAAATATAAGCTACAAGCATTATAGAAAATTGGATGTATATACTGAGCATAGGAGCTGATTGTACATCGCTTTACATGGTATTTAGATGGAGACGAGTAGAACGAAGATCAGCACCTGGAGCATTTGATAGAGAAGGAGTGCTAAACATGTCAAAAGATGGTTGCACAGTCGCCTTTCTTCAAATTCTCTATGAAAATCATGATATTTAGTGTGGACTAAAGATGGTCGATCGGCTGATGAGAAAGCAGAGCACAAGTAACCTAGCGTCGCCCGAAAAGGGGCTCGCTTAACCATAATCACAGTTCGCCCTGCCCGCCGATAAGTAGCAAGACCGTAGTGGAGATCTTGATGATCGTCAACTGGGGTTGACGGAGCTGAGTGATATCGTGCACGACGAGGCTGCAATGTCGTATAGCTCATCCGAGAGCCTCATGCAGCCTGATTGGGGAAGAAAGAGTGGCACTTGACTCGAAGGCAAGGTACAGTACCAATAACTTCAAATCCCCACCTTCAGCCGAAATAGGAACCTCTCGACTCAAAACAATCTCAATTAAGTCTCGGCATCATTTATAGGTCGCACGGCATCAACTCCAAATCAGTCACCACCAAGTATACCAGTGAAAAATTGTTGAAATTATCAATACAAAAAGCTGCAACAGACTTCGAGGGTATCATAAACAAATCTTCTTCTTTACCTCTCGCCCCACTGAATCAAATGAAGCCTGCGCACCAATCAAAGAAATCTCCTGATAATCCAACATAGGGAACCCCGGCTTTTGATACAACTTATCGCGCTTTGCCCAACCAAAGAAAAGAACTAAACAAGAAAAGCGCTTAATCACTTCTTAGGCGTCTCCGGAACCTCCCAGATATCGACGTCCTTCTCCCTATTCTCTTCTTTCTTAGCCTCGCCATTAGCCCTCGATAGACCGAACGGAATAGTACTCGTGCTCGTGAAAACAGGCAGATCGGCTCGCTTCATTGTTGCTGGAGTGGATGTATTTGGCGGTAGCCATTTTAGAGGCTCTTGCTGGATCATTGATTCCGGTTGTGGACCTTCAGGTTGATAGTGTACGAATAGCTCTGATTTTGGAGCTGAACCTGATAAGGGCTGAGGTGCGGGTTTGGGCATGGGTGGTCCTTGTAGAAGTTCGGGGTAGGACGGAGCCGGCGGAGAGCTCGCAGGCAGAGGAACTTCGGCAGCTTGTTGGACGTGCGCAGGAAGATAATGTTGAGGAGTTACTGGCATCGGAGGAAGCATCTCGGTAGGTTGTAGTACTGGGGCTTGCACTGTAGGAAGCATCGCGGAAGCTTGTTGAGAGATGGCAATGGAAGATCCATTAGTTGATGGGGGTTGAGCGATTGGTGGAAGAATGCGAGTCTCCGCTGGACGGGGTTTAGGCTTGACAGCCACAGGTTTCGAAGCAGGCTTCGCTGCTTGCTTCGCCTGTTCCCTTGCCTCTCGTTGGGCCTTGGTAGTAAGGTTCAGCTTGATTTTCTTCATGCCAGACGTCAAGCTGTCGATGTCTGAGGTCTGAGAACTTGATGTCTCGGTTGAAGGAAGTATAATATCGCTGGAGGCCAGTTGGGGGACTGCTGTTGAGGTACTTCCCAAGACAATGGCACCGCCATCATTTAGCGGTGATTTCTTTCGCACCCGAGATGTCTTTGCTTCAGCACGAGGCTGAGCTGGAGCTCTAGTCTTCTTCACAACGACCGGAGGTATGGAGTGGCCGCGGGAGCTTAGTGAAGAATCTGGCCTAACAGTTTGTGAAGTGGCAGGTCGACTATAGGAAGGAACTCTGTTGGGAACAATTGGTATTGTTCCTTCTGACGTAGTAGATCCGGGGTTGGAAATGAGGCTGAGACGCCGGCTTGATTGATTCGTGGGTTTTGAATAGCTTGGCTCGGGCATAGGAGTTGTACTTCTAGAAATAGCCTGAAAGTATTGTCAGCATAATTCCCTTTACTCTTTGGCAACGAATCTCACCTTCTCGGCAGCGATTACAGCTGCACCTGCAACAGTCTTCCTACGATTGGTCTTTGCAACTGGCTTCTTCGCATCATCTTCATCCACAGTCTCCACTGACGGCTTAGCAGGCTTTCGTGTCCGCAATGCCATTCGTTGAGTAGGGTTTTCAGGCGGCTCCGATCCAGAATTTGAAGTCGGAGGCGTGATGATAGATTGTCGGTCTCGTCTAACACGCGTTGCCTCGGCTGACAGGTCCTCGGGCTTGCAACTCATGGTCTGCCTGTCAGTAGGTATGAGAAGCTTGCTCAGCTCATGTGCAGCAACAGTCCAGTCAACCTCAGGAGGCGGAGGACTTGGGGCTCTTGAGATTGGTCGTGGAGAGCCATTGCCTAAGTTTGACATACTCGACACACCTCGTCGACCACTAGGAGATGTAACTTTCGCAATGAAAGATTGGGTTGGCGAGGAATAAGTTGGTGGGGTCAGGTCTCGCTGTTTCGGCTCTGGAGGTGGTGCCGGGCGAATTAAGGCGTCAAGTTGCTCTGTTCATCGAATTAGCATGCATAATACTTTCAGGGAAGATCTCGGGAGCTGGGGAGCTATGCTCCTAAGATACGTGCAAGCTCCCGTAAAGCTCCTAGCTCTGACCTGCTATACAGACAAACAGCAATTTGGTATGGAAATAAGCTTACCAAGCCTTTGAACACTCCACCATAATGGATCATAAGTCTGAACGCCCATTGACACTGTCTCTGCTGCCGTAACGCCATTGAAGGCATTGATCTTTTGACCCATTTCATAGGCAAGACCGGTGGGACTGAGCTCCTTCTTGATGATTACTGGATCTCCTGCTGACATGCCACTGAGATGACTTAAAACACCAGTGCACAGTGCTCGATCGCTGTAACCGCCTTCCAGAACACTGATGACTCGACCATCTACAGCAGTATCTTCTTCCGCAGCAAGCTTGACCACATCTCGAGTTAGCCTAGCATAGAATTCCGTCGGCACGTTGACTTTGTGGCGTTGCATGCCTGAACTCTCCCACTCGCTGGCATCAAAACCAGCAGACAAAAATATGGCTCCCTTTGGCTTTGGTCCGTTGGGTGTCATTCGGAGACGTTCTGTCTGTGCTCGCAAATAATTCCTCGTCTTCTCCAGTAGAATGGAGTACTTGGTCTCATAGAGAACCCAGAATTCGGATTCGCTCTTCCACGGCTGTAAATGAACATTCCAGATGCTCTGACCGTGGGCGTTCTCGACGCAAATACTGGCATTCTTGACCTTCTCCTCATCACCCATTTCACACGGGTACGAATTAATATCGTGCAAACTGAAATATCCGATTGACGTCTTCTTCCAAGGAAGGGCGTTCTTTGCAGCAGTTGTAGCCCGCTTGTTGATATTCCATGCGATGGCCTGAGATCCATCCCCATGGTGAAGATCGAAATCGATGATTGCTGCGTGAGTCAAGCCATGAGTGAGAGCTGCGTGAGAAATTCCAACATGGACATTATTCACCCAACAGAAACCAGACGGATAGCTAGCCGAACAATGATGTCCTGGAGGCCTAATGGCAACAAACGTTCGATGTGGTCCCTTGCCACTTGCTGAGCCCTGAAATACTGCGTCCACACCTTCACATACAGCTCCTAGTGCTCCTTCCATTGCATTCAGCGACTCTGAGCATAAGTACAAATCTCCCTCGTGCAACTTCGGCGGGGCGTCTTGATCTGGGCTTCGGCTCATATCAGGTCGAGTCAATTCCTTTCCATTCATGGCCAACTTGGCTTCCGCGTTATCACACATGATCTTCAATTCTTCCATCCACTTCATTCCATGAACATTAGTCACAGCTTGAGAGGAAAGAGCCAAGCGCCGAGTCGTCTTCCTGATTCGAAATGGCACGAAAGGGATCGTAGAGGCATCTTTGTTCGGGTGCAGTGGGTATTGTCCTTCAGCGTGGCGCTCTCCTAGACGTACATATGCCACCGACAGCCCCAAAATACTCGCATGTATTCTTTCAGGTCTTTCAACAATCGTACTAAGGGAAGCCTTCGATGTTCGTGGTCGAGAATACCGATGTCCATAGCAGGAATCGTGTAGGATCACGATCGTGTCCGCAGACCTTGGTTCATCCTCCTTATTCAGCAATTCAAGCTCCGATTTAAAGTGATTACTAGCAATCGACGCCGGGGTATGCCGTGGAGGAGGCGGAGTCGTATCTTCAACCTCTGAGAGAGGGGACTTGCCAACCATCGTCGAAGCATTCGTGAATTGCGCCGAAGATGATCGTCGAGACGACGAGGCTCTGGAAGGCGTAACACCTCCTACACCGTGTAGAGAATTCATCGAGGCTTTTCTCAGTAGTGTTGGAGTGGATGCGCGGGAGTGCTGGCTCATGGAACTGGGAGATCGATGGAGAGGGCTTCGTGGAGGTAGTTTGCCATTTGGCGACGACGTGGAATTGTTCCGCTGGGGAAAGCCTCTGCTAGGCGAGGCGCTCTGAGGTGAAGAAGGGAGCGATCCTGCTGATGCTGGGCTGATGGAAAGCCGTTTTAGTGAATGCGAAAGAGTGTCGTTGTTTGTTGATTGTGGCAAAGGGGCCGTTTCTTTAGCCACGTTTTGGGACGGTGAGAACGCCATTACGGCTTGAAGCTCCAACGAGCCCAAGCTTCACCACTCGCAGTGAGGATATCTCGATATGCGTTGTTTACGTGGATGGATGATATGACGTTTAAGTGAGGTCAAAATAGTGAAGCATGCTGCTATCCCTACGCGTGCTGCATGGACTAACGCGACATCCCTGCAATATCAGCCTTATGTGGCCGCATATTTAGGTGCATATTGCTGCAGGTGCTTTCGTGACAGGTTACGTATTAGGTCATGTTAGTCAGTAAGTATGATATACATGTTCAGGCAGTTTTCTAAGAACCGTTTAGTGTAAAGTAACTTCGAGATTGTTGCTGGTGTGGATGCTCTGTAGAAATGATGTTTCAATACTGATGGTTGTGAAATACCTTGGTGATTGGACAATGGCAGGTTGAACCAATCCAAAGAGGTCTCTGAACTGAATTCGAGTCAGGTCTATGGGTATCTTTTCTAATGAACAATCGTCTAAAATTTTGTCATTCCATCAAATCAACTCCAACAGTATTTAACGCCTCGACAGCCCAATCCGGATACTTAGACTTGTCTCCACCATGCAGATCCGAGAAGAACTTCTTTAAAAAGGCTGGAAATCGATCCTCTATGATAGATTGCCTGACACTTCTCATCAGAGCTAACTGGTACCACACATTATGCATGGTCAGCAAATGAGCGCCAACGGTCTCTTTGGCTGCCACATGGTGGACAAACGCCCTGGTGACGCCTAGCCCACCTTCTCCTGTTCTACAACAGACACACCCGCAACCTTCCTCAACTGGTCCAAAATCACTGGCATACCTAGCATGCCGTAAGTTCAAGACTCCATATTTTGTAATGGCATTTCCAAATCTTGCTGTTCTCGTCGGCCACACACAGTCGAACATATCCGCACCAAGAGCAACACTGACCACCAGATCTTCAGGATATCCGATGCCCATCACATATCTTGGTTTCATTTCCGGCAGCAGGCTTGTGCACGTATTAACCACACGGCAGTAATCCGCCTTTGCCTCCCCACCACTCAAGCCTCCAATGGCAATTCCAGGTGTATTTCTTGCAACCATTTCTTTGCAGCATTCGGTCCGCATCTGCAGGTCCAAGCCTCCTTGTATAATGCAGAACAGATTTTGCGTAGTAGGATTCGCATGCGCAGCAATGCACCGGTCCAGCCATCTTACGCTCCGCTCCATTGCTTCACGCATTCGTTTTGTATCTGGGGACGTGGTCACAAGAACATCATCGAGCTGCATAATGATATCGCTGCCAATCGTATTCTGCAGAGCTATGGAATGCTCGGGCGTAAGGAGCATCGGCGTCCCGTCATGCGGACTAAGGAATCGCACGCCTTCCTCTGTGATATTCGCCAGTTTCAATAGACTCACCATCTGAAAGCTAGGCAGACCATGTTATTGCTTGTTTCCAGAGACGAGGATGCCGAACATACCCGCCGCTATCTGTCAAGATATTGTGCTTCCATCCCTGTAGCTTATGGGCCCCTCCAACTTTCTCCAGCACTTCTTGCCCAGGCTTCAATCCAAGATGGTACGTGTTGTTCAGACATAATCGGCAACCTGTCTCTTCCAGTTGTTGCGGCGTTAGTCCTTTGAGTGAGGCTTGCGTTGCGACTGGCATGAACAGTGGTAATTGGACTGGTCCATGGGGAAGGGTAAGGATCGCTGCTCGAGCTTTGGTAGTCTGGTCCCAGTGAGCTTGTGCGATTTGAAGTGGAGTTCGCGGGTTTTACTGAGCAACGAGCTATTAGCTCAAAAGTCAGCGCAGAGGGCATGGGCATTATCGGGGCCATGGCTAGATTTCGAGGTTGGTGGGGCTGAAGAAGCGGGGCGAGAGATGTGAGAAAGTGTTTCAAAAGGCATGAAGTTATTCGGATTTATTCTGCCGCACGGTACGTGCCTTGGTTTTGGCGTATCCCAGACCTAGGAATAAGTCCAATGTGACCCAAAGGTGCAGAAAGGTTGCAGATCCCTGGTTTGAAAGAGTCAATCAGAGAAAGCAAGACTATTTTTTCTTGACAGTACCTTGGTTTGAACAGCTCTTAGAATTCCTTTTGGTGAAATGTGGCAGGCGGTGGAGGGCGAAGCGGATTATTAAGGCACTAGCCGTGGAGCTAACAACCGCCTCCTTTTCTTCCCCAACGACAACTTGTCACCATTCTCTATTGGATACCCCTTTTCCAACAGCGATGAATAACGAACGCGTCCGTGTCGGTCTGGTTCCCATCCCTGACGATGCGGCAGAGAAACACTCAATACCATCCAATACCAGGCCCTATCCCTGACGTGTCGCTCCGTTTATCCTCAAAATCAGGCCACTCTGACTGTTAGCGGGGTGTGTAGGCTTCGCCTCGCCAGGATCTTCGCTTTCCTGAGCTCACTGTCCCAAGGATATTCCTCTCATTTCTGCTTCTGGATTCCAATCCAGGCGGATAATGTGGGTTCTGTTTGATCAGAATCATCAGATAAACGCTTGCGACGTTTCTTAGCAGCTTCTTTCATCTTGTCTTCAACCTGTTTCTGGGATGGAGGGTATTCCATTGACTCCGCTTTTACAATGTCGAAACGATAGGTAGGGAATATATATATTCCATGATTTCTTCTGTCAACTCGTAGAAAGAATGAAAGCGACATTCCATTCTTTTCTTCTCAATATTCAATTTGTTTTGTACGAGTACGCTCTTTCAACTGGCCCTAACGATCGACGTTCATGCATGCAGGCAAGGCTCTCAGCCTCGTGAACCGACGACCCTTGAAAGAGGCGTTCCTACACGCCAGATTTGCATACAGCCCCAGATTCGACTTTCTCGCCTTTTCTTGATAAATTAAGAGCCTGTTCCCCTCTTTTATTTATCGTTAACGTCCTTCACAACTTAATCGAGATCGAGATTCTTCGCGGATAAGGCTAGGTGCTCTCAATCTCGGTCATCAATACTGCCAGTCATACGATATCACGAGCTTTTTTCGACGTCGAAAAAGCGACACAAGGCTAGGCTACCATTCAACAGGAGGACGACGGCCAAAACCATTACCACTCCCTCTTCGAAGTTTGTATATTCTCTTCAACCAAGCCACAGCATAGGTTTGAGCCGCAAATCCTCTCCCTTCTCGCATAGAGCCACCAAGGCCGAGGCTTCACCTGGCTATGAAGTTGCAACAGCTCCTCCACCTCACCAACATGACGCCTGCAAACCCCACGCCAGCCACCTTTCCCCTCTTCACACTTCTCCCCACAGAGCTAAGGCAAAAGATCTTCCTCCACGCAGCAACAACAATTCACCGCACTGTCCCCCTAATCTACGACCCCAGTACAATAACCTTTCACTCACCAACTCCACCACCTATGCTTCTCTCAACAACGCACTCCTCCCGCTTGGCCGCCCTCAATCAATACACTCTCTCATTCGGCACCACCACCTCTTCACCAAAGATATATTTCAATCCCCATTTCGATACGCTCTACCTCCCTCGGCACCTAGAAATGGGCTACGACTCGACCCTCCGAGATTTCCGCTCCTTGGTCACTGACCCAAGTTCCCTACTCGAAGAAGTGCGCAGTGTAGCAGTGGACCATGTCCGCGGCGATATCAAACGGCCCTGGGAAGCGTACAACAAAGCATCTTTTATCCGTTCTTTCCCAAAATTGGAAGAAATCATCATTGTATTGAATGATGAGAGAGATGAAGAGATCAATGTTAGCGAGGAGATCGAGTTTGTGGAGCTAAAAGGGGATCCAGAAAGGCTATTGAAAGTATGGTATTATTTCCGGCAGAGTTTTTTGCAGGAGGAGAAGCTGCTAGAGGAGATTTGTAAGGAGAGTGGCAGGGATTATGTTGCGTTTAGTCTGCCTACTCTAAGGATTAAGAGGAAAGTTAGGAAGGGGACGGGTGGGAAAAGAGAAAATGAGATTATGGGGCTTGAAGAAACGTTGAGTGGGATGAGGTTATAATTCTATTGTACGATGATGCATGATGAATATGAAGGTCAGGTGCTCTTAGCGATTATCGTTTATAGCTTAATACTACCTTTCACACTTAGTGCGATGATATTGCGATTCTCTAGCGGAACCAACGTAAATGATGGCAGTGCTGGAGTAGTTTGGCGCACAATCATCTTGAGCAATGATCTAAAGGTTTCCGTACTTTGGGCGAGAATTGGGTACCCGTTTTTGCCTTTGTACATCTTCATCAAGCTGCAAGCACTCTGTGTCTTGGAGCTGTTGTCTTCGCAAAGAATCATTTTTGATTATCATCTCAAGGAGCTTTACACTTATTTCTACTTGCCTTTGGAAACGGAGTATTAGATACGAAGTTTTCTGGATGTTCTCTCATATGTGAACCTCAAAACTGATTAGTCAAGAATAATGCTGCATCTAGTCACATGCATGCATCGTGCTCAGCCTCATCGACCAAGCCTCCTGGGTGTCGTGGGTCGCATCTATTCTGGAAAACGTTTCATTTTTTATTACCACACGTTCTTTCTACAAACATTTATGTCATGATGCTGAATTCCAATTCCAAATTATGGAGCCATTGTCTATAGCTGGATCGATCGTGGGTCTGATTGTAGCAACCCTCCGGATCTCGTCCTTGCTTACGCCCATTATTTCTCAGACTCGGGAGGCACCAAAGAACATTGTGGAGATCAAAGCCGAAGTAGATAACCTTCGTGTCGCCTTGGAAAAATTGCAATTACTGCTCCTTGGGCGTTCTCAACTCCTTCAAAGTCATACATCACTGATCCGTGTTGACCAGGTCGTTTTGACCTTGACTGCATGTGTGTCCAATATCTCCGACTTGGAAGTCTTATTACGTCCCCTGAAATCCAATGGCTCTATTGGGGTTCTCGATAGGATCGGGTGGGCACACAAGACCAAGATTGTGAAGGAGCATTTGTTAAAGCTTCAGATGCATAAGAGCTCTTTGGCGCTTATTTTGAATATCTTGACATGGTACACCGCGATACAATCTTGCAGAGAAATGTGCTGATCCAACTTCAGCGAATCTACTATGAATGCAGAGGCCACAGTGGCAAACCTTGTGGCTATTGTCGAGCGCCTTGCTGAGAGCAACAAGATGATTGTGAATCGACTGGTATCTGGTCAAGTGGACACGGCAACTATACCGGAGACGGACACTCTTCGAGAGACAGAAACTATTCGCGAGCCTCCCCTTAAGGGTGACAACACAGAACTTTCGCATGACATAACGCCCGCCGCAACTGCTCCGGCAATCTACCTTGGATTCGACTTCGATGATGAGTTGGGGGTTTCGAGGGTTTATCAGCGTGCCGCGAAGAATGACGACAATTTCTCGATGTCAGCGATCAGCTCAGCTGACAAAACTGCTTCATGGTCGATCTTCTCCGGTATCAGTTTATCAAAAGTATCGAATATAGCCGCTATCCGTCTGCCTATCTACAGAGGCGAGATCAACAATCCTGAAGACTACGAGTTTGAGAAAGCTGAAGTTAAGGAATCTACCATCCCTAAAACGCCTTTTGCTCCCACGGTCCGCCCTGAGAGCTTGGATATGTCTGAACATCAATGCTTCGTTATAACGGTCATTCCATTAAATGTTTCGTATGAAACCTATTGGAAAGAGTTTACTTCCTGGTTAGGGATTGAAGCGGGGCCCATAAGAAGAACCTTACTAGAATTCAAGGAAGGGGAAGTCTTATTGGTACATGAAATATATGAGGGGGGCTGGATGGATGCAACTTTACTTCGTTCCCAAGTGCGAGGCTGGCTGCAGATGAAATATTGCATACTTTATGAACCCGAGGTAATGCAGAGCTTAATGAAGGCAATCGTGAGCCATTTAGACTTTGTGGAAATCTTGGGAATCACAACAACTCCTGGCATTTCCGAAAATCTCAATCCAATTAGCGATATTATAGCAGGGGTTCGCTACTTATTAGTAAGTGCATCTTCATAGGTGCCTCTACTTCTTTGATGCTGAGGCTGATTAGAAGGCAGGAAAGTTCCAATTGCCTTACAAGAGATGCCCTTATACTTCGCGACCATGCTGAGCTGAGAAGAATTCGCAAAGGACTACTGTCTGAGCTATCTAGACTAGTAAATTCAAGTCGCCATGTGCAAGAGAAGGCAGATGCTCTGAAATATGTGGCATCTATGCCGTCATCGGGGGATTTATGGGAAATGGCCCGCGTCGCCGCAGAGCTTAACACCAAAGCTCTCAGGCTTATGCATAAAGCGGTGCGGTTTGAAGATGCCTATATAGTTAAACTACTCAATTTACCCGATTGAAAGTGGATATTGAACCAGCCCACTCTCGAAACTGTTCACTTATAAATAATGAGTAGAGGCTCAATATAATATATTGGATACCATACGAAGTGGAAATTCGAAGGTGACTGGTATGAGAATTGGAGGGTGATCGGGGAACTGCGGTAAAAGGTCACCATTGTGAAACTCTTGGGCAGTCGTATCTCTTCTAAAAAGAAACATTAGGTAGAGGAGGAAAGAGCCGTTCTCGTTCTTGAAGATTTTAGAACGTTCTCCTCTTGCTAATCCTTTCGGTCTCTAGAGAGCTTGCTTGAATCAAAATCTTTGCCATCATGGGTCCCAGACTGTGAGAAGACCTTTCTTATTCATGCACTCCCTCCGCAAACAATTGATTCATTGGCGCTCAGGGACCTTGAGGCAGAATGGACATTTGCCACTGGTCCTCCCCATGAGATTTATGAAATCGATCATGTGTTGAGCCTTGAGAACGCCAACATACTTCTTCTGAAGGGTGCTACAATTGATGGAATATATGGCACATCGGCGCCTTTCCAAGAAAGCCATGGAGAAGGACCGACAATAGCACAAATCCAAAGTTGGTTCCCCGAATGCGAAAAAGAGATTATCAAGAGCAACACATGGCCGCAAATGCATCTGGCTAAAACCGTCAACTATTAGCTCTATCGACAAGGCAAGAATATTCGAACAACAGAGTGCCCGTAATAAGCGACGAGTGGCTACTTCAGTATGGACTCGAAGGATACTCGTTCATAACGACTGAGAATAACCGCCACGGGTTCATGCTTGGAGAAGCTAGAAAAGGTTACCTAGTTTTTATAGCTCGTAGCTCTAGGTACCCCCTCGTGCTTCGGCTGGCGAACACGCACGAAGAGTCCTATACTTTTGTTGGATGTGCCATAATCGACGAGCTGATGAAGGGGGAGGCGTCTTAGATGATTAAAACCGGCGAGCTGAAGGAGCAGTGGATTTTTCTCAGATGATCCGTTCTGACATCCCTTTGAACTCGGTTATGAAGATGACTTGGACATAAATGATACAATAGATAGTTTACTCATGTATGTAGAAACCGGGCTCTCGCACTTGAACGTTTAAAGGAAGCCCAATAAGATCCAGAACTTCTTCCCAGGTGTGTTCATCGTCGTGCTGTCCAGATTGGACTCTGACTTGATAAGAGTCTGCCCCAAAACAATCGGCATAGATGCAAAGAGAGACACTAAATTGACTCACGGTTCACTTGATGACTGAACAAGTCCCTGTGAAGTCCAAGATTATGTCGATATCGTAGAGGTTGAAAGAGAATAGCAACCTCCCCCCTAAAAGATTTCCCGCTCGGCAAGCCGCCACCTCGGCATCTCTTCCGAGACAATCCCGCCATTTGACAAGAACCTTCGGACATACAGGAATGAACCTGTTTTCTCTTCACCGACGCCAGGACTCAGATTGCTTTATTGCGAAATTCCTCATAGATCTCATTAATGTACAATATGCGCCAATAGAAGCCTCCTCTTAGGAGCATAATCTTTTGTTATTCCATCAATATGAAGCTTCGACCTACCGCACGCGGTCTGCAGCGGCAACTTCAGAACCCTTCGAAGTATGGGGACACTCGGTCAGGACTCTGTATACAATGTCGCCAGCATCTTCGCGGACGAGATGGAGGTTTGGGGACTTCGGGATCCGTTGTGCGGTCAATTGCCACGTCTGCGATTCCAAGTTCGAGAGAACGACAACCAAGGCTGGTTTTCCCCGCTACGATCATCGCAGGACAGAGGAGGGCTCTAGCGACAGTTGAAAACAGTACTTGGATTCTCCAGGCTGCATAGGAACAACTAGCTAATCTTCATTGGTAGTCAACCCGGATGACAGAGGTCCCATCCAAGAGTACGAAGCTCGAGTGGCGGCAGGACGATTGAGGGACGACGAACACCAAAGAGGTCAGAACCCCAAGGCAAACATATGGGTAAGAGACTGATGAGCTTTAGGCATCATAGAGAGTTTACAGCACCTCCACGATGAACTCCGAGGTTACAACGCCCCACCAATAGTCCACCCCACCATCGAGTCCCTCAAACCAGCGTCAAAGTCCATGTTTGGACGCCTGTTTGGAAACGGTCCAAAGGAGCAAAAGTTGAAAGATATACCAGATAATTTGCCGCGAGGCTTGTATTTGTACGGTGATGTGGGAAGTGGGAAGACCATGTTGATGGACTTGTTCTACGAGACGCTACCAAGCAGCGTACATTCGAAGACGAGAATCCATTTCCATAATTTCATGCAGGATGTTCATAAACGGTTACATAAAATGAAGCTGGAGCATGGGAATGATATTGATGCAGTGCCTTTTGTGGCGGCAGACATTGCTGAAAAGGGAAATGTTCTATGCTTTGATGAATTTCAATGTACAGATGTAGCAGATGCTATGATTTTGAGACGGTATGTTGCCCCTTTCTCTCTTGAAATAATACTAAACAAATTTAGGCTTCTCGAAGCCCTCATGTCTCATGGGGTTGTCCTGGTCACAACCTCCAACCGTCACCCAGATGACCTCTACAAGAACGGGATCCAGCGAGAGTCCTTCATCCCTTGTATAAACCTCCTTAAAAATCGACTCCATGTTATTAATCTCGACTCGCCAACCGACTACCGCAAGATTCCCCGTCCACCTTCCGGTGTCTACCACGCTCCACTGGACAAGCACGCCTCCTCGCACGCTGAGAAGTGGTTCCGGTTCCTCGGTGACCCACACCAGGATAAACCACGAGCAGAAACGCAAAGAGTATGGGGTCGAGAAATCCACGTCCCAAAAGTGAGCGGAAGGGCCGCCATGTTCACATTTGACGAGCTGATCGGGAAACCGACGAGCGCTGCTGATTATATCGAGCTGATGCGCAGCTACGATGCCTTCGTTGTAACGAACGTCCCCGGCATGACCTACCGTGAACGAGATTTAGCACGCCGCTTCATTACCTTTATTGATGCTGTGTACGAGTCCCGAGCCAAGCTCGTGCTCACCACTGCCGTACCTCTAACTCAACTTTTCCTGTCAAAAGAAGAGGTGAAGGAGAGTGTCCAGCGAGATAAAGAGGACAAGAAGGGCCAAGCTGAGGATGGGCACGATATCGACGATACGATGAGGAATCTGATGGATGATCTTGGGATGAACATGAAGATGCTGAAGAGCAGTTCTATTTTTAGTGGTGATGAGGAGAGATTCGCGTTCGCTCGAGCGCTAAGCAGACTCAGCGAGATGGGGAGTCGAGAGTGGGTCGAGCGCGGAATGGGACTCGAGAAAGATGGCGGCAAGGAGGAGAAGGATAGTTGGCAGCGAGTTCGAAGCAGGCAGATGGAGGACAGCATGTGATGTCCCGATCTCAGACTGATGGGATGAGTCCGCCGTCGGAGATGGGGAAAGTCCGGACGGGACGGGACGTTGCTTGAAGAAGAAGCGAAGGTGATTCCGAGACGCGATGAATGAATGAACGAACGATCAGTGAGGGATGGATTGGATGATGAGCTAATCTACTCCTTTGTGGTACCGGCTAGATTCCCTTGCCTGCCTTTTCTGTTGGCGAGGGCGGTGCGTGCTCATGCACAACATTAAATACCCCCACCATATACGCCTCTAAACCCTCACCACATGAATAATATACCATATCAAATATATACCGCTTGCAAGGGTGCACTATAGTCTACCTTATTTTTGGAGCGAGCTAGAGGCAGGTGTGAGAGCGTTTTGTTGGTACTCGGGATGAGGTCTACTTAGCCGGAGAGCACTGATAGGCTGGCCTACTGGGGTAAAGGTGTTTTGGGAGAGGATGAGCTTTAGGGTATGTTTTTTTGGGTGCAAAGTGCAGCGTTAGTGGGAATTGGAAACTGAGCTAAAAAGGACGATGTGCAACAGATTTGAGATGCTGGCGGTTATGTGGGGTTTGGAATAGTGGGTTTGTTGGTGTCGACCGCAGTGGGAAGGTGGTTGAAAGGAGGAAGACTGAGAGAGAGGATTGGAAGAATAATTTCATGGTGATAGTTTATGGTATACGGTACGAGTTGGCAAGATTTGGGTTTTCGGGGTTCGGAAAACAACGCCTTAAGTGGTCTGGAAAGCAGGAGCGTAGCTTGGAAAGTAGTTCTCCACTAGCTCTGACTGCTAGTGAGTGGTGGAGGTCATGAGGCGAGAGGTACTTCAGTCATTGGTTCTGGGGTTCTACTGTGCCTGGGAGATTTCCGTTTTAGGGAAGCTGTACGGCTACGGCTACGAGTACGGAGCTGCAACGATGTGGCCCAAGAGCCACAACCAAGCTGTGCGCCACCGCGCGGCCAGAAGGCAAGAACCCACTACTCTTGCCCTCTTAACAGATGCTCGTCTTGCAGCTCGCGAGTGTGGCGTTCGATGATACTGCGTCCAGATGCAGGGTCACTCGAAAGAGATGAGAGGGCATCGATACCACTGTCAGCAACGCCAGATCTTGTCTGGATACATGACTAAATAACCTTACTTTCTGGTCTGCAGACGGTCCGCTCTGCAGCCGGAATATAGAGAGCAATGGTTCCGGAGTGCGAGACCTGCAGCTCGGTATATTTTAATCTGCGTCCAGACTTCGGTTCCATAGTTGACGTGCTGACCACATCCCGAGAGGCTAGAGCAGCTTGCTTCAAGGCCAACCTTTGCTTTCCTGGGCCGATCCGCTGTCAGTGTCAAGTCCCCCGGGGCGCTCGGCATAAGGTTAATAACAGTGGAGACCAGTTTGTGAGGCAAGATCCGGCGAAGATGTGGATCGCGTCTAAATTTGGGTTGAAGGATTGAAAGTCGAGACCGTTTGGCGGCTGCGCCTGGCGGGTAACGGATGGACATGCTGCGGGAGGCTGTCAGCCTGCAGTGAAAGCCAGTAACGGCGTTGCTCTTTGGTGGACGATTTGGGGCGAGATCTATTTGACCACTGGGTCTTGCTCTCTAACGTCAACGCGCTATGCACCTCAGAGTTGACCACTTGGTCCCAATCGCGTCTCGCTTTACGCGCTTGAACTCCTCGATGGCCAGAACACGCCGATCTACATCAGGGCGCGGTCTGCCTCGGACATCTTGCCTTGGCAGGGCAAGCTTCTGGAAGTACCCTGGGGAGATCATTCAACTAAAGCCGCCAAAAATACAAACATAGGGCTGTGAGTTGTGGACGCTTGTCCAGCCCTACTTCAGTCGCGGATGCAGCCAATCAGCATCCATCCCCAGGCATGTTGTTTGCTTGGCTGCCCCTCACAATTGATCGCAATTGATCGATTCTGAATCGATGATCTTCAAAATATCATACACTTCATCTCTGTCTTGTGCGGGTCAATCAAGTGACACATGAAGAGATGGGAAGTAAAAATAGGCTTCACAGCGGCTGCTATTCTTTAGCGAGTGCCGCCAAACCTTCTCAATTCCAAATCTGCAACTCAACAAATCTGCCAGGAGAGAGAGCATGCATCAGGCCAAGCACCACCTTCTGGCTTCTGAGCAGCGAGCACGATATCTCGGGGTCTGTTCGCACGTTTCAGAGTTTAATTCTTCCTTGACGCCATGGCTATGAGTGTTGACGCAAGGCAAGAAAATGGACCCCAACTCCAGGGGTTCGCGTGCGCTGGTTAGTCTGGTTCCTGCTCGAAGGCTCCGCCACAGCCATGCTGCAGTCGCATTTCCGCTGCCCCCTGAACCAAGCTCACAGCCCCAAAACGGTGGACGCTGAGTGGCTCTCTGCCGCAGACCGTTGCAATCCTCCTCATTTCCTCCAATCGTAAAGCTTACAAGTCTCACTTCCTTTGGTTCATTTCCTCTTTCCTTAAGGCGGGGAGAAAGCTTGGACTTTCATGTCAGCCTCTGCGGCACAGAAGAGCTTCTAATAGCTCCCACGGCCCACTCTGGGTAATTTGCTGATCGTGTTATATTCTTCCTTCTCCCAGAGCCTCCTTCCATGCACCTTGTTCATTTGTCAAGTCGTGAGTGTTCTTTTGTTAGTATCTGCAATGGGTTTCAATATCTTCGCCATGCCTGCCTCGTCGGTTATCCTCCTTTTTTCCGTTGCCTTGGGTGTGAGCAACGCGCTTCCGTGGGCAGGCCCGCAACCAACAAATGCGTATGAGCCTGATGCTTGGTCGCCAGTGCCGACTGGAACCCCTGCAGACCCGGCGAAATTGTTTAAGAGGACTTCGGTGGACGTGAATGTTTGTGGATGGCTAGGAGGGGATGTGGCATCGCCTGCTGCTTGCGCGAGTGGTTCGTCATGTGTCCATGATACGATATATGGATATGTGGGATGCTGTGCTACAGCTGGACCTTGCACGGATGGTGTCTACACGAGTTGTGTGGATGGTCAGTCTTCAGGAAATTTGGGCACTGGAAATAATGGCGTCTACACATGGTATGCGCGAACCCCCCTTTTTGAGATAGGAGATCAAGCTAAATTCTTTATAGCCCGGGGACTTCTGTATGCTATCAAAATACCTATCCAGGAGGATATCTCCAGTATAGCTGTGGTTCGTCAGGGCAAGCAACATCGGTGTTGACATCATATAACGGACAGCCCTCAAACATGTTCCTCCAAGTTGTTTACACGAGCATAGACTTCACAGCCGCCGCCGCTCCAACTATAACCCCAACCGTGAACCCGACAAGCAATGTCTCTCCATCCACTTCTGCTACAGGCGCCCCCTCTCACAAAGAGAGCGTCGGCGCCATAACAGGCTTCACCATAGCCGGCCTTGGCTTCCTTGTCGCTCTTCTCGCCTTTGCCTTTGTCCTCTGGAGACGCCGTCGCTCTACACACGGATACCGTGCTGGGCCCTTCGTTAGCCACCATACCTCCTCTATGGGCCAACCGCCAACTAGCGGTCCCTTCCAACGCATTGGCAACTCGTCCTACGACACGCCCGACGACTTCATGAAGCACCGCTCCGGTATCACAACCACTGTCACCACTGGTGCCAGTATCGACCCTCCACATCCTGGTACACTCGTCTTTCCAGATACCTTGGCTTATGCTGGAGCAGCTGATCCGCATCACCCGTATACCAGCGCGCCGTCTACGCCGTATTTCCCCCCTGACCGCCAATCACATGACTATCAGGACCGCGGACAGGATATAGGGGATGGGGAGAGGGAGGAGACGCCTCTAGTTAGTTCGGGGGGAGGGCGAAGCGAGATCGAGGATTTCTCTCGTGGTTTCCATGATGCGATGGCGGAGAGATTACAAGACGAGGAGTTTGGACGTGATACGCGAGTCCATTCTGGCATCATGCCTGGCGGGATCGGCGGCACTGGTATCGGTATGGGTCTTGGACTAGGGAATTATAGGACAGAGGATCGAGAGGCGAGGAGCGAGGCGTTCCGAGAGCGGGTTGTGAGTATGGGCATGAGTCCGCCACTAGGGAGTCATCCTGTTAGAGGATTCTCTTATGATGTTGTGGACGTGAATAGGCGGGAGCAAGGGGAAGAGGAGTTTGGCGGCCCACCGACGGAGCTGAGAGCAAGTGGGCTTTTATCGGGCTTGGGCAGTGCGGTAGGGAGGAGGACACCTGAGGATGAGAGACCAAGGTATCAGCTTGATGAGGTTGTTGGCGAACATGTTCCGATTCTGCATGGCGCGGGACAGATGGCACATCAGAGGCAGAAGAGTCTGGATGAGAGTTAGAAGGTGGTCTTGGGTTATAGATGGCTGGTTTGGGGGTTTGAGCATGGGGAAATTCTGTTACGATGATACCCTTGTTATTCTTGTAAGATATTAGGATTGGTACGGGAATAGAATATTTGAAATCATTCCTATTTTCTACTTTAGTGTTATCTGTGGAGGCGGGTTCGCAGCGATTTATAGGTACTATTATTATTAATAGTGGGTAAATTGTTCCAAGGCTTGAATCCTGGACATGAAGTTTGGCACTGAAGCCTGTCCGTCGATGGGGTGGGTAAATAGAGCCAAGTCCTCACCCCTGGAAAGGAACCTTGGCACAGAGATCTACTTCACAGGAACCATACTAAAACTGGATTTCCACAATATGATTGCATGCCTTGTATGCCGGGCTCGATTCTTTTGATCATCCAATCCAAAACCCTATATCTACAGAGCCACAAACAAAGCTAATCTTCGAAACCAACGCCGCCGTTCCTTTCCATGCAGAATAACTAGACCCCCAACCAGCCCCTATGAAATGCCGCCCCCGAAGAAGAACATCAAGTGATGTGGCTATTAATCTAATTGTTCTTCGTAGCCTTTTGGCTTTTCCATCCCGTTGATATCGAAGAATCGTGATGTGCCTAGTATGACTTAGTGGTGTATTTCAAGCATGGGAAAGAAGAAATGCCTACAAGAGTATCCCTTCCAGTCAAAATTGTCCTTTGGATTGCAGTGACACTTCAGGTCTATTCTCTGCTGCTCATTGGTTGGGCAGTGGGTGAAGGGAACGTGGTAGTAGGCGATGTCTTCGAAGAAGTGGATTTCGTCTTTGTTCAAGAGGAGACTGGCAGCGATTGAATGTACTGGAGCATCACCCCAACGCTCGTAGAAGAATCCACCATCCTGGTCAAGAGATTCGAAATAGTCGGTGTAGGCTTTGGATCGTAGCCAGTTGAGGTTCCCAACTTCGAAGTTGGACCACTGGGAGACATATCAGCGAGAATGCTCTGAATACTTCATTTTGACTTACCATATGGCAATGATTATAGGTCTCTCCGCCATCGTCACTCAAGAAACCCATAGAGTTGTCCTTTGCAATATGCTCGGGATGCGCTTTCATGAACTTCTTGGTGCTGTCCCACAAAGTAGGGATAGTCTCCACGTATTCGTATAGACTCAGCACGAAACTATACTTTTTCTTGTTATCGGCCATGTATTTGAAGACATCGTAATCGACGTCGCAGAAAAGCTCGACGCTTGGCTCAACTCGCCAATACCATTCATAGTTGAGCATCAACGGTTGACGGAAGAAGAAACCAGATTCGAATCGGCACATATGACGGTAGCTGATTGAGTCTCCATAGATGATCTTCCGCTGAGCCATATCCTCACGAACCTTGCGAGCCTTGTCCTGATCGATATGGTCTGGGAAAGACCAATGTTCCTTAGGAATTTCTCCATAATGAGTCTTGCCAGATACTAATGATGTCGTGACCTTCTTGAATGTAGCGTCGAATGGCTTGTCGTTCAAGAATACCCAATCGTAGTGGAATTTCCTGTTGAACCGGTCCTCCACCTGACGAATTGATCTCGCAATTTCCCATAGATCGCTGTTTCGTGCCAATGTGACGAATGTCGCATTCATTCGTGGCCCAGCATCAGTCGCAGGAGGAAGACCCCCAAATGAATTCGGTGTGGTGTTCTTCAGATCGGTGCCCGCTTTGGTGGGTATACCACTGAAATCCTTCTGGCCATCAAGGAGATCGGAAGGTATTCTTGGGGTCGACGAGGACGAAATGAAGTAGATGACTGCCAGTCCCTAAATTCTTGGATCAGCATGGTTAAATGGCGCGACAATGCCATGATGCAACGCACAAAGAAGGCAAAGAGAATATATCTCAGATATCTGGCTCCCCCAGATGCCATCCTCGGTCGATTGCCCTCGGATTGTTGCTGCTTCTCTGAAGAAGGACCCGGCATGAGGTACCCAGGAGGCAATCGAGTGATCAAGTATGCCAAGAAAGGTCCAAAGGAGCGTGAGGAGTAAAGGACACACTGTCCGTGTCGGTGAACAAGAGGGAGGAATGAAGGAATGAAGGGAATGAAGGGGGTGTAGCGAAGTGGAGCGGACGACGAGCCGCGCAAGCTGAAGGGAGAGTATTGCTTTTCAGCAATTAAAATGTCCCTGATGGCGTCGGAACTCGTGTCCTGCCCACCCCTGGCGTTGGCGTTGATGCTCTGGCCTGCTGCACTGGAAATAAGTTGCCGCTAACCGCTTTCGACACTAGTGGCTTCCTTCGAGCTCTCCCCACCACAACCTGCATCACCACTTCGAAATATATTCGCATTTCAGCAAGACAACGATAGGACGCGGTACAACCGCTGTTGTCTCTCAAACACCTCAAGGTAAGGTCAATCAGTATCGCGTGGGCAACCAGAGCAGTTGCAGCAAGACATCCCTCCCTTTTCACGAGCTCCCCAAGTTCACCTCCGCCTCGCTTTGTTTCAACTATTTACTTTCCACCTGTTTCACCCGCTTCCCTCAGACTCGTACCGTCACCGAACTGACATCACTTCTCAATACAGTACCCCGCTTCTGTTCTTCTATCGCCTTCTCTTGATGGCCGATCTGCAGGTTTAAGTCAGCATCTGCAATCCAAGTCGATCCGAGCATATTGTCAATATGTCGTTCTTCGGCTTCGATTCGACCCTACCCCGCGACCGCGGTCATAACCCCTCTGCACCTGGCTTTACACAAGCAGCTGACCCATTTGCTGGGCTGTCAAGACAAGAAGATGACGATGATGCGTGAGTGGGATGCCACTGGCGCACCTTCGCACAGCTAATGTCGGATTTATTAGACTCGATTTCGAAGATACATATGATGGTTTAGGTGATCAATTGGATGAGACGGACGATGCTCTTAATGATGATACTTTTGGCGGTGGTAATGCAAGTGGAGGAGCAAAGCCAGTAGGCAAGGACTTTGATTTCTTTGGCCAGACTGCCAAAGTTGCGGATGCTATTGTTGAGGAGCAGGCTCGCTTTACTCGTCAACAACCTGTGTCCAGAGTCACCCCGACTACCTCGAACTTCTCGCAACCTCTGTCCAGGCCAGCAAGAACTGGATATGAGCGCTACAAGGAGCCAGAGTATGTCCCCGAGATGCAGGTTGACCCGACCTTGTGGGGTGTTGCACCAAAGCGTGCTGCTCCTGCACCTGCTCCCGAGTCTCCTGCTACGCCAGGCGTAGCTCCCGGTGGACGAAAGATGATGAGCCTCGAAGAGGTCGAAGCTGCTATGCGTGCTCAGGCTCAGAAGCCAGCTACCGCTCAACCAGCGGTGCAGCAGCAAGCACCTCAACCCCAATTTACCCAACCGCATCCACAACAATATCAAACATATCCCCAGCAAGCTCAGCAACATTCGATTCCAGCCAGTGGTCCCCCAAGAGAGGAGCCCCGTGCAACACCTCCTGTTCAACCTACCCAGATCTTGCAACGAGGCCAAGCACCCCCCACCCAGCCCGCAGCTCCATCTCAACCCACACAAATCTTGCAAAACCCCAACCGCTACTCAGCGGAACAAAAACCAGCCCCTGCTGTCCAGCATCCCGGTCATCACCATGCTCACCATTCGCGCCCCTCTGGCTCACGTCATATTATCACTCACCCTCAGCAACTTGCAGGCCTGTCTGAAGAAGAGAGAGCTGCCTTCTTGATGGAAGATGCCAAGCGCGCAAAGCGAAACCACAAAATCTTCCTACTCTCAAAGGACAATGGTCTTATGACTCCCCAAGACAAGAATTTCATTACTCGAATCCAGCTCCAACAGCTTGTTACTGCAACTGGTAACCCTAACGAGCATGGAACGGACTCGGGTCTCTCTGAAGACTTCTACTACCAGGTTCACAATCAAATTCGAGGTGGACCTCGTCAACATCCTGGCCAACCTTTGAGTAATTTCGCTCAAACCTATTTATTCCAGACTGGAGGTCGACATGGTGGTATGCGCCGACAAGCTCGAGGAGGTGACAATCACATGCAACGCATGGAGCAGCAAGTCCAGCGAGCTGTTGAAGCTGCCAAGAATAAGCCGAAGAACAAGCAGTTGGTTATTGAAGGTAGCTTGGGCAAGATTTCTTTCAGCAATGCAAAGACTCCGAAGCCCTTGCTCAATATCAAGCGACCTGACAGTGGTGCGGATGCACAAAGACCAGGAAGCGCTGCTCGAGACCGTAGAGCCCATGCGGCAGCTGTTAGTGGCAGCGACAGAAAGACAGTCTTGACTGATATCGAGAACGTCTACAACACTCTGCTTCTGATGGAGGATCATGACCGCCGCATTCCCTCACCTCTCAGTGATGACCTCAATCCAGAACTTGTTGGTCTACACATGGACTGGCGAGCAAAGGCGCAGAAGCTCAACCAACAATTGTGGCAGCAATTAAAGGTCCACGAGCCGATTGGCGCGACTGCAGTTCATCCTTTCATTGCTTTCCTCTCTTTTAGCAAGGGAAAGAAAGCTATCCCAAGAGTCTTCCGTCACATCTCGCCAGGGCAACAAACCACCATTCTCACCATGATTGTTGTTCATCTCGATCAACTTGACGTCGTTCGCCAAGCTTTGCTTATGCCTGGTGATCTGCAATTAGCTGCAGGTGTTCGTGAGAACGTTGAGCTCTTTTCCTTGAATGTGATGCCATCGCTTTTCGGGTTACTCAATGATGCTGGGTTGGATATTGTTACGGGTGTTTTGGGTCTTATTCTCACGAAGAACGTTGACCTGATTGCTCGGACCAGAATTGGAGTCAGCATGTTAACCATGGTTCTGAGTCGGGCTGAGCTTATCAAGCAGAACGGTAGTGTCAATGACCAGGAGTGGGATCAATGGTAAGCTTTATGCGATCACGCCTGTTGGGCTTTATTAATATCCGCAGGGTCAACACCTACAATAGTTTTTTCGACGCGCTTGAGCCCACTCTCCCAAACATCTTCCCTGGCACAGTCAATACTGGCGAGGATGTCTACGTCTGGCAGTTCCTCGCCGCTATTGGCATCGGTGCTAGCCCTGAGCAGCAGCAACGTCTGGTTATGGCCGTCAAGGACCGTGTCATGGAGACAGTTGCTCTGGCGAAGACTCTTCCCCCAGCGATGTCGAGCCAACGATTGGCTAACGTCAACCTCTTCATGCGTTCTATCGGTTTGGATGTTGAATTACTTGCGTAAATGAACGAATGAAACGAGGAGTTTTAGAGAGATTTATCAGCATCAATTTTTCTTTTCTTTTTCAAAAAGGGTAGTTGAATCGGAAGCATAGGGAAGCCTGTGGTTAGGATGCCATAATACTTTTTTTGCTTTCGGAGCATTGAACTGTTCTACGTAGCGAGTTCTGCATGTCAGCCCCGAGGTGGCTGGTTTTGATGAATGAATGGCTGCGAGCATGGGGTCTGGAAATGGGCGATATCATATTTTATGGTGGTGGACCTTTCAAAATGGGGAGGTTGAGCACTATGCTGTCTTACATCAGGAAGGAAGTGGTCTGGAAATTCTGAACGATGATGAGAATATCTAGATGAGAAAAAAATGAACGAAATTCAATGAAGCCTTTTGAGGCGGACGTGTTATCGTAAATGTGTACTCCTACTTAGCTTTGCAAAGATCTTACCTTGCTCAAGGGCCTCTTTCCATTGGAAGTCGTTTCTTCGCGAGCAGAGGGTTGAGGTGGATTGTGGAAATTCATTCCACAATCCTTCCGAAGTCCTGCAGCTTACAGCATACTTCTTCTGAAAAGCGATTCCACGCGAAAGCGAGATCCATTGCAATGCCTTCAGCAACCTTCACGTGGGAATTTAGGGTCTCAATCTTCGATCAACGGAGGTTGCGGGAAATCGACCGCACTAACGAGGTTCCCAAATGACGATGTTAAGATTGATGTCATCACTACTTCGGTGGCATCACGACTTCACCAATTAAATCGTCTCACCCTCAACTTCTAGACGCAAAGAAGTTAAGCAGACATGGTTCTAGAAGGAGAACCCTGCATAATTGGTTTGTACGCCGTCAATGGGACATTCCGTCAATCGGTTCTTTGGGGATTTTCAACACGACATGCTTATACATACAGATACGCCTTTCTCTCCTTTGAGCTACTACTGTCCTCTTGTATTCCATATCGAATTGTTTCCTTGGCTTTTCGATAGTACATTGCTTGCTCATTGGCCTCATTGATTCAATATGCCACGAAGTTCGGATGAGGATACTCTCGGCTCTGAGCAACATAATGATCAGAGACAACAGAACGAAGCGGATGGGGGTGAGAATGCAAAGAAAAGAAAGCAAAATGGAGACAAGCCAGTAGGTTTCTGGAATAAAGAACTGAGAGCCGTAAGGTTCCATATTTTTAAGAAATGGGGGATTACCAGTATGTGACGATATTCTCTCAAGTTGCAGATCCTCCATCCACCCCATATTTTCACTACAATGGCTGACCAACATCTTCCAGCCCTAATTCTTTGCACCTTCATCCTTGCGGTTATGTCATTATACTGGGCCGTTCTATATCACGTTGAAGATAATCTCTCCTCACTCGTCGTCTTCGTTGTCGATTTTGATGGCCAAGTTGCTCCATACACCGATGTCAGCCCCGTGGTCGGGCCAATGATAGTACGCACTGCTCAGTCGCTGCTTGCCCCAAGTGGCACTGTAGGATGGCAAAATCAACCAGCCTCGGTCTTCAATTACGATCCAATGGCTGTTCGCCAAGCTGTATACGACGAGAAGGCTTGGGCAGCAATTATCATCAACCCGAACGCTACTGCTCTTCTCCAGGTAGCCGTGAACAATGGCAATGCATCGTATGACCCAATGGGCGCGGCTCAGGTCGTATACGTGGAAGCAAGGGACGAAACGACACTTGACAATTACGTCGTCCCTCAACTCCAACAATTCCAAACCCAAGTAACCGCTTCCTTTGGCCGAGAATGGGCAGGCCAGGTCCTCTCCCTCGCCTCAAGCAACTCTTCAATCCTCTCCAACGTCCGCACCGCACCCCAAGCCCTCAGCCCCGCCATCGGTTTCTCAACCTTCAACCTCCGCCCCTTCTTCCCACCCACCGCCACGCCCGCAATAACAATTGGGCTCATCTACCTTATCATCATCGCCTTCTTCTCCTTCACCTTCTATCTTCCCATTCACACAAAATTCCTCCAACCGCAAGGCCACCCACCCCTGAAATTCTATCAGATGATCATCTGGCGCTGGCTGGCTACGATAACGGCCTACCTCTTCCTTTCCCTCTTCTACTCCCTTATTTCGCTTGCCTTTCAGATCCCGTTCTCAGCACCCCCCGCTCCGCACACCGAGGTCGTGAATCCTACGACCGCTTACCACTATGGCTCGTTTCCTGTGTACTGGATGGTTAACTACGTCGGCATGATTGCCTTAGGATTAGCGTGTGAAAATGTGGCAATGGTTGTCGGGCAACCATGGACGGCATTCTGGCTCATCTTTTGGGTCATCAGTAATGTGAGCACAGCGTTTTATTCCATTACGTTGGCGCCGAGGTTTTACTTCTGGGGGTATGCCTGGCCGTTGCATAATAGTAAGTCTTGATAACAGTCGTTCCTTATCAACTAAAACTAATAAACTGTAGTTGTCAATGCAAGCAGAACTATCCTTTTTGATGTTCATTCAAGGATTGGTCTCAATTTTGGGATATTATTTGCGTGGTGTGCAGTTAACACGGCGTTGTTCCCACTATGCTGCTATTTCATGAGATGGAAGACTATGAAGGAGAAGAGAAAGGAGGAGCAGCAGAAGAAGGAATAATACCAAGAAACTTTAGCTAAGATCTAGATTTTCTTGGGATGTTCAATCATTGGAAAGGTCGAGTTATATGGTTAGAGAAGCAATTGGAGTTAGAGCAAGCGATCTCATTCCTAGCGTTGTCATGACTGCGAGCAAATTAGGTTCATTTTGCGGATAAAAGCTTGAGTGTGTAACAGCAGCTCTCTGTTCTTGAACACTATCGAGATGATAGTCACAAACACGCCACACGCCTTGGCATGCCAGATCAGGAGGCATATCTTCTATGTGTTTCAAGCCAGTACCAAGCTCATGGTGAACATAAAAAAGGACACTGAATATCATTTTCCTTAGTCAAACTCGGATGTTTATCTCGGCTTGGAAATAAGTGGTCTCTAAACGTACTTTTGTGTCCACCACGAGCAAGCAAAGAGGAAAAAGCTATTCATTTCAATTATTTTTGTATTACCATTAGCAGTTAGGATCTTCCCAACAAGCAAAGGAAACTCCTTATCTTAAAATATTGTCCACGAAGAAACTCCACCATGTAGTCAGGATAGGCAAACTCCCGTCAACACCTCATTACATCCATTACTCTATCCTCCAAGTCTGGAAAGAAAAAACGAAAGAAAAAAAAGCTTCGAGCCAACCCTTCATCACAGCAAATTCTCTGTCTTCCAAAAGTAAACAAAAGAAAATCCACACCAAAAATACCACCGCGGCAGCAGAAACATTATCTAACCTCCAAAATTGCCAAGATAACTGACTGCGGGACGAATGCTGAACATCAGATATCTGTACATGTGCCTCTATCCCTCAATGGATAGTGACACGAACACCTTTCGAGCTGAGCTTCGGCATGACAAACAAGTATCCGTGAGCAGGAGTTACATCCGACTCATCGGTTTCATACAACTTCAAGTCAGGAGCTCCAGGTTGGAAGAGGTGGGCTAAGATGTGGTAATTCAGCATCCAGACAAAACTAAATTTAGCAACATTGTCAGTCTTTGATGTTTAGCCAAAGATAGAGAGATTGATACGGGAGTGGTGACGTAGACGTACTTTTGAGCCAGACACATCCGCGAGCCTCGCGAAAAAGGAACAAAGTAGCTGTTCATCACCTTCAGCTCCTCTGGACCACAGAGCCATCTCTCTGGCTTGAATATGTGAGGCTCAGGGAAGACGGCAGGGTCGTTGTGCATCCAGTAAGAAGACATCGAGATTGGGTAGCCTTTCGGGAGAACCATGCGGCGAAACGGGAGATCGACTTCTGGAGAGACGCGTGCAGAGCGGTTCATAGCGCCCATTACCATTCTTAATACAAGGTCAGTGGATGGTTGATGAAAGAGGGGATCGAAAGCTAACCTCAAGCCTTCCTTGATGACTGCTGTAAGGTAGGGTAGCTTCTCCAACTCACGCCAGGTCGGTGCATTGTTCGCACTTTGTGCAACGATAAGGCCGAGTTCGGTACGCAAGATCGCCAACCTCGTCGGGTCGAGGAGGAGACGAGTGATTATTGCAGATAGCGTATACGAGACGTTGTATGTACCGGCTTGCTGGATTAACTATTGAGTCGCTGGGTTAGCTGAAGGTCTACCTCTGTTGAGAACAACTCACCAAAGCCAAGCGGCAAAATCCTCCACCTCCAAATAGCGTTTGTTGGACATTGTTGCGACACAGATGTTCGATAAGTGTGGTATCATCTCGTACTCCCTCCTGACAGTCGGGGCGAAGTCTCGACTTCAAGATTTGGCGTTGAGCTTTCTGTTCTGATGTTAGCCTCAAGTCTTTATTGTTCGGGTTGTCACACTCACATCGTCCCATACTCTCCAGCCCGTGACTTTCTCAAGAGCAAACTTCAAAATCGGTGTACTGAAGACCCTGAGGAGAATCAGCAAGGTGGTTAGAAGTGGACCAGGCGAGGGAGAGCACACTTGGCAAACCACGGCAGGTGAGCAAAGATTGGGACACTAAGAACACCGCTCTTCAAACGCGAGAAATAAGTCTCGTTAAAATCAGCATCTCCAAGATAATCGCTTGGGTCTTCGAAAATCAGGGACGAGACTGAATCTAAAGTAGAAGTCTTAGTAGAGTATTGGGCATTGCCAGCGAACGCTTCATACCAGATGTCAACGAGTTGATAGCATTTGTTATATTGACGACGGTATCCGTTCCTTGAATCGATCTAAACCTATCGCACAAAATTTGTACACGATCCTGCACTCGTTGTTCCATTTTAGTTAGTTTAGCCTTCGAGAAGAACGGATCGAGGACTCCCCGAGCTTGGCGGTGCATGTCGTGGTCCTGGGAGATGGCAATCATGTCTAAGTCACCCCATCAGCACGAACCCAGCGCAATGGCTGTATGTAATACCTTCAAACCCAGTTCCGTCGCTAGCTCTGGGATAGTTCTCTGTTTTTCGGGTGGCGTGATGAACGAAGAGGGTATGGAAGAAGGAAGGGTCGTCAACGTGGAGTTCATCTGGAGTAATACGGACGACTGGACCTGAAATAGCTTAGTCGCTTTGCTCAAAGAGATAGTATTTTGCACTTACCATATTTTCTATGCATCTCCTTGACTTTGAGGTAGTACGTGCCCTTGCCAAAGTATGTGTGGCCAAATTCGTACAGGAAGGTCGACCGAGCCAGAACGGAGCCTGGGAACTTGGCAAGAGGATGGAAGTAGAGGCGATACGATACCAAGGCAGCTGTGTATGCAGTAGAGAAGAGAAAGAGCGCCATGACGATGTCGCCAAAGGAAAGAGCAGAGAGCAGACCCATCTTGCGTACTCTACCTGGTGGAAGTTTGGGTTGGAGAACTGATGATGGTGATGATTATAGAGCTGGCTTTACCCTTTACCATCAATAGTGCAGCTGTAGGTTGACTACGGTTTTGATCAGCATATAGGAGTAGGGCTGTGCTTGCGGTTGCGGTTGCAGTAGTAATCGGAGGAAGAGTCAGCCTGAGCAAGCACGACTTTGTTAACAAAAATATAAATTTTCATGGCTGAAAAGCCGTGATTCCGTCATCCCTGCCTACACGGCTTCGACTAGGATGAATAACGCTGGAAAGAGCTTTATTATCACTTCATATCCCGATGAATCATCCAGCTCGTTCTTGCCTGTCCCTTTCCATACAAAGAATTACACAGAATACTGATTCCTCCCTTTTTCCAATCACAAAAGGTGATTTTCAATAGCTTCAAGGCACTCTTTCCTCACAAAGGTAATTCACTGGAAGGGGATATCGGCACAGCTAAAAACCTTATGCTACCAACGTCATCGTCTAGCACGTATTCAACATTGCTGTCAAGGCTGTCTTCTCTGCGGAAGTGATTGTCAAGTCATACACTGACTTGACTTTGACCCACATCTTTGCATAGGTGCACCAGTATGATGCTAAACGGTAACATTAGCTTCATCCTAGCATTTTACAGGCAGACACGTACTCAAAGGTGGTTTCCAGTCCTCGGGTCCACTGTCTCCTTTAGATTCATTGACATTATCAGTGACGGCAAGCAGCTGGGGATGTGTAAGGTCATTGGCAAAAGTCTGCCTCTGAGCTGTAGTCCAAGCAGATGCACCACTCTGCAGATTATAATCAGCGGTGAGCTTTCTCTAAATTGTTTACAGCATTTCTTGAGATACCCACCTTCCAGGCATTGCTTAGCGGCACCAAGTGGTCAATGTCAACATCACTTGCTGCAGTCCAAGTCGCTCCATCATACGGACTGACCCAAGTCCCACTAGTAGCTGCGCAAGCACTAGAGGTCACCAAATTGGTACCGTCACGCTTAAGAACTGTCTCTCGAGTATCACAGGTGCCCGAGATTGTGATCCACTAGGATATTTAGGCATCAGTATTGTCTTTGCATTTTGAATTCAACGAGAATTCGACGCAAAGCATACATGTGGGAACAGATCTCTGCTGTAGCCGTCCTGAAAACCTTGAGCTGCAACAGTAAGTGTTGTAAGTTCTGTCTTAGCAGCTGAGGCAGTGGGGATCCCCGTTGGTGCTGGAAATGGTATGGATAGGACTCCAGTTGAGAAGAGAAGTGTGTTGGGCAAAATGAAAAAATGCATGATGCGCGTAGCTGAGTACCTCAGAATGTTGAAAAAGCAAGAAGTTTTGCTGATATGACAATAGAGAAGTGCGCTGGAGGAGGAGGTTAAGGCTGGTCTCTCGGCGAGGATACGCCATGAAGTTATGCTCACATCCAGCAACACCGCTCTCGTTGCAACATCTCAAATGATAAGATGACCTCCGAAGGCCATCCCTTGTCGCCCATCGTTATCCAACGGTCAACCTACCTTTCTCCCACACACTTCGATCGCATTCTTGGCGTTCATCCTCAGCTTCCCTATCTAGTACCCCTTCCGAAGTTTATGTTCTTCTAGAAGAAATCTTGCCGGCTAATGTGAGATTTAAGCATCCTTGCAAGCGGCTCATATCAGGAGAACTATCTCTTGTCGAATCAAGTCAGCACATTGAGCTGCTGTAGATCGCAAAGACCATCGAGCGATGATTGTGGATTCAACCCGCCTTCCTCATCTAGATGAATGGAAATGCTTACGGCCGGGCCCCGCCTGCACAGTAATTTGAAATGCAAAAAGTTATGAAGGTTGAAGTCCTTGGCATTTTATACTGTCCAATTAAGGATGCATGTGAGGTTCAGTAGAAATCCTTGGCATGATTAGATCGATCTGCTCGGCAGTCGATTTACCGAGCCCCTGAATTTGTAGGACAGCCAATCAGCTCTGTTCATTGCTTGTACACTGATCACCCTGTCAAGCTTGTCCACATATATCTTCGTCATTCACAAAAATTACTTTTCAGTCGATCCCTCATTGCATATTTCCATAGTATCTCACAAAGAGTTTGAATACATAATAGGCAATCCAGTGAATGATTATTGATTGATTAATGCCGCCTCTTATTTTTAGAGTTGAAATACTGTAGATTTATAACCACATAGCCTGAGCGCCTAAACCAAGGTGAAATATATTCATGAATAATTAATCAAAGAATCGCAAAAGCTGCTATGCAATTTTGTTTGTCGCAATTCAGACATCTAGACTGAGAGAGAATCCATTCATGGCCAGCAGTCTACACAATAACTGAGCTCCCACCAGCTCAGCCAATGTTTATTTAAGGGTGTCTTTTTCCCACCAAAGTTCCTCCCAACCATCTTCAACATTCTCCCAAACTTTCAACAGGATTTTCCAAAGAAAAGGCAACAACTGAACAGGACAACGACTTACTTCTCAAACTTCAGACAACTAACAACTAACAACTCACAGCATGAATCCTTTTCAACGTCCTGGTATGCAGGGACCTGGCTTCCCTCGGCCGCCTCCTCGCATGAACGGCCGTCCTCCTAGACCTAGCATAAACGGCTTTCCCACTGGACCTAGCATGAACGGTCGTCCTCCTAGACCTCGCATGAACGACTTTCTCCCTGGACCTGGCATGAACGGCTTTCCCCCTGGACCTGACATGAACGGCCCCTCAGGTCCACAAGATGGCATGGAACAAATGTCTCTCGGGGAGGCTCTCCAGCGTTCTGGTCTTGATGATGGCAATCGGCGAACCAAGATAGAGTGGCTAATTGTTATGCGCAGAGCTGAACGGCTTGGTCTTGTTCAGAAAGTAGGCAGCAACATGTACTTGATCGGTCCTGAGTTCTGGCAGCAAGTTGAGATGGAGTTCGGTAGAGGTGATGGAGGTGGCGGCGGAGGAGGCGGCGGCGGTTTTGAGGACGAGTATGATGAAGGTCAAGGCTACCAGGGTGGTCCACAAGGATTTCCAACAGGCCTCCAGGGCTACCCTGGTGCTCGTCCTCGTCCTGAATTCTATTAAATTAGGATAGGCCCGGAGTTTAAGATAGTATTGGATGCCTGATTTTGGATAATATTGGATAGTTTTGGAGATGGCTTCTGAATAAACACAAAATACAAAAAATGCATTGCATTATAACAAATTTTCACTCTGGATGTGCTAATTTGTGGTACTTTCGGTGCAATAATTCTATGAGAGTAGAGTGAAGACGATCAGATGTTATGACCTTGGGCGAAGAAGAATGTTGAAGTAGGTTTGTATGGCAATAGCCCTCTTACACCAATTAATAGTCAATTTATTGTTTCGTCGCAGCCTATTCCGGATTCACAACTCATAGATGATTACAGAAGCATGATACTGGAGAAATTATGCACCAGCTACATCAAGGTGCCTACCAAGTCAGAACGTCAACGCATCATCATTTATCTCTTTCTACGGTAGCACCCCCCTACAACCCATCCATTTCCTCAACCTCTCACCTCAACAAGGGTGGTATCTCCTAGTAACCTCCCAATCATCGAATCGGCGCAGACTGCAAGGACAACCACCCTCTCGTCGCTGCTCTCGTTTCACTTCCTGCTCTAACGTCTCCAGCCTACGAATAAACTCAGGACTGAACAGTCAGTCTCCCTTGACAGAGGGATGAACCAAGCCCTTCATTTGAGCCTCTCTCAAGATCGAAACCCACAACGTATACTCAAGCGGATTCCCCTCCCAGCCGAATTGTCTTGAAGCGTCAGCTGGGGTCCCTTTGTACCAATCTTCGGTCTCTACGAGGGTGTTATTGAAACGGTCGGAAAAGGCGTCCCTTCGCCAACGGAGGAGTAAATCTCTAAAGCTCATCGTGTTAGGTATGTTTTATCTTGTGACTGAAATATTTTTGAAGTGTTGTAATGTTGTCTTGATTATTTCCAGAGACTTGATAGGATCAGAAGATGGCGGAAGAAGGATTAAAGGAGAAATTGCTCTCTCAAATAGACGAGCCGGCGTTGATGCGATTCTTTGAATCGAATCCACTTAATGGAGTGTTATGATACAGTCATTTCTTCAAGAAAAGAGCTAATACACTAAACAGCGATGTGCGCTTGCGACGTGATTCATGCAACAGATACAGTCAACGACGTTCGTCACGTGACTGTCAATTTGATATTCTCAATCCCAGGGAAAAAGATTGGAAAATATATTGAACCTCGATGTAATAGAAAACTTGAAAAGAGGAGTCTATAGCTACGGATCCCAACCCCACAAGTTCCGTCCCCCAGACTTCTGGGCGTGGGATCTTCATCGGGTAAATGTCTCATTTAGAGCTGACCTGCAACCTGCCACCGAATCAAGCGCTCTGCATCTCGGAATAACCCTGGTTCTCGATGAAGCTCAAAACCAACCTCCATCCATCGCCCAAGACTCCTCAGGAACTCTTCATTTAAAGGATGACGAAGAAGATGAACACGAAGACGAGGGAGAGAAGTAGCGCCATGACACGGCAATTCTCGCTTCCTCCTAGCCGAGGATTTCTGGGGTGCGGGGATGAAGCTTCCCAAAACCTTCCTTAGCTCGCGTGCCTCCACACCACAGCTCCTCAAGTCCCAACAACAACTCAAAACCTCTCTCGCCACCTCTACATTTCACTACCCAGCTTGAGATATCGTCCTGAACCTTTGAACCAAAGTCCAGCTCTGCAAAAACCCAAAGGATCAAGAATCATGGCCCCACGAAATACTCTCCTGTACGTCCTACTCTCTCTCCCTTTTCTCTCAGCTTCCCTACCTCGCTTTTGCAAGTGGATCGAACAAATGCTAATATACAAGATGAGTTCAGACGCCAACGCACTCCCCTCCTCCTCGCAACGTTCTTCGGCGGCGCGGCACTCTTCGTTGGCTTCAAATTCAGAACTATGATGCAGCAGAGCGAGGCGGGCAAACAAGCTAGGGATAAGGAGCGGGTCAATTATAGTGTTGCCCCAGGAAGAAGTGGTAATCAATCCCTCTTCGAGAGTTTCGAGTAGATATAGAGACGCTAATGAGTGTTGTGGGATGTAGGTGGCGGAATTTAACTGATAACGACGGACGAGGTCGGAACGAGGATGATGACAAGAAACGAGACAATGGGACGTGGTATGACGGATGTCAACATGGAAAAGCACAAGAGCGAGATGGGAGAAACGTTGTAGATGGATAGAAAGGTTACATATAAATTGGCACATGCATTGTGGTCGTTCGGGTTGGGGCTCCTTGTGGATTTGGCGCTGGCGTTCGGTTAGGTTGGGATCAATGCTTTTGAAGCTAGATGAGATTGACATACCTAATGGCATTTCGAAATCAGCGGAAGAAGTTCAAGAATATATTTTGTGTGACAAAGGTGCCGCCAAGGTGGGTGTGAGGTTTCCCTCGTTCGTTCTTCATCCCAACAGCCAGTTAGAGAACTGACAAGAGCAAGCTGTGAATGGGTAACTTATACTTATATTCTAGAAATTTATACCAGGGCTCAATAAAACCTGGATAAGGTTAGACTTCGACCCTTATCTTTGTAGGCCGCCGGCCAACCCTCCCTAGAACACACACACACACCCCAAGACTCCCACCATCAACACAGCACACAATCCATACGGGACCCTCAGAATCCACTGCGCAACGCCTACCACCTCTCTAAAAACCGCACTCCAAGCAACCGTTCCCAGCATCCCTCCAACCGTTTCCATGATTCCAACGCCGACATAGAACTGCTCAATCTCGTCCTTTCCCCCAAGCAATCCAGAAACCCTCTCAATGCATCATAAGTACCTGCTCCAAAATTTCCAATTATAACAGCTAAAATCAGCAATTCTCTCGTCGGTGCGAGCGCCATAAACAAAATCCCTACCCCACACGCTATCACAGAAGCGTTGACCATGAACAAGTCGACTTTGGATGAGCAGCCTCCGAAGTGTGGTTTGACAATCGAGGACAGAGTAGGAAGGGAGAGCAGGACGATGAAGGAGACGAGCGTTCTAAGCGAGTTGACAGCATTCACATCTGCGAGAATCCAGGAAAAGGTCAGGGACGACCATTGGGCGAAGATGTCGTCGATTGCATTAGCGAAAGAGAAGAGAAAGTAGGTGAGCATTGTTGTTCGGCAGAAGGGAGAGGAACGGATGATTGATTTGAATAGCGTTATGGTGTGGCTCATGTTCTCTAAGAGTGAGCTGCCAACGTTAACGAGGATCGAGGTGTTGCCAGTAGTTGGAGGTGGGGTATTTGTGAGGAGGGAAATGATTTCGGATTCTTCAGAGTCTTCGGCGTCAGGATCAATCGAGGGGTAATCCACTATCTTTTCCTTTGCCGTCTGTACATGATCCTGGAGTAGTGCTGTAAAGGGCATCATGAAGATTAAGGTCGCTATGCCAGTGAAGCACTGCAGCCAGACATTTTTTCCGTAGGAGGTATGAACTCAGAGCCATTGCAAAGAAAGTTGCAAACAGTTGCGCTGCTCTAAGCTTGTATAGAACACCACTCCTGTTCCAAGTTTAGCTTCCAGCCACGGAAGAAGTTGCAACTTACAAATGCTTAGATTCGACACTTTCTGAGATGCATGTATAGATTAAAGACTGGAATATGATCGTCCCGCCACCAAACGCCCACAAGAATGGCGCCAAGTAGATCCATCGGATATCGAAAATGGTATAAAAGTAGCCTTTGCAATCAGCATTTATAGCGCCACAAATCAAAGGAAGAAGGGAATCACTTACACACGGCAATGAAGAAGCACGAATCAATCGCGAATCCACAAATATTCATAAGTATAACCAACTTCCTTCCCAAAACTCTAGCAAGCTGCCTATATGGAGCAGTGAAGAAGAATGCTGTAACATCTGTCAGTAACTCGCGTTTGGTGATTAATACTCCAATCGTTCACCAGGTAAACACGCCAGAAACGTGTAAATGCCATTTATACTTGCAACCTGTGCCTGTACATCTGGTATCTTGCAACTCTCCTCGTCCACCAGTCCGTGGCTGCTTGGTATTGCCGGATCAAATTTCAGAAAGTGCTTCCGGCAAACTGCCTGCTCGATCAAGTATACATAAATACTGCTTAGGCAGGCTGAGGCGAAAGCACCCAGTGTCACTAATATCGAAGGAACCAAAACCTCACGCCTCGACCGCATGTTTAGCATGCTTTTCCTGAATCCCGGCAGCGTCATCAAGTCTGTACTTATCTTCTAGTTGTCAAGATGTCGGTACATCACTCGAATGAGAAGATAACAGTCCAAGCCAAAATCAAGAGGAAACATATCGACCAACTTGGTATCCCCGACGATCCCGTGCGATAGCATGAGATAGCACCGCCCTTGTACCACAGGTTGACCCTGGTATGGGCAAAAAGAAAGAGGATCGCAACACGTTGGTTCCTCATGCTAGGTTTCTAAAAGCCTTATCTTGTGATTCTGCTTCATCCGCTTGGACTTGTGGGACTCTGTGGTTTCAAAAGCAGTGGTGCCAAGATCGAGTGAAGATCCCCGAGCTGTCACCAGTATTTTCCACGATAAGGGGCCAGCGAGGTAGAAGCTATCCAGCGAGGCGCTTGCCCCGTGGTGCTTTGCCATTCTTAACTTTGTGGAGTACAACACTCGCAGATTGCCGCGTGGGATACCGGGACAGAGTTTCGGGGAGTGCAGGACCAGATCGCACACAAACATGGTGTCCAGGTCACGGGCGCATTACAGGGCACATGGCCCCAGAAAGGCACGGCGCGATCCGATGATTTGGGAGAACGATAGAATGCTAGTCCTTGAAGTGCTTCCATTTGCTAGATCTCGCGCTGTGGGGCGTTCCAGAAGAAGTGTCGAGCTTGATGAAACTTGAGATGTGGTTATGACTTGGCCCCGGGATGAGCTAAGGTTAGGCAGGGGTGGCATGGAGAGTTGTGTGGAAATTGACGCTGGAAGGAAGGTACCAAATTTGAGAATTGTCTTGCTCCTTTCGCAATGGTTCTGATAGGTAGGTACGCAAGACGAATAGCACAAGGGTATATTTCAGAATACTCCTTTTCAACGGTTTCCCCTATCTTTTAGCGAGAATCTTACAAACACTGCACAAACACTGACCAGCCTCTTTCCAGAAATGAAACGAATTCACAGTAAAAACTTCGGGATACTCTGAAGGTTTGGTAAATCACTACTGAGAGTATGTATAGTGAGTGTACTGTGCTCACTGGCTTAGGCTGCGCACACGTTGGCGGTCTCATAAAATCAACTCCGGAATGTAGTAAAGACTTTCATTTCATTATATGCGTCATTGCGAAAAGGAGACCCCCAAGTTCTAACAAAACGCCCAGCGCCAAAAGGATATCTCATGGTATCCATCCAGTTCACCCGTCGCCACTCATCATTTCATACAATTCTTTCCATATTCATCTAATACTCCTCAACCGCACAGTTAGGATGCAGAACATAGACTGTCTTCTCAGCTGTGCTTGAGCTGCCTTCTCCATCTTCACCCACTAAACCTTGGCCTCTAATCGCCATGAGAATGTTTTCCTGTTGCAGCTGTCAGTATTTGTGCGAGAATGAAGTAGAAGGTAGGAACATACCTTGACCATTCTCTTGATGATTTTCTTCGTTAATGCCATCTCAGCATGGTAATCCTCCTCTCCATTCAACTCATCCTCTTTCTGTTCCAAATACCACTCAACCAGCGTCTCGCTATCAATACCCTCTCCACTACTCATCTCATCTTCGTTGACTCTCTGGACAAGTAGGTTGACCACACTGATGTATTTATCATACGTGATCTTTGTTTTTTGTCTCTCGCCGTTGGCAGCTGGTGTAGCAGCGCTTGGTCCAGCCCCACCATCTGGACCATTATCTCCATCCTCATCGTCATCTGCATCAGCCATGGGAGAATCGCCATCTGTATCTCTGCGGTGACCATTTGTGCCATTTGCGCCCACAGCCTCCTCATCATCCTCATCGACTTCAACATCGTCTTTCTCAACAGAGATAATACTCTGTCTAAGAAGGTTGAAGGCTTCAATAACCATAGTTGTAGTGATTTCTTCAACACAGTTTGCTTTGGCGATGGCTTCGGAAAGTCGGATCATGGATTCGAGTTGACGGACGGTAATTCTGTAACTGTTTCGGCCGATTCCTCCTTGAGCATCATCGCTTCGAAGCTCCTTGTATTTTTGCACGAGAACCTCTCTTGCTTCAGGAGTAAATTCCGGCTTGAAAGTCTTTGCGAAACGAATGTATCGCTGTAGTTGTTCTGTAGTAAACTCGGGCTGCACAGCCTCATCACGTAGTTGATGGATACCAACGATATGCTCAGCAAGATGACGATCCACAGTCTCGTTGCACTCATCCAAGATGACAAAGAACAGATCGAAACGTGACATGATAGGAGCAGACATGTTGATGTTCGCTCGCAGGGTTGTCTTTCGGTTATAACGACCACCAACTGGATTTGCTGCTGCTAAAATTGATGTCCTAGCATTCAAAGTGGCTTGAATACCTGCCTTGGCAATGGAGATGGTCTGTTGTTCCATAGCTTCGTGAATTGCAACTTGATCGCTGATATCCATCTTGTCGAACTCATCAATAGCGCAGATACCGTTGTCTGCCAACATCAAAGCACCAGCCTCGATAGTGAACTCTCCAGTTTCTTCATCCTTGACAACAGCAGCTGTCAAACCAGCAGCCGAAGATGCCTTACCAGAGGTGTAGACAGCTCGAGGCAGGAAAGAGCAGATGTACTTCAGGAATTGCGACTTGGAAGTTGACGGGTCACCAACAATGCAAATATTGATGTCACCCCTGAGAGCCATGCCTTCAGGAGTAGTCTTGCTCAAGCCACCCATCAACTGAAGAAGAAGACCTTTCTTGACAATCTCATGACCGTAGACCATAGGAGCAAGGGAGTTGACAAGTCGAGAGTAGATATGATCACTGTGGACCATTTTTCGAAGGTCTTCGATCTCAGCGTGGGTCATCGATGCAAGAACAGCTTCCTGTGCGTGGTCTCCAGGCTCGTTAGGATCGATAGGTGCAGTTTGGTTGAGCGAAGCCAAAATATTATTAGACTGGCCATTCAGCTGCTGGTTGACGGCCGATCCAGTGGTCGAAGTATCGGGGGTTACCATACATGCTAAGAAAGCAAGTCTGTAGGTAAGATCTCGTACACCGAGGGCCTTAAGACCAGTCACGCCACTGGCATCTCCAGTTCTGTTTTGGTTATCTCGGACAGCAACTGGTCGGACTCCAGGAAGACCAAGTTGGCTGACATCTGGTACAACGATAAGAGCTCCGGTGAAGATACACTTCTCTCCAGCCTTTGCTCTGTCTACAATCTCTCCACGCAGGATAACATCCATTGTTCGAGGCATGCTACCAGTCGGGATTTCCGAGCTGTTCTCTTGTACTCGGACCTTCTGCCAATCGACAAAAGTGCTTTGTCTGATATCTAATCTCCATCCTTGACGATTGTTGCAAAGCTCATTCGGGCATTGTGTAGGTTCGGTGTACCTGAAAGTTTGCTCAACATTTGGGACAGCACTTCGGCAGGCTTCGCAGGTGAAAGTGGCAAGGGAGAGTTCTGGTCGAACTTCGGAAGTTCTGGTGACTGTGCCAGAAATTGATAGCAATTGACCAATGTTTTCGGTTCTCAAGTGTCGCACTCGAGAGACAAGGGGAAGGTTGTAGAAGGCCAAAGCAAATATCTTATCGGTCTGCTGATTGGTCGTCTTGTCACCTTGGAAGTCGGATTGGCTAGCGGAAGCCGCATTGCTAGCACCCGACGAGGTTTGGTTGCTGGAAGCAGTCGGCTGGCGATGGTCACGGAAGTATCTTGGTTCGTACTTTGCGATCATATTGTGCAGTCCCTTCGTCAGGAAAGGCACAAATCTGTAGTATTCCTGAACGATGCCGTCGGCCAGGGCCCCACCCTTGTATGATGAGAGATGTTTATAGTCGACATAGAGGGTCGAAAGTTGATACGTCCTCAAGCCATGGATTTGTGCGATGTAGTATTTATCAGTGGTGACAGCACTTGAACGCGGTGGATCTGATGGTGAAGGTTCTTCGATAAAGCTGCAGGATTGTAAGTCTGATGTATTCCAAAAGGGAGGTTTGCTTACTTTTCAAGGAAGTCTTCGAAGTTGAGCTGAACATATTGCCCGATCGCATCTTCGACTCGTGGCACTGGGCGGTCCTTTCTCTTCGGTCTGCCTGTTCCAGCTGGAACTTGGTCATCTGCGAATCCTTCATCATCACTCAAAGGCGCAATGCTTTCAGAGGGAGGGCCGCGAGGTCTGGCTGAAGAGCCTCTTTGAGCTGGACGGGCTCGTGGAGTTCCATTTCTGCTAGAAGCGCCAAGGTCAGATTCAAGGGCATCAGACATCATAACTGAAGCCATGGTGGGCGATAAAGAGAATGTCGTGAATGAGTTGTGGTGTTGAGGTTCACTGACGGTTTTCAGGAGATAGAAAATTGGCGGGCGTTTAAAACGCGAAATTCGCGTCGAGGGACGCGAGGTTTTTGCACTTTCACGCGTTGATGGTCACCGGAATAGAGTGGTTTTTGAATGTCAAACGAAAAGGGGGGTGTTTATCACGTGAACGGATATAGACCTGCCATCAATTATAACTTGCCATGTATTGAACGAGGACAGGTTTCTGGTGGTTTCGGTTCATTGATTTAGTATATAAATGGCGGTTGTAACTTTTTTCCAACTTTACGACGAGACTGGATTGTTTCTTAGCTTCTACGACGTCATTAACTGGACTACCTACCGAATCCCCCATGCTTCTGAACATCTTTTTCTATGAGTTATATGATCATGTCTACCTTCACAAAACCTCCCAAATCTCACTTAATGACCTATAGAATTGCTCGAGGAGAGCAAGGTGTTCTGACCTATGAGCCCTACAAATCATATCTGCTCCCTCACTGGCGCTTCCGCACCATACCCATCGCCCACGTCTCCTCTGAAGCTCTCTGGGATAAGTTTCTCGAGTTCTACGAACAAACCGACTTCGTAGGTATGGACATGGCCAGAAAGTTTATCCAAATGGGCATGACAAGATCGAAAAGGTATGCGAACTACAAGGGAGGGAGAAAATACGTCGATGGGAAGGAGAAGGGAAATATGATCGAGAAGAGCAAAGAACACGAGGGAAAAGCAGAAAAGGAAGAAGCGAGTAGGATATTCAGGGAGGTGTGGGAGAGGTGTAGAGTCCATGAAGGGTATCTAGAGTTGAAGCAAAAGTTCTTAAAGGAGCAGAGAGAATGGCTGAAGACAGAGAGTAGAGTTAAACCCAAAGTTGAACAGGGAGTAGAAAGGCAGCCAAAGAGAGAACATGATAAGTGTCTCAAGGTTGAAGATGCGGGCAAGGAACAGACATCAGCTCCAGGGAAGAGGATCAAAGTCGAATCTGATTGAAAGAGGTTCATTATCCTGGTATATCAAACGCCATTCCATCCATACATCTAGAACGCCAAAATCTATGCCTTTTAGTTCTTCGCCATCGATTCGTCTTCTTTGTCAGACGTGGAATGGATCTGGATAAGTCAGATTGGACTCCTCAAAGCTTGAGAAACATACTTGCTCCGCTAGAGCTATCCACTCCTCTATACCCCTCACATACGGATCCGCAACCTCATCCGGGAGAGCTTCGTGCCCCCAGAGCATTATGTGATCGAATTCTGATTGTTCTTCCATGATCTTCAAATCTGCTTCCTCCTCTGCCTCTTCATCATCTTCAGCAGCTGGTTTAGATTTGGGCAGTATCCGATCCGTGGACGAAACCACAACTCCTCGATAACCTTTAGGAACCTTCAATTGCTTCCCATGGAGCTTCCTGCCTCGGAAATATGCAACAGTTTTGCTATCTGCAAGGAAATCAGTACAGAATACCAGTATCAGCACGTCTATCTTACTTACCTGGCATCCTGGTTGGATTCCAATATCTCTTCGAAGTGTCGACGGGACCGTTATGATTGACTCGGCAAGGCAATACATTAGGCGTACATTTGCTCTTATGGCTTTTACTCTTCTCAATTGCAAGCATTATGAGGTCGTTGTGATGGGGCAATTTTTTAAGTTTATATTCACGCGTTTGAAGAGGCACGCGACTGAGCGCGTTGGCGCCTCGGCAATCTCCCACCAGATCCCCAAACCTTAAATTCGAGGTATCACAAGTTCCAAGACCAATCTTTACCTCCAGCTTTCCTCTCTCCATACTAAGTCTCAGAGGCTCAAAAGCTTGATCTGTTCGGAAGCATACCATCCTTTGCGGAAGCACCCGCAGGCTCTCAGACCCTAATCCCACACCGCTCATCGAAACAATCTGCTTCAAAAAATCCCATTGGTGCCGGATGCATCTTCATCTGCAGCCGTGGGTTCAACGTTTCAATACCCAAGCACGCTGCAGCGGTTCAGCACACTTCCGAGCTTGCGCAAAAAGGAAAAGAAGCTTCTGGCAGTGGAAAGTCAATGCGGATACAGTATCGTGATCGAGGATCGGTAACCTGGTGGCCTTCTGTGCAAGTGCAAGGGGCAGGTGGGGGAAGGGGATTTTCGCTTGCCTCATGATCCTTGTAGATTACATACTCAATGTCTGCCTCAATGGTTTTGAAGCTGTTGATATCTTGGCATTGATTTGCAGCATCGACAGATGTAAGACCTAGTTGGAGTGCTTCTTGGTCTCGTATCTCGGGGTATCAAAAAGTCCGCCAAGAAAGGGAGGCAAAGGGCAGGAAGAAGGAAATATCATGATGACAAGACTTCAGAGACATGTTCACGAAGCTCGAGTTGCAATATCTAATCAGCCTCTGGTGACACCTGCATGCCACTTCAACCATCGTATGACCCCAATCTCTCCCATCCATATCAACATGCAACGGGGGACTTCAACAAACACTTCATCATTGCGCTATCATGCAAGGGCTTGCGCTCGCCCAATTGGCTCGGCGCTTCATGTAGCCTGTACATTTCCGCCTCGACCACGAATTTTCTTCCTCTTCTAGAAGCTTTCAGACTTTCGCATTCGCCTGTCTAGCCTCGATATCCAATCGAATAGTAGCTAAGAGCCATTAGATAGGACCTTTAAACTTGAAAAACTCCACTTTGGTGGAAGTCTTTCACCGAAACTCGGAAAGTCGATGCCCATGCACAGACATATTGGAAAATGCACTAGTGGTGGGGCAGCATGCATTGGGTCTACCTCCCCTCCCTTGCCCCGTTGCAGGCAAGGCTGGAACACTTCGTCATGGCACGGTTCCTGAAGAGCCATAGCATAGCACCGGTGCCGGAATTTCATCCAATCCATTTGCCAGTGAGCCGTGTCTTTTCCTTCGCCGGTCGGTGATTTCATTTCTCTCTTTCTTTATTTTCTTTCTGTCTTCTGCGGTGCAAGTTCATTGTCGGCCGCCCGCTCTCGCTCGTCAGAAATTGGAAGTGCCTGGTCATCTTGCGATTTTGCGTAAGAAAGCACTGCAACATTCTCTTGCCCGAATTCCTCAACGAATTTGAGGTAACGTCTCAGCGAGGCTGCAAGCCCGAGAGGTGATAAGATCAAGAGGGTAGTATACGCAACCCTCGGATATGGCCTCATACCTCCCCTCAGTCGTCACCCAGCCATTGGGGCGCGGGGCCGACCTCTTGCGTGGAGCGATAGGTGGAGTAACATGGGGACCAGCGCTCACTATCTCCAAGGCAGCTGTTACCTCCTTGCTTTCACGGATCGATATCGGCCAATTGACCATAAAAGATCAGACGACAGGGCAAACGACAAGCTATGGCCAGAAGATCGCAAAGGAGCACTCGAAGATGAGTAACGGCGTCAATGGGACCAAGAAATCCGGTGGGGTGAAGAGGGTAGAGTTGGTGGTGAAGAGAGAAGCATTCTGGGTCAGATTGTTTCTGTTTGCAGACATGGGCTTTGCGGAATCGTACATGTTGGGCGACTTCGAGTGTTCGGATTTGACGGGCTTCTTCGAGGTAGGGAGCTATGTCCGAAAAGGCCCCCCTGTGAGAACTATGCTGACATGCATAGCTCTTCATACTCAATCGGAACCAACTGGGTAATGCGACCACGATAACCTCATCCATTGCGGCAACGATCACCGGACTTGCGAGAAGTACCAATACCCTATCGAATTCGTTGTTAAATGTTTCGGCGCACTATGACATCAGTAACGAGATGTTTGCGGCGTTCCTGTCGGATGATATGACATATTCATGTCCGATTTGGAAGACTCAATCAAGTTGGGATGACGGGGAAGAAACGCTTGAAGCGGCCCAGATGACCAAATTGAACAGATTCATAGATGGAGCACACATTAAACCGACCGACCATGTGCTGGAAATTGGGACAGGATGGGGTTCTTTCGCAATAGAAGCGGTACGAAAAACTGGATGCAGAGTCACATCTCTAACATTGTCCATTGAACAAAAGGCGCTGGCCGAAAAGAGGATCGCGGCGGCTGGGTTCGCAGATAGGATTGAGGTATTGCTGATGGACTATCGAGCCCTTCCAACACCAAAAGTCCTTTACGACAAGGTCATTTCGATCGAGATGTTGGAAGCTGTTGGAAGAGAATACTTGGAAACGTATTTTGGATGCATACATCGACTTTTGAAGAAGGACGGAATTGCAGTCTTCCAATGCATCACGATGCCGGAAGGGAGATATGAAGCGTATGCCAAGGGGGAGGATTTCATTCGAAAATATATCTTCCCAGGAGGTCACCTGCCATCGATTAGCCAGCTTGTGGAAAATATCAGTAAGGGATCTGAGGGCACATTGGTGGTTGAAAAAATTGAAAACATTGGGGGCCACTATGCGAAGACATTGCGACTATGGCGAGAGGCATTCATGAAGAATTTTGACTCGAGAATTAGACCAGCATTAATGATGGAGCACAAAGATATGGGAGAGAAAGAGATTGAAGTTTTCCGAAGAAAGTGGGAGGTAGGTCTCGCAATTCCCCTTTTCGCTAAACCTCCTCCATAGGAACCTTCCCGGCTCCGAACCTTCGGCCGAATCTTCAGTTTTGATTTGAGACTAACGTTGCTTTAGTACTATTTCGTATACTGCGAGGCTGGGTTCTCTACCAAGACGTTGGGTGATGCGATCATCACGGTTGGCCGTGAAGGTGCGAGGGAGTTAATGGAAGGCATTCCATTGTAGATTCCATTATAGATCGTTTAGATCTGATTGTCAGAGCGTAGTAGTCGAATAGGTTGCTAAGGGTTGACACGCTCTGGCTTAGGCAGGTGTGATATCTGCAATATTTCGTATGCAGTAGATGGTAGAGCTTATGATATTCCCTTCACGTTGCTCTCCCTACAACAGTCCCTATTGCCCAAAACAAGAAGGGTATGCTGTGTGACATCGAGGATTCAATGTTTTGCTTTCTTCTTCTTCTTCGGCTTCGATTTCGTTCCTCCACCAGTTGGAGTTTGGGTTGGCCAGCGTTTGGCGTGCTCAATGTCGAATGCGGATTTGTGCCTTCGGAAAAGAAGCATAGTTGCTCTTGCATCCTCAATACTCGAATGCTCTCCTCCTTGGATATCCACGCCCAAAATCTCCTTTGCCAGCTTCTTCAAACTTGGCGTCCTTCCTGCACTGTACTTCCTGAATCCCGAAAACCTTGACGTATCTCGAATATCTCTCTTTGGATGACCCAACATCATTGCCTCCAAGTCGTTTTTGATCGCATGTCCCACAATAACTCTCTCATTCATAATCGCCGCGACATCCTCTTGCACCTGCTCGAACGTCCTCGCTGTCGCCATATTCTTGGGTGACACTCCACTAACATGAGTCCTCCAGTCTGTAACAAATTCCTTCGGCTTGACAAACGAGTCGTAGACCTGAGTTCCGTGGAAATTGACGATACTTACTCGGGCCAACACCGATCGATCCTCCTCTCCTCCGACTCCTACCATCTCGCAATCTATGCCGATATATTTCCCAATATCCACACCCTCAACCAGCCCACCATTTACTAGATCCGGTTTGGTTCCTTTGATAGTGGTATCCTTCAAATTTCCCCCATATGCCTCTGCAAGATCCTTCGCTGAGATATCGTTATCCTCTGCCCATAATGCTAGAGACGCAGAAGGGGCGGACTCCGCCGGCTCGGGAGTTTCGCTGCTGGCCCCAATTCCCATCTTTCTCTTCTTTGCAACACTCTGCAATGGGGCTGACGTTGCTTTGACCGGGTTTCCGTCGAGCCTCCTTCGCTTCGCGATTGTATTCAGCTGTCGTTCTGTAGGAATGGCTTTCCTTTTTCGTTCCGAACTAGCCTTCGATTCCTGCTTCAAAGTAGCCTGTAGCTTCTTCCAATTGCTCGAGAGTTCCGGAGCCATTTCGTGGCGTGGTTCTATCGGATCATCTCGCTTTGCTGAGGGGGCGTTGTCTTGAAGTTTTGAAGGCCAGTTTTTCAGTCACCAATTTTTAGCGACAAGGCTCCCAGATTTCAGCGCTAAGAAAGTGCTTCTCAGCCTCGCTTTACCCCTCCAAAAACATCAACCGCACATCGCACGATCAATCGCATATCAATTAATATCCATCAAACAAATCGTGATTTTCATCATGGCTGGTGGCTCGCAGCCTCACGATGCCGCTGTGGGCTCCCCAGCACCGAAACAAATGGGTAGAGCGACCGTTGATACCTTGAAGTGAGTGCCACCACTCGTGATTGCGACCGATCGCTAACCTCGCTGTAGGACAGGATGCATCGCCATGGTGGAGAAAGTTAGTCCTTCCATAACCACAACTGCCTACACCACTCGCACTTATATCGGATCTCTCCCCTTATGAAACATAATTTAAACATTTGATTACTAACCTATATTCTAGGATGGCAAACCTCGAAGAGCCGAGATCTTGAGCGTCAGAGACGTCAAAAGCGGTAGACAGTTCTATTGCAACTTTGACAACTTCAATAAACGTCTTGACGAATGGGTCCCGGTCGCTCGTATCGACTTCAGCCAGGATGTGGAGTGGCCAAGTCCCGAGAAGCCAAAGGAGACGAAGAAGGCTTCAGCTCCTGTGGCAAAAAAGACAGTCACACAGAAAAAAGGACAGAAGCGGCCTGCTCGCACTAGAGAAGCTTCTATTGCCTCAGAAGGAAGCACTCCTCATCCATGGACAGAATTCGTAGAGTCACAGAAAGCTACCCCTGATCCAGAAGAGGAGAAGCTCACCCTGGCAATGGATCTCGATGCTTCACCAGGCGCAGACGATGACGATGTCATGGACGTGGATGATGTGGTAACTGATGCTGTTTCGACGAAAGCGGAACCGCCAGAGCAGTTCAGTCGAGAAGAAGAGATCGAGAAGCTTCGCGTAGGAGGTTCCATGACTCAGAATCAAGCGGAAATATCCAGGATACGAAACATTTCGAAAGTCCAATTTGGAAAATACGACCTTTTCCCTTGGTACTTTTCGCCTTATCCAGAGGTTTTCACGCAAGAAGATCTTATGTACATTTGCGAGTTTTGTCTTTCGTACTACGGCGATCTCAAGTCGTTTACCAGACATCGGCAAAAGTGCACGCTGCAGCATCCTCCTGGAAACGAGATATACAGAGATGATTATGTCTCGTTCTTCGAAATAGATGGTAGACGGCAACGCACATGGTGTCGTAATTTATGTCTATTGTCCAAGATGTTCTTAGACCACAAGACTCTCTACTACGATGTCGACCCTTTCCTCTTCTACGTCATGACATCTCGAGATGAAAAGGGGTTTCATCTGGTCGGTTATTTCTCGAAAGAAAAGGAGAGTGCTGATGGATACAACGTCGCTTGTATCCTCACCCTTCCTCAATTTCAACGAAAAGGTTACGGTCGACTCCTCATCCAATTCTCCTACGAGCTTTCTAAGATTGAGTGCAAGCTTGGCTCACCCGAAAAGCCTCTTTCTGATTTAGGTCTTCTCTCATACCGCCAATACTGGACCGAAAACCTTGTTGAGATTCTTCTGAAACTCAATGCGGATGATGCTGGAAAGGATAGAACTAGCATTGATATGTTGTCTCAGGAGTTATCCATGACAACTCTGGACGTGGAGCAAACGCTGCAAGCTCTGCAGATGCAAGTCTACCATAAGGGCGAGCATAAGATCATCATCCCAACCTATCTGATCAAGAAGCATGAGGCGTTGCTAGAGAAACAGAAGACGAAACCGAAAAGAACCATCGATCCCACGAAAATTCAATGGAAACCCCCAGTATTTACAGCGAGTACAAGGACTTGGGGTTGGTAGTTTCGGGCTGGTAATGAGGGTGGCCTTCCAGGACGCTAAAAACGCAGTGCGCAGGTGTTTCCACGAATCGGGACCTCGCTGCATGGATCTGATCGACATCGCAGGTTCTAGATTGCAGTGCTAAGCGCGCTAAAGCGCCAGTGGTTAAGCCTAAGAACCATAATTGTTAACCGCCTCATCTGCGCTAAAATTGCAGAGCAAAATGCATTGACCAATGCAAGAGGGCAACCAGAGCCCGAAGGAGAAGGTTCCAGGATTGACGAGTCGACAGGATTCTCAAAGATTGTATGAATAGCGGTACAGTCCACTTCAAGTATTTAGGTTCATCCCAGCAAGCTTCCATCCATCCTCGTCAATTATGAGCATGACGATATCCTCTCCCTTCTAACAAACATACACCACTCTCCCTTCCAACCCCTCATCCACAGCCTTTCTAAGACTCTCTGTCAACTCTCTTCCCAGGAATGCCACCCCCAACTCCTGACTCGTAAACCAACTCGCCCGATCCATGTTCCCACTCCCTAGTACCGTAATCTCCCCATCCACAACCACCATCTTCAAATGGCTCTTCACTGGCTCTTCTTCCCCTCCTGCTTGCCTCTGCCTAAAGTATCCCACCTTTAATGCCCCAGGCTTCACTGGAGGATTTTCTAGATCCGAATGTTTCAGAGAAAGGCTGTAGGTTTTCAGAAGGAGAGAATATCGCCGTCGAAGCTTCCACACCTCAAACTCAGTGATGGTTCCAGCCGTGACAAGTTGCTCGAGAATCATGAGGCGGCTGCTGGTTACGAAATGCACGTCGATGCCACGTTCTAGCGCGGAAAGGAGGGCTGATATGAGCGCGGTGCAGGTTAGGTTGGGGGATTGGATGAATATTGAATTGGTGGCTGTGGCAAGGATGTGTAGGATGAAGTTGTTGAGTGGTGTTGGTGGTGATGTTGACGTCGAAAAGGGATGGAGAATGCGGTTTGCGTGGTGGGGTGAGGGGAGGAGAATTGTTTGTACTGGTGGCGTATCTTGTGGGAAGGATATTTGTCTGATGGGTGATGCAGACTGTCCATTTACGGCAGAAGGTTCTGATGTGGTATTCGCCGATGATAGTGAAGGTAATTCACTTCCACTTCTTCCCCAAAATGCAGCCCAGAAGTTAAAAAGCTTGACAGCTATATCGCCTCTCATCTCAATGCAACCTTCGAACCAGTCTTCCCAACTCACGTTGCACGAGGGCATGAAAGCAATCTTCCGATCGACGAGGATGAATTTCGGATGCATGACACTGAACGGCCTGACGAAGACACTCTTCACCACCATCTCAAGGCCCGTCAGCTCTTCTGTGCGTGGTAGACCCAAATCCGTCCATGTTGAAGGCAGGTAGATCTTTCCATCCAGCGACGAAGTCTGGAACAGCTTCTGAAAAAGCGAAAGAGAAGAGAAACATAGCCGGACTTGGATCTTTCGGTTCTGGGAAATGGCTTTGGCGGAAAGCTTCAGTAGTAAGGATGCGAGGTCTTCTTGTGAGCGTGACTTCGCCCAGAAACAGGTCACGATTATGAGTTCGTGGTTGGTGGATGCGCAGGTTGCGAAGGCGGATGAGAGGAGATAGGAGCCTGTTCCGAGGCTAAATTGGACAGGTTGAGATGTTGTTATGAGGGTAGAGGGGTCGCGAACCCAGTAGTTGGGGTCATCCAGGAGATTGGTATCGGCATGGCTTTTTAGATCGGAAAGCCAGGTGTCCGTGACTGCTCTAAAATGTGGCGAACTCATCGAGACAGCTCACCTTGACAATATTCTGGATTATACCCTAATAACATGATGTTCAGTCAATAGAAAATGTGTGATAGAATATTAAAGAAGATATGAGGTCGAGAAATGAGATGAGGTGACGTTGGAAGCGAGTCACGTGAACGGCGCGAAATGAACTCCTCGATGCTAACACATCTCGCCTCCTTCAACAATCTGCTGTTTGGCGTCATGCTCATCATTCATATGCACGATAATCATCTCCACGATGGATGGCGTTGGGAAGTAACATTACCGCAAGCTCAATGGGTTCAGTGCTATTCGCCTCATAAAGTTTTATCTACCAACAGACCTAGAGGTTCAAATGCGCTGCGGGCTGCTTCATCCACACCTCACTAAATGTGAAGACGATAAATTAAACGTACTACACCTATGTCTTACGTTTGTGAGTTTTTCGACCCCTTATGCATCAAACCCCGTTTCTTGTTGTGTGAAAAGGACAAACGAGGAACAGCCTAGGTACTTTCCGTATTTTGCAAATATGTCATCTCAACCAGGCTAAGGCGACGCTGATTCATTCCCACGCTCAGGGGAGATCAGGAATATATCAGGCTTGTCTTGGTAGATGGAAAAACCCTTGAAATCACCGCTACTCTTCACTAAAAACTTCGTCACATCCGGCCTAGAAGTGGCTCTGCATTGACACTTGCTGGTGACTTCGTGGTATGTCTTGCAGGCTCCATCTTTCCCTATGTTCTTCGCCCGAGAGAATTACAAGATGGTGTTTCTGGTTCCTTTCTTTTATTATAAAACCCTGTCTTCGGCTTGAAGACCCCAGCCCGCCTAATACTATTCATTTTTTTGTTCAAATCAATGCCAAGACACAGTCAAACACAACTCTTGACGGGTGGGCAGTGGAAAAATTTGAAAGTCTTCTCGATGTCCAAGCACGGTATCTTGAATATGTCAGGAAAGGGACACGATTACAGTAAGCGATGTAGTTATACTGACGATCTGGCAAGGATTGGTCCGGAGGTGGGTTCATGCATCCCCTGGTGGAGTATCAGACAACCAATTAAGAGTAGAGAGCTTACGTTAAGCGCTTTACTGCAAAGAAATTCCGCGGTCTCTGAAGGCGATTCACCAGAAATTAGGGATAATTCAACGAGAAGGTTACACAAAGCATCACAGCTATAACATATATCTCCGTCTCCTATGGAGTCAGGAGAACGGCAAGATGTTGCGCCACAAGCTTGCTCGACCTGCAAGAAAAGGAAAAGCAGATGCGACAAGATACTTCCGAGCTGCTCTTTTTGTACAAGGCGAGTCAATTTCGTACTGAAATCATGAGTAGTCGCTAAGATGATTTGGCAATGGATAGCAAGGGAGCGCGATGTTTCTATCCACCCACTGGAGCAATCGTGCAAGGCTTCATAGTACCTCAGATTGAATTCCCAGCAGTCTTTTTCCTGGATCACGGGGTCTTCGAGAGATCCTCCCTCGTGTTCCCGCAAGACAAGTCTCTTGTACCTCTGTACATCGGTAGCGAGCTGGGCAACCACGATCAAATCAGACTTATAGCTTCTCGATACTTCTCTTCTGTGCACAACTGGATGCCAATTGTCTCGAAGCGGCTTTTTTCGACCACCACGTGAATCTTCTCAACGTCTTCCAAGCAGACGTCGCTCTTCTCTGTCTGAGTATGAAGCTGATCACATGGTCGCCACCCCCGGAGAATCCAGATCCAATCACTCAAATGTATATAGCGGCTAGACAATCCTTGGATAGCGTGGATATGTCTGTCACCTTGACACTTACAGCCCTACAAGCCGCTATATTGATTGCACTTTATGAGATTGGCCACGCAATATATCCGGCTGCATACCTGTCTGTCGGTGCATGTGCTGAATATGCTAGTGCATTAGCCTTGGCTGGAAGATGGCCCCTCGGAGCACTGATAATTTATCTTGGACTGAGATGGAGGAACGAAGAAGAGTCTGGTGGGCGATTGTTATTCTATAACGGTGCGTAAGAATCTCAAACTCCCTAGCGACATTCTGCCTTCAATAGTTACCACAGTGCTACAAGCACTAAAAAGTGACACTTGTTGATCAATCCAAAGTTACTTGGCTCTTGGAAGGCCCTAGCGCCATATCACTTCTGAGGCACCAAGCGACAACGACCTTTTACCTGTAGATGACGTTGCATGGGATGAAGGGGTACGTTATCCGAAAGCTATTGTGAAGATGCGTTGTTCTTATCTTGTTAGATTGTAACCCAAAGTTATGCAATGACAGCGTCCACACCTGGTGATATCAATATGGGCAGATTTGCGCGCCTCGCTCAAGCTACGCATTTGTTGGACCGTGTGCTCGCACATAACAAGGATTCAGTGATGGCAGTAGAATTCCTTGATCAAGAGACGGTTCACCTAGACAACGCTCTCCATTCTCTGATGTCCTTCACAATAGAAGAAGCTGACTGAAGACAGATAAGGCTCTGCTGCCAGACCGCGCTATGCAATAGGTCAGAAACACAACCTGTGATAGTCCAACATTTCAACTAAAGGTCATCAGTGCACTGTTCCTTCTGCATAGCTCCCCAATGTCCCGTCATATGCATGCAAAACAAATACTTGATCGATCAGCCACTAACATGCTTCGAGTATCGGAGAAACTTATTAGTGGAAATGGGCTACCGCTCGATCAGATATCTCCTCTCACTTTTCATTGGACTTACCAAACTTCAGTGCACTTTGCTCGAATGAAGCGGGAAGATCCCGCAACAGGTGTTGCTTTAGCTTTGGAGACGGTGAAAAACTGTCTGTGGATCGCTAACTCAAGATGGAGATCAGCTGGTGAGTTTGTTATCTGTTATTCCCTATAACATTCTGAAGTGATAGGCCTGATGCAATGTTATAGGAGCATACTTGGGTATACTAGATGCACGCCGAAATATGAGTCGAATCTAAAGATTATACATTAAGATCAAAGAAGCGGCTATTCCAGCGTCTAAAACACTCTTAATGAGATGTACACGTTCATGTATCCACTTTTTGATAACTATTCGCCTTGGTAAACTCCGCGTGAAACATCCCCCTTCCATACAGTGCAGGCAGACACTTCTGCTTTATAGGACCCATACCCATCTTGAACTCTTCTGTCGCCATGACCGCTCGATGCAGCTCCAAACTAGGCCATGCGAGCAGGAACCTCAATGCTTTCGCCTTTCCAGTTGTCGATTCAGGGTGATCCACTTCGGTTATAAGCCATGCATGTGTTCCGGCCTTGACACCATTCGGTTGATATGCAGTAGAGGTCGAGACTTTCACGCAGGCCCGCTCAAACGCTACCATCTCTTCACTGGATATTGATGAAGGTACTAATAGTGTAAGGATCTCGGTTATCGGAGAAGCAAAGAAGACCTCGGAAGCAGTGAGAGGTTCGTATATTGCGGCATCTCTGACCAGACCTTTGTAATTCGAAAGAGGAGCTATGAGCTCTTCGAAACGCTTGTGGCTATCCGAAGATGCATGAGCTTCGCGGGTACTCCAATCTGGTCAGACTTTTTAGTCAAGGAAATGTTCTGACAATTGCATATATACCTACCAATCTTAATCACCAGCCAGTCTGGGTCTTCAACACGGCGCGACCACTGAAGTCCTAGGCAGCCCGGTTGAGACGTCAGCTGGCTAATGGCCTTTTGCCAGATATGACTTCCGGAAATCGAGAGCCTTTTGGTGTTCATCAATGGGTTGAGTTCGATGCTGATAATTTCTGTGATAGGAGACATTCTCTTGTCGTGGACGGTTCTAAAATGGATCAAGTCTGGAATGCGGTAGCGAAGTGATGAAGGCGGGAAAGGCTCTGGGTATTTTATAGACGTGACTGGGTAAGTGCCCGAAGATATCTGAATGGCTTATAAGAAAATCCAAGCGGCCTGCGATTGTGAGATAGCACTGGTTTATAACCTGGAGCAGCAAACAACTTCGTCACTTTGGAAGTGGTATTGCTCTCTCGACTCGAAGCGAGGCTTCAACGACTCTTTCAGGAGATTTGGACACAGAACATGAGCGGCAGGCTTTCAACTAAGTGAAGCAGCGAATCCTGACGGCAAGCCATTCCACTGGCTGTATAGATGGTTGTCCCGTAGCGAAGGTCTACGCGGGTGTTGTTCGGGATTCATGAAGAAATCTGTATGGTGCTTCCAGGCTTCAATGACGTGGTTTCAGGGGCTGTTAACGCTGACGTGCATCCGTAGCCTAGCTTAGCGCCCGACGCTACGGGGCGGGACCTGGGGGGCTTTGCTGACTACTCCCTGCATCTGATATCAGACGACTGTTTTCTACAGGATATCAAGATGGCTCCGAGGTTTGCCGTGCAGAAGAAGTCGTTGTCTCCGTTATCGTGGAGGAGAGCATACATACTGGGACAATCGGGTACAAAGCCGAGAAGATAGAAGCGACTATAGCGTTAACTTCCGAAGCAATGAATCTAGATTATCTGGTCGTATGCAATTGATTCGTTGGAGGAACTTCGGCATGTTCGTGTCTGAGAAGCCTTACTTGCGTTTGTTGCAAGACAAGTGTTCTCCGCTGCAGACATGTGTGTGCTTCCGTGCGTAATGCAGATTGTCTTGATATTGAGGGGCGTCAGAGGCATTTCTCTGGGAACCTCTGACCCAAACCCTCGCCTGTCATAAGACCCTTTAGTTCTTCTCCTCTGGATATATATACAATCGGCTTTGGTACGTTTATCAGGTCTCGATATCAAACTCACCACTGTATTCATGGATTCAAAGCATCCGAACGCCTTTTTCACGTGTGCCCTATCTCATCTGCTCCGTCATAAATTCAACTGTCCGCTGTATTTGTTTACTTGAACACCTCAAAGATGTCTGAAAAAATATTGGTTAGTTGTTGATCCGCCACAGTGTCTCCATTGCGTGCCAAATAAGTATACTGATTATCTCTCAGCTCACCGGGGGCACTGGCATGCTCGGTTTCCAAATCCTTATTCAAGCCTTGCAGAAAGGTTACAAGGCGCGCCGCAGTTCGAAACCAAGGAGGTGTTGAGAAACTGCGATCTCATTGTTTAGTCTCTCCATATCAAGGTCAACTAGAGTTCATCATTGTACCAGATATAACGGTTGATGGAGCTTAAGATGAAGCTGTACAAGGGGTCACTGCTGTGTTGCATGTTGCGTTTCCTCTTCCAAAGGCAGGAATAACAGACTATGAAAGTCAGCTTATTCAGCCTGCGGTTAGAGGCACAACTGGAATGCTGAAATCCGCAATGAAAACAACAACTATACGGCGAATTGTGATCACAGCATCGATCGGCTCCATTGCTCCCGCTGAGAAACTGTTGACGGGAGATTCGTTGGTGGTCTATAACGGTAAGTTGTATCGAGGATCATCTGCAAATAGTCACTGATGTGTACAGAAAAAAGTGCATGTCCTTCTCCTCGGGGTTCCTTTGCCAATCCCTTGGATGCATATCTCGGTTCCAAAGTCATCGCCTTCCAAGCTGTAGGAGAATTCATTGCGAAAGAGAAACCAGCCTACGAAGTGATCAATATTCTTCCAGGTTACATTATCGGCAGAAACGACCTGGTGACTGATTCAGAGCATTTTCTTCAAGGCACAAACCGCATGGCCTTCGGCCAGATTCTGGGCCAACCTTCTCTGTACGCTCTTCCCTCTATAACAGCTTACGCCAAGGACGCGGCCAGGGCCCACGTGCTATCCCTGGACCCTCAAATTCCTGGAAACCAGAGCTTTGTCATTTCTTCGGATGGGCTACATGGAACGACATGGGGTGATGCTATTGACATTATCAGAGACCACTACTCCGATAAGGTTATAAAAGCGGCTGGCTTCGAGTTAGACGCTGGAAAGACCCCAACAGCTCGCGTTTCGATGGATTCGACGTACTCACAGAATATTTTGGGTTTTGAGTTCAAGTCGTACAAGGAGCAGGTTCTCAGTCTTTCTAATCATTATCTTGAGCTCTTAAAGCTGAAGGAAAGCCAATGATGCAGTCGAAATCTTTGGTAGACGCATAGTATGAAAAAAAAAATCCTTGGGGGCTGATAAGTTTTGAAAGATTTTGAAAGATTTTCAAGAGTGTTTAGGAATCGAACACTTTAAGCGAAAACCAACTAGCTACTACAAGTTCAAACTTTCGAATTCATGGCGTATCTGACTTGAAGTTTCTGAAAGCCCTTTGGAGTATAGAACGAGTCAATGATTTTCTTCTTCTCATATTTCTCTCTCTTATTTCCGGTGCTTGAGATGGCCTATGCGATTCCAGCGGAATAAGACAAAGAAAAGGGAAACTGGGCGCTTTCTAAAGCAACCTCTAGATCATAGCTTTGGCGACTTTACAACAAGCAGACGATAATTTGGGGCTTACTGAAAATCTATGCCCATCTTGAGCTAGATATTCCGTATTTAGTGAAGGGAACAATATCAAACTAGTCTAATGAGTCTAATCCGGGCCACCAATGAGGAAATATTTAGGCGAGGGAAAAAGTACTCAGACCAAATGGGTTCCATGAAGAATAGATGCCTCGACGAAACACGGATTTAATAGCATATCTTAGCCTAGTGGCTAAATTTTTTTCACCCACTCCCCTCCCTCTTTGAGCCACCACTCAGCCCCGGTCCTCAGAACACTAACCTTTAAGCTCTTCAACCCTTTGCACCTCGTTCCCAACGCCTCCAATTCTCCTTCTTCGACGACCAACCCTCCACTCCCTTTCAACCTCTCTACCAGCTCTATGCTAGGGACACCCACAATTTCCAGCTCCTCAACCCCCGATCCCCTCTCTTCTTTACCGACGACATTCAGCACCTCACCCCACCCATCTTTCAGCCCCACACTCAAACTCAACACCCTCACACCTTTACAACTCCCCAATATCCCTTCTATCTCCTTAACACCAACCTCAAACATCGTCAAATCCAACACTACCACGCTTCCCCCAACCTCCTTCAACCTGCCAACCACCTCTCCTCCGAGCCCAGAAATCGGCCTCATCCCGACCTCCGTACCCTCCCTATCCTCCTCATCCTCCGTAACCTCAGGCTTCGCAACACAAGCCGTAAGCCCCACCAACCCCTTCTTCACACCGCTCAGAATCTCCTTCCCAGGGATACTCTTCAGGAACTCGGGGTCGGAATGTCTGAACGTGTAGCTGATCTCTAGGAACTTGAGTTCCTCTGTCAAAGCGGAGAGGAGGTCGGAGAAGATAGGGTGCGGCGCGAAGACGTCGAGGAGGTGGAGTTCTTTCAGGGCGGGTTGGGAGGCGAGGAAGGATGTTGCGTCGGAGTGCGTGGAGGGCGTGGTGCCGGCGAAGAGCTGCGAGTAGAGGGTTAGAGCTTTTAGCCCTTTTATTTGGTTCCCTAGCTCGGATAGAAAGCCAGACGGGTAGCCAAGACTGAATAACTCTAATGTCAAACTTGTAATCGAGCTTGGTAAGTCTGGCACAGAGAATGGTTGGGCGAGGAGGGAGGTGTATTCATCGAGCTTGATGTCGGATGTTAAAATCAGTGCTTCTAGACCTGCATCATAAATCAGTACAATCCCAATATCGAAAAAGTTCCGTAGATGGGAGCTAGCCGGCTAGGCTGCTTGGAAAGCGTTGAAACGAATTGAGTTGAAGACAAAAGGAGAATAATAAGGCTTACCAGAAGTAAAAGCTTCCTTCGGAAAAGTAGGCAGATTGAAGTTTTGCAGCGGGATCTGCGCAGCTCTTGCCTGTGAAGGCGCAACCGGCTGTTGAGAAGATAGGACCTCGGTCTTGGTGCTAAGGTACGGGGCAGCCATTTCGAAAAACTCAAACCTTTGCTAACCTTTTAAGTGCGGCGAAGTTTATTTTGAAGTGAAGAGGACAACGAGAAAGGAGGGGTAGAAGAGCAGTGAGGGGTTATGGTGACCTATGCTATGATGTCTTGCTGCAGGAGTGAGAGAGGAGAAGACAGGGGTGCAAGTGTGGGGTAGCGCTGGCTCCAAAGCGGAGCTCCTCGGGATGATCCAGCCGCTGTAAAATCTCCCACCCAATCAACCAACCTTCGTCTTCTCTTCTCTTCCGTGCCCTCTCACTTCCATTCCTTTCAGCCACCTCATCTCACCTTCGCCTCCCACCATCTCTATCGGAATCGGAACCTGGAAGACGTTGCATCGAAAGGTCCCCTTCGGCGCCCCGGACCACGATTAGCTCCCGAGCGAGCCATTCACGTCAAATTGCGGCTCATTCCCAGCAATCGCGGTTCCTGACAGGGAAACATTAGGCTGAATCTGGCACTTGCCGATATCACATCCATATCCATAACATCGCCTCAATATTAACATCTCAATTTCGAGAAGGCCCGTTTTTCTGCCTAGTTATCGTGCGCTTCTTATAGACGAGTATAAGAGGAGCCACGACCCCAAGCAAATTTTCATCGCTAGAGTTTTGTTGTTTGTTGGCTGGTCTTCCACGTGGCTGGTGTAGGATCGCTCGCCCTCGCGAAATTAACACACTAGAGCTAGTGAGCCTCAACAACATCACAAGCAAACACAAACAAACAGGCACACAAATCAGTCTTCAGAACAACGACAATTCATCTCCATTATATTCGTTCAACCTATTTTTCTCGTCACGCCGGGCCACATCTTCTTCATCTTCATCTGACAAATATATCGTACACTACATCCTCCCTGCGCCGAAACAAAAACAAAAAAGAAGCCCCCAGGCCCAGATGCAGAACGCCGACATGGATGGTGCGTAGTTGCGCAGGAAACAGGCCCTCGAAAATAGATGGCTGGGAAATGGACCGCATGATAATGTACAAGGTGGTATCTTGAGAAGATAGGAAAGAGACTGGGTCATGCAGAGATATGGTACAAGGAATCATCTATTGGAAGATGAGTGGTTCGCGTTTGGCGATGAGGATGGACGACGTCTCTGCGTCTACGTACCATCGCCGTTGATGGGTGCAAGTTAGATGGAAGCTATGCCAACACGGCGAATATTTATGAGGCCAAACTCGGATGCTACTAAATTCCGCTCCGTCCAGGATTCGGTTTCTCCAGGAGGCCACCGATGTCAACGCGGCCGCTTCGATCATCTCTTCGACGCGTCGGATCCATCGAAGGACCTTGGTCCCGAATAGGCGGAAGCTGGAGGTCGTGTTGACGCGGCTGAGGTGCTTGGGCCAACTCACTCCGGGGAGTCTGGAATTGTGCTTGTCCTTGAGAATATTCCGGTCGGGCCGGTTGAGATGGTGCAAATGAGGGCATGTTCCCAGATGGAGAGATATTTTGACCAAGAGGACCAGGAGGTCGATACGCACCCATGTCTCCCCGCGAGTCAGCGTAATTTGGGTTCGGCACATATGGAGGAGGACCCTGGCTCGGTGCGTAAACTTGTTGCTGAGGGGGTTGCTGGTATCCATATCCATACTGAGATTCACGAGAGTGCGAGTCCCGAGAGAAGGGCGACGTGGAAGGTTGCTGGTACTGTTGTGGTGTGGAAGGCACCTGGAGAATGAGAACGACGAAATAAGTCGCGTCTTTCTTCGCCAGACCCAAGCGGACACTGAAGGTTCTCTGCTGTCCATCGGAGCCTGGGAATGTGAAAATTTCCACGTGGTCAGTTCGCAGTTGCCCGATCTCCTCTTGACCAAATCCGACGGACTGGATGGCCCTGTCTTCCTCAAGCCTGTGAAGATAAATTGGTGGAAGATAATTCGGTTCCCTCTCACGACGCTCCTCCTCAAAGTTCCTTTGCAGTCGAAGAACCTTTTCCCTATCGTTTGGACTCAGAATATCTTGAAGCTTCCGACCAACGATTGGCTGTAACGCAACTGTGTCGCCAAAGTTCGGAGTCGTCTTTGCAACCTGCATTTCTGTGGTGAGGTATGCACAGATCTGTTCTTGTGATTGCATCATTCTCGGAGTCGGAGGCATCGACCCTCCGTAGATGTTAGCATCCTGCATATTCCCCCAGTCGATATATCTCGGTGCTATCGGACCCGGCATCGACCCAATTTGTGACTTCAAGACTCGGTATGAACCGGCCCTGTGAAGAGGATCCCCAAAACCAGAAACCATCTGGCCTTCGTGGAAGGAAAGTGGCCGCCTCATTGAAGCTTCTGGTGCAGGATAGCCTGGGCCTACCCCCTCGTATCTGGATTCTCGTTCATCTCGTAAGCGTGGTCGACCGCGTTTCTTGTGCTGGACGTCTACACATGCATCCTCCTTCCCATTGCTCAAACATCGAGAGCATGGCCGTTGTGCTAAAATTCAATCAGTCAGCCATTTGTCAATTAAAACTGGATAGCGCAACGCGATCGCCGTGTGGTTCTCGGAATGAATTACAAAAAATTTGACGCCGAACACCGGAGCTTCTGAGAACGGGCATAGAGCAAGTGGGGTTGAAACGATGCAGTCAGGAATCCGTCGCGAATTGCTGCTCTTGGAAAGCTCCGTCACCGCCACGGCTTTTGCGCCATTCTTAGACTGGCACTTTTCAGTGAAACAGCTAGTTCGACTGCTGGTATTCCCCCACTTGGTTCAACCGAGGTGAGATGGGATTGAGGTTTGTTTGTGGGTAGCTCGCTACTCAGACGTCCCGACAATTTCAAACGGGGATGAAAGGCCAAAAGATTCGGATGGTCGATCTGCCGCGACCAACCCTAAACGTCACAGCTTCGGGCTCGGCTTGACATGCTGAAGAAGAAATTTGGCATTCCCAGCTCCTTCAGTCAGTGCGAACAGTCGAACCGAGAGGATGTGAGACGCTGGTCTGATCTCGCTCGATACCAAGAATAGAACTGGAGGGTACGGGTAGGGTTGGGTAGGGATAGGGACGAGGGATGGGCTTCCGCCCGCTAATGCCACCGCAGTGGGCGATCCGCCAATCGGGCCGCGACCCCGCCATTTCGTGCGCCTTGCGCATGGAATGAACGTGCGAATGGCCTGCGATCCTATCAAAAACTCATGCGCCACGTCGCGACCGCCGCAGAAAAGGCATCCTCGGTGCAATAGCATGTGGCAGCAAGGTGGCAGAGGCATGCGAGCTGCGGCCTGCAGTAGCAGCGAGACAGCGGCATGGTAGGGCTATTTCCTCGCTTGCGCGGGGTAAAAAAATGCAGCCGCGAAAAATTCCAATCGAGACTTGAAGCACGATGGCTGAATATGACAAGGGCTTCCTTGATGAGCCAATGACCTGGGAACTCCGATGCCGTTGGCAAGGATGTAAGAGCAATTGCGCCGCCAAATTGATCAAGAAAAAGAAGCAAGATTGCTGGAGCACGTTCATGACAGATGTAGCCATGCTGGGAGCTGCAAAAAGCAATATGTGGTAGTCGGAACTGAGACAAAACGTACCGTCACATCTGTATCTGGTTAGCTTGTCTCCAGCAAGTGAGGACATGAGGGACTCGCCTGAGATGCGCCCTCTTGCATGGCACACAAGCCGAAGCAACATGACCCTTTGTCTTCCGTTGCTGTTTTGGCGAGGAGAACTCTGGTGCCTCCCTGATTGGCGGCCTATCGGGGGTTGCAAATGGCGCAGGTTGTGGGGGATGTGGTGGATAGCTATGATGCTGTGTCTGCTGTTGCGGAGCCTGTTGCGGTGGAGGTTGTTGGAAATGAATCTGTGCTGGTTGCATAGTGTCCACCCTGTAGGAGGAATATGGTACTGGAGGAGCCGAATCCGGTGGATAGCGCAATGGAGGTCCCCTATGCTCCGAGTGCTGCTGCTGCTGCTGCTGCTCTAATGGAGGCGGCTGTGTCCCTTGAAAGACTCCCTGTCCACTCGATCCATAGCTTCCATGACCACGATCGCTGGCTTCGGGGTTTCGTCTTGGTGGAAGCGGCGGAGATCCTGACATGGGCGGAGAGGGGTATGCCCTTATTCGAGCACTGTCGGACACCGCTCTACCCCAACTCAGATCGAGAGAAAAGCGCGCCAGATCTGATTTTCCTCGACGTTCGCCGAGCGAGATATACGAAGTATCGCGATAAGCTGTTGAGGATTGCATGGAAAAGACCGGTTTAATAGTGGTGCCGCTGGTCCAAGAAGCTCGATCCTGGGCTCGCAGGCGTCCAGCCTCCCTTCAACGAAATTTGTATAAAGATTTGCCGGTATCCGTGTTTGCTGATAGTCGGCATGCTCTATAAACAGTTTCGATGTTTCAACCGTTTGGAGATGGGCGAATCTGGACCTGCGACTGAGGTGAGGAGACAATCTGAAGTTGATCAGTATCTATTTCTGGAGTAGTTAAGCTTTTGTTACACCACTAACCTCTTAGATGAGAGAAACTCTAATACAAAGTGCTGTGCGCAGTTTCGAATCTTCGGCAAGTCCTGGGGAAACCAGGATATAGACGATGAGGTAGTTCTAATTGCGACAAGAGCTGGGAAGGCCTCTTTTTGACTGAAAGCACGAAAGCACGATTACACTAGTTCCACCACGGTCAGACTGAGACAAGATCGGACAAGCCATGTATTGCGGGTAATACTGCAGCTGCAAGATGTTCGTGAAGACCTGACGTGGTCGGAGCGTTGCATCTGCAAAACTCTAGAGGGTGTGCAACGTGCGTGGTAGAATGTGTTGAGAAGTTATGAAAGGGGGACTTACGGGAAGTAGAGTGATAGAAAGCTGGAATGCCGCGGTGATGTTCGTCCCAGAGTGAGGATGTTCCGTAACCGTAGTCGTAACAATGGGCTGTGAATAGTAACACTGAAGAAGGAGAAGTCAGTATTCGAGTCGAGGAGAGTCGTAGTTGCCAGGATGTGGAATGGTAGTACGGGAACGGAGAGTCGTGGGCAGGGTGGAGGTGTGTTAAAAGTGTGGTACGGGTCGGGAGGATTTAAGCTCGATGGGACTGGATTGGAAGACGGGAGACGGTACCTCTGGAAAATCATAAAAAATAATTGTAAGGATCAAGGTAGGAACGGCAAGGTTAAGGTCGAGTATGGGTGAGGCTTGCTAAGGGCGCGCGTAGCGTGGACTCCAAGTGGAAAAGCCGTAGCCGTAACAGCAGCAGAAAGCAGGAGAAACCGGAGAGGGCTAGAGAGAAAAGGAGCGGCGCTGGGCCGGTCTGGGGAGGGGAGTAGGGCCTTTGATTCTGGGAGACCCGCGCAACCGTGGTGCAGCTGCAATGCAGACGCAGGCGCGGGTTTGTCTCCAAGGACAGCTTCGAGCTCCTGCACCGCACTGTGCTCGCTGACGGACGGCCAATTTGGCAATGGGGGCGTCCAGGTCGCGAGCGGGGCGTGGGTAGAGAGAGAGAGAAAGAATGGATGAAAGGATGGATGGATGAACAGAAGACGAGGATTCCGCTGGCAGTCGAATGTCGAATCCGATCTGTGCTAGCAGCTAGCAGAAGTTGCAGTTGCAGTCGCAGTCGCAGTTGCAGCGGCAGCGGCAGCAGCTGGCCTGGCCGCACTGATGTCGAGCGTGCGGTGCGGTTTCTGACGAAAGCCCTCGGCCTGCGCTGTGCTGGGGTTCGGGGCGTGAGGTGCTGGGAATGTCGGCTAGTCAGGCGGGTGCAGGGGATCCCTTCGCGTGTTCGCCAGGCCGGACTAGGGAGGTTGATCTGTGGGCGTGGGCTAAGGCCCCCTGTTCAACTTTAGTTTAGGTCTCCGAGATTCAGACTCAGGCCCTGCAATTCCTCCCTGCAGTCCCCTGCGAGTGCGACAACTGCTTGGAGCGACGCCAGCAGGGGCCGCCTGCCACCGTCCCAGGGCAGGGCGCGCAAGGACGGCAGGGGCCCAGCGCGAGCGCCGTTGGGAAAGATTGGCTTTTCCGGATTGGCGATCCCGCTGGAGAAAGCGCACCAGCCCAGACAGCCCAGACAGCCCAGACAGCCCAGACGACCCAGACGACCCAGCAGCCCAGCAGACCTGCAGAGGAGAGGACAGAAAGTGGAAATGGAAATGGAAATGGAGAAGAAAGCGCTGTGGCAGCCTTCCTGCATGCAGCTGCCGCCTCTGCTGGGAACGCAGCGCTACAAACCCACCGCCGTGCAACAGCATCAGCATCAACCTCCACCGCGGGGGGAGGGGAGGAAGAGTGCTGGAGCCAACGCAGACGGGCGAATGAGAAGCTCCAGCAGTGCTGCGCAGGAGGCACGTACAGAGGAGGGGTGGTGGCGTGCAAGGGCAGCACACTGAGGGGGGATGGCGAGGGAAGAACAATAATGCGTGATTGGCCTCGTACCTTTTGTTTACAGCTGTCTCGACACGACGACAATCTCCGCAGACAAATGATCGGTGTCTCTGGCTCTGATTCTAGTTCTGGCTCTTGTTCTGGCTCTTGCTCTTGCTCTTGCTCCTGCTCTTGGCCTCTTGCTGCGTTCTGCTGGTCCTAGACCTGGTCCTAGTCCTGCTCGTGCCGTTTGTTGAAGCTGCCGAAGCCGAGGGAGGCGTGCCGTGCTCGAGTCCCCGAGTTCACCACCTGCCGCCAGGTGGAGGTGGAGAGGGAAAAAGAAAGGAAGGTGGAGGAGTTAGGAGAGGGCGGTTCCGGCAGGATGGGAGTGATATAGAAAACCGTCCGAGCCCGTAGGTCAGCAGCTGGCTGGCTGGCGCAACAGGACGGACGGGGGGGCATGGAATGGATAATAAGTAGACGTTGCTCTGCTCGCACTTTGCCCCATCTAATAGAGTACTGGTACTTGGTGAAATGACGGTCGATCCGCGTGGAGCATTATAATGCGCTGCTATGTTACTGCAGCCCTCAAACTATATGCCGCAGTAGTCGGAGACTCCAGCCGGGCGGGCAGCAGCCACGGTAGCCGTACCAGTACCAGCACCAGGGCGGACGGGTTGCTTGGATGCTTGGATGCCTGGATGCTTGGTTGCTTGCTTTGCTGTGCTCGCCTGCTCGCCTGCGGGCTCAACGTCGTCAACGCCAACGCCTATCCTAGCCACAAGCCATCACCAGCTTCAAGTCTTCAAAGGCAGAGGCAAAGGCAATCCCCGCAACAGGCAAGCGCACCCACCGCCACCGGGTCTCTCCTGGTCGCCATCATTCATGCCTCCCTCTTTCAGTGCGCTCCACGGTCACATTGGGAAGGTTTCGGGCCACGTTCCCATCTTTTCAGGATCACCGATTTCCCTCAGGACCGGAGCTTTATCCTCGCTTCGACACATCCCTTCGACAATCAAACCATCAAACCTAAACACCAATTTCTCACCACCGCACCCTCCCTCTTTAATCATTGTCAAACACTCAAGGCTCCATGGCTTGCCAAACACGGCTAGACCTGCCCACCCACGGATTATCTTTGGTCCTCGCACCTGGATGCGGCGACGAGGCAGCACCACCTCAATTTACCATCTCTCACGCGTCATGCATCACAACTCAGTTCAGGACGCTGCTTCGAAATATTCTCCGAGCCGCACCACCACTACAACCACCACCACCACCACCACCACGCAATCCAGCAACAATAATCACAAGCGCCGTGTGCTCAGGCGGCTGTTCAAAATAAATCCCTTCGAAACTGCTGCTACAAAACAATAGTCCGACCCTTTGGCCGATCGAGATCTGCTTTCCTGCTCCCGATATCCCCCAGCAACCCCGCCAGGAACGGGCCTGGTGGGCGGTTGCAGGCTGCTGCACGTCGCTTGAACTGCTGCTGCTGCTGGTGCCAGGCCGATTCATTTCTCTGGAGTGCTGCCACGGCTGACGCCCCCGAGGGCGAGCCTTGTCGCTCAACTGTTCCCTCCCCCCCCCTTGAAGCGTGTTGTGAACCCTTCCCCAGTCAGCAAACCGCAGGATTTTCACTCCCCGAGTTTGCACTGTCACGCTGTGATCTACGGACGGCACCTGCCTCTTGTGCAATCCTGGAGCTCGTCCTCGGTATCTACGGCCGGCGCAGCGCGACAGTCCCAAGAAGCTCGGTTTATATTCCCAACAGACTTGCAGACTCACAGACTTCAACGCCCTCCCGCCATCCCATACGAGCGTATGACGGACCAGCGCAAGCTCACGATGCAGGTCCCCCATGGCGTCCCCACCTGAGCCCTTGGGGCATCGGCAGGCTGCTGGATTCGAACACTGGGTCAATAGTGATGCTCAATGTTGGGCATGTCCTCAGCTGGCTGCATCCATGGTACCAGCACATGCACGCACGAGGCGCTCGAAATAGATCGCCGTCTCCAAACGATACAAAACAAAAGCAACTTTCCGCATGAACGCTGAATCGCTACGAAGCGCTGATCGGATGGGAAAAACAACAATGCGCCTATTTTCCGAAGGCTGCTCCGCGTTCAATTCCGCGCGAAACAGCAGCATCGAGGATTCGACGTTACGCGGAGTTGAAGTGAGATCAATCAGTGCAGTGCGGTGCTGTGCTGTGCACCACCACAGGTACACTACCGTATTTGAGTTTGCCCGCGTACGCTACTGCGCACCCCAGGGCCTTTTGACAGGCCCGCAGATCCTGGCTCAACCTCCAAATTTGCTGCAGGCGGCGAGGCTAGCCTCCCTCCCCAGCAGTGACGCCGTCACGCCGTCACGCCGTCGACACGCAGTCGACCTGCCCCAAACCGCTGTCGCTGCACGCTGCTGGGGCTCGACAGTTGCTCCCGCACCTAAAGTGAGCCATCGGCCCACTGCGGCCCACGGCCTCGGTCCACTGACAGCTGCCCAAAGCGACTTAGTAGAGCGTGGTAACTGCTCGATTGCGGAGCCTGGAAGGCGTTTTTCGTTCTGGAATTCTGCACCTCTTTCCCAACGGCCACTCGCATTCAATTCAATCCTGCGCCAGCAGCGTCGTCCCGTCTAGTAAGCTCCCCAGCCCCGCAGCCCGCAGAGATGCTCGTACTTGCATGCATCGCTGGCCAAACGGCAACAGTCTTCACAAGATCACGATCGGCGCCTCCAGAAAAGCATGAACAACTCCACGAAAGCTCATAGCCCTGTCAATAGTTCGTCTCATTTCGCTGTGGAAATCTACTCCGGACCGAGGCGAAGCGAGGAATAAGCCTCATCATCCAAGATCCCACGTTTTGGCCTAGCCATCGATGTCTTATCCCACTCAATATAACCAGGAATCGTGGCTGATTTTGGCATCATCGTCATGCATGCCATTCCTTTTTGAGCGACTACGAAGGGCAATTTGAGGCCTTGGAGAGGCCAAGTTCTAAAGCTCGGACTTACATGGACGTTTCTGCAGCCTGTCCGGAGCGAGTCAGACTTGCAAGTTTTGAAAAGATGGACAAGCAGCTTCTCTCGATCTGACCCTGCGACTTTGCATCCTTGAGGCGGGGTAGACAATGCGTTTCCTCTATGAAATACTTCCGTCAAGCTATCGCTGAACGGCTTGTGAAGCTGTAACAGTGTGAGCTCAACCAAATTCATCTAGCAGAGCTAATGCGCTGCCGGGGAAATACAGTATCTGATACGCGTTGTACAAAGTTCGGATAGAGCTCGGTTTAAGATGACCGCCTCAACAAATTCGGGAATGTTCAGGGCAAAAGACGCGGGGCCATGTCCATGCGCACATGAAAGTCACGGACAAGGCTTCGGATGGAAGCGAAAACCATGACTTGAACTGCACCAAATGACCGAAAGGAACATGTTCAGCACAGTCCGCTGCTCGAGCATGACGTCTGACAATCAATAATTTCCGCCATTTAAATAGAAGCTGGCATCGGACATGCTCAGATCGATGCTACTTGGGCGCTATCGATTCCCTGGTTCATGATGCGTTTTATGGCCCTACCCGTTCCCCGTCAATATGATAATCATCGTATAGCCACGGGTGATTCGTTTATTATGCATGTGTCCAGAAGGCCCTGGCCCTCGTGGCAGTGTAGCATCATCTTCGCTAACAGTATCCTCGACCCCTTATCAACCCAGATCTCATCTAATCTCAGATGGGGCCGCGAACCGAGGGGTTTGAGCTCGGAGGTTGCGCAGAGACAGCAAAGTGATCTGTGCAGACTGCCACCAACTTCCGGGGTGGACGCCGCGGAGTGAGCGCCAAAATTTGCATTTGGTCTTTTCAGAAGGCCAGCTGTGAGTTGGTGTCTTTCATCGCGACCCATCAGCTGTTGTTAACATGTGCGGTGACCGCTTCGAGGAGTAGGCTTCGTTAACCGTCTCGAGCAGCCCAAGAACACTTTATCTCGAGCAAAGTTCCAAATCTAGGGCTCACGGAGGCTCATTCCCGGCAGCTTTAGTCGAGATGAAGATTCATAAAAGAGGTCTCTGTTACAGAAACCGGCTTCATCATCACACATGCGGCTCGAGATCCGGCGAGGTCGACCGAAGTGGGACGTCGTCGATGTTAAAAACACCCGATTTCTGACACGGGTGCCATCCAGAAGGGTATGTCACTGCGGACCGGGTTTGACTCGTCACAAAATGCGGGGGCATGAATTTCAGCGGGTGGTGCGAAACAGATGCTTCGCAGGTTGCGGGAGGTGAAGGCATGAAAACACTCATTTCAGACGGAGAAATAAACCGCACAGCACGAGCCCCTAAGTGGTCAACTTGGAGAATTCATCCCGAGAGGTGGCCTCTGTGCGTAATGTCATGCAACCGATGCCTCAAGATCTAGCCGTTTTGTCTTTTTATATCAGAGTTTGTTCAGATCTCAACCACTTCAAGACCTCATTGCTGCACACATCGAAGACACACGACGTCGCAGTCAGAAGTGGAGACGGAGCCCCTCTAGCACTGCGCCAATCGGGCCGCACACACAATCCATTTTTAAATTATCCGGCATTCTGGTTCAGCACAAAGCGCACGCCTGAAGCGGCGTAGATCTTGGACCAAACTGCAGTGGTAGCGAAGGGACCCGTGGCTGTCGATCATTGAAATGATGCCTCATGGGTGCACAACCTCGTCGCCTTGGCTGATATTCCGCTATCCTTGTCAATATTGGATGACATGGCAAAGCGCAATCGCCAAATGAGCCTTTGTTCAGCAAACTCGGTTTTAATTTCGAGTATATGGTTCAGGTTTAGTGTCCATGCTGGATTGCTGATGCCCGGCATGTGCAAGAAGTCTAAAGCTTCACCTATACACGCGCGTGAGACGCGGTATATGCCCAAAATCTGACCTTGCCAAAGAGGAAGGAAAGTCGTCAAAGCGCTGTCACGGGCGTCTACTCTATCGAATCCGCAATCAATAGGCGGTAACACCATTGTGCGCCCTAGAATAAGTAACGCTCATAGGAACGCTATGAAATCTAGAAAACGACGGCAATATGACTTCGCAGTCACGGCAATAACTTCCCCACTTCACAAGCTACTCAATGCCGTTGCAGTGGCGTGAACTGGCGCAGCCATCGATGCCACTGTCAGCAGCCTCATGCTCCTGGCAATGGCTGGAGACGAGGCTGCTCAGCCTGACCACTGGATGCGCAGTCAATGCTCCGGGACAGGGTGAAATCTTCCTATCGCCCGCGGAAAGGATCCGATCGAGATTTCTAGGACAGGCCAAGATTCTCATCAATCTTACAATGTAGTGCTACTCTACAAAAACATTTTGTTCGGTTGTGTGCCTCGCACATTGTCCACTCAGCAGACATCCGTTCTTCTAGCACACGAAGCCCCTAACCTTAGCGATGCCTATGCCTACAACTTGCAAGCGCACAAGACTGCTGTGGCTGACGAAAGCCGCTGTGTGCACTTTCCCTTCTTCAGCACGACCCCTCGCTGCTTTCCCCACAAACGCGGGCGGTTTGTCAACTTTCGAGCTATGGCTCGAGCCGGCACTGATCCGAACCACCAAATACATGGGACGTCGAGTGATCCGCAGCACCAACAATGCAACTCAGCAGATTTGTCAAAAGTCGCATCCATCGTGTCAATGTCTAAAAATGATGTGCAGCTGCCAGAATTCCGCCATCCACTAAGTGCCGCTAAGATCGGCTGTCGAGCATCCCGTCGTCCACGCCAGTATGGACTATGTGGAGGCTTGCATTGCTGCCCGGCAGCTCAGTCAGCTGGCTCTCGGCATCATCAGCTACATCAATGATCCTACTTACTGCACAAATCGAGGCCGACAAAGGCAATAGAGCATAAAGCTATGTTCTTAAACAGCAACTTGTAATTTCCTGCTCTCATCCGAAGGGAATAGTCTTCCATTTGGTAATTTACTGTAATTACAATTTTCAATAGGGCATTTGGTACTGCTTTAGCAACTATCCATAGTTTCTCCTCTGGGCTTAAGTAACCATTGACGCCTCCAACGGTCTTCACTCACTTCGCGTCCACTCATATCCCTGACCCACCGAGGCGCAACTGCATGTCAACGATCATTCAGGTTTTCTGATCAGCCTGACTCAGCCTGACTCAACCTCGTTGCGTAACAGGTTCGGGAAAGTAGCATTTCAAATCTTGCGAGACCAGTGGCAACTGAATTAAGCTAAGCGCTACCGATAACTTGGGTGTCTCCACTACCCGCAACTCCTTCACTCCCAGCTCTTATTCTTTTTGGTACCGAGGAAGGCATGTGACATGAGCCAAACAGACTCTAATAGTTCTCAAAGTTTTGTAATTGATGCTTCATACGGCCTTAGGAGATTTCCGTGTTTCCACTAGGACGGCGGCATGACAACAATGCTTTGACTATCTCTTTTCGGGGGCCCGCCATCATAGCTAAATGCCATCTGAAAACAACAATCTGATCCACATCATACTTTACACTAATATCATCGTCAACGAGCTAGAAAGATGCCGCACCAGTCAGATTTTTTTGCGCAGCAGTATACGCATAGCAGCCCTATGCCATACCAAATCGAAACTACGAATGGGATTTCTCCCTTTGACATCCAGTGCGCTTTCAAACGAGTCAGAGGTTTTGGAAGCGGCTCAGGTAGTCGCAATCAAAACTTTATTCAGTACGTGAAGTAGTGGATGCTGTCTCCAGATCGTGATCATGGCTGCTTCATGCGATGGAACATCAAAAGTGTCGACCAATAATGCTATGGAACTTGAAATGCCTTAGTGGCGCATTTTTCAGCTCAAGAGAGGAAGTGAGCATTTCTTGACACGCTTGATCATTCGGAGAGAGACCATTACGAAGTGTTTAAGGTGATTAGGAGGAAACGAAACAACTTAGTGTTGCCTAATGGTTTTGAGTCCGAGGCTAGTCGCTAGGAGTACCATGAAATTCAAGCCGAATGCCTGCCCTCTCCGCTGAAGCTGGTCAGAAGTCTACGTGAAGGGTATCTATGCGGCGCTACAGATTCATGTCCTCGAGGTCTTTTGCCAATTCCCACCAATTCAAGGTCAGACACATCTTTTCCTTTCTAGTCCAGTACATCAATGCCTATTATGACTGGTACGTTTCGAAAATGATGAAAGATTTATATCACGTGCAAGTCCTTGCAGAAATGAAATGCTAGTGTTTACAAATATCTCTCCCCCTTAAGACGGCTCTTAAGCGAGGCCTCGAGCACAAAAGCATCACCTATGCGCCGCTCAAAGGGGCAATGGCTCGATCTTCAGCGTCCCAAAGCATATCAGCCACCAGGGCCACTTTGTCTCTAGCATCCACTTGCAGCACAGCGTCATGCAACGGACCTTAAAAAGCAAAAGTTCCCATTCTCCGTGATGATCGTCGATCAAAAAAGCAAAGAAGATGGACAAGCGTGATAAGCATGTCTCGGAGAATGGATATGTGAGACTGAGACAACATATTTAGCATGATGTTCAGCTCGGGCACAAGATAGCGATCGAAGACAATCGCGAACTTCTCCTATCGCGGGTCCAGGGAGCCGGAAACCCCACTTGACCCCCTGACTCTGATTCACGATGGCGGCTCTCGGTTACTGCAAACGCCATTTCTCATCTGTCTCAACAATTTTCCTGTTCAAGGTATGAGGCTGAGACAGAGCGCGAGCGTAATGAGACTTTTTGCACGACTTTCATTGCGTGATAGCGCCATTGGTTCTGCAAGCTGGAGGCAAGAGAGACAGATGTCTCGACGACCAGTGCGGAGAGAAGCCACCGCACCCAACCCCGAGTCACACTCCGAGCCGTGGCACCTTCGGCATGGCCATTGCTCGCACGATTTTCCAGAAGCGGAAGTATGTGGCAGAGGTTTTGAAAAGCCCCAAAATCCCGCAAAGGTGGTGGCAGTGGTGCAAGAACTTCACGATCGAGCCGGACGCCACGACGAAGGCTTTTCCTCCTCACTAGTAGCAGGGCTCACAGTACGAACACGTTTCAGAATTCCAGATCTCTTGTTTAAGCCTCGATCCTGTCAATACATCTACGACCTTTTCTAACGATATCCAATTCTAAGCTCTCGGCCTCAAATATCCCGAATACGACCCCTATTCGGTGGTGACGAGGTAAACACACGAAGCTAATTGACAAACAATGCACCGACAACAAATCGTCAACGGAGCGCTGCATGCATGAAGGTAGAAGCATCGGGACCCTATTTGCAGATGGTAAACCCGAGGTGTATGTACCTTGATGTCGACTTTCTTCGCATGCATCTGCCTTGCAGCAGGACCTATTGGGAAGCAAATCTCAGGCTCAGTGGTCAAAAGAGAAAAGAGGTTTCCAACATAGGGCAAAGCTACAAGTCGTGCAACAAGTGAAAGAGGAGGATTTACACGTGATGGGCATATCTTCCGTGTCTTCCGCCATGCTGTGCGCAAGTGCCACTGCGACTCGGTCCTGCAAATGCGATTGAAATGGGAAAAAAGAAATGCCGCTTAAGTCTTCGGGCAATTCCTCTCCTAGGCATCAAAAAGGAACTTTCCAGCTCGAGGACACAGCAGCTTCGGGGCTCTACACGTGATTGTTGGCAGAAGGACGGACCAACTCCTGTCGTGCCCCTCACCGTAGATACGATATGCAGATGCAGATGCAGATGCAACGGGAGCCCGCGCATGCATTAGGTAGGGTAGGGTAGGCCAAGCTAAAGCAAGTCTTTGTACCACGTACCACTCCCTCGGAGCCAAACCCTTCCTTTCTTGGAATTGGCTTGCTGGTTGGATGGTTGGACGAGGTTGTATGCATGCAGCTAGCCTCCTGAGTGGTAGTCCATGCAAGCAGAGTAGGGTATGGCCTTGCATATGCGACCGCGAATGCCGTACGATCAAAAGCAAGAGAAGGTAAGGAAGATGGCCAATGGATGGAAACACAAACGGGGCATTCCTCGGATGTCGGCTCGTTGGTGCGGTGGCACGTTACATGCTTTGTAGATCTGTATTCTCTTGAAAAGTATTTGTTGGGTTTATGTAATTAATCCAATTTGTTGACAAACCTCATCCACTACGCCTTGCCCCGGTTCTTCCACGCTAAACTTGAATCGAGAAATAATGAAAATGGGGATGATGTGGAGTATGGTATAAAGAAGAGCAGGGAAATGTCTCTTGTTTGGTTTGATTTACAGCTGGCTTTCGATGCCGGCGAAATTTTGCTCGCCGGGCCAGTGAGCTTCGGGCCAGACGTGGCGCATAGCTTCCCAGATATGCCTGCGGTTTTGGTAAGTCTGGATTCGTCATAGATAGAGGAAGGCGAAGATGAAGGCATACCTGACGTGAATGATCTCTAATCCGTCCTTCACTTCCTGGGGCAGATCTTTGACGCTGTGAGGAAGATTAGCTTAGTGATGGATCTGGAAAGGAAAGGAGGTGGGACTTACTCCTTCCTGTTTTGAGCAGGTAGTAGAACGGTCTTGACACCAGCTCGCAGGGCACCGATGAGCTTTTCCTTAATGCCTCCGACTGCTGTGACGCGCCCTCGAAGGGAAATTTCACCCTAAACTGTATTAGAGAGGATAAGTAGTATTGGAACAGGCTAGAACTTACAGTCATGGCCATCGTCGGTGGCACTGCTTTCCCGGAAAACAAGGAGATCAGCGCGATAGTATGTGCCATACCGGCAGAAGGGCCGTCCTGCGACTGTCAGAAGATGTCTTACCACTCGAAATATGCAAGGACGTACCTTGGGGATTGCCCCTGAAGGACAATGGACGTGGATACTGCGGTTCTTCATGATGTTCTCGGAGGGATCGTGTGTCAAGCCCAGCTCGTACGCATGCGCTTTGACCCAGCTCAGTGCGACTTCGACACTCTCCTTGAGCACGTCTCCGAGCTTGCCTGTAAGCTGCACGCTGCCGCTGCCTGGCATATCAGCCACTTCGATGAAAAGTATGCTCCCGTTGCCACCTGAGCTGTAGGCCACGAGACCAGTCACGATCCCGGGACGGCTGCATATGATTGTCAGCATCACTTTCTTGAGCAATATATTATCGGAGACTTTTGTATCTCCTATCTCGCATCTCACGCAATTGCCCACGCATTGAGTAACACGACGGCGGTAGGACTTCGATGGGAGGATCAGATGAAGTACCTTGTCTTTTCGGCGATTTCCTCGTCGTATTTCTCGATTCCCAAAATCTCCTCAATATCTTCCACGGTCAACTGAGGCTTGTACTTCTCTGGAATTGAGTTAGTACGTTGTTCCGGGAAACCTGCCAGATTTCTTACCAGCATGCCCAGCATCTTTGGCTTCAGCATATTCCACAGCTTTCGCACGACAGACGGAGCCAATCTCTCGCTCTAGATTCCGCACGCCTGACTCACGGGTGTATGACTCTATGATTTTGGACACAACATCTTGGTTGAACTCGACCTGCCCGTCGCCGAGACCATCTACACACCGTCAGCGTTGAGCAGCATGAATAGGATTGCAAGACTTACTTGTCCGAATTTGCTTGGGAATCAGATGTTGGAGTGCGATATGTCGTTTTTCCAAGGTGGTGTATCCTGATAGATAAATTGTTTCCATTCGATCCAGCAAAGGTGGTGGGATTGTATCGAGGCTGTTTGCAGTGGCAATGAAGAGAACCTTGCTAAGGTCAATCGGGATATTGACATAATGATCCGTGAATGTATGATTTTGCTCGGGATCAAGGACCTCGAGCATGGCAGCAGAGGGATCGCCATGAAAATTTGATGTGCTGTAACAGTTATTAGTATGTAGCAGCAACATATCAGATGACTACTTACCCAACCTTGTCGATCTCATCGAGCAAGAAAACAGGATTCGAAACTCCAACCTTCTTGAGACCCTGGACGATCAAACCAGGCATGGCAGCAACGTATGTCCTGCGATGCCCTCTAATCTCTGCTTCATCTCGAACACCGCCAAGAGAGATGCGATGGAATTTTCTTCCCAAGGCAGTAGCCACGGATTTTGCTAGACTCGTCTTGCCGACACCGGGAGGCCCAACTAAGAGCAGAATGGGTGACTTGTCGATCATTCGCTTGCTCTTCAGGATTTCCACTTTCTCTACCGCCTTTTCTTCTTCAGCCTTCGCAACTTGTGCGTTCACGTCCTCATTGATAGATTGCTTGAGCTTGAGTACAGCCAAATACTCCAGCAACCGTTTCTTGACTTTGTCCAATCCGTAATGATCATCGTCCAGCTGTTTTCGTGCCCTCGACAATGTCTCAACACCAAGTCGGTCCTCTGTTGTGGCGGACCAAGGTATTTCTGCCAGATTTTCTAAGTAATTTCGAGTAACTTGGTATTCCGCTTGAGCAGGGGACATTTTCTTCAGACGTTTGAGCTCTCGGTCAGCAACTTTTGCCGCTTCAGCAGTCATCTTCGCAGCATCAAGCTTCTTCTTCAACTCATCCATTTCGTTTGGTTCTTGCTCGTCTTCTGGTGGGCCCATTCCTGCCATTCCAGGCATCCCAGAGATCCCCGGTCGTCTCATTCGCTGGCTGTTGATTTGATTCATCTTATCCAGGTCAATATTCGAAGGAATTGTTGTGCTTGTAAAAGTTGTGATGCTAACGTTGTTCTTGATATTACCAACCTGGCGCTGAAGTAATTCAATGGCTCTCTCGAGTCGTTCCTTGATATCGATAGCAGCTAGGACCTGTAGCTTCTCCTCCAACGATGCCTCAACAATATTTGCCATGAAGTCTGCCAGTATCCCAGCATCTTGTAATGCCTTCCTTGCAATAAATTGCTCAAGCCGTCGGGCTAATATTGGTGAAAGACCGGATCCAGTACCCCTAGGAAGCAGAGATGATAGACGTAATAATGTTAGAAGCTCGCGGGATAATTGTTTGAGATGTGCAAATAGGCCTTGCAAAGCAACGTCTTCGCCGTTGATCGCTGGTCAGGGTTAGCATGATTCCTTCATTCAAAATCATCATTTCTTACCCTCATCATATTCGTATGTAACTTCGGCCTCGAAAAAAGGACGTTCTTGGGTGATCCTGTCAATGCTGAGCCTAGCTACCCCTTCGACAATCAAGGCAAACTCTCCGGTACCCCGTCCCTCCACACCAGATATCTTCGCAGCCACACCATATCCAAACAAATCCTCCTTTGTAGCATTGCCAGGTCTGATGTCCAAGCGCTCCTTTGGTTGCGGACTCCGTTCATCCCGAGATATCATCTTCTGTCCATTCTTGGTGAGGAATGGCGAGTTCAGCGGAACGCAGGCAATGTGCAGATGATCGAGTCTTTGGCTGGGTGATTTTGAAGCAGCTCGACTGTAAACACTCGAAAGTAACGCTGGGATATCAGGTCGGAGACCAGCCACGGGTATTCTTAAGACGATGCCAGGGAGGAGGACGGTATCTTTGGCAAGCGGGATAACAGGCAGCGTGATTGGTTTCGCAGGCGCCATTCTGTTTCGTTATCTTCTCGTGTGCAATGCAAGTGCTCGGTCTGTATGTACAAAAGGATATTATCGTAGGTCGTTGGTGTCCTGGTGTTGTGTTGGTCATCGAATGCAGAGGAAGCGTGGCGATCAACAGCCGTCACTTTGGCCGATCGCGACAAATCGAGGAGCCGAGGTTGCCAACCAAATCCCTGCAACATCTCTCAAAGCCTTGCCGGCAAGGCTGAGAAGTATAATGGTTCTTGTTTCCGGATCACTCTTATCTTCAACCTCTTCACGAAATGCCCCAGAAGTTTCCAAAATGAGCATATACAATGAGGATTGCAAGGTCTACGACATCGCGGTACATGGCCAGTTCGTTGATGTCACGTGATATGGTCAAGCGAGCCCCCTAACCCCTTTCCTCAAATTATCGTCAACCTTATCAGTTACATTGCTTAGTCTCAGCATTGATTTTACTATCAGTGACTTAGTACAGGCCGTAATAGGTCTACTTTAAGTCGTACCTCGTTGTAAGAAGCAGGCATTGTCCCCGCCGGTCGGAGGACTGTCCGGCTACCAAAGTCTCCGGTTGGTCAGCTCCCCCGTACACTTCAGCAGCATTGCGTTCAGCATATCGCAGGACCAAGTGGTTTACAAAATAACCAATTCGTGTACATTGTTCTCTTCCTGAGTGCTTCTATCTTGCATTCTGTCTGCCTATTCGTTTGGAAATTGATTCACCTTAACAATGGTTGGCACTCGTGAGGCGGTCAAGTCCTCAGTCCATATGTTTGCAGTTGTTAAAAAAGTAGGGAGAGGGAGCTGTGAGTTTACAGAAATCACAGTTATGTGGCTTACAAATAAATAAGGCAAATATGTAATTGACGCCGAGGGTATTCGGTTCACTTTCAGCCTCGTCCAGCGGGCTCTTATCATATGTCAAGTTGATAAATGAGAGTGCGGTGTATGACTAATTCATATTAATGATAAGGAGCACAAGCAGCAGAGGAGGCTTCAGATCTTGAAAATAAACGATATCAAAAGGGACCTTCGTGACCCAACAATACGAATATTGGAAGTCTTTCCTGAAGCCTAAGGTGTAGGATACTATCCACTTGAATCGACTTTTCTCGGACCATGTCTCAAGCGACGCAAGCCCATTCAATTTGTCTATTGGTTTCAATTCGCTTGTAGCTTACGCTGCTAACCCTTAGCCAGGCTGCGTACGGAGCTGGCAACTGCTTCATCAAGGCGTTGATCCGCAGCTGACACAATCCGGGGCATGAAATTCCTTCCGAGCAGGGAGCTCCCACGACAAGACGCCACTCGCAGCTGTGTATATGAAGCTGGAGTTCTAGAACGAGCTCAGTGTCGATATGCCAGTGATGAAGATTCTTTGAGGCGCTTCCATGACCGATTTGGTGGAATGTTCCCTCGATGGGCATTTACAAGCGATCCTGAGTGGCCGGGAGAGAGCCCTCAGAGCAATGGAGATGTCCCCACCACTGACAAGACTTCAGAAAAAAGGGTTGCAACCTAATGAGGTTACGATCACTTCAGGTGCTAGGGAAGAAACTACAATTTCTTCGTTTACTTATTTCTTGAATATTTATAAGTAAATTATAATATATAAATAATATTTTTTAGACTTAAAAAAATAGAAATACTTTAGGACATATTTCAATAAAAATTAAAACTAAAAATACAAACAAAAATGTCAGAATTTTTAAGGTCAATGGGCAAGTGATGGATCAGACTAACGGCCAACCTTAATAAGGAGATTGTGCTTTAGGCGAAGGCGCAATCAAACAAGTGTGCAGTATATATTGTTCACAAAGTTTCAATCGTGCAATTTCCTTGGTGTATGAAGTTCTGGAACTTCAGCTTCTGGAGGACAGGTGTTTCTTAGGTAGTTGTGTTGAGTACAACTATGTATCATTTTCCAATTCTCCAACATTTTATAGGTAATAGAACAAGATTTATTTAACTCCAAATTCCGGGCATGAAGCAAAAGACCTCGTAACTAACCAAGAAAAGCGGCAATATGCAACCATATCCCATAGAATGAAGGAAGCCGATTAACCCGCGGCATTCCTATCTTGCGCATCCTCCACCGCTTGATCCCAATCAGCTTTATAAATAAAGAACCCCTCCAGTGCCGCAACCCTATTCAATATCAGCATCAAGGTACCGGAATAATTTACGTAAGGAAAATGAGGAGAGAACTCACAATCCCAAAGCCAAAGCAACACCACTCCACAGCCCATACAGCTCCCAACCTAGCCCAAACCCGGTCCCAAAGGAGATTGGCATTGCCACCACATAGTAGCAAAACAGATTCACCCAGCCTCCAATCTCTTGTCTTCCTAGACCTCTGAGTAGACCGTTGCAGTTTGCGGCCAGAGCATCGAAGAGCTGGAATGCCGCGCAGAGAGGGAGCACGGAGGCGACAAGGTCGATGACGCCTTGGTCGTTGGTAAAGAGTTGAGGGATGTAAAAGCGCATCGAGGATAGGAGGATGACGTTGAAGACTCCGACGAGTGTCGCAGCAACCATAGCCTTTTATTGTCAGAAATGACCCATTTTTTGGAGTTAGAATACTTACCACTTTGGCACTCGTCTTGGCAGCATCTGTGAGCGTTGCTCCAATCAAATTCGCAACACGTGTGGAAGCTGCAATGGAAATGGGGAAGGGAATCTGGAACGTGAGAGCTGTCAAAGTACTGAGAATGCTCTGGGCTGCCAAGTGGGTGGTTCCGAAATAGCTGGACGCTAGAGTGAGGATCTCGAAGGCTAGGAACTCGGCTTCGACCATGAGAAGTCCAGGAAGAGCGAGTTTAACCATTGGGCCTATTTGAGTTAGCATTTCCTAGGCGATTGATCTATTGAGCTTACCCCAATTATGAAGAGCACGTTTGGTGAACCCATTCCAGCACTGCCGACCATCTACAAATCTGACATATAAGAACAACAATACTGGTAGCAAATTGTCCGTAACAACAACAGCAATTGGAGCCCCAACGAAGCCCCACTTGAACTGCCACACAAACAACCAGTTCATAAAAGCATTGAGTGGTGCAGCAATAAGCAGGACATAGGTGGTAGCAGAAAATAAGCCCTGAGCTTGCACGAACCGCTTCCCACTCTCAAAAGCAGCATATCCGGGAGCTCCAATAAGCAAAATCCTCAAATACAGACCCGCGAACTGTGCAGATTCCTTCTCTGGCACAATCATCTCCAAGATCTTCTCAGCAGAAAGCCATATAATACCAATCGGTATTGTCAAAACCCACAAGAAGTACACCATCCGCTGCAGCTGCAATCCAACAAGATGCTTCTTCCCAGACCCATAAGCTTGCGCACAGAGGGTATCTAGACTCGTCGCTAGTCCTTGATATATAGCATATCCCGTTATATTCGCTGTCATACTAGCCAAAGAAACAGCTCCAAGCTCCACTTTCCCTAAATGGCCAACCGTAAATATACTCGCGACAGTAAGAGAATACTGCAGCACAAATGTCACAACCAAAGGACTCGAGTATCTCCACAGCGTCTTCGCTTCTCGCTGCCAAGTCGTCTTGATTTTGCCTGCTGCAACGGCGGCTTCCCATTGAGCGTTTAGCCGCTCATGGTGCGTTCTCGCCGACTCTCCCAACAAAGCAGACGTCTCCGACGGCTCAGCAGTGAAGATTGGCTCCTGTGGTGTCTCCTCATCGGCCTCTTTCTTCGGAATCTTTGTGCTGAATAACCGCCTGTACAATCGATCCAACACACTCCGTTTCGGCGGCTCAGGATGTTTTGGGGGCGCAAGATGGTTATCTCTCAAAAGACTTCTCTCTTCATTCCTTGATTGCTTCTTCTCCTTCTTCGTAAGATACTTCGGGTCCGCGCCTGGTGTAACAGCCGGTCGGCCAGCTCCAAAAGCGACAAAACTGGGCCTCCTGTACGAATTTGAAAACGAATGCTGCAGCGTATCGGGGCGAATGGTCGAGGATTCCGAGGATTCGTCTTCCGAGCTCGGAGAATCCGGAGTCTCGACCTCATCGTCGCTACACTCGGCGAGATCGCGCTCTATAGATTCCTGGGCAATTGGGGAGGCAGAGAGATACGAGGTGCTGAATGGTGATCGTGCAATTGAGCCATGTCTGCTGTTGCCAGCCTTTATCGGGCGCGGTGGTGTAGACATTGTGAGTCAATCTGCTGTGTCGTGCTTGGTCTCAATTGACAATTGACCCCTCCAACAGGTGTGCCTGATAATCTACTCCTCCTGAGCTCAGATCCAGCTATGAGACGACAGATGAAATATATAAGAACAAGCAGCAAAGAAAATTATTCAGCATGCAACTTCCCCTTGGAGAGAAAAAGTTGAAAAGAAGAGAGAAGCAATCCTGGACTTCAAAAGAGCTTGCTTCCCCACCTCTCCCCTCTTCCTTGTAATCCAAGCTCCTCAACCGCCCCTAGCCTGACCAATAGATAACACCAGCGCCAACCACGATAGGCAAGCCTACGCGGGCCGAACTGTGGAGCTGCGTCCGGTGGCCGGAGCGCCCAGAGATGAAATGATATCACAAGATCTGAAAAGCACGCGACGGCCAATTCTCTCGATTGAAGATATACTTCCAATTTACAAGCAGGGTATAGGAAGACAATGCCAGCGCCATGTGACGAAGAGGAAGGCGGGCCTACGAATACCTACGCTCCGTTCCATATCCCTGTTCAACTGCGCCCTGTGTTCGCGGACCAGTACGTGCCCCTCATTGTCCCGTCTGTATAACTCACTGTCCAGAGAAATGCTAATTGACGGACAGCCATTATGAAACCTCAATCTTCTGTATTCCTCCTTTCTTCGGGCCCCTCTTATTCGACAACACAGACAGCGACGCCCGCGACCACTGCGCCAATGAACGAAGTTTGTTTCCTCTCTCCTTCTCTCTCCTTTCTCCCCTTCCCTCCCTTTCCACCACTTCCACAATTTCTCTCGCCTTAGTCTTCTCCTAATCTACTCACCTCCCCCAGCATTCCTCTCCTATCTACGCCTCAGCATCTACATGGCCGTAGTTAGCATCGCCATCGTCATTAGCTTCCACCTGAAATCGCAGCCCTCGTCCCTCGAGCTTCGAATGGCGAAGCCATTGGGAATCATATTCTGGTTCCTTAGCCTCTGTTGCTTGGCGCTCGGGTTCGGGAATTACGTCAAGACGGTTGAGAAGTATTCGCGGCGGATGGCAATCGTGCAGACGGGATGGAAGACGCAGAGTGTGAGTCCTTTCTCTCGTATGTTTTTGTTGACATTGGGATGTTTTGGGGTGCGGATCAGTGAAGGAGAGAAAGCAAGATAGGATGGAAGCTGGCGAGGAAGTTAGGGAGGGAGGCGTGGTTGAAATAGGGTTGAGATGGGGTGGATGACACATGGGTCGATATACGTGGAGTCGTGGGGTCCACGAATTTCATGCTGACAATTCGTGCTCACAGATCCTCACCCTTGTTGCTTTTTCCATCGTGGCGGTGTGCATGCTCTTGCTCGCGACGAATTTTAAAAGATCTTAAGGTCATGTTTCACTTATAGAAGCGCCGCAACGGGTGGGTTGCATCGCGTGGAGTTTGGGTGTTTGAAAATGTGGGGGTCGTAACTGATTTCTTTTACGCACGACTAATGTCTTGTCTACGATACCACTTCCTCCTCCAAAGCTTTAATTACAAATGAAAGTTCCAAAGGATCAAAAATAGAGACCCTCTCCAAAATCCCAGCATTTCGATATTGTTATCGTCAATAGGCCCGAATTTGATTCGCTATCCTCCGGTGCAGGTTTAATATGAATTTGTTTTACTAACCCCCCTGGCCGGCACCGTAATTGTGACCAGCCTCGTGACAGTGCTTGTGTAAATGGTAGTTTTTCCGTCGTCAATCATGCTTGTACTTGTGTGTTCAGTATGGATAGCATTCCTCGATTGGCATGATGTGCGTTTCGAGGTGGGCTTTACGAGGGATATCTTCCTTTCAAGACTCTCCTTGTTTGTTGAAGCAGATGGCATCCAACTCAAGGGAAACGAGATGGTGCAGCCGCTGTCTGGTGTGAAGTGGCCGCTAGGAGTAATATCTGCTGCTACAGGCGACTGGAGGCGCTTGACCATGGTTGGACTTGTTGAGGCCTCTTGTGCCATTTTGGAAATGGAACTGCTGTCGATATGGCTAAGGCCGTTAGTATCATGGCTATTAGGAAGGGCTAATTTTGGTGCAATTGAACTCTGAGTCGACGTTGGTAAAATGCTACTAGCAGACGAGGTTGGTTGACTCTTTCCACTTGCGCTAATATTGCTTGTCGAAATCTGAAACAAGCTGGGCGTTGCGAACATAAAGGCTGCATCCATGACTGCATCTACAGCTGCAAGCTCCGAGCGCGCCGGTGGGAGCAGGTCTTCTGCCGCTCTGGAAGCAAAGGATGGTTGCGTTGTGGTCGAAGGCACCTGAGTGTTTCTTCGAATAAAACGAGAACACTGGAATTCAACAGCTCAGGAAACGTCGACGCTATCGGCCGCGAAATTGAATTTGAGCCAGCGCTTAAGCTAGTTGGACTGATGGGATCTTGCTTTGCAACAGCTGAGTTAGAACCACAAACCTGTGGAACCAACCCTAGGTTGTCACTCTTGATGATGTCGGCAGCCTAACGATAACTTTAGAAAGGAGTCTTATGAGAACGGGCTGTACTTACTTTCTCAGCAATAGCGTAGACAGGAGCTTGCAGATGTGCAGCCGGCACGAGAGGAATAATCCCTGCATCCACGACCCTAAGGTTGATCGTGCCGTATACACGTAGATGAGTGTCAACGACACCACCGAGATCGAGTGGTAGCATTGACGTGGTCCCAGTCCCGTGAAATTCTGTTCTGAGCCCACTTTAGATGGCTGGCATCAAAGTCTCGGAAGTAGCGTTTTGGAAAATGGTGCGTATGGACCAGGATCCAACAGCTTCATAGATGGTGTGTTGATAAGTTTATTATTGAAGAGAAGTGCTTCTACAAGAATTTGACAGTCGAGAGGATTTGAGCAATATCGAGGGTCGATAAAGGGCTGAAGCAATGGATTATTAGATTGGATATGAACACTTCCTCTAGAGAAAGGATGCATAGTTGCGACTGCTAAAAGACCAATGTTGTCGTTGAGAATTTCGTATGCCCTAACATCTGTTCGACTTAGTAAGTCCACGAGAACGGCTTTCTGGGTTTCATAACCATTAATAATTGTTGCATCCAGACCTAGAAGCAAGTGTTGAGTGGTATTTTGAACTTTTGCGTCGGACACCATGTTCGTCCAATTCTGCGAGATGGATGGAAGAGATGGGAAGGCAACAGTGTTGATAGCTCCAGCAGTCCACGGACCTGAAATATCAGTAGTGTATTCAAATCGTTAAAGGAAGGTCAACCTGTCTTGTTCGCGTAATATTCTTGTTCTATTTAAGTCAACAACTGTGAACTGGCGGATAACATATCTAAATTGAAGTAGCTGGAATTGCCATCTAAGACTGTTAGCATATCAGACGATTTCCTAGGGGTTCACTGACAATAATAGACTACTCCAACATAAGGATGATCTTGAAAATTGTTTCCTACTCCTGGTAGATTGATGGCAACTGAGATATCGAAGTTAGAAAGAATAGCTGGATCGCCAATACCAGAAAATTCAAGTATCTGAGGACTATGAACCGCTCCAGCCGAAAGTATCACTTCTCTAGAGCATGTGACGTTGTGTAGAGCAAGGCATCCGTCGGTCAAAAACTGGACAAAGTCAGAGATGTTTATTGCGGGGAGCGATCCTAAGATCTTACCTCAACTCCACTGATCCACAGGTCTGACGCATTGTCTCGTGAACGGACATGATGTGGTGCATCTTCCAGGACGCGTGTGACATGTTGATGTGTTGCTACATGCAGATTTTGACGTGTACCGATTACAGTGTCGAAATAGTCTAATCGTGCGTAAGATCTGGTCTGGTTGTCTGGGTTGAGGGAGTCCGGTATCAGCATCCCTCCAGCTGCGGTTCCATTATTGGGATCAGCCAAGATGGGTATTCCTAATTCCTGCAAGCCGTCGAGAAAAAGCTCTGAGTACCATTAGCTTGAAAATAAAGGTACTTTGAAGGACAAACGTGATTGGTTGTAGAAGTATCTCGGGTAGGCGACATGAACATAGCCCTCACTGCCATGGGTTGAAGAGTTGGGTTGAATATATAGTTCCCGGCTGAAGTTTGAATCGACATTGTCCGTGTAGTTCTCACTCTATGAGGGAGTCAGTAAATTATCAAAGCCTGGCATTCAAACAAAAGTCTCACCTTCTTGAAATATGGAAATAAATCATCCCATCCCCATCCCGGGTTTCCAAGAGAAACCCAAGCATCATAATCAGCCTAGGCATTGCAAATTAGTACCGGCCAAGCAACTCTGGTACGTCTTTAGGATGAGGAAAGCTTCGGCTGAGAGAAGATAAACAACCCGAGCTTTTACGCACTCTTCCTCCCCTAGTCCAGCACATTCCATTGATCAGACTGCCTCCACCAAAATACCACGACCCATATCGTAAGGCCGCGCAGCACCATCAAGGAATATCTGGGGAGCCGTCCAAAGATTCCAGTCATAGCTTGTACCCAGGCCATAACCGTCTTTGATGGGGTAGATAATAAAATCCTCGTAGTTATCGCTGTGCCATCGGTTAAAGAGTCGAACATGCTCTCCCGTGAAGGAGAACTTGCAGGCTGCCTGCTTCGAGCACCAAAACGGTGACTAAACAGAGATAAACTTAAGATTAAGGACGAAGGATTTTGAGAGGCGTACCATTGGGGTTTTCTGTAAGGCGATTTGCAAGGACTAGACCGGACACGCCTCCACCTGCACTGCAGTCAGTCTAAAGGGACATCTCAAAACCCGCGAGATATGTAAATCAAGACATGGATCTCACCGCAGATTATGTAGTCGTAACAAGCCAAGAAAGGAGCGTCAATGTCTCGAGGGTCAAGAACGATCGAACAAGCACGTGTGAGAAAGCAGAATAACAGACAGAGGACGAACATTACGTCCATGGTAAGCAACGAGTGGTCAGCCCAGAATTCCGGGGTTGTATCCTCAGTTCAATTCAGCAAAAGTGTCTTTGAGAGGTATTTAGAGCGTAGTGCTGCAATGTAGTCGAGTTTAGTTCGACCTGAGGGTTGTGCCTTCCCTGCGCTACGAGCAACTCGCACCATACCTTCCGAAATGAGACAAACCCAAGAAAAGACGGGATGCGGGTTGATAAGATGATCGAAACCATTTATGGGATTGTGACTTCAAATTCGTTTATACAAATCTAAAATGTATACGTTCTCTCTTGCTTTCCAAGAGTAGAGTGATTTCAAGAACTTCCCAACTAGAGTCCTCACCCTTCCTGCCCCAAGGAGACTTACTGTTAGTACGAACTTTATATATTGAAGCCATCGTGCTTCGGAGGGTCACAAAACCTCCATAGGCCTGCCTTCTCAGCGGCCTGACGTACTGTTGATATTTCTTCCTGAGTAACATGCCGATTAATCTCCTCGTATCTTACTGTCTGTTCTGGAAATGTCCCTCTGCTCGGATCCGTGATCAGAGATCTTCGAGGATGTTTTGGCTTACCCACATGAGCATCTGGGTGGTATTGCTCCATGATGTTGACGAAAACATCTTTGGACACATTGCCGGCAATCCACCTCATGATCTCTTCTCCTTCCGACTCGTAGCCCGGCATAACAAGATGCCGTACCAACAAACCCTTCTTGGCAATGCCATCAGTCGTGAAACAAAGGTCTCCAACCTGGGCATGCATCGCCTTCACACTCTCCATAGCAGCCTCGGCATAATTGTCCGCTTTCAGTAATCGTCTGGACGTAGTTCCTTTCCATACTTTGAAGTCGGGTAGATATATGTCGACTAAGCCTTCCAGCAATTCTATTGATGCCAATGAGTCGAACGCTGATGTGTTATATATTATAGGAATGTTCAACCCGAGCTCTCGCGCATGTAGAATCGAAAGGACGACCTGTGGGACAACATGCTCTGGCGTGATAAGATTGATATTGTGGACGTTCCCAACGTTTTGTAGTTTGATGTACCATTCCCCTAATTCTTCTGGTGTCAAGTCTTGGCCGTTTCGTTGGTGGGCAATGTCGTGGTTCTGGCAAAATACGCATCGAAGGTTGCATCCAGAAAAGAAGACGCTACCCGAGCCATTGTGTCCCTGAATACATGGTTCTAAAAAGTAGATATGTCAGTACCTGGTTTCCAAATGACTGGGTAATTGGCAAGGTGATCATACTTGGTTTCTCTACTTACCTTCACCGAAGTGAGGGGCGATGACGTTTACTTTAACCGTTTCAGCGCCTATTAAACACGTCCCGGTCTTCTCGTAACGATTTACTCCACAGAGTCGAGGACATAGGTTGCAGTTTCTTAGATGTGCATAAGCAGCGGATCTCTTCTTGGACGCGTCGATGGAGGAGAGTAGGTGATATCTTGGAATGTAGTCGTCTAGCAAGAACGGTGGGGCAAGGTGAAGCTTCCGGCGATGCGGCGGCCATTGTACGGATCTTTCTGGTAGTAAATTCCGTTTGGGGATGAGAGTTGCTCTTAAAACTGTTCGGTGATACATTTTGGCGGTATTGAAGAGGTGGATGGAGGAGGCCTTTCAGAGGTTCGTGCAGCAGGTGGTTGTGAGGCTGCTGAATCAGCTTTGAGGGGCAATCAAAATCACATGGGGGCGCGGAACTTTCGCGCGTCGATATTAAAACTCTCGATTCTCATCTTCCTCATTTGTGACCTCTCGCATTCCCTCTGTTGTGGATTATTCTAACGCAAATATCACTGCAATGTCCTTCGAAATTTAGAGGGTTCATGTTCGACCTTTTATGAGGTAAGGAAAGAGCACCTTCTCATTGGAACCGTTCTCTCCCAATGCAATACGCCACGAACCAGCAACGCCTTGAAGATGGCTGAGCCCATGAATGTGGACGTGGAAATTCCCAGAGGTACAAAGAGAAAAGCTGTCGATGATCTCGTCACTGCACCGAGACGAATCAAGGTTAGCTGTCTCCCGCAATATCAATCTGATGCTAACCTTCTCCCAGGCCCTTGATCCCGATGTCGTCAATAAGATTGCTGCTGGCGAGATCATTGTAGCGCCTGTGCATGCTCTCAAAGAACTTATCGAGAACTCCGTCGATGCTGGCTCAACTTCCCTTGAAGTAGTTGTCAAAGAGGGAGGCTTGAAGCTGCTTCAGATCACAGACAATGGTCATGGCATCGAAGTAAGTCTTATGAGAAACCTCCTAATGCAAATTCTGACTGTTGTTAAGAAAGAAGATCTTCCTATTCTGTGCGAACGTTTCACCACCTCTAAGCTTAAGGCTTTCGAAGACTTGACATCTATTGGTACCTATGGTTTCCGTGGGGAAGCACTGGCCAGCATTAGCCATATCGCCCATCTCACGGTGACCACTAAGACCAAGGACTCAAATGTTGCATTCAAAGCTCATTATGACAGTGGGAATCTCGTACCAGCTAAACCAGGTCAAAGTGCAGAGCCCAAGCCCACTGCAGGGCGTCAAGGCACCCAGATCACTGTCGAGGATCTTTTCTACAATGTCCCGACTCGACGTCGGGCTTTCAGGTCAGCATCCGAGGAGTACAATAAGATCCTCGATGTTGTGGGTAGATATGCTGTTCATTGTGATGGCGTGGCCTTTAGCTGCAAGAAATCCGGCGAAAGCTCAACCACGATTGCTACCCAATCTAAATCTTCGACAGTGGATCGCATCCGTCAGATTTATTCAAGTGCAGTAGCAAATGAATTGATTGAGTTCACGTCTTCAGATGAGAAATACGGTTACAGAGCTCGAGGCTGGACTACAAATGCCAACTATCATGTCAAGAAAACAACTCTTTTGCTTTTCATCAATCATCGATCGGTCGATTCTACGAACATTCGAAAAGCCATCGAGCAAACATATTCGACTTTTCTACCAAAAGGAGGCCACCCTTTCATCTACCTCAGCCTCGAGATTGAACCCAATCGTGTGGATGTCAATGTTCATCCCACGAAAAGAGAAGTCAATTTTCTTAACGAGGATGAGATCATTGAGAAGATTTGCGGCGACATAAGGACGAAGCTCGCCAATGTGGATACAAGCCGAACCTTCATGACACAGACTCTTCTTCCTGGAGCACGAGCACCAGATGAAGCCTCGACTAGCAATCCAAACAATCCCGTACCTGCTGGCACCCCAAAGCCCAAACCTTATGAGAACAATCTCGTCCGCACAGATGCCAAACTGCGCAAAATAACAAGCATGTTACCCAATTCTGGAGGTCTCTCGGAATCACCTGCACCGAACGAGTCTCGTCCTGATGGAATGGAGTACGAGTACTCCGACCGTGAACCCGTCACCTGCCGACTCATGACCGTCAAGGAGCTACGCCAAGAAGTCCGTGACGACATGCACAACGAATTGACCGAGATTTTTGCTAGTCACACTTTCGTTGGCGTTGTCGACGAGCGTCGACGTCTTGCAGCCATACAGGGGGGCGTGAAACTCTTTCTTGTAGACTATGGCATGGTCTGCAACGAATACTTCTACCAACTTGGCCTCACTGACTTTGGGAATTTTGGCACCATCCGCTTCGATCCTCCGCTTGATCTCAAAGAACTCCTCCGCATGGCTGCTGAGCACGAGAAGTCAACGAATCCGCCAACATGCGAAGAAGATGATTTTACAATCGAGGAAGTCGTAGAGCTAGTCTCAGCCCAGCTCATTGAACGCCGAGAAATGCTCCTCGAGTACTTCTCCTTCGAAGTGTCGGAAGAAGGGGAACTGCTTAGCATTCCTCTTCTCTTAAAAGGCTATACGCCTAGTCTCGCGAAGCTACCACGTTTTCTGCTTCGCCTTGGGCCTCATGTAAATTGGATGGCCGAAAAAGAATGTTTCGCCACATTTCTGAGAGAATTGGCCTCTTACTACGTCCCTGAACAGCTTCCGCCTACGCCGGGGCCAGAAGATCCCGAAGATGGTCTCACTGAGGACCTCAAGTTAAGAAGACAGCAGATCAATAGAGTTGTTGAGGACATTTTATTTCCGGCGTTTCGAGCGCGTCTTATTGCAACAAAATCCTTGATGAAAGGTGGCGTGGTGGAAATTGCGAATCTGAAGGGCTTATACAGGGTTTTTGAGCGGTGCTAGGTTTTGGCTCTGTATATTTGCTGGATGGGGTGTATTACACGGGGATCATCTGTGAAATAAGGGTAGGAGGAGGTCTGAATATGCATTGCATTGCTGGGAGGCTGTATCGCAACTGGTGTCGAGGAGTAGCATCTACGATTCGCAATTTTGCACCACGATAGTTGATATCGAAGAATTCTTTGTAGGAAGAATAATTCTCATCAATAATTCATGCTTTTTTATCAGATAAGGCTAGAAATCACCAAATTTTCAATCGATTATCGAGTAATTGAATATGCACTCTGGTGTGCTGCCGCCCGCCTTGATTCCCGGTAAAATTTGGCTCCATTCCGTAGCACTCGGTTTTTGCCTCAACTTAATAGACTAAAATAAGACTTTTTTTCTTAAATTAAGATATCGGATCTGCGCTTAGTTGTGGCATAAGTTGACTAAGTTGCGGTGCCTAACCCGCCCATATCTTGCCAACTATAAATAAAGGTTCCGCCCTTTGTTCGATTGACTGTCCAAGCCGCCTCTAGCTGTCATGAGTTTTGCCATTTTCTACTTTACAGCTTTCCTTTTGCACTTGAGCTTGAAATAATCTTTTCCTGCGTGTGGATTCCTTTTTTGCAAATTTTGTGAAGGTATCAACTTAGCGAGCAGACGTGAAGCAAAGTGAATCCAGACCCCCTTTCTTCCGACGTCTACCCTAGCTATTCAACAATATCAAGGCACGCCATTTGCAGTACTGTGTCCCACGTCTTCAGAAGGTTTGTTATTTTCGCCGTAATATCGCAGAGAGTGATCTGACTTCTCCCTGGTGGAATACCTCCACATCGTCGAAGTGCTCCGATAGTCCAAATGGCACGTTCATACCTCTCACCTCTTGTTTGCCTTGGCTTGGCTTGCAGAATTGGCATATCTAGTACAGATAATTGAGATAAGGCAAGGCTAGTCCATGCCAGTTGCTTGACCAGAGAAATACTGGGACGGATTCAGCCCCACCGATCTTCACGCCAAGCTCTCAAAAGGTGCAGTTTAGAGCAAGAATGAAAAGGATATATACAACCAATGAAATACCAACTGTAGAAGTACAAACTAGAATAGCAATATCCCTCGTTCTTCGCTATGTTAACAGACTTTAGCGTAGATTTGGCAAATCTCAAATGATGTGAACAAGAACAAAAATCCACACATTGAGAGCTGAAAAGGTAGTGCTAGCTGCATTCGGTACATTTGATAGTAAGCGAAATCACAGCTGACAAGCCTCAAGAGGATAGCATCTACGAAACACCATTCACACCAGTCAAGGATAGATAATACCTCCATATCAAAGAACAATTCATTGAAAAGCCTGTTTTTCATCTATCGCCCGTTTTGTAGCTGATGACGCTTCCGAGATCAGGTCTACGGCTATTATACAGTTTATTTCATCTCATGCCAATGCTGCTCCCACTTAACTCTTCCCATCTTCCCAGTCTGGATTCTGTTGAACTGTCAGCAATTCGCTCTGCGAAATGAATGATTAGGACGTTAAACATACCTTTCTCAAAATGACCAACCCCTCAAGATTACTAGTCAAGGGAATGTACTGTTCATCCTCCAACTCCGCACGCTCGCCATAAGCCAACAGAACAGGAGTGCTCTGTGTCTGCCACCCGGTGATCGTTTTCGGTCGACCTGCCTGTCCGACAACGTCAACAGCTTGTCCAACGCGAACATTGACTGTGAGTGGCTTAAGGTCTTCGTCGAGGGTGACGAGGAATCTGGGGTGCATGGCAGTAACGAGCCAGTATAGGAGATAATGTGATTTGTCAGCGATGAATTGCTTCGCGTCGATCATAGCAACTAGGACGGAGAGCAGACCACCAGCTGCGACTCTTGAAAGGACCTGTCGATCGGTGTGGAAGGGGTTGATAGAGAGCGTGCCCTTGCCCATGTGGAGGAGACCTTGAGCAATTCGAACCATGAAGAGGCATTCTGGTTCCCGGTGGTAATAGCTTGCGAGCTGTCTCAGGAGTTGGGCTAGTCTCGCGTTGTTGGTTCCAGCGCCGAGAAGACCCATGGCAAAGATGGCGTTAATCGCGACGTCGTTATCATTGTCGTGACTGTACCGCGACAAAGTATCGTAAACCTTCATCTGAGGGTTGCTGGGGCTGAGCAGGCCCATTGCTAAAGGTACTGCTCTCCGAATATTGGCCTCGCCGTAGTGCATCAGGTGGCCAAATTGGCGAAGAACCATCTCTTGTCCGACATCTTCGCCCATGGCGACAAGACCCAAACCAATAACGGCGTAGGCTTGGAGCAACTCATCGCCTTTCTTTTCATCGGTGTCTTCAATATGGTCGTTGCAGATATGTAGAAGTTCTTGCAGCTTCAGAACCGTTCCAGTGCCGGCCCAAGCGCAGATCTCGGCAAGAACTGCAGTGGGTTTCGACATCGGATGGTCAATGGCCTTCAAGGTTTCGAGAATGACATCGACCTCTTCTTGTCGTCCGAAGAATAACAAACCAAGACCAAGAGCCATGAATCGAGTCCATTTGTCTTTCAGTTGCGACTTCCGGTCATCGTCGAGTAAAGTCTGGACAATCGCCTCGCTGACATCGCTGTTCGATGAACCAACAAAGATCATGCCAAGAGATAGCGCAGCCATAGCCGATATTTGCATATCCTGGGAGGTATCACCAACAATGGGCAGCAGGAGATCCAAAAGCGCTTCTCGATTTGAGCCAGCGTATGTCAAACCCAGACCCATGATCGCAGCCACACGAACCATAGGACTCTTGTGGTTGAGCCTCTCTTCGTCACCGAGCAGCGCCAAGATAGGGTCTGAATCAATCCGAACTCCAGAGCTCATGATACCCATAGCCAGTAAAGATCCAGCCTGGATCTGATCTTCAGGCGCATAGGTGTACTTATCAATCTTGTCCAAACCACCCTCGACATCCCAAAGAAGCAGTGTACCTATCGAGGCAACAGTAGACATCATGCCCTCGTCCTTCGTCTTCCATACCCAACTAGATTTCTCTTCCTCAACCATCATCATCTTGTCGTTACCAAATCCAGCGTTCACAAAAGCATTCACGAAAGCAGCGGATAAGTTGTGTCGAGCAGAATCGAGGTTCGTTAGACCTGCAACGCGATTGCTCTCCAAGTGACTCTTGTAGATATCTTCGGTTGTTTTTGGATCAAGGATATTCAATTCCTTAGCAAGAGCCTTGAAGTGGTCGGGCAACTTGGTATTGTTTAGGCATTCTAAGATGTCCTCTGGTATATCTGGGATGTCCAATACAATCTGTTGCCTGGCAATGAGGAAAGCCATCTGCTTCTTGATCGATGTGTCTTCGGTCGAGAGGAAATCCGATTTGATGAGCTCGATGTCATTCAGACGGATAGCAAGTACGATGGCCTGGGTAAGTTGGCCATACTGCTTGTAAATTTTGTGCGCGGTTCGGAGAAATGACTGATCTTCGGGATATGTCAAAAGGCTGACCATGCTGACCATGTAGAGGCAGACTCGAGGATATGTATCTTTGTCGAGGAATTTGGGGATGTCTTCGATGATTTCCATCTCGCTCATCAGGTCAACAGCGTCGGCTTCAGCATTACTCTTGAGGTACAGAGGGACCAGAACTAAAGCAAGATCAATAAGGTCTTGGTAAGGCTCATCGTTTGTTAATCTTTTGGTGTACACCTCTCCGAGTTCCAAAGCAAGATGCCGGGTATATTCATGTCCCCAAGAGCCAATATCTGTTGTTGGAGAGAGCAATCGGTACTTGAGGGTATCTTGTCTGTCTTCATCTGAGAATGTCATGCCAATCACCGAGAGTACATCCGCCAGTGAGTTCTTGTCATCTCCAGCAGGCCATTCTTCATACAGCTTTGTCATCGGCTCGTAGTGTGGTCGTAGGAACTTGAGAGGCTTCGGAACTGCGGTCATCGATGAGGTCGAGGTCTTGATGGAATCTTTGATGGCTTCGAGGGCAGATTTATAAAGTGTTGTATCGGACTCCTACATCCCAAGTATGTCAGCAACGGCAGCGAGGAGCAACGGACGAGAATTCTCATACCGTTAAGCGCTCAACAAGCATATCTAGTTCACTCTTGAGCTGTTGGTCCTCCTCACTGAGCTCTTCAGGCGCTGGATGAAGCCGTTAATAGAATCCACAAAGTCAACGTTATTAACCCTACCTCCAATTTTGGGCTCCTCCTGCTTGCCATTCACAAGTGGCTTCCCATCCTTGTCCTTCTTGACCTCCTCAGCTTTGCTCGGCTCTCCATCTACAGCCTTCCCCTTGCCCTTGTCAACAGACTTTGGCGGTTCGCCATCCTGCGCCATCGTGATTTCTCAACTGAAGCTTTGGTGTTGAAGGAGGAGGATAAACTCCGGCGGATGCGTAGGAGGAACACGGGGTATCAATGAGCCGTGAGAGCGTGGTTCGTGAAGTTCGTGATCAAGGCTTGGATTTGATGTTGTGATTCTTTCAGGCACTCCAAGCTTCCGCGTACAAATACAGACCAGAGCTTGAACCGCGAAACGAGACGGCTTGCTAGCTAAGCGAGAGCATTTAGCTCCGACAGGGATCATTCCCCGAGCAACATCATTTTCTGGCCCGCAGAAAAATAATCCGTGTAACCACGAGAGCTGGGACATTCAAAGCCCTTTCGAACATTCGACCGCCAACATGAGGCTCGATACAAAAGCTATGCGGTATCTGACCGCCGAGGACTGGAGAACACTCACAGCTGTCGAAACGGGCTCGAGAAATCACGAGGTGGTTCCCACGCCACTAATCGGACAAATATCTGGGCTGCGAGGAGGGGTACACAAGAGCATATCAGCACTTGCAAAAGTTGGGCTGATCGCGCGGCTGAAAAATGCCAAATACGATGGCTACCGACTGACCTATGGAGGACTGGACTATCTCGCCTTGAACACCTATAGGAAGCGCAAAGATGTTTACAGCGTTGGAAATCAGATTGGAGTTGGCAAGGAGAGTGATATTTTTGTGGTAGCAGACGAGCAAGGAGTGCAGAGGGTCTTGAAAATCCACAGACTTGGCCGAATATCCTTTCGAACAGTTAAAGCAAATAGAGATTACCTCCGAAACCGATCGTCTGGCTCTTGGATGTACATGTCCCGACTCGCAGCGCTGAAAGAATACACCTTCATGACTGCCCTTCGAGAAAACGGGTTTCCAGTCCCGGAACCTTTGGCTCAATCCAGACACACGATTGTTATGTCCCTCATCGATGCCTTTCCTATGCGTCAGATCTCCTCTGTCCCAGATCCAGCCTCTCTTTATGCCGAACTCATCTCCATGATTCTTCGCCTCGCACAGTACGGCCTCATACACGGAGATTTCAACGAATTCAATATCCTGATCAAGGAGGAAACGAAAAAAGAAGTCGAAGGAGACAAGGAAACTGAATCCATAACTCTAACACCAATTCTTATCGATTTTCCGCAGATGGTCTCCGTTGATCACGCCAACGCAGAATACTATTTTGACCGAGATGTCAACTGCGTCAAACGATTTTTTGAACGACGATTTCACTTCACTAGCGATGAGAAAGGACCCAATTTCGCAGATGCTCGAAAGCTGATTGGCAAGGATGGTATTACTAGGTTAGATGTATCTGTTGAAGCATCTGGGTTTTCGAGAAAAATGGCCAAGGAACTTGAGGCTTATATGAAGGCGGTTGGTGTGGACGGGGATGGTGATCCAGAAGCTACAAGAGGTGATGAAGAATCTGGAGGGGAGGATGATGACGAGGAAGAGGAAAGCGAAGAGGAGCGGGAACAAGAAAGAGAAGTTGAGAGACAAGACGAGACTGCGGAAGTTGAGCCGTCTCATCTTTCTCAAGACAACAGCAAGGATATCTCGCTGGCAAAACTCCAGATCAGTGATCAAACATGATTGCAATCAAAGCATGTCACAAATCATTGCTGAGCCTGCCAACAGAGCAGCATCCAAAGAAATGCAGTCTCATCTGTAAGCAAAGGCACTGAAGCAGAGCTTCCTTTTAGACAGCCTGATTCATCCCAATGCTATAGGTCAAATAGACAGGCACAAAGGATGCCACTCGCCTTGCGGGCTCATGGAGTCTGTTGAGGCTATGGCACACCTTATGCGAGACATAATGTCTCGCTGATCACAAGCGGAATTCTTCTGCCAAAACACAGTAGAATAACTTGTGTAGCACTTACTCCAAAATACAACGTCTCTATGACCTCATCTCCATCAAAATCTCTTTGTCAAAATGTCCCTAGTGGCAGACACTCGGCATCTCTGCAACACAAGATATCACAATCATCCCGATCGAGAACATTCCCCCAGAATATCTTGTAACAGCCGCATGGCAGGTACAGCGACGAAATAGTATAGAAACATCATTGAATGCACTCCTTCGTGAATTTTATACAGAAACTCTTGCTTGCTCCCTTGCTGAAACTGAACGAATATTTGCACCTGTGCAGATCTTATGTAGCGAAAACAAAAGATATTTACACAGCTGTGATCAAAATTGAAGGAGACTAATTCTCGAGGAACCCTGATGAAGTTACCTAGATGTATTTCAGGACCACATCGTCAAGATTACAAACAGAAGATTCACTCGAAAGCCATGCCAAAGTTGTTCGGCAAATGAGGTCGGCTACATCACAACACAGCCCGAGCAAAGTTTATAGAATGATTTCATTTATGCTACAGAAGTCTGCCACCGATTGAGTCATAGCCACATCATCAATGGAAGAAAATGTTTTACAGCGAAGAATTGCAATGCTTTTAATATCCGTATCCTCAACGCCTGTTTCAAAGGAATGTTCACGCCATGTAATGTCAGAAAGCCACCCCATGCTTTAAAATACCATTTCTTGCGCGATGTACCGGTAGGTCGCAAGACTCGAAGGATATTGCCGGTACTTATGCGAAGCAACATAGAATCTGTTGATCGAATATGTATGTCTTCTTTGCTCGACGGATAGCATGTATGATGGATGGCTGGAAATGTAAGTCAATCATAAAGGGCATTGCTACATATGACTCGCTGACTGTGTCAAACCACGGAAAATAGGGCAATGCGATACGAATATGCGAAGTGTCGAAAGCCCTAGTGAAACGTGCATGAAGTCGTCAGGAATACAGCCGTAGTGAAGCCTAAGCCTTACGAGCGGATGGAGAGGAAACAGAGCCGCCGTGGGCCACAGCTGGGGAGTCGTTGTGAATGGTAACTCCGTCGTCAGCAGTGCCGGCCTCGGAAACTGTTGGGGTGGAGCCCGTGAGCCTGCAGCATGTTAGTCGGATCTCCATTGTTGGGTGGCAGCTAGACTTACTTGTCCTTGGACTTGTTGGCAGCACCATCGGCTACAGCAACCTTTCGGTCAATGTCCTTGAAGCCATGAACCGAGCCAGCAGAACTAGTTGGGTTGTCAATACTTGCACCGCCCACACATGAGGGAGGAGCTCACCTGGTGCCAGAATGCTCACGCTTCCAAGAACCACTGGATCTGGATGAAGGGAAATGGCGATGAACTTGAGTGGTACGAGGTCCAATAATTGGTGACAGAACCGGAGGCGAGAGAGCAGCAATATCAGCGGCAGAACCATATGCACCAACATTGTACTCGTTGGTTCGGAATTGACGGCGTTCAGTGGTGATACGCTTCAAGTCCTTCTGAGCAGAGGTATCGGCGTAACGAACCTGCAGAAGAAGGCCTTCCTCGCCGATTGGTTGGCCGTGGAACTTTCTGATGATCTCTTCGCAGACATCGCGGCTCTCAAAGCTGTGAACAAATCAGTTTCATCCGTAAGTGTAGGGAGAAATTCTATTTACCGTGCAAAACCAACGCCTCGGCTCATGTGAGTTTGAGGGTCACGGAGGATTCTGCTGGAGCTGACAGTGTAATCCATGAAGATAGCACCAAGTTCCTTGTAGCCCATTAGTCCTTATTCGAGCACAGCGGATTTGAGGGCAACAAACAGATTCAGTCATGTTCTTTGGAAGGTTCGAGATGTACAGATTGGTTGAGGTCTCATCACCCTCGGCCTTGAGACGAGAATTGAAGGACTCCTGCGTCGCTTTAGCATGATCATCTCAAGAAGAGGGGGAAGAATACAAACCCGAGCAAAGCCAACTTCGTAGCCTAGCTTGTAGAAACCACGAATGCAGAGCTCAGAATCACGAATGTGGAAGTACTTGGCAAAGCCAAAACTAAACATACGTCAGCGAGGAAGAACGCAAAGGGAGACTCGGACGCCACTTACCCCTTGCAAGCACCAGTGGAGGTATCAATGATCGCCTTGGATGTCTCGACTTTTCCAAAGCGGGAGGCATAGGCGGCAAGGGTTTCGTCGTCTGTGTTGGGGTGGAGGCCGCGGATGTAGACGTTGCGATTGCCCGGAATCGGGTTCGACAAACTCTGGTCCAAAGTTCTCATGCTCTCACGGGGGGTGAAGACAGCAGGGACTGCTCGGGGGATAGCTGGGTGTTGAACGAGCAAAGCATCAAGATCGACATTGATAGGAATGGTCTTGTAGGGCAGAGGCTTAACAGACTGCTGATCAGCGTGCTGGATAGGAAGCTGCTGAGGTGAAGGGGTAGAGCCGAAGGGAGAGCGATCGACTGCAGCGATCTGAGTTCCTTGCTCACGCTGAGAGATCGATCCGTAGTAAGGAGTGCCTGGAGCAGACTCGTTGGTGGAGTAAGAGCCGCGACGATTCTCAAGACCTGGAACCTCCTTGTGGACTTGATCAGAACGATCGGTGTAGTAGCTGGCAGCACGATTGGGAGTGTATGGCATCAGAGGGAAGCCCGGGATGTAGCCAGGATAGGTTGCTCCCTGGGCGAAATAAGGCAATGCTGCTGCAGCGTAAGAGCCATAGGCGTTTTCGGCATGTTGAGTAGCACCCAAATGTTGGGGAGGATACATGGCAGGAGCTACCAGATACGTATTGTCTGCCGGGTTGTAGAAGTACTGGCTAGCACCGATTGGAAGTTGGGCACCTCCAATTGCCGCCGAAGCCATGTTGCCACCAGGAAGAGCCATGCCAGCGAAGGAGTTCATCAGTGAGGCCATGGATCCGCTGTCGTTCTGGGAGCCAGACATGTTGGTGGGAGCGAAGGAACCGGTTTGACCTTGAGAGTCACGATGAGTACGAGTCTGAGGCTGGGTGTACATGTTGGATGAGGAGCGATTGTGGTAGGTGGGTTCACTCGCCGTCTGCTGGTAAGACATGGTAATCTAGATTGATGCTATCAGTCGGAAGTTGCAATACTAGAAAGAAGCGTTGATGACAGATTGGGTGGTTGAAGAGGTTGGAGAGTTGAAAAAGAAATTTTGCGAAAAGATTGTGGAGGGCAGATAAATATCAAGAGTGAATGGAAAGGAAGACGTGCGGTAGTGGTCAGAAAACAAAGCATCATCGGGCGGCCACAACTAGTGAATCCTCCCAAGAATACCTCAGACGAATATAGAGGAAAGGCAGAGAAGACAATCGACTTACAGTCACAGCGTTACAGTCAGAGCTTGAAGTCCTTGTTGGCTTTGAGAACTAGTGGCTGCAATCGAGGTCAGCGAGTTGCAAGGCAAACAATATGACGGCATCACAAACCTGGAACCTCTAAGAATTGGGCCCCGGTGCTCCTTTCAAGAAGAGCGCAGCTGCAAGATACGAGCTTGTTGGGTTGAGGAGTGACAAGGTTGTGGGGTGCTGGGACGGGTAGCGAGTGGAGGTCTAGATGATAGGAAGCTATCTATCGAGCCAGAATGGGTTGTAGAAAAGAGATTGTGATGGATTGCTGGTGTTGTTGTTGTTGATTGTGGAGGAAAGAAAGGTAGAAAGCAGTTGGGATGGAAGAAGCGCTTTTGTGCTTGGCCAGAAGTTCTGTTTTCGGCAGGAAGTGCTCGTGGTGGTCGAAGATGCTAAGCGGCAAGAGCGAGGTCGAGTCGAGTCTCGAAGTTCCCCGAGTAAACAATGATTGGAGGTAGCCGCAACGCACGAACATCGGCCAAACGCAGCACCAGCACCAGCACACTCGTCCAGGAAGGATAGGATATAATATACTATTACACCTCGCCTCGCCGTCTACAACCAGGCCAACGTAGGGATGGGGGATGGGGATATTGATGTTGCAACTCATGCGTATGTTTGCTGTGGGGAAAAGGCGCCTTTATGGCATCCGCCACGATTCTATGCGCCATCAGACCATACAGGCAGGCAATTCCAGCTCCAGCGCTGCAAACACGCAGGGCCCTGCACCATAGGGTGCTTCTGCCACAGAATGATCGCTGCTGCACGCAATTTCACCTGCGGTGCAAGGAACGATGAAGAGGCTTGACCAAACCCACCATGATCGGATCTGGTTGTACGCTTCTAACTTGAGATGATATTGCTTCTGCGGGCAACAGCACGAAGCAGGAGACTGGCCAACGGGTCTGGGTACCTACGTTCCCTCGCCTGCAGGTCTAGATGACAGATTTGGTTGCCTATTGAGGCCAATGAGGTGCGTGAACGGAAATCCACAAGTGATATCTGACAGAGGGCACACATTGGAGCCAAGAGCTGATCGATTTGCGCCTCCAGATGCGTCTTCCGTTGCGATCTCTCAAACGACTCTCCCGGTACGAACACAGCCACGGCCCGCAACTACTGTTGCTGTTCGTTTGATGTCCCTGGGCGTTCGACCCAACAGCTCGGAAGGCAAGGTCATATTCCCCTCGACGTATAGAGGCTTGAGGAAAACCGGGGGAGGACGCCGTTGCCACAGTCTGGTCGGCACGGGCGGATATCCCTTTCGGCGAATCATTATGGTCCTCGAATAAGACACTCCACGAATTTAGACGTTGTGCGGCAGGACCACCCAATGCTCCGAGTCATGCATGTCTTTCCCAGGCTGCTACAGCTGATCAGCACTGGGGATCGAGATACCTTGTCATATCGAGTTCGGTATTGCAGGCCATTTGAAGGTACGATTCGAAGCCACACTTCTCCTACACAGGTCGAAGCTGTATCTCGCTTCTACGGACTCAGCTGCTGCTCAGGGCCCGCAAAGGAATAAGACAAGCATATGACATGGAACCTCCTTGCTTGGGGCAGTAATCGTTTTGGGGCAAACCGAGAAAAAGCAAAGGAAAGCTTGGTTTCCATGGCTCTGAGTGGACTCATAGTCTGGCGGACCAAGAAGCGGGTTTCCGACCACTGCAGCAAGCTGACCGCTTCTCGGCTGGTTCATGTGAAAAGTCACACCCTCGACATCCTCTGGGGACCGGAATTGAGCAGAACGAATACAACTGCTCTTCACTCCGTAACATTATTCCTTTTCGCTGACGACTGTCGTTGACTCTAGAAATGTGGAAGAGGACCGTGCAGATGACCAGGGGCCACCAAGCGCCCCTGCCTCGCTAATCAGACGCATCCCGCTCGGTGCTCACTCTTCCTCGAGACGTCAAGTTTGTTTGCCTCAAGCCCCAAAAGCATCAAAGGTTCGGGATTATTCCGAAGCTTCCTTAGCTGCATTTCGTGGATGGCGTCCAACATTTTGGCGTACTCGTCTCCCAGATCTCACTTCCCCAGATGCGCCCCTCCCTAACCTGATACGATGTTTGACACATTGAATTTGTCTTGAACCGGTTACCGTTGACGAGCCAGGTGAAGGGAGAAATTCCCGATAACCAGGGTAAGAAGCACTTCGGTTCGGCGATTCAGGAGATGTTCGGAGAGTTCGTTAAACAGATGATGTTCATGGTTGCCGTGGCGCGATTCGTGGGATAATGAGGCGGCTCGTTCTTTCTTAGATCCAGACCACTTCAGTTCGTGATCACCCATACACATGCCGGCCAACTTTCCGTTGTCGATGAATCCGGTCATGAGAGCTCTTTCCCAGATCCGACGTCGCTTTCGGATTCTTGGATGGGTGTTGTAAAACGCCAGAATCCCAAAAAGCAAATTCGCGGATCCCCAATCCTCCAACCAGAACTCGCCCTCTTCAAGCGCCATGACCCCTCATCTGACATCTGTCAGTCCGAGCTTTTCGATGTCCATCTCCTTCTCATGCACGATTTTGCTCCTGCATCATCGAGTTTCTCTCCTCGAAGCCCGTCCCGTCGGCCACTCGAATCTGCAGCCTGTCCACTCCGTGCATGCGAACAGACTCATAGATGAAGGTATTCGCAAGCCTTCCTCTTCAAGGCGTGGTTGACTCCCGCCTTCCGCTCCCATCCGCTCCCGTCCGCGATCAAAGCGCAACGGTTCGTTCACCTTATAGATGATCGTCAAACGACTTGTGTGTAAACGCCTTGATGTGCAGATAAATTTGCGAAGCGTTGCGAACTCACAGACAGGTTCGGGTAGATACGATAGCCCTTCATCTACAACATTGACATCTCACGCCATTCGTAGCTTCGAAAGGACTTCAAACGGCTGCTGAAATGTGAGATCACCTTATCGAGCTAGACGTCTTTTGGATCTAATGTTATGAGACTTATCTTGCTCTCCGCCCATATCATTTCTTAATCTCAATAGTTTCTCACGCGTCTCCTTTAGTATTCACTGTCAATCTATTTCATCACTTTGTATATCGAGACCAAACCCCTTCAATTAATCCACCCTATCACCATCCTAGCGTAGATCTTATCACCCTCATCATTTCACCTCATATCTATATTCACACAGATATTCAACATGGCTGGTCCCAATCCTACCTTGAAAACTGTTACCGTAGCTCTTCCATACCTCCATCCCAGCGCAGATCTAATATCTCATCTCAGATGCTCCCCAGCCTTCGCTTCCCTTGTCTTGCCTTCGCCCATATCCCATCCCCCACCCCCACTAGAGCCGACTCACGCAAGAAGAGATCTAGACCGGCCCCACCCCCACAATCTTCCTGTTACCCCATCCCCATTCAGAGTCCTTTCTCCATCTATATCCTCCATGTTGAACTCACGCTATCATTAAGTTGGGGTACGTAGTAAGAACGACTCCTCTCTAGCTTCGAAATCAAGCCGTCACATGTTGCGTACTGAGAAATGAATAGCTCATTGACTTTGGTTTGACTTGACTAGATTTGATTTGATTTATCGTATAGACAGACAGACAGACACCAACATGCAACTCAATTCCCAATTCTGAATTCTGAATTCTATAAGCCGCCGCCATCTTTCTTTCTCAAACCCATCATCAGATTCCCATCTCCATTTCCCACATCGAAAAGCCCAAGATGCAAAATCCCACCCACAACCAGTACCATTAGTGACTATGATTCGACTTGCTCTGATTTCAATGCGCCACCCAACAGAAAGAGACTCATGACATGATCGCGGGAGAGGTGAGAGTATTAGAGGTGGGTACTCAAAGTGATATGCCTGGGACTTTCTACAAATGAAAGGCGTTTCCAGATTTGAATACTGGCGAGTCTATGACCAGACGTCTTCCTATAACGAGAAACATATATCAGCATTTGTTTGGAATGGCAGCTCACGTGCCACTCTCGGAGTTCGGGAGACAGGGGTAGGGGTAGGCATATTTGGTATATCGACGGGAAAGATCGTCAGGGGGAAACACACCTGGTATTGATTCGCACTCCTCATGCTCTTTACGATCTCCTCGGCCTTCGTCTCCGGGATGTCCCGCTGCTCGGCCATGATCTTCGCAAGCACGGTGTTCACCTCGCGCGCCATGTTCGCCGCGTCGCCGCAGACGTAGAAATAGGCTTTTTGCAGGAGCAGCTCGTTGACTTCTTTGGCGTGCTCTTGGAGTCGATGTTGCACGTAGACTTTCTTAGGGCCTTCGCGGGAGAAGGCGGTGATGAGGGAGAACTTGTCGCCCAGGGCCTCTTTGTACGTCTACTTTGAGTGTGAGTTTGAGTTTCTGGAAAGAGAAAAACAGAAGGGGAGATACGTACGTTCCATTCATCGGAGTAAAGGAAATCTTCTTTTTGTTTTCTGCAGCCAAAGAAGAGCAGCGTTCGTCCAACGTTCTCGCCAGCCTTTGCTTGAGCGGCTCGCTCTTGGACGAATCCTCGGAATGGTGCTACGCCGGTACCGGGACCAACCATGATGATCGGCTTTGACGGGTCTGATGGTAGCTTGAAGTTTGAGTGCCGGACATGTACGGGGACGTGGACCCCATCGTACTTGTTTCTTGGTCCAGTGATCTCGTATGTCAAACCGTGGGGATCTGGGTGATCATCACCGTGCTGCTTCTGTTTCAGGGCAAGAAGATAGTTGGTTGTGACACCCTTCAGTGCATCCCGCCCTGGAATCTCTAATGACTCAACCACGGCTGTGATGGAGATCTTTTGCTTTTGAACGAGGGATGACGAAGAGATGGAGTAATATCTGGGCTGGACTTTGTTGAGGCCTTCGATGAAGGCAGAGAACGGAATGGCGGTCCACTTCTCCTTGCTGACTGCTTCCAAAGCTTGTGCAATGTTGAGATATCTGTTGCTAATCTTCTCGTGGAAATAATCCTTATCACTGCCGAGCTTGGCCATTTCAGCCTTTGAGTCTTCAGTTGGAGCGAATGGCGCTAGGGTTGCAATAAATTGACGAGAGACCGGGGCACATATCTCCATGTGATAACGGACAATTGCATCGTAGGTTGTCGGTGTTGGGAATGGGACCTTCGCAGTTGGATCCAATGCCTTAACGCTGATGACGGAATCTCGCTTTGAAAGAAGGCCAGTAATGTTGAGAAATCGGTCGACCTCTTTTCCTGCGTTAGTGGGCCAGACAGCAATGTGATCACCTGTTTGGTAGCTGAGGTTGGAGCCACTGATGTCGATTTCCATATGCAAACAGTTCCGGTCCTTAACAGTGAAGATCTCTCGGGACTCTGCAATAGGAGCAATATACGGGTTGTGTGCGTTGAAAGGACCCTTCGCACTCCCTTCCAGGTGCATCTTGTTGGGCTCGCCCAAGTAAACCTCTGGGGAGTCCTTGGTCAAGCCTTCTCTGTCTGTGATAGCAAAGACTGGCTCATATACTGCCTCTCGTTCCTCAAGGCCCATCTTCTCTGCCAAAGCAGTCCACATGGGATCCTTCCAGGCCAAAAAGTCTTCTTCCATTGTACCAGCCCCGTCATCACCCTCTCCTGCGTCGCCAATCCGTGTAGCACCGAGCTTCTCAAGAGCCTTTGTGACATTTCGGACCATGGAATTGTAGTGTTCGTAGGTATTATTGCCCAGGCCGAAAGCTACGAACTTCAGGTTCTCCAGTGGCGGGTCTGCCGAGTTGGAGAAAGCCACATCCTCGCCAGTGATAAACTCATAGAAGTCAACAGCGTTATCGGTGGGCTCTCCCTCACCATAGGTCGCCAGAACAAACATGGCAATCTTATCTTCAGGAAGGGTGTCCAGGTTTTCGTAGTCGTAGTCCTCCAGATCTGCCACCATTGTCTCTAAACCGAATCTGCTCTTGCCCTCCTTTGCTAACCTCGAGGCATAGTCCTCGGCCGTCCCGGTCTGTGACCCGTAGAAGACCACGCAGTTCTTGTTTGACTCCTCCATCTTCTCTATAATATTCCGCGTCCTCCCCGGCCTATTGCCATTGGCAGCTGCATAAGACGTAGCATATGGATCTTTTGTTATGCCCCAGTACTTCCCCTTCGTGAACCAGGCAACAGTGGCCAGAAAGATTGCTGCGAGGACGACGATGTCCAGAGTATCGAATTGCGCCATGGCTACCACGCGCACCTCCTGGCGAGAGGAAAACAGCAAAGTGAAGAAGGCTGAAGTGAAGGGAGGGATTGTGTTCGCAGAAGTCGACCGATCGCGGGCGAGAGAGGTGGTGTTTTGGGGAAATCGATCTATGACCGGCTCAAGAATTTCAGCTGCGTGGTCTCAGGACGCGATAACCTTAACAAGTCGCTTTCACAAGCTTACTCCGTACAGGCTGAACCAGGCTTTCGGAATTCCCGCCAGAGAAGAACAACGATCTCGCAAAGAGTGAAGCAACCCCAGATATTACCAACGCCGAGTGTGCTATATGCTGCCTGCAGAGTGCAAGAGGGTCGGAATCTTCTTGAACAACCTCGCTCAATCTCGGAAAGTGCTATCTCTTTGTTGATTCGGTTAGATCATGCCGTGCCCCCACATGAAAAAGTGTCCTGAAGTTCTCGGCTTCGAGAAGCGGCCGATTTCCGCAGCGCCAAAGATGGGGAGCTTGCGAGTGATGATCCCTAGACTTTTGCCTCTGAAACGCCTTTCTCGGTTTCCGCGTTGCGCTGAAAATTATTTTCACTTGTCTACTACCATCAGATGCTCCCAAGGCGGCACATTTCTATTGTGTTCTATCCCAATCATGCCCGGGGACAGGGACGGCGCAGCGGTCTGACATATCAGCCCATTGGACCTGCGTACTTGAGTCAGATATTACATGAGATTTCGGCGAGCTTCGCCATGACTCAGCATTTAGAGGCATAGTCGTGATCGTACTAGATTATCTTCAGAATTCAAATCGTTGTTCTTCTCTTTTTCGAAGTCAACGTGAGAAAACTGTCACGTGCTACATGGACGAAAAGGGGTCCACCGGAGAAGGTTCCTTGGCCAGAAGAAATCGAAGGATGCTGATCACGGCCCGAAATCCAAGGCCGGCAGATCCGGTGCCGTCGGAATTGACCCAGCGCTCTTGCTGGCCGGTACCTGACAGTGAGAGAGGACTCGCCGCCCCGCTCAATTGCTACTCTTGACCCTTAGTCAGTCGTGGCTTGCAGTTTTGACGGCATCCAAAAAAGGGGCATTTGGTGAAATGTGATGGGTCGTGGAAGACCGTTTGTTGGGCAGGAGAAGTGTATGGCTTGTTGTTGAAGCGCCCTGGTACACGTCAACTAGCATGGGGGCTTCTTTCTCTGCTTGAGCCTATTCGAGCCTCTGTTCAGGGGTATGCGCTGGGGCTGCTATTGGGCCGTTGCTGAATTTCACGATGATTTATGCTCAATACGGTGAAGATCACAAGCACCGCAAACTCTTCTATCCTCCGTGTCTCCATCATCTAAATACAGCATCCGTTTCTCGAGATAAACATGGACTTATATAAGGAGGTGTGGGCAGACACGTGACGCGACTGACAATGAGTGGAGGTGAGTTTGGCGCCGGCGTTTTATTTGGAGAGCAAAAGCTCACCCAGCACTTTGAGCCTCCCTTATCTGTTGCATATCCTTGCTAAAATTGTCTCGAAGCACAGTCACCAGACAGCTTGGGCGAGAGACTGACAATTAGTCTCTCCCCGCTCGATATTGATGTTTGGAATGCGACACTGAAACCTTCCACGACGTCCACAACTATTTCGAGAGCGGGAACAGACGCGCGGGACCCCTCCTCCTCCCAGACCTCCCCCTCGAGCCTCACAGTACGAAGTGCCTCGTCAGACCAACAATCGCAGAACTCTGCACTCTCACCCCGTCTGCTGAGCGGTGGCAGATTGACTACGGATAAAGCACACCATCGACAAACGAGCATCGTCCATGGCATACAGCACTCGAGGAATGGGAGCTTTGCTTCTTCAACTAGCCCGCTGAGCCCACAGATAATTGCCGCTGCTGGAGGAGAGAGACCTGATGCATCCAATATGGGCGATTCTACCTTTGGGCCCATGAGCGGCTCGTCCTTTAGTTCGAATGCGACTCTGGTGTTGGATCGACCATCGACTGCCACGGATAACGGCAACCATAATTTGACAGCCAGGAAGGTGGAACGAATGCACAGTGGCAGCGGCAGGAGTAGCAGAGATCACCGCCACCGTCCTTCCCATTCTTCGAGGCATCACCACAAAGAAGAACTAAAAACTGTTGGCGAATATGCATTGCATGTGCTGTTTACATCAGTCAGTGTTCTCGTTTGTACCCACCAAAGCCCAATCTAATATTCCTCATGTAGTTCATTGCCCAAGCCGAAGAAAAAGTCAGCCAATGCATCACTGTACCCCTAGATCCTGAACCTCAAATAGAGCAAATATGTGGACCCGGCGTAGACCCAACGTTCGATCAATTGATCTCAGCCCTAGGTCATATTGCAAGCCAGAAGCCCAGGCCTTTGATTGATTCTATGATGTTATGGAGGAAGAATAAAAGTGACGCTGCAAATGAAGCTCGAAGTCAACTCCAGCAGGTATGCATGCTGTGAAGCCCCAATATCTGCCACATACTCACGAAATATCAGTCCCGGAGCAATGTTGCCCCAGGTCAAATGCTTCGAAGAAATACCGAACCTCTCCACTTGCATCCCGATAATATTCAAACAGTCGACAGTCCGCTTACCCTTGCAGCCCGCCAGGAATTTGTTGCCCAAGCCGAGCGCCGTTCTACCGCTTCGATATACATACTATGTCGAGTGTTGATGGAAGTCATTGGGCAAAGTACTCTGCAGTGTATCACCCCGGAAATGGAGGAGAAGTTGGAGGTTATCATATTTGGACAATTGAAAATATTCGACGGAGACCAACTGAACAATTCTCCTTTAAAAATCGCCAATTGGTTCTTATTCAGCCAATTACTTGGCGTTATGAGCGAGATCAACTTCGAGAGCGTCACGGATAGGTTCATCGCAGATCTAGAGAGTTCTCAGAAAGACTTGATGACAAAGGGTCCCCCGAATAGAGATGTTGAAGGCAAAATGGAGCTTGTGCTTGGCGGAATGAAACACCTACGGCTCAAGATATATCCCGAGGATGCGTGGGACCAGTCTTGCGATTTCATGATCTCGCTTGGCCGATTTTTCGCTCAATCACACGGTCATCGTCTGAAGTATGCTTACTGCCAGGCCCTGGAGATCCTGCTACTTCCTGTCGCCGCAAAGGCGAATACGGAACTTAATATGCCAAAATGGACTGAAGTTCTCGGCACAATCGGACCTCGACTTGCTTTAATGTTTGTCAAACCTCGTCATTGGCCCGTAGCCTTCCCATTAACCGCAACTCTACTTTGTGCTTCCCCAGTCGAAACGTTTTCAACCCAATGGCTTCAGCTTGTACTCCCCCTGCAACCCAAATTTAAGGACCGCTTTGCAAGACCAATATGCTTGCAGGTTATTTCAAGGCTTTTATGGACGTACTTGTACCGAACTACAGATACTTTGAACTCTACCATCAAGAAACTCGAAGAAGTCATCAAGCTTGTCCTGCCGCCAGGAAGGAGAACATATCTCTCCACAGACCCTTCCATTGCTGAACCTCTGATACAAATAATACGTATCATTGGATTCAAGCATCAAGACTTCTGTTTCCGAACAATCGTCTTTCCATTAATCAATGCTGATCTGTTTGCATCCCCCAGAGACCTGAAAGTGGAGCAACTAGAGCCTGAGAAGATGGTTATTGGGATTAGAGCCTTTCTTGCCATCATGTCAGATCTTGAAAAAGGAGACCAAGGACGACCACCTTTCCCGCAACACTACCAGGCATTGCCATTCTATGACAGGTTACCAACATCTCCTATAATGACTGCTCCTCGCAGTCCGGTACTTCCTCCGACGGTTGCACGAAGCCAAGATGATCGTCTGTCTCGCCCAGTGCTTACGAATGCCCTCGGAGAAGTGGCGAAAGAATATTATTCGAAGTTCTGTGAAATATTGGGAAAGATCACCATCATTTGCGACAATACTTTCGGTGGCCAGGCCGTGCTGGATGAGAAGTTCAACAGCCCTACTCCTAAAACACCCTTATCTGAGAGCTTCAACTTTGCACGCCGAGATGATCACCAGAGTCCATCGGACCAAAAGCAAGGCTTTTACGAGCTCCTGCATGTTGCCGTTCAAGCTCTGCCCCGTTGTTTGTCCGCAGACATTCCGTTCAACTCCTTGGTCAATCTATTGTGTACAGGTACTGCTCACGTACAGTACAATATTGCCGAATCGTCTGCTCAGTCATTGAAATCTATTGCGAGACAATCTCATGCTCAGCAAGTCACTATTGGATTTGCACGATTTATCTTCAATTTTGACGATAGATATTCTACAATGTCGGATGGTGGTATGCTTGGCCCTGGCCACATCGAAAGTACGCTCAAATTATACGTCGAGTTGCTACAGATCTGGATTGAGGAGATCAAGCACAAAACTAAAGAGGCTGCCGCTGATGTGTCTGAGGATGGAAGTGCTGATAAGCGTGGCGTGCAACTGGATCTTTCTGGAATATGGGCTCATGTCGACGAAGTCGAGTCACACGGCTTATTTTTCTTGTGTTCTCAATCAAGGAGGGTTCGGGCATTCGCTGTCACGGTCCTGCGACTAATCACGGAATTTGACACGGCTCTAGGCAAAGACAACAGCCGCCTCATCCACATTCTTGAGGGGGACTCGATGCGAGTGATGGATTTCAATGATGAGCACTTATCCGTTGCTGAACGCAGCAGATTACAGAGAGGAATGCGAAAGAGTAACTCTCAGAGTGCTCTTATCGAATTGTGCAGCAGTGAAGTATCTTATGATACAACTTTGTGGTTCAAAATCTTCCCGAACTTGATTCGAATTAGCTACGACCGTTGTCCCTTCGCAGTCACACTTGGGAGAGAGTTGATATGTAATCGTATTCTGCAGATGTACAAAGGTATTGTCGCGCTATCGGAAGCAACGAGGGGTCCGGCATATGGCTCTTTTGACAGATTCGAGACTGGCAGCGGTCGAATGCTGTCCAGATCTTCCACCACTCCTCCGGAAGTATTGATCGAGCAATGGAAGCTATACCTCATTGTGGCATGCACAACTTTGTCCGACAAAGGAGGCCAGCAGCAGACCTCACCACCGATAACTCAGCATCTCCGGAAAGGATCCAAACCAAGCCAAACCCAAGAAAAGATCACTTCTGCACGCTCGTTATTCAAATACATCATCCCTCTTTTATCCGTTGGACCTGCCTCGATCCGAGATGCAGTCGTTACCGCCTTAGGATCGATCAATGTTAATATCTATAAGACACTGCTGGAAGAATTGCAAGGGGCTGTAAGCCGCTGCAATGACGATGCTAGAGCTCGCATTCATCAACGAACCGCAAGCAGTCCCCGCAGAAATCGAAGGACCGACCTACTGCGAACGGAGATCACACATGTGTACAGACTTACATCGCCGTTTCTGAAGGACGAAAACGTCAATCAAGACGATTGGATATTGAACAATCTTGTGGTTTATACAAAAGACTTGAAATTATTTCTCATGGACGGAGAGGTTCAAATGGATTGGGAATTTCAAAAGCTCCGAAAACACTATTGTGGTTTAATGGAAGAGCTGTTTGAAGGGATCAACAGAACGAAGGATCCCTCAAGATGGATGACCTTCGAGTCAAGGAAGTCGTCATTTGCCTTAATGGAAGACTGGTGTGGCTACTCGCCCAATCAGACACAAATACGCCAACGCGAGGACAGCATGCGGCAATCGATGATAGACCAACAGACACTTGGCGAGAGAGGCACCGTGACTGCCGCTATGGAAATAGAGAAGAGGAACCTCCGGACTGCTGCTCTCAGCGCAATGGCTGCGCTATGCGGCGGCCCGATTAGCATTACGACCGAAAGCAGAGCAAATCTACAATTCGATATCAGGCGGATGCTCTCTTGGATAGACACAATCTTCAATTCTGGAAGTGACCGGATGCATGTTATTGGGAGAAGAGCTCTCAAAAATCTCATTGTGCATAACAAGGATTTTTCATACCTTCTTGAGCATTCAATCACAAGGTGCTACCTCGCAGATGTACCGAAAGTCCTGGAAAGCTACTTTGAAGTTGTCACTGAAGTTCTTCTCGAACATCCGGATTATCCCATGCCTTTTTGGAGACTGTTAGGCATTGGACTTTATACTCTTGGTAGTGAGTTGAGCGGAATCCGTTCGAAATCCGCCCATGTATTACGAGCACTCGAGGAAAGGCAGCAGAGAAACTCCAAGATCCAAGATTACGACATTAGTATCTCGGATAAGACGAAAGCTGTGTACAAGCTTGCTCAGTTCGAGATTTCAAAGCGGCTTTCGCAAACACATTCGGAATTGGCCTTTCTCATCTTTTCGGAGTTTACCGCTTATTTCAAGGACCTGCAGTCGAATTCTCAGCGGAACATGGTCGCTGCTATATTACCCTGGATACAAATTATTGAGCTGCAGCTTGACCCAAATGGAGGACCAACTGCTCAGTCTTACGTACTTCTCGCCAACCTCTTCGAGATCACCATCAAGTCTAGCAGTGCTTTGCATAACGAAGTTCAAGCTTTATGGCAGGCACTTGCTACCGGTCCGCACGCTGGAAATGTTCAGCTTGTTTTGGACTTTATCATGTCTCTGTGCCTTGACCGTCGCGAGCAGAACTTTGTGGAATACGCAAAACAGATTGTCGTATTCTTGTCCAGTACTCCTGCAGGTGTCAAGGTCGTCGAGTTCCTGCTGATGCAGATTACACCCAAAGCCATGATACCGAATGAAAAACGCGAACTTATTCCCCCACCTCCGGATACTGTCAAGCTGCCCTATCTTGCTGATCTGTCAGAAGCACTGCCTATTGGGGCCAAGCAGGCCGGATTCTCACTTGGGCAATTATCCCTGATCCTGCTGGTGGATCTGATGGTGTCTCCTGTCCAGCTCGTGGCTGAGAATGTTCCTCTTCTCCTTCAAGTTGTCACAGTCTTGTGGGATCATTACATCCCTCTTGTGCAAGAGCAAGCCAGAGAGATGCTCATTCACATGATTCACGAGTTGGTTATATCAAAGATCGATGACGAAGAAGCCCTGCCGATGAAAAAGGCTGTCGAAGATTTCATCGAGTCCATCCGCCGACATGATACCAAGGTTGTTTGGGCATACGAAGACTATAATGGAAAGGTTGATGACCAGGACAATAAAGTGCCGCCAGGAATGGAAGTCTTAACTACCGAGGTAGTAAAATACTTTGAGATCACGTATCCTGGCATCCAAGAGCAGTGGGCCAAATTGTCTTTGACCTGGGCAACTTCTTGCCCGGTCAGGCATCTTGCCTGTCGATCTTTCCAGATTTTCCGATGCATCTTGACTTCGTTGGATCAACCCATGCTTGCAGATATGTTGGCAAGGCTGTCGAATACCATTGCCGACGAAGATTCGGACGTGCAGACATTCTCTATGGAGATTCTCACCACACTAAAAACTCTAATCTGCAAATTGGAGCCCGCAGATCTCATCACATTTCCACAGCTATTTTGGACTACATGTGCTTGCTTGGATACTATCAACGAGCGGGAGTTTTTGGAAGCACTTGGGATGCTGGAGGAGCTCTTGGTAAAGCTGAATTTGAGCGACTCTGGTGTCATGAGGCTTCTGGCTGATGGACGGCCGCCGAGATGGGAAGGCCTTTTCGAAGGGCTCCAGCCCCTGGTCCATAAAGGAGTGCGCTCTTCTGTGTGTCTCGACTTGACGCTGAAGATTATGGACCGACTTGTTCAGCTTCCAAATGATGAACTGATCGGCGACGACAGCCGATTACTATTTGCCATTCTAGCCAACTTTCCAAGGTTCCTGCATGCTATGGACCAAGACAAAATCGACCCCGAGAGTGTAAAAAGTGCAGAGATCCTTGCTCAGATTGCTGAACTACAAGGGTGTAGTACGATTTCCCGAGCGCTGATTGGATTTGCGGCTGGGCGGTATCGCGCAAGCAAAGATTTCCTTGCCCAATTGGTATCGGCCATTCGCGAAAACTTCTTTCCTGAATGGGACTTTGGAAGCCTGACTTTCCTCATGGGTCTTCTGACGAATAGTGTTCCCTGGTTCAAGGTCAAAACCATGCGGATTCTATGTGCTATTATTCCAGATATCGATATGAGGAAGCCAGAGATTGCATGTCATGGTCCCGATCTGATTTCGCCACTTCTGAGATTGCTACAAACAGAATTTTGCATGCAAGCACTAGAGGTTTTGGATCATATCATGACGATGACGGGCACATCGATGGACAAGCATCACTTGCGTATGAGCATGACCAGGTCGTCATCGAAGGCAATCCGCAAAGAATACGAGCGTACACAGAGTCTGTTTGGTATCCCTGAAGAATCAGGATGGTCCATTCCCATTCCCGCCAAGCACGCAGAGACAACTCGCTCGAATGTCCATGCAGCCTTCTACATGTGCCAGAGCGCAGAGAACATGGACCCTGAGACCGCTCCAACGCCAGAAGTCGAATTCCACGTCGACGACTTCCAATACGGCTATTTCCCTGCAACAGAAAGAACCGAGACAATGATGTCCGACGAAGCTCGCGGAGATGGTAACATCGGGGACCTTGTCATGAAGCTCGACAGCCTAGACGACTTCTTCGAAGACAGCTTGCAAAGCCCCACCTCTGATGGCCGCTCCTCACGTACCATCACCGAAGCAGGTTTCTCAGGTGAAGGCTTCGAGTCTGGTGCTCAATTGTACGACGAGCAGACGCTACCCATCCTCCACCAATCCCTTGCGCGCACAGGAAGCACTGCCTCATTCCAGAACGGCTTCGCAGACATGCGACCTGCAAATAGTAGAGCGAACAGCAGAGATGGCCCAACCTCGAATGCAATGAACCCAGGCGCGTTCCAGCTCCCGCCTACCTCAAACCCAAGACCAACGCTGCATTCGAGATCTGTCACTTCACCTTCTGCTCCAGCGTCGTTCCAGAGTAACGTTACGACATACATGTCTGACGAAGATTACATCGAGGAAGTATTCTCTGATGGTGATGAGGATCGTGCAGCGGGCAATGGGCCAGTCGAAGGCAGTTTCTTCCTAGAGAATATGATTAAACCTCTTGCGCAAGGTACTCGATCGGGGATGCGAAGATTAACTGGTGGGAGGAGTAGAGATGGAGAGAGGTTCAGGGATGGGTTAAGGGTAGAGAGAAGGGGATTGAGTCAGCCGCCGAAGAGCCCTAGGGTACCGAAGGTGCCGAGTGCGTATTTGACGAAGAGCAATGCGGCGAGTCCGGGGGAAGGGCTGTAGGATACGTTATGATGAGACGATGGGACAGCGTTGTGTTTTGGGAGGAGATAATTTAATGGATGCAATTTGAAGCGATTTCTTGAGATTTTGTTTGGGATGAGATAGAATGGGGCGGGATGGCGTCGAAAAGATGGATTGATTGTATAATATGTTGCAGAATACCAAGTATTTCCTGAGATCTCAGGGGTTACAGATCAACAAAGGGGTGCTGAACAAAGACTCGAATCCGCACAAGCGAGCAGGTCAAGGGGGAAATGGGGTTAACCACTACTACACAGCTCGCGAATCTCACCAATTAAAGTGGTTACGTTCACTTGCACGTGGTCTGGACCCGCTTTTAATAGCCTAAAGAGCTATGACTAGTATATGTTTAAATAAGGAAATTTTCGGCTACATCATGCTTGTCGCCCGTTTGGCTTGTGAGCGCATCCATTCTGAGTTATAAACCATTCACTAATAATACCACAGAGTGGTACAGCGTCTCACTCGTACACTACACGATTCACTTCGTTCAATTACGCCTATGAGAAGATCCTCGGTTCGATTCCGAGAATGGGCAATTTTTAGCACTGCCAATGCTCTCTTTTTGGCAATTTTGGGGTTGTGGGGGTTCTTCGCGAGATATAATCGCTACTCTGAATATTTTCTCTTTAAAAACTCGGGAACAGTTTATCTATTCCTCCTTTTTATAATTATTCAATTAATTAGCGAGCAAAATCTCCTTTATTTGAGGCCTCTTTATTTCCCAACTACGGAATGGCTGACCAATCTCTACTACCACTTCAAGCGAACAATGCCTTCAACCACACCCTTGCCCTCGCCCGAATCCTTGCACACTACACCTTTCTTTGACATCTCCATCTCGATATCTACCTCAATACAGCAGACTTGGTGGAAACTATGACCTGCTGTACTTCAACATCTGAAGAGCTACTAGCTTCGTGAAGCAGGTTTGCTGCATATTCTCGTCTGTAAGGGTCAGTTATCACGCCTTTGCAAGTACGGATGAGAAATACTCACTCTTGCCTATCGTGCAACCACTTTATCAACCAAGTCCAGGCAATGAAACAGAGAGAGCATGCTATGCCAAAGGAGTAACCTTTCAAAAAGCAGGGTCCTTCAACTGTCTTAAATACAAACAGTAGGGTCCACGCTGTACTTGACTGTGAGAAAGAGTTCATGACCATCAGAACAAATGCTCTCTCCTCAAGATTGTGTCGCAAGATATCGCTTGCCCAGCCGTGGATGACGGCCGAATATGCGAGCCCAGCAAATATCGTATTAAATGCAAACCACAAGGCAGCCTCTGGAACATCCCAAATGACTAGAATGATCATCCCAATGATATTCACTGTGCATGATAGAGTGATCACGACTGGTCTACTCAATATCTTCATATCGGCAATGTAACACACCAATAAGATATAGATATACCAATTGTTGCCGAGGTAGAGCCCAACTCATTAATGGTGCCGCTGCTATAACGTCCCAGACTTGTAATCCAGAGAAGGTAACCGCCGGTGAAGGTGTCCACTGTGCCATTCCACCATAGAATATCCCAAAACGTCAAGACATAGACGTGCCATGAGGTGAAAACTTTCTTGAGCATTGCCAGAGAGAATTCTGGGCGATGGGCTGATGTCCAGCTACCTCGAGACGCTTTCTCGCCAAAGCTAGTTCTTCTTCGGACAGGAAATAGCTTTGGGATTTATCGGGTGTGCCTGGCCAGAGAAAGAAACCAACGATTGCCACAGGAAAGGTTATGGCTGCTGTGATGATGAACATCTAATCCTCGAATTAGCTGCTAGCATGTATAATGCCAAAATTGCAGGAGGGGGCTCGGAAGCTGAGGAGCCACAATTTCCCGTGAAGCTCGGGCTCTGAGCTCTCATAGAAATGGACAGCGATTTAGTAAGGGAATACAAGCTTACCCAACGCCAACCTGCTAGACCATGAACACCATTAAGTGTATTAGACGCTGCAGCAGTAAGTAGGCCGGCTGTGACAGTGCCCAGCGGTAACCCAATGTAAAACACCGCTCCTCGACGAGCATACTCATCAGCTCGATACCATGAACCAAGCACAAAATACACAGCAGGATAATAGGATCCCTAGAAGTCAAGTCAACCGCGATAAATTTCTCTTCATGATACAAATGGCAATACGGACCTCTAGTACGCCGATCAGAAACCGATATGCCATTAATTCGGCATATGATTGTGCTCTATACTCAAGCAAAGTAAACACTGCCAATCCTAGCAAACTTCCTGGCACGAGCCAGTTCATGTGTATTTTAGGGAAAAGGTACGCGCAGGGGAGTTGGCCGAGGACAGAGCCAAGGGTGTAGATTGTTTGGAAATGAACGAGCTGGTTGCCATGGAAGCCTAGGTCTATTTTTAATCCAGCAACATATGCAGTGTCTAAGAAAGAGCAACAGTCAGAATTCAATTCAGGGCCAAAGCAAGGAAGAAAGTTTACTGAGATTTGATGCGTCGGTAAGCCGCAACCAGTAGGCGATCAAGGTATATGGAATAATAAGGAGATCGAGCTTCGTAATAAGTTTGCGCTCTTCCTTGCTGTCGGTTGGCGAATACCAGTGATACCACTTGCGCTCTTCAACGAGTGTACTCTGATTTATTTCTGCCATTATTACTGGGCAGTGTCTTCAGTAAGTAGTTGCGTTCTTCAAAAAAATGTTGTTCGATGGTAACGGCAGTAGAAGTGTCCTGCCAAGGAAGAGCTTGCTTCAAATTCCGAAACAAAAGTTCACATTTGGGCAAATCTGAAGAGTATTATAGAAAGTGGAAAGAACGGAAGATTTCGAAGCACGTCAATGATAGCAGAATTGCATCATTAAATCCGGTTGCTCAAATCTGTAAGAATGGGCGTATATTCCCGCTTTGATGGGTGTGATCCGCATTACAGTGGATATTCAGGCGAACGAGCAAACCCTATTCTCTAGTTCATAAGCAAACAAATTGAAGATGCTTACTACTCTTCACAGAACACTCAACATCTATTCACTTAACTATTTGATATTCTTTTTTACTTTATTACTAGAAATTAGGAATAAAGTAGCTAGGAATTGATGCTGAGACATCGGTCGGCTGTTGTATATCTCGACTGCTTGGGTGATAGATTTTTATTCCCCCAAGCTCCAGTACAGATTAGAGGCTATTCAATGAGGTTGATAATGATGCGGCAGTAGATTACAGAGAATCAAGCCATCTTAATCTGCTGGAGTGACTCTAATACCAAGGACATCAAGCGTGTATTGATCGATAGAGGAAGAAACCTAATGATTTTGTAGGTTGAGATCCGTGATCCGAGGAATTGACCTGAATTGCGTCAACATACTCTCCTTCCACACTTCTACCTATAACCAGTCGTTGTTCAGTAACTAGGCATCGAGTTTAGATCTCAAGAAAAGTCGCCTAATAGATTCGTGCTCGTCGACTAGACTTCGAGCGAAGGTTTCGCACCCTCTGACGACATCAATAAGATATCAGAGAAATGTTTTATAAGGGCACGTAAGAAAAGTGTATATCCAGGCAAGCGCCGCAAAAAACCACTCAACCTTCGTAAACACAAATAGGGATCAAATAGATTACTATTAGCAGTGTTAGCAATATCAGCGGCTCTTTGCAAGTCATTAACGGGAAAGTAGTAAGTGAGGGGCTCTCTCGCTTACTAGGAAGCATGTGAATATGACGTTGATATATCTCTATCTCAACTTCTAGATTCCGGCACGGGAAATACAAACGTTCATTAATTCATCACCTGTCTTCAATTTGAATTTGTTGGCGAATAAGTCCCCATTTATTCTCCATTCGGCCCCTGCTCCCAATTCACGAAATGGCCCCTTGACCAATCATCGTCAGCTCTCACAATGCCTTCTACCACACCCCTTTCCACCCACCCAGTCCTCCAAAAAATCTTCCTCATATCCCTCTCAGCCTTTCTATTTCCCCTCATCACTGCCCTCACGCTCTTCAGCGCGTTCATATCTCCCTGGCTCGCCTCCACAAAACACATCAACCACACCCGTCGCTGGCGAGCAATCTCCTCCACCTTCCAGGCACGAACAATTCTAGTCACCAACCTCTGCACCCCAGAATCTCTGTCTCTAGCACGAACCTTTCATTGTGCTGGTCACAAAGTTATTGGTGCCGCTTATGAGGAGTATTATTTCCTAATCCCAGCGCACTTTTCGAGAGCTGTAGATGTGTTTTACAGGCTAGGAAGCGCGAAGGGGAGCAAGGGGAGGGAGTGGTATGTTAGGGACTTGGTAGATGTTGCTAAGAAAGAGGGCGTTGAGATATGGGGTAATTGCTCACATACAGATGTGGATTTAGAGGTGAAAGAGGTGTTGGAACAGGAGACGGATTGTAAAGTCTTTCAATTTAAGAGGGAGGTGACGGAGTTGCTTGGAGATGAGGCTGCTGCTTTGGAACATATCAAGACGCTTGGCTTGAATGTTGCAGAACAGCATCTCATCACCTCAGAAGAAGCGGCACTTGCCATTATCTATCCCGAGGAAAAATCCAGCCAAGGAAAACAATACACCGTCAGGAGCGCTTTTCAAACCGAAAGCACCAGCTCAGAAATGGCACTCCTCCCCCTCTCATCCCAGAAAGACATTCGAACCTACGTCAAGGCCCTGCAACCATCGTCCTCGAACCCTTTATTACTCCAAGAAGCCTTCCCGGACCACCAACAATACACCGTTTACGCCCTCGTCCGCCACGGAAAGCCAGCAGCGTTCGTCGCCTACCCAACATCAGCGACCATCCTCACACCCCTCCCATCAACCTCCTTACTAGCACAGGCACTTCTACAGTACACCACGCTCCTCACAACCTCTCTTCCATCTAGCCAAGCAGGAAAAACAGGCCACATAGCTCTCTACTTCACGATCCACGCCCACCTCTCCCTTCCCGCAGAATCGAAATTCGGAGCCTCTTCTACGGCCATTGCATCCTTCCTCCCACAGATTTACTTGCTCTCCTCCTCATTAAGTCTCGATCTTGGAACCTTGGCACTAAGAGACGTAGCCGAAGACCTCGCTTCAGTGTACCTTTCCATACTTCCGGATCATGAGCCGAAGGGTATAAGTAATGGGCATTGGGAAGAGCGGATTGTTGTGCCAAGGCCGGGGGTTAGAGGATATTATTTTCTTGGGAGGGAAGTGGTAAGGTTGGTCTTGGTGCAAACTTGGGGGCTATTGAGGTGGGAGTTAGGGGTAAAGGAGGTGATTAAGGGGTGGATTGAGTTTGCGGAGTTTGTGGTTGGGTGGAGAGAGGGCTGGTGGGAGCTTTGGGATCCTTGGGTTGCGTGGTGGAGGTACGGGGGTTATGTCGTGGGAAGGGCGATGATTGGGATTTGGGAGAGAAGGGGATGGAATGATGAGAATGGTGGTGCTGATGATACACTTGTGAGAAGAGCTTAGGATTTGCTACCAGATCCGATGCTACACAGAATGATATACATGACTTGAAGTGCTCAAGCCTGTCGAGCGTTTTTCTCAAAATCCATACCAGTTGCAAAATATGACGCCGTACATCAAGTTTGGCATCCTATCAGAAACAAACATTGCTACCAAACAACCCGCTCACATCACAGTACATCTAGCTGTTACTGCTAGCTTAAAAAACGAAGACTTTGGCAGCTCAGCCTCCACTGATCTTCTGACAATAACCGCGTGAAGCATCTCACGCAATTGTATGTTTTCTTCGTAAAGACGCTGCTTCTCTTCATCATCGTACTTGAGTTTTGTCGAACTTGGTTCGCCTGAATGCTCTGCACAATCGAGTGTTTGATCCTCAGTCCTGACCATCGCTACATCTTGAACAGAGTATATCTCTTCCATCTTGACATGCGCCCTGACCTCAACCTCCATCGTGATGTCCTTCTCGGTGGTCTCCTCGAGTCGCTCAATTCTAGCCCTTCCTCCAGAGCCAGCGAAATCCTGCTCTTCGGTATTGGAAATAACTCTCAATCTTTCCTCCAGACTTTCAGGCCCTTTCTCAGTCTCATAGCTCATCCTACCACTTGCATCATCTGTGCCAATACTCGCATTCTCCTGACCTCCCAGCACTTGGCCATCCTCTCCATCCGGGGACGCCTCCACATCTTGCAGGCCGTCAGTGTTCTTCTGCATTCTCTCATTCTCTTCGAATTGCAAAATATCGAATCCTTGAGGATAATTTTCGTCATAGAGATGTTTCTTATTCTGCAGGCTGACAGGAGAATTTCTGGTGTGTGCAGTGATGGACTTCGGCTTTACAACTCTCCCAGGCACAGAGCGGCTCGCTGTAGACCGGGATTGCCCTGGGTGGTAGCCTCGGGGGCGTTTAGCCGCAGCAGTCTTAGCTGTCATTGTGTGATCATGAGGGAAAACAGGGCCAGGTTGCAGCAATGCTGATGCTCGAATGCGAGTGTTGCTGTTGGAGGTCGAGATACCTGCACGCGTAATGAGAAGGAATAAAGCTCGAAGCTCGCTCTTCAAGCCGAGTTCATGCATGATGTGAAGTGCAATTTCCCATAAGGTAGGAAGAAAAAGCACGCTTCCCGAAAAGGGAAGTACAGCTTTCGTATGTGGCGATGTTTCATTACCGGATTTGGAAAGGTGGCCTCACACTTGTTGACAACCCAGAAATACCAGAGCTGGGCACCTCGTTCCTTCCAAGATGTAGACATGATGAGAATGGCTTCTCGACCTCATATGGAGTCTCTCACCGAGGTGTGTTTTTGGGTGAGAATCAAAGGTTGAAGTGAGATGTGAGCTGTGAGATTTGAGTCGCGACTCTCTCTCTTCTAAATAAAGGACGACTTAGCTTCGTTGTGAATTCTGCCTCGATGAAGCTGAAGCTGCTTCTTCTCGAACTCGTATCTTGATCTAGCGCAGAGGATGGAGGCAATAGATGAACGAGAACCACAGGCTCCGCTTGTGGACAAGGAAACCTAGACTCGCTACCGTTGAAATCCAAAGAATAAAATCTTTCGTTGCACATCGCATCCTAAGCGAATGGCTCGTGTCTTCCATTTCTTCTTGAGACTTTGGTCGATTTCGAGATAGCGGGTTTCGCTTAAAATGAGATGTGCAACAGACACGGAAGAGAAGCAGAGGTTGATAGGGGGTGTGAGTCCATCGAATCGAGGTAGCGAATTTCACTTAAAGTGAGACGTGCAAACGGAAAGAAGAGAGAAAAAAGGGCGACGGACGCAGAGACTGGTTGAAGACCTTGTAGAGATGTGTATGTGGAGGAGATAAATGACAAAGTGAGCCGATGAAGTCGATCAAGTCTAATAAAGAAAAATTGATGAGATTGTTTTGATTCGAGATGATGTGTGGGTATTATATGAACAGAAAAGAGCTCGTGAAAATGTCGAGGAAAAAAGTCTGACGCGGTGCATCCATATTATCATCGGCGAAGCTGATTTGACTGCTAGACACTACTTACAGGTGACGTGCCAGAAAAGAGCAAGATTTTCCAGTCTAAAACAGCAAGTTCGATCGATACTTGAAGGAAGAGATATCAAGGAGAAGAAATCTTGAGATGGTGTCTCAAGTTTTACCAATTGTGAAGCTGAAATTACTCACATATCACCTGTTGTGAAAAGCTAGCAAGAGCCTCGCTGGGAAGTAAAGCTTATTTGCACTTGGTGTTCTCAGCGTCTCCTCCGCCGAGATGCGTCTTTCAAATCTTGAATGCACACACTCAAGACTATGGGTGTCCTTGTTAAGAACGGAATTTGTTCTCGACCATCTCAGGTATATTTCCCTTCCATGCTTTTCTCGGTATTGCGGAGCTGAATCAGTTGACCGTCCAGGGCGATGGTTTTCCGAGATATTGGCTTCTATCGTCATGAAGACATCAACGAAGCCCTTAATAGCGGAGCGACTTGCTTCCGACTATGCTGAACCTTGGTCTGGAACCAACACCTCCTCCACTGCTCTTCCCCCTCAGCATCCAGCTCTCCCTCCCTCCACCCCTCAAGCCCCAGTTTTTCCTCCGCATCCCTCGCAAACGCCTTCGCAGCCGCCACTCCCTTCCCATCCAATGCCCAAATTAGCAATTCCCTCTTGAAAACCCCGTCTTGATGACTCGTTGTCATAATCGAAACGATCGATAACTCCTTCTCCCCTGCAAATTTTTTTACCACCTCTAAAAACTTCTCTTTATCACCCGCTTTCTCAAGCAAAAACCCCAGATCTCTGACCACAGAACAAACTCCCACTTTCGCGCCCTCCTCATCCCATTCCTTATAATCCTTCCTCAAACAATCCCTCAAACTCAGTCCCCCAATATCCTCCTTCGCCCTCTGAATCTCCCCAAAATACTCGTCAGTACTATAACTTTCCCCATCCTCCGCAGCCATAATCCACCCCTCGGCAAATCTAACCGCCCTCCGATCACTCTCCTCTGTCTTCCCTTCATCCCTCAGATTCTGCGTATCGATCAAAACTGGCGCAATCGCCAGCCTCGCAAGCTCTGCATTCCATACCCTCTCGTCCTCTCCTATCGTCTTGCTAAGCTCGTTCCAGATCGGCTTACAGTATTGAACAACAAGGCTAGCACAACTCCCACTCTTTTTCACAATCCTCGGCTCAGGATCGCAGTTCGAGGGGACTTTATGTTCATCGTCGTGGTGGTCTATACATCCAATTACCCGCGAGCTGTAGATTCGTCCCAGCTCGCCGGTTAGGGCATTATGATCCACTAATAGCCATTTCGTCTGCTCGACCGGGAAATGATTTGTGGAAGCAGTGAGATCAGAGAGCGTTATCAGATCACACGGCTTCAAATTCGCATGCTTGAGGACTGGGAGGAGCTCAGGTCGTAATGCGAGGTCTGAGCGCGGCAAGTTACTCAGGGGGATGTAGAGTATATTTGATTTCGAGAATGGGGAGTAGGTGCGCAGGTAGGCGAGGACGACGGCGCTGCAGAGTGAGTCGAGATCTGAAGAGTATCAGTAAGTGGGTAGGTATAGGGATGGAGAGAGTACCGGCGGATTCATTGCCAATCACGAATGTTACTGGTGACTGGTGCTTCGTTGCGTGGTTGAGAGCGCTCTTTGCGGCGGAGAGGAAAGATCGTAGAGAGGTGCGTGATAATGGCATTTTAGTAGACGGAGACTGAGGATTGGCATTGGGCGAGCGCCAGCACTCAAGTCGTGCTAAGGTGGAAGTTGTCGGGCGCGTTGTGGATTCACGACGCGATCAGAAAAGTGCATTGACGTCACAGGGGCTCGAGCGGAGCTCGCCTAGAGGCGACAGCCCCTTTTCTTAGGGAACGCCCTCAAAACATTTCGCAGAATTCAGCTGTCACTCTTGTTCAAAACAAGAAGCAAACAAATTCCAAGAAAGAATGATTATATTGCTGTTCATATGTATAGAAATGCATTTAATTTAAGGACGGGTTTGCACTTTTGAGGCGCTTGTTGTAGAAGCGAAGCCAAGTTTATGGACCTGGTGAGAAGACTTCACATCTCTGGAAGTATTTGTTCTGCTCATCTTCGGTATCATTATCAGAAGGTCTGCACGAGATCACGATGCAGTTGATCGAATTAATAAGAAGCAGGGTTTCAGTCTCATCTCCTTGCCGTCATGTCCACATTCCCCTCCTAGAGTGGACACACCACCCCCCCTTCCATTTCGAGATCGAGAACAGGGATAATAAGGTTAAGTTAATGACCGCCCCGATTACATTCCTGGGAGATACATCGCAGCGCAGATTGGTACCGTCCACCAAAACTGCCATAAACGTGGAAGGAGAATTTTGGGGTTATTGATATGTCCACAAGGTTAAATATCAAAATGTCCACATGGAGAAATGTCTACAAAATGGATAAAATGTCCACAAGATTGGATGTCCGCATCCCTCTGCTAATCATATTACCATTAAGTCTATAACTTAAGACAACTAGGATTAAGTAAGGAACATGCTTTTATGTCCACTTCTTAACCATATCATTGGTGTCGAATGAGTACATTGACGGGGCAACCAGGACTGTACACTTATATTAAAATGAAAAGATGCTTTCAAAGATGATCTACATAGATCTGTGTAAAATTTCAATTCAGGTCCTCTTAGTATCGAAATCAGCCTTATTTGAGCTAGAGAGGGGCTTTTCTTTAACCTCAGGACTAAGGTATAGCAGAGCGGAGATCAACTTTCAAATACCAGGTGCCAGTTCCTCTGATTTCGTCTCAGCGTCAACTGTGTACTGCAACGCAAAGATGCTTCAACTACTTGCTACACTACTCGCCTTCACAGGCAGTCTAGGTGCCACAAATGCAGCTGCTCAAGGCACAGCAGTATTCTCGAACACGCGGCGATTCATGTTCGATGTTAACGGCAACCAAATTGATGCAACAGCGGGAAAAATTAGCTGTAAGTCGCAACTTGCCTTTAGAGAAATTAGTGGGAATTACTGAGCCGTCTTAGTATTGAGTATGTAATAAGTCAATTCTTTAGCAAAGCATCGGTTGACGATAAGTAGATGGAAAGTACTATCTATATGGCAATGGTGCTGGTGGAGTAAATGCATACTCCTCAATTGATTTGGTCAATTGGTACGACTAAACTCTAGAAGACGGTCAAAAATGGCTGACAAGAATAGGGCCCATGAAGGTGCCCTAGGGTACGGTGGCAGCAGATCCCATATCATTTACAACGCTGCTTCCAAGAAGTACATTGTCTGGGCAGACGGTGCTGGAGCCTCGGGCTACATAGTCGGAACCTCTACTTCGCCAGTGTCGGGCTACACAGCTGCAGGTGTTGCAGCGGTCGACGCAAATCCCACTTTCCAAAAGGCAGATATGGCTGTTGAAGTCATTGGTATGTATTATCCATCTGAACTAGAGATATCTTTTTGATTGGTGTATCTTAGATTCCAAGGGATATCTTGTCTATTCGACTTTGAATTTCCAGGACCCGAGGGCCGGGAGCATGTGGCCAGCGATATATCAAACGTCACATATCGTTCAACTAACAGATGACTACGTAAGTCTACTTCGCAAAAGGAAAAAAATGCAGGAACTGTATTAACTCATTTCAGCTCAGCACAACGAAGATGAGCTACAATGTCACTTCTGCAGCGTTTGATCTTGTAGATAATCAGGTAGAATCTCCCGACCTGTTCTATCGTGCTCCCTACTATTGCAAGTCTCCCCTCAAAACTCTAGTGGAACAGAATGATAACCTGTAACAGATGTCAGCGCCAGCAACAGTTGCGGACTTTGCAGCGGCACCATAAGCGTCTTGTTCCGCTCGAAATCAATTCAAGGACCATGGACGAGGCAGATTCTGGCTGGATACAGCTGCAACTCGCAGCCGGAAGGAGTTCTTCCCCTCGTCGACCCAGTCACTAATAAGACCACGTATCTCTGGCATGGAAACTCTGTCCGTATGTGTCCCAATCTTCCCTGTCTATCTCGAACTGATGGTCCACAGCTGGCAATGCGCTTACGCCGCGAAACGGCCACATATTCCAGCCGCTGCAGTTCAACGACGATGGCAGCGCGCTGCCGTTGGACTGCTCTGATAATGCAAGATTCGAAGTCAATTTCACTCTAGGAGATGGAGCTCCTGCTTCAGGGAAGGCAACCACAGCGACCGATAGCTCGCCACTTCTAGCCGATGTTCGTTTTCCCCTATCCCAAAAAACGCATCTGACTTCTTCCCAGTACGTCTCCGTCTGCGACTCGGATAGTTTCAATCTGTACCAAACCTGGACCAACTCAAAATCAGGGACGCTCAAGGAAATCGGCGTGAATGTTGCGTCGACAACCCAGACGGGTCAGCTGAACATCAAGGTCTTCAAGTTTAGCAACCTCGATGATTTCGTGGCTCCTGGGTGAGTGCTGCTCGATCCTGCTACCATCGTGATCCTTCTAATTGAACATGCTAGTTATAAATGGACTCTCCTCAACTCGACCGTCATCACGCGAGCGCAGACTGCTACAGTATTCAATGTAGTCAGCATTTACCTCAATACCGCGGTGAAGCAGGGCGACATGCTGGGAATCTCGTACGGGAATAACTACCCAAGCGGGCAGTTCATTGCTGGGGGAGATACGGTGCCGTACTGTCACTTGGAATATCACACCAATAGCACGACGCAAGTTCTGTTCGAGCAGGGCGCTGGCCAGACTTCTCCTCGTGGACTTGATGGGAAGACTTCTGTGGTTGTCCGAAGAGAGGGGAGAGGTATCAAGTTTTATTCTATCGTGTTGTAGATTGAAGATAGGTGAAATTGGACGGTGGGAAAATAGTCTCATGTGTTATTCGTCTTTCTGGCAATTGCTGCAAGATAGTCGTATCCAAAAGAGATGAACCGATAAAGTATTGAAGCCGGTGACATACACCCTTAAGTAGATTCCTGCGTTAACAAGGAGGTATTAGCGTTAGCACTTGAGAACGAGAAAATACTACGTTCTCATTCTTATATGTTAAGATTAAGATTTGAACACTTGGCTTCTTTTTATTCTCGTAGAATATATAAAATTTTCTGCTTTTACATTTCTCGAGAACCAGAGGTCTGTGAGATGTTGACGAATAATGACCAGAACCAAGGAGACAGGAGGTATCAAACATTGATTGCTCTTCATATCTACAGACTCCAAATCTCATTCCTTAGCATCTCTGCTTGCAGAGACACTGCTCCCGCATAAAATGAACACCAAAAATGCAATGCAGCCTCAATCCGGGTCCGTAGACGCTCCGGATGTACCCCCAATAAACACCAACCCAAGCCTCCACCGATTGATGCAATTCCAAACGCCTCGCTAAATTCAAACCTAATCCTCCCATATTTCCCTTGACTATGTACTAGAGCTGCTGCCTTCGCCGCTCACAGGCGACACGGGCTCGCTCAGATCCCACTTAATCTGCTGACTCCTGCTGACAACGACATCTTCCGAATGGTCAACATCCACCTTCTTGCTCTCCTCATCCGAGGAAGAGACGACGACGTCTTCCATAGGATTCGACACCTCTTCTGCCACGGGACTCATCGATGTATCCGCACCTCCATCGATGCCTGTAGCCTCCCACCAGCTCCGCTCGCCCCTTTTCGTAGTCTCGGTGGGAGAATGTGCGTTGCTCTTCTCAGCCTGTTCCTTCCTCTGCGCTAACTCTTCGTCTCGTCTCTTGTATGCTGCTCTCGCTTCTCGCACCATCTCTTCTCTCGTCTTGCCTGGTCCGTGGACAGCTCTCTGTTTCTCTCCCCTCTTCCAGCCGCCGGACCAGAATTTCAGACTTGCCCAGAAGCTGCCGTTGGATCCGGGGATGTGTCGCCAGGGCTTCTCTCGCGTGGAGAAGAGCCAACAGTCTACGGCTGCTTGGATGCAAATGGAGATCGTGGTGACGCAGGTCAATGCAAAGGGAGGGTTGAGGGCATATCGATCGTCGTATTGAAGGACGTGGGAGACGAAGGGGAGGATCCACATCCCGATATATACCAAAGGATAGATGAAAAGAAACCGTAGTTGTCTCCGAATCTTGTCTCTCGTGCGAAGCATTTCAGCATCAGCATAGGTCTGGCCACGCGAATTGACGAGCTGAAGCTGAGAGAGGGGGGTCGGGACATCTGGAGAATCTGGATGTTGACGGAGAATTGTGAACATGTCAATTATTGATGGCCTTTCGTTTGTAGCGCCGCCTCGAGGAGGGGAAAGTCTTTTTACAAAGCTATCTCGCCAAGAGCTCGCTCGTGAACGAGAAGGAGTCTCAGATACTAGTGAAGCTTCATGTGGAGGAGAGTGCGAGATTGGAGACATGATCGGGGCAATGGGGCGAGGTGTAGACGGGACGATGAATGAATCCACATCCACAATTGACGGCTCCGACGGAGGTGTTGGACAAGACTGCTCTCCCACCCTAAAGCTAGCCAACATAAAACGATGGGCTCCAGCCTTTGATTTCTTTCGCTCCAAATCCGAAGCATCAATATTGGATATTGATTGCCTCCTCGTGGGAACTACACGCATTGATGATTGCCTCGATTCCGGTATTAAACCATGAGTTGCAAGATTCGGTGTTGGAGGTAAGGTGTGCCTCTTGGCTCTCTTCGGTGGCTGGATGACAGTGGCAGCTGAGTCGTTGAAACTACTATCCCGACTTCCACCTTCTCTGTTGTAGCCATGAAATTTATACCGCACGTAGTAGTATATGGAGGCATATATAGCAAGAATAAATAGGAAAATGATGTACCGAGGGATCCAAGCCAGTGCAAGACGGTACCAGAACGGCCGTACAGGTAGATAGCAGTATGTTCCCTCTGGCACGTAGGAGCTTGAGTCGTTGATGAAGGCCAGAGAAGCCATCAGGAGGGGAAATAATACCCATCCTGTGTACGCGTAGTGTCGGTATGGATAGAGGCCGCCTTCTCCACCAGAGTGCTTTGGTCTGAATATGTATAAAGCAGTGTGGACAGCAATCATCAGAACAGCAAAATCTATCATTCGTTAGACCCATGCTACCGCAGAATTCCATATATTCGTACCTGATGCTTCGATCCCGAGAGAGATGAAGAAGCCATTGACTTGGCAGAAGCGTGAACCGCGGAGAATTGGCCCGGTGGAAAAGGTGACAATCGGATATAGCATGAACCAGAGCGCCTTGAACATATCACTCTGAATCAGTAACATGATGAGGCTATCGCTTGTTAGTATCTCCCTTCCCCAGTATGGGTAAATTGCGCTTACTCGTGCCTAAAACTCCTCCGCATTTTGATGAACCAGTAGAATGCCAGAATTGACGAGGTAACGCTTATTATCGAGAATACCAGGGCCAGAATCTGCAATATATTTTCGTCTGCAGGCGATATTTCTGGAGCTGGGCTGGTCGTCGTGTTGCCGCCCAGACCTCTCGACTGTATCCTCACTTCGAGCATGACGGCAGCAATTCCAGACGAGAGGGGAGCCATTGTAGGTCGGATTTCCCCCTATTCCCTCCGCCTGGGCCCTTTTCAGAAGAGGTGGAATTGTGTATTATGACTTTGATATCCTTCTGCCTCGTAACAACAACATCTTTTGGGGGCTGATCTCGCGTTAAAACCGTAGGGGTCAATATCGGATCGTCGAAGAGAGAAGTGTCGCATCGAAAGTCTTATTTTCAGGAAGAGAAGTATAGGAGCCGCGCGCAAGGCTTTAAGTCGAATTGTTGCAAAATTTGAAGGTTCGAGGATTGTGCGTGCTGGCAGACAATGCGGGCGTCTGCGCGATTAAGACTGGCGGTGGAGAGGCGGACTCGGTAGCCTTGTGGAGATGTGGGGGGGGGGGGGGGGGGGGGGGGGGGGGGGGGGGGGGGGGGGGGAGCTACAGCGGGAGGACGTGAGCCGAAGAATTCGATAATTTCGTGTCGTCACGACCAATTCACCAAGAGGAGAGGAGAGAAAGGAAGTGTCGTGTCGGAATCCAGGAGAAGATTTGTAAAGCAGGAAGCCGTACGTGAGAAGAGGTTCAAGGCAAGGGATGCAGTGAGATTGTGAGATTGTTGGATCCTTGGCCGGCAATAGTTCACACCCAGCGCTTGGCGCCGCCGATCACACCAAAATTTCACATTCGGAAGTCGACTCGACCTCTCCAGAGTCCAGCATGGCACCAACACTCCGCACCGCGCAGGTGTCGCCTGAAGCACCGTGGGGCCGCCAGTCCTTGGTCCCCTTTTCCTCCTCACCACCAGCACGTCTCGGCCCGCGTCCCTGGATTCGATGGCTGCCGCCACGACTGAAGCCATTCACATCATCCATTGCTTACTGTGGTGCACCGCGACGCCAGCGCAGGCGCCCAGCGCGAAATCCTGATCGCGCTGCTCTGCCTCATGAGACACTCGTGCACCTCGCACCCTCGCACCCTGGCAGTGCGATGACCTCGATGACGGGGTCCTGACAAAAAGCCCCGAGCAGGGAGGTGCAAGGCTGCCATTGGCGTCGCTACCCGTAAATGCTACCGTGCAGGCGGGCGACGAGGATGGCACAGGTCACCCCATGGCTCTGTCTCACCGATGGCCCTGCAAATCCCACGACAATGGATGGCACCATGCCTGTTGAGGCCAGTGCTTGGATCGTCGTTGGCGACGGCACTCGTGACTGGTGGTTGTGTGACTCCAACAATAGCTCAGGATCACATGAGACGTGACACAAATCACAATCACAATTCCATATTAAGCTCCGTCCTGGTTCGGGCCTTGTGGCCCTTTTATCGAGGTATAGAAACGAAGTCGCCTCTTGCTCCACGCAAATCTGCAGCCTGTTGCGTGGGGTGCTGCAAACTCTTCACCGCGTCAGGAAATCACTCGCATGGCTCGGGCGGACGGGAAGCCTCAGCGCCACGCCAGCAGCTTTGTTTGCTTTTGGTCACCCGATACACGATGTGCGTTAGACAAAAGGCTCGTCGGTGAGGAATTTTCACCTTCCGTTGGTGCGGCTGCGAGTTTTCTCTGAATAGCGGTCATGCCTGAGAGTTTGCTGGGTCTGTAGTTGGCGGATTCTTGCAATTGTGTAGCTGTTGATCCATTATCAGAGGTTGCTTAGGCAAAGCGGGGTGGGGTGTTGCGATCTCTGTGTAACCTTGCTACGCAAATCAAGTGATGGTCTCGATGGTTGCCTTGCAGGCTATGGTCCATCGTCCTCTGAAGTTTTGAAACGTTCAATATTCATTTCGCTGTCATGAATAGTGTTGATTGCCTGAAGTCATGAGAAGTTTCTTTTTTTTGGGAGATCACGAAATGTGTTTGGATTGGGCTGCGGTGCTTTGATGAGTGTACACTAAACACTCAACAACACTTGCTATATTCCGCGATTTAGTACCAGCAGGAAGCTACACCAACAACAATCTGGCGCTTCAATTTTCGAGCTGTTCTTTTAATGAAGCTGCTTCGAATGTGGAGCTTGTTCCTGAGACAATGCACCTCAAGGTTCTGCGGGATGCTGCATAATCAACCTGCATCGCGACGAGAAGATCTCTTGGCTTCAAGAATTCGGGTACCTGCATCTAATGAGAATCTTGGCTCCCAACCAGCAGTTTCTCTCATGTTGCTTGAATCTAAAACTTATGCCCCTTTTTGCTATGAAAAATCTCTAAGCGAGGGGAAGAAAGGGGAAGGTGGGCTGAGGAAGAATCATAAATGAAGTCCTATCTTTGCCTATTACACGATGCAGAGTCCAATTTCATTGGCCAATACACGCCATCTCCCTTGGATTATCTTATCTCTTATCGGAATCGATAATCCAGAAATTGTTGAACGTGTTGTCGTGCAATACTCCGGCCCAGAGTCAACAAACCCCTTTAATCGGGGTCTATGTCCGCAGGAAATCGTGAAAACCTAACCACCACCAAGACACCGCCTAGGAATGCAAATCATACCTTAAAGGGTGTGTGATAGGTTTGGATATACTTCGTGGCTACGGCTAGATTTTGCTTTTGTTTTTGGAGTTAGAGATTGGCTCGATATCCAAGAAATCGAGGTCTGTTAATGTTCTTTAGGGGGGGTTTCCACCTGGTGTTGCCAAGTCTTCTCCCTACATACTTCACTCACGGCTACTGCAATGCAATTTAGTATCAAATCTGGAAAATTACTTCCATCTTAGCTCACCTGAGAACCTCCTTCCCATTTACATGAATCAAGGGCAAGACATGGTCACGTGTCACTTTTCTTTTCTCCATCGTCACTTCCACTTTTATCGACAGCCACGCTACTGAGGCAGATTTCGAGCTGCTGAAAGCTCTCTTCTAAATTTCGACTTGCTCTATAATTCTCGAGCACCCACAAACATTGCATATATAATCCATAGTCTGCCTTCGTCTTCCAGCAGTTGTAAGCTCCATCTCCAGGTCTCCACACTGTCCAACCGACGTCGGACGTTATTCTTTCTCTTTCCAGTGAGTACAAAGCCTATTTCATCACGAATCGGCCTAAAATAAAATCCAGTTCCAAAAGCCGCTCGAGCATTGTTGCCTGTCTTCTTGCAGCAGAGACGCAAGCCTCTTCATCGTCCAGGAGTCGAATCAATCACAAATCAAGTTCATTGCACTTGCCCACTTCTGAATCTCTCGTGTTACTATTTCACCGAACATCGATTAAGTTCGGTCTCCTCTTCATCCTCGGCAAAGGACAGCTTCCTCGCTTTGCCATCGAGGAATTGCAACTATTAACACTTTCTCCAAGCACAGTACGACACAGCAGATTCTCCTCATCATCAATCATAAAAGGCCCTTTCTCTATTCCGAAGCCACTCTCCCTCAAGAACAGAATATTTTCACAATTGATTCAACTTGTAAGTCGATTACATCTCAAGTGCAAGATCTAGGCTGAACTATTCAGAAGGTCAAGCTCGGTCCCTCAGTCGCTCTTCCACTACCCACAACCCACAACCCAAAGAAACACATGCTTGAAGCAGAAGCTGCAATATAAAAGATCTATCAAACTTGCCAATATGTCAGTCCGAAGGTTCCCACGGTTTATGGAATTACCTGCGGAATTGCGGCTCTTCGTCTGGAAAGAACTCTGTGAGGAGCCTCGAACCATCAAGATACTAGCTTCCAGTTGGTCCTTTCCAGCCATGTTGCCCTTCAACGACCACGAATCGCCAACTCCATCTCCAGTGGTCTTGTGCATTTGTCGCGAGGCACGAGAAGAGGGCCTCAAGCACTATACCAAGGTATTCAAAAGAAGTATGTTCAACGCATCAACCTTGCGAGACAATACCATATACATGAACTTGGAGAAAGACACGGTATATCTGACAGTTAGGAGAAATGATCCAAATCGTAGTTTCACTAATGGAGAAACATTAGTCCACAGTCTCATGCAGGAGGCCATTGAGAACCACGGGGTTGCTATGAAGATGCGGCGTGTTGCAATACCGACCATACCGGACCGCTCATTATTTTACCACTTGGTCAAATTGGGCCGACTTCTTGGCCTAAGGGAGGCGATTTTTGTGATCGGTCAGCGCTTTCTAAGAAGAGGAGGAGGGGTGAAACTTGTGGATCTTGATATTCCACCTGGCGGACAAGCATTGTGGAACGCCGCGGTTGATATGGCCAGGATAAAAGTAGCTCAACATTTCCCAGCAGCCGTAACGAGAGTGCCACCACTAGTTACATTGATGGGCCTGCAACAATCCTAAGGGATCAAGGTGATTGAAATTGGTTGATGGGTTGAAAGTTTGGCTTCGAATAGATAGTTAGAATAACCCAAAATGAATTCTGAACTTCCACGATCGACTAGCATAACCAACAATGGTTCTTGTAACATTTCCAACCATCCTGTATAGATTTCCCAAGTAGATTTCTACGCTAAAATGCAGCAACCAAGCCAACAAGACCTATCTAACTCCTTTCATTCCAAAAGAAACCTCAAAAACGCCTTCGCGACCACCACCCCATCCTGATATTTATCCACCCTCGCCATCGCATCCTCAAAAACCTCGTCATCGAAGATCTTCTGCTGATGCCTAAAAACTAACAACTCCCTCACAATCTCCTCATTGAACTCCGGATGTCCCTGAATTGTGATCAAGCGCTTGGGGATAAGGAACCCTTGCACGCTGCACTTTTCCGTATACGCCAACTCCTCAACGCCGTCTGGATACTCAAAGACGATATCCCTATGCATTTGATGTAGTGCCTATCCCCCGTCAACCAAACTCCTTCCAAAATCGCCTAAAATAAAAGACTACAAAGGGAAAGAGAGAACCCACCAAAGAATTCTGTCCAAAAATCTCCTGTCCCCTCTTCGTAAGATCAACAGCAACAACACTCGCCTCCCACCCATTCTCATTCCGCCCCAACCTCGCACCCATTGCCCGCCCTATAATCTGATGTCCGAAACAGACCCCGATTATCCTTACCCTCCTCTGCTTCAGTACTTCTTCGGTGAAGGCGACGAGTTTTAGAATCCATGGGTCGTTGTCGAAACTGTTGTATTTGGAGCCTGTTAAAAGGACTGCGTCGATTTCTGAGAGGGATGGGTATTGGGGAGTGGGGTTGGTGGGGGAAGAGACGACGTGGAAAGTGGAGAGCTCGAGTCCGGAGGTGGAGGAGAGGCCCGGGTGCTGGAGGGCGTCGGCGCCGGCTTTGAGGCTGGGGGTGGTTAGTTTTGTGGTTGGAAATTGGGGGGCTTAGGGAGGGCTGAGAGTTGAAAGGCCAAGGTCATAGGCGAAGGAAAAGAAGAGGGAGGTGTGAGGAGGGGCTGAAAGGGGCTCACAGGGAGGTGAAGACGCCGCCGTAGCCGCCGTATTTTGAACTCGTTCCCGGCAGTGGGGTGTCGCACTCGAGGATTGCGATGCGGAGGGGGAGGGAGGTCATTTTTGGAAAATGTTTTGGGGGTAACCTTTGTACACGGTAAGTGGTGGGGTGCACGACAGTAGGAAAGAAATTGGAAAAGAATGTGATGTGTAGTTTGCAAGGAATGGATAGAGGTCAAGAATGGGGGGCGTTCATGAAATCCTTATCGATAAGAAGACGATATCGGATAGAAAGGAGGGGCAGTTTGGATCACGTGCGCGGTACTTTTGCGCCTCCCCGCGAGTTCGACGGGCGTCTCTTCGAAAGAATCCTATCATGACATCTCGCTTACACGTTCACGCGTTTCTTGACTCTGTTTTCACGGGGAACTATTCTCTCGCGGAGATTCTGGCCAATACATTGCCTTATTGCCAAATGGGTCAGGCCGAGATCAGCTGCGGGAGCCCACCTCGCATGCATATGCAAGCTCTTGGCTTAAATTCGCAATTCGCGATTGACTAATCCCATTCTTGCGCTTGTCACCAGACCCTGTAAGATGATATATGGGGACACCCTTTTCTCTTTTTCTCTCGCTCTCTTTCTTCTTCATTGTCTAACAATCCTCTTCCTCTTTCGTTGGGGAAGCTGGCACTTGGACATTCATGAAATAGCAGCGCAAGCAGATCAAGTAGTCGTTTGATATCTGATTGTATCTTCTTCACGTGAAATCAGAGTCTGGTCCTACTTAGATGACTCAATATTCCGAGTTTGCAGCAATCATATGACTGTGATCGGAAACTCATTTTCGTGGGACACTTCACTCTGTCGTCCGTTTATTAGGGTTCCATATCGCCAATCATAACTTTGAAGAGGTCAAGCACCAAAATGTCTGGACCTGCAATTCCTCAAGAGGGAGGCTCACATAGCCAGCAACACGTCGATGAGCGAACTTCACTCCTGTCTGCAACCAATGGCAATAGCTATGACCACGAACAACCATCGCCCGACTCGGCAACCACTGAGGATGACTCTGAAGATACAGACATTGACCCCAATGAATTCGACAATCTCCTCTCTCGAGCCGAGTCCATCACCACCGGGCTAGGAATCGAGATCGAGTCCCAAGAAACAGCCATGCTCCGAGGACCCCGTCGATACAGCCTCGCACAAGTCAGCTCCCGAACCTCCAGCCACGTCAGATCTCGAAGAAAGTCACTCGCAAGCACCATCGGCAGCAGCAATGAAGCCACTTACGAACCCTCAAGCGAAGAAGACGCAGAAACGAAGCCCAAATCTCCTTTTCTAGCAGGCATCAGCGTCGGCACCTTCTGGCTTATCTTCACCGGTGTTTTGACCGGGAATTTCGTCGCTTGCTTCGATTCGACGATCATGGTGTCCAGTCATCCGGTAATCACGAGCTATTTCCAGAGCTCAAACAGTGCGTCGTGGCTCTCAACTGCGTTTCTGTTGACTTCGACGAGCTTTCAGCCGTTGTTTGGACGGTTGTCTGATACCATTGGGAGGAAGACGCCGTATATTTTTACGAATATTATTTTTCTGATTGCAACAATTTGGTGTGCGCTGGCTCAGAGTATGACGAGTTTCATTGTTGCGAGAGCTGTGTGTGGACTGGGTGCTGGCGGGATGATGGCGATGGGAGCGATTATCACGAGCGATCTTGTGCCAATTGAGATTCGTGGGGTGTATCAATCGTATATAAACATCGTTTTCGGAATTGGGTCAGCAATGGGAGCTGCTCTCGGTGGGGCAATTGCAGATTCCTTGGGTTGGAGATGGGAGTTTGGTGTCCAGGTGCCATTCATAGCTCTTTGCGTCGTCGGCTCCTATTTCACGATCCCCAGGAAGCTCGGCCTGGCAGCAGGTATCGAGAAGAAGTCCTTATGGGAAGCGATGAAAGTGTTCGACTTCAAAGGATCACTTCTCCTCACGACATCCATCACATTCCTCATCCTCGGCATAGTCGGTCCCCTCAGTCCCTCCCCCTTTCCAATGCACTTCACTAACAACAAATAGAATCTTGGCGGCAACATCTTCCCCTGGTCACACCCAATCGTTGTCACCTCTCTCGTCATATTCAGTATCGCCTTTCCCCTCTTCATCTACACCGAATCCCTGGTTGCCCTTCCCATCATGCCCCTAAAGCTAATCCTCCATAATCCGCGTGCTGGCCTCATCCTCGGGAACTTCATTGGCGCCATCATCGCCAACGCCGTAACCTTCAACATCCCGCTCTACTTCCAGGCTGTGTTGCTCGAGAGCGCGACCACCTCGGGCTTCAGACTCATCGTTCCGTCCATAGCAGCTTCGGTGGTGGGAACCGCGACGGGGTTTCTGATTGTGTGGACGAAGAGGTTGAAGTGGTTGTTGGTGTTGGGTTCGATTTGTCTTGTTACGGGGACGGTAGCGCTGGCTTGTATGCAAAGGGGATTACCGGATTGGGTGTATCTCTTTTTCCTAGTGCCCTCCGCTATGGGACAGGGGTTCATGTTCCCTGCTACCTTCATGAGTGTGCTTGCTGTTTCTGAGCAGGCGGAACAAGCAGTTGTTACCAGTACCTTGATTTTGTGGAGATCGCTAGGCATGGTGCTGGGTGTGGCAATCAGCAGTTTGGTGGTGCAGAATGCGTTATTGGTCTACCTGGAGAAGAATGTTATTGGGCCTGATAGAGAGGATGTGAGAAGCCCCTCCTTTGCCCCCCTTCTGCTTCTTCATCAAAATGGATCGAAGAACTGACGAATAAATAGGTGATCGAACAAGTTCGCAAATCAGTGAGAGCGATTGCAGGTCTGGAGCCAATTTACAGGGAGCAGGTGATTGATTCGTATGCTTCGGCACTGAGAGCAGCGTTCATTATGGCGGCTGTTTTATCGCTAGTGGCCACCGTGATCGTAATTTTCCTCAAACTGCCTAAGTTGGGCCAGAGGAAATGATAAATGGGTGGTACGAATATCAAGAAAAGAAGACAAGGGATAGATGGAGGATGGGAATTATGTTCCGAGGATAAAGTATGCCTAATACAAATAAGGATTTGTAAAGAACGAGAATCCGGATCAAACAAGCAACTTCCTGCTCATCATTACCTTACAGTTCCTTCCTGACGCCAACAGCAATCAAATCCAGCCACTTCGCCAACCTGTCCAACCATTAGTTTCCTCTCTTCAAACTGTTCTTTAACATCTTCGAAGACATACCTATACCCTGCCCTCGCAATCTGCAATTGAATAACTGGCACGGCAGCCTCATAATAATCTCCACTCAACTCCTGGTTCTCAACGCCATCCTTGCCACTTGGCAGCACCGCCGTACAAACAAACTTGTTCGTCTCGCTCGCCCAGCCTAGGCTCGTCGTCACGGGATCCATGATATCGATGCCTTTGAGCCAGCTGGCAGCCTGGTCTGCGAATGCACCCGTTTGAATTTCAGTGGTGAGGGTGTTCGCCCAGCGTTGAGCGTCGTCGAGACTGTAGCCCCCGACGAGCTTTTCGGGCATGTTGGTGTCCCAAATGTGGTGAAGGTTGGTGGCTACGCCGCCAAAGGTCACGGCGATGGAGTTTCCGCCCCGATCGAGACCTTCGTCGTGGAGTGGTTGGTGGATATCTCCTAAGAACTACTTTTACTCAGAACTGTGTCAAGACTTCTTGTTACTGGTGAACTCACGTGAACGATGAACTACAAAGAATGTCAGTCTCGAAATTCCCAATAGTTTGATATGAGAACTCATACCTTAGCAGCCACATTAATAGTCGCCTTGTCCAACGAAGAATCGAGAAGTTGAGTCGTCTATCTCTATCAGCCCTCACTCCACTCCTTCCTTCTTCACACTCTCAACTCACATAATTCAAAATAGCCCCCACCACACACCCACTCTTCCCACAATCCCTCGAGTACTTGACCCCACAACTATCCGGCGGACTATCCTCCGCATCAATGAAATGGAACGGTGCGCTGAACTTGCCTGCCGCCGTGTACCGAAATGAATCAGCCCACGTCGCTACCTTGGCTAGATACTCCGTCGATGTGTCTTGCAGGATGGACGAGAAAAAGACTTGCGTGTCGGCGGCGACGAAGTTCTGTGCGATGAAGGCGACGGTCTCGTGGCCTAGAGTACCCCAGGCTGAGGCGTGGTGGGCTGAGGAGAGGAGTAAGAGAGCTGAGGTTGGGAGTGTGAACTTCATATTTGCAAGGTTGATGAGTTTGGGAGGAGAGGATTTGGAAGATGAGATGAGATGAAAGGGAACGGAAAGCTTGTTTATGAGATGGAAATAGGGTTGAAGGTTGATAAATAAGGTCGCATCTCAGGCCGGGCTGAACTGAGACAAGGCTGGAGATGTGAATTATTCGCAGTGTTGATTGGTTGTGGTTGTCGGGTCGATGGGCTGCAAGGTGCGGGAAGCGCCGAAGCAACAACCCACTGCCAATCGGCAAGCCACGTTCTTGCTATTGATACCCCTGTATTCGATTTCATTTTCTTGGGTTATACAGGAGAGGATAGAATCCGGGGAAACCGTTTCTCTTGCGTTCAGATTTCATGGTGCACATCTTGAAACCATACACAGCTAAGGTTCTTGTGTAAATGTTGCGATTTATACAGCCCAAATATCTGGTCCTATATGGTACAATACAAGTATCTCCTCTCACCAGTTAATTGTACAAGAACGGATCGTTCTGTCCTTTGGTCCACCGACACTTCTGCCAAAGGGCCAGCCATTCTCCTTTCGCATCCGGAGAGTCCACCACAGCTTGTTCGATATACGGATCTGCTACCTTCAAACAAGCTTTAATAGCCTCTGCAACGTCCCCTTCAAAGGCGACCGGAGGCTGCTCTCGCTCCATCTCTGGGGCCCAAGTTCGTAGAACGTTCATACAAGCCTTCTGGTGTCCTGTCTGTGCCACAGTACCAAACATGAAAGCGTACATGGCTGCAGAGTTGGGTTGCCCTTGTCGAGGAGCCATTCTAAAGATATCCCAGAATTCAAGCCAGTACTGGTTCTTGGCGTGGAGATCCATCAGTCGCATCCTTGATTCGTCGGAGAAGGGAGGCAAATCGATGGTTTTGTTCAAAACATGTAGTCGACGCTGAACAGGAGTCATACGCAGGCTAGGAAGGTCGTGTGTATCATCCGGGTGAGTGTAGATCTGATATGGCGATGTCACCTGAGCAGGGCTGGTGGAGGCTGCTTCTTGCAACTCCACAAATATATCCTCTGTGAGAATATCCATTCCTTGGTCGTACATTGCTTGGAGAATCTTTGTAGCAGCATGAAGAGATTTGATAGAGGTGCCCCCTGTTCGACCAGGAATAATAAGACTGCGAAGAGCATAGATATATGCTGGTCTAGAAATTCTCACCCCGGCACAGAGCAGCTCATCAAACAGAGCGGAAAGGTTGCCCTTCTGATACTCGGGATGTTCAAGCCCCCTAGCATAGACATGCAACCATATCCTACTCTCAGCCTCAAATTCGGTGGGATACAATGAAAGTGCACCCTTGAAGCAAGTCATGAAAGATGTTGGGGAATCAGAGTTCCCCAGCTCTTGCAGAGCTTGCTCTCGAGGGAGGCTTGCTAGATATGTCCTCAGCATGTCTAGAAGATAGAATCTCCACCCTTCATTCTGCAGTTGAGGAACATACTGGCTGGCTTGACGAAGATCGTTCGTAGCTTTGAGGTAATCTCCAGACATAATATCCTGCATGACAGATCTTCGAATCTGATCTAGATCAAATGCTTCAAAACTATTGCCCGTGGAAGTCGCTGGGGCGGCCTCTTTTGCATCATGCAATAAACGCCGCGCGGTATGAAAACCACGAGTCTGGCCAAGAATTGAGGAAAGACCACTTGCCCCTGACGGTTGCGTTGGATCTGTAAGGCTTTCTTGTGTTGGGGCACTTCCTGAAGACAAGGCCTCAGCATCTCCTTCGGTGCCCTCTAATTGCGGCTGGGTTCCTCGTCGAAGGATCCCACTCCAAAGACTTTCAAGATCAACCTCCTCCCTCTTCTCTTGAGTCAACATTTGTACAACCAACCTCACGCCTTCTGTCCGGCGACCAAATCCAACAAAATCCTGCTTCGAAGGTTCGATAGTTTCGCCTTCAGCTTCTTCCACGACTCCAACATCAACACAGACCCATCCAGTCCGTATTCCATCATCGGCATTTTCATCAGTGCTACTACCCAAAAGTTTCGCTTTCTTTGCCTTCCGCTTCAACTTCAACTTCAGCTCATTCCTTCCCAATAATCCATCCGCATTCGGCCGTAACTTGTATGTGCTTCGTAACCATCGGCATAATCGGTCTGCAGAGACGTGTAGATGCTTTTCGCTTCGTGCTGTGCCAATAATCATTAGGAGATTGGCTCCTAGTGCAGGTGGCGGATCGAGCTTTCGGAGGTCTAATAAGGAGAGGTCATCAAGACCGAGGTCGACCGATACCTGCTGAAGAAGAGGCTCGAGTATTGGCGGAGGAGCTTCCGGGAGCTCTGGTATTTGCTGTCGCTCTGATAATGGTTGTGGCGCTCTTTGCGGAGAGTCGACTCGGAGGTACCATGGAATAGCTGATGCTTGTGCCTCTGCTTTTGACAGCTCTTCAAGGTATTCAAGCTCCTCCTCGGCAACTTCTTCCACTTCTCTGGTTTGCTTGCTCTCCTCAATATCACCAGCCCACCCTTCACTCTCCGCTGGAAGTCTCGAAGACAGCCGTCTCTGTGTTGAAGGTTGATATTTAGGAAATCTCGAGGCAGTCACTGGACCTCGAATTGGTGCACCAGCTAAGGACGTAAAGCTCTTCAAGAGTGATAATCGACAGCTGGCACATCTCGTCGCACGTAAAGCCCTGCTGACCACCATCTTGTGGTGGTTAGTTAGGCTCCTCTCTCGAGCAGGATGCGAACTTGAAGAAATTTGTACGGCAGGCGAAACGAGCCATGACGGCTACGACGACTTCTATTCCTTCCCAACGCTTCTTTTCCTTCTTCAATCCATTACATATATTTTTAAGTTTTCAATTATTCGGAATCGCATCAATGCTTCACAAATATCATAATTCGGTGTTCTCAATGCCTAGTAGCATCGACTGAGCTGACGTTTCCATTCCAAGTGAAGCACGTGATGGACCCCTTTTCCACGAATTGAAGTCTTTCTTCGTTGAATCTCTTTGAGCGCGGCCTATGAGTATAGCCGTACGTCTTGTATCTTGGTGTTAATATTGGCACGTCATAATGGCGAATAGCTTCTGTGTAAGATGGCTGAATGAACGGATCTCCGAAGTCGCGAAGATAAAGGGGTCAAAGATGGGGTAGCTCTGTTTTGACAAGCTCTTATTTAGCATACTTCCGCCAGGGTCAAATAAATGTGTATAGAATAGATCTTCTCATTTATAGTTACGCTTTCCTTCTGGTCAAGCTATAAAAACTGAGAGTATTAAAATATCTATCTAAAATTCACAAACAGCGAGAAAGCATGTCACTTCTCTCCATCACCCCAGCTGAGTAAGTAAATTTGCCTTTGTCAATCTTCTATCTTTGCTCTAAACAACTTTCAGGGGTATCAAAGTCACGGAGCAAGATCTAGTTGTAATTGCAGAGAAATATGGCTACGTATTTAAAGGCAACGAGAAAGCTGAATTCACAACTCTCCTCGCTGCAACATGCAATGCTATGCAGTTCGTTTCAGAAATGGACGGTATGTCTTATTCTCGACATTAATCTACAAATGAGTTCTAACCTTTCCCAGACTATCAGCCAGAACCAGAGTTGGACCTGACACCACGAGAAAACATGTAAGTACCTCATCATTCCTTACCAACTCGCTACTAAAAATCCCAGATATTTCCCTGATAGACTAGACAATCCAGACAACGCCTGGGCGTACCGCTTTCAGCTCGCTCATAAATCGCCCAAATCAGATCTCTTAAAAGGCAGGACTTTATGTATCAAAGACAACATTTGTGTAGCCGGCGTGCCCTGCCTCGTTGGAACGGAAACCTTCACAAACTGGACTCCCAAAACCGACGCCACGATAGTAACCCGCATCCTGTCTGCTGGCGGAACAATTACCGGGAAAGCAGTCTGCGAGAATCTGAGCACGAGCGCTGCTTCCTTCACCGCAGCAACGGGACCAGTCCCCAACCCTTACGCCAAAGGCTACAGTGCAGGCGGCAGCAGTTCTGGGACCGCGAACCTGGTTGCGAAGGGAGAAGTTGATTTGGGAATTGGTGCAGATCAAGGAGGTTCAATTCGGATTCCTGCTAGTTTGTGTGGACTTGTCGGGTTTAAAGCCACGTCTGGACTGGTACCGTATACAGGGTGCGTGAGCAACGAGGCGACGATTGACTTTGTTGGGCCAATTACGAGAACGGTGATTGATAATGCCATACTATTGGAGGCTATTGCTGGTGTTGATGGGCTTGATGACCGGCAGCGAGCAGGTACGCCATTTCCAGATCAAGTCCCGAAATACTCTCAGCTTTTGCTTGAGACGAAGGAGGCGGGTGTTAAAGGCATGAAAATCGGGATCTTGAAAGAAGGGCTGAGCTCGAAGATCTTGGACAAAGGAGTCGAAACAAAATTCCTTGCTGCAGCAGCTATCTTCACGGAATTGGGAGCATTGGTAAAAGAAGTCAGCGTCCCGATGCACGAAATTGCACCTGCGATCTTCGGGGCTATGTCCAGACAAGGCGGCGCAATGGGACGAGCAGGAAAAGCTTCTGGGAGAAGACAGGTTATGCTCACGGACTTATATGAGAAGATGTTACCATACACTGCTGACACGGTAGAAAAAGTATTCTTGTTCTCCCGAAAATAACACTTTTGAGCAGCAGCTAACCAAAGCCAGATGAGCGACGTAAGCAAAAACACATTTTTTGCAGGCGATTACTGTTGGGAGCGCTTTCCCCACGTTTACGCCAAAGCCGTAAATCTCTCACGCAAACTTACAGAAGCGTACGATGTTGCTCTCAAATCTTACGATGTTTTAATAATGCCCACGACTATCACTCCAGCTGACCCTCTTCCTGCTTCAACTGACTCACCAATTGCGAAAATGAGCAAGACGATTGGAAAATTGGACAACACTTGTCCGTTCAATGCGACTGGACACCCAGCATTGGCTTTTCCCGTTGGGTTTGTGGATGCCAAAGAGGAAGGAGTGAGAGTTCCTGCTAGTATGCAGATTGTGGGGAGGAATTGGGATGAGCTTGGGTGTTTGAGGGTTGCTTTTGCTTGGGAGAATGCTAGGGACTGGAAAGAGTTCTGAGAGCTAGGCCTACAAGTCCCGACTGGAAGAAATAGAATACGCCTTGCCTGGCCGAATAGTGTGGAAATTTATTTGAATGGAAGGAAAGCTGCCGCTTTGAGTAGTTTTCCATCATGTTATACCAAGCTTTATTGGTAGGGAAAGAGTCTTTATCACCATTTGAATACAGCGCATTTAAATATTCGTTGTTATATCAGAGTGTCTCGTCACCCCGCTCATCCCTGACACAACAAACACAAGTTCATTGGATCCGATCATGGAGGAACTTGAGTTGTCGACGAAGTTGATTGCCCAATGTGGTGTGCGCATTATAAGAAGGAGCCAAGCTCAAAATTGACAATGATTGATGTGCAAATATTGACTGTAAGACTTTGGGATTCCCAGAGGATGCTTGTCTTTGAAGAAGGCTTCGGACCCAATTCATCATAGAACTACTCGACTATTTCAGCGTGGGTAATCAGGCATAGCACCGAATGACCAAGACGCTGGTGTTGAGGGAATGAAGTTTGGAAGGAGGTCGATTTCAACCCCTCGTCTGGTCACGTGCATTGATTTCCCCTCCAAGCGAATATCAAAAATATCTCGAACCGTGAGTCAACACTAAGCCTCCTCACCACAATTGACATTCCAAAACTCTCCAACTTACCGCCACGCTGTTCACCATACGGCTCCTTCCCCGCGCCATCCGGCACACTCCACTCTTCACCAGAAAAATGGCCTCTTTCACCAACGTAACCTACACCGAAACCGAGCAAGCAGAAATCAACCAATGGCTCACGACCTCCTCACGCCTTGCCTCCAATCCCTCGGAATCCAACCTCCTCGAGACCTTGAATACGCACCTCTCATCCCGCACCACGCTGCTGGGCGCGAAGCCATCGAAAGCTGACGTCGCGCTGTACGAGAGCCTCGCCCCAGTCGTCGCAAAATGGACCCCCGAGCAGCGAACAGGAGAGCAGGGCCTGCCCAATATTGTGAGACATTTGGATTTTGTGCAGAACAGTCCGCTTTTTGGGGTCAAGGAAAAGGAGCTGGTGGTTGATCCTGAGGAGATTCTGTATGTGAAGCCGATGGTGGACGCCAAGGCTGAGAAGGAGCGGTTGAAGAAGGAGAAGGCTGCTGCTGCTGCGGGCACTGGAGGAGAGACCGTCCTTGCGGATCGGAGCAATAAAGGAAAGAGTGTTGGTGAGAAGGTCGCAGAAAAGGTTGGCGAGGTGAAGGAGAAGGTTGTTGCTGCTGTCGGAGGGGCGGGTGGTGAGCAACAGCAGAAAAAGAAGGAGAAGAAGGAGAAAGCTCCAAAACCGCAGAAGGCTCCTGCGGCGGCGGCGCCATTGAGCCCTTGCTTGATTGATCTGAGAGTTGGGCATGTGCTGAAGGCTATCAAGCACCCAGAGGCAGATTCGCTGTTTGTTTCTACAATTGCGATGGGTGATAAGGCGGGCACGGAGGATACGTCTGAGTATGAAGGGCAGGTTGTGAGGACTGTGTGCTCGGGTCTCAATGGTCTTGTCCCATTGGAGGAGATGCAGGGCCGGTATGTCGTGGTTGTTTGCAACCTTAAGCCGGTGAAAATGCGGGGTGTTAAGAGTTGTGCTATGGTTCTTGCAGCCTCACCAAGATTGAAGGAGGGAGAGGAGGATCATCACGGAGGACCAGTTGAACTTGTGACGCCTCCGGCGGGCAGCAGGGCTGGTGAGCGGGTATTCTTTGAGGGTTGGAAGGGGGAACCTGAAGGTGTCTTAAATCCCAAGAAGAAGGTTTGGGAGACTATTCAGCCTGGCTTTACGACAACAGCAGATTTGGAGGTAGGTTTTGATGCTGGTGTTGTTAAGGAGTTAAGTAAGGAGGGTGAGGAGGCTAAGGCTGGTGTTGGAAAGCTGGTTACCGAGAGTGGTGGCGTCTGTAAGGTTAAGAGCTTGACGGGAGCTGTTGTCAGGTAGATGGCTTGTTCGGAAGCTGCTTTTACACCTCGCCGCCATAGATAGACGTCAAGACAAAAGTACAAGTATTATGCACAATGTCCCAGATTCGTACGATCTCACAAACGTATCTCGGTTTTCAAAATATCAACATCAATTGAGAGTTTATATAAGACTCTAGAAGCTTTTCCGGTCCTTTGCAATGACTGACATCCATCACTTTCAACACATTAACCCGCTCAAAAACGTAAAATGCAAAATGCCACCCGCTATGCCATCCATCCAACATAAAACAGAGATTCTTGATTTCAAGAAATTGTGTAACGCCAGAGACGATGCATCATATTCCACATTTCCATGCCGTTTTTCAAATCGCTCGCTCGCTCGAGAGTAGCTCAATTCGCTCAGTGTGGGTATAAATAAAAAAGCAGCTTTTGGACCGTTCGTCCTATGTGTGTCTCGGCTTAGAGACCAACGTCTCTCGATCTTTTGAAGATCAGTTTTGGTGGTAAATCCATTTCGTCTTCCGCATCGTCCACTTCCATATTATCATCCACCTCAAGATCTTTCATCGTCCCCATGCTCACTTCTTTCCTCATCAATGGCGCTTTGAGAACACGACCTCTACCTTCTGCTTCCAATTCGGCGCTCAGCTTCAGACTCGGATTCGCGACTTCTGCCTTCTTGAGCTTGTCGGTCTCTTTCTCTGCGGATATTCTGACTTCTTCCAATTTTCGTTTAATATTGGCAATCTCGGTGCTGCAGTCGCCATCTCGCAAGAACTGGTGTGCTGCATGTTCGCATTGCCCTTGGCACCATTCCAATCCTTTGTCTAGGTCGTCAAAAATATCGGGTTTGGTGTCCATGCCCGCCCTCCTATATCCTTTCAACAAACCAACACTCAGTGCGCCCCCTACCATGCCTCCTCTATGTGAAAAATCTCTCATTGGACCCATCTGCCTTGTCGAAACATACTTCAGCTTCGGCAAGGCGAGTTCTTCTCCGCCATCCGAATCCGCTGCAACGATGCTTCCGGGAGCTGTGCTTTGCCCATCTTTTTTGACAGAGGTCGATTTCTGTGCCGCTAAAAGAGACCTATTATTTTTCAGCATCGCATCTAATCCGCCGTCGTCATCGTCATCGTCGTCATCATCGGCATCAACTTCCAACTCTGCTGCTCTCCGCATCTCCGCCATCTTTGCGGCCATCTTGCCTTTCCGCATCGCATTCCGGCTCCCGCTCACAAATTTCACCAGCTCCTCAAAGGCTGATTGTACTGCGCCGTCATAATATATTATAATCATAGACCTAGTCCTGTATTTCGGTGCTAATGACTCTGCCGAGGCAAGGGACTCGGTCTTTCGTTTTCGTATTGCGGCAGGAGAGGGTCGAGGCTGGGTCGCGGGTGTTGGCTGAGAGGATTGTCGTGTTAATCCTGCGCCAGGAGATGGTCGTGGATTCGAGCTGGCTTTTGGGGGAGGTAAGGAGCACTTCGCAGCTGGTCGGGCGGCCACAGAGGAGCTTGATCGAGGTGCTGCATGTCCATTCCCGTTCACCTTAGATGGATCGAAGCCATTCATTTGAATACCGTCTCCATTCTCGACATCATTGGAGCCAAGAAGGTTCTCATTGCCATCTTTGGGTCGCAGGGATTCGGTAGAGCCTTTGTTCTTTAGTGATCGAGATGGTGGGCGTTCCTTCTCGGTCAATCGAGCGAGTTCAATCTGCCGGTTCGCGATCTGCCCATTGAGGTCGTCGAGACGAGCGATCCAATCTGGTATTGACTTGCACAATGTGCTCAGAGCATCTAAAGTTGAGAAATTCATCGCCATTGTAAGTGGGGTTGGCGAGATCAGACACGAAGGGTGGGTAATTCAGGACGCGGATCGTAAGCGGAGAGAGTTGTTGTGAGGTTAGACAGGTACATCGAAAGTTGACGCAGCCTGGGACAGAAGATGAGAGCGCTCAGTGAAGCATCATGTTGAGAAAGAAACAAAGTTCAGCGCCCGCGTGCTCGAAACACTGGGGAAAGGTTGGTCGCCCAAGGATTGACGGGGCTAGCTCTGGGATCGACAGTGGACTCGTTGGCATAAGATAGTGGCAGATCTGGCACGAAAATGCTCAAACAATGCCGGGCGCTGCCAATGGGGGTCTGCTCTCGTCCGCTGTGATCCAATAAATACCGGGAACAGGCTGTCAGAGGTACATTGGCGATGCCTGCGAATCGTGGTCGAATACGAGTAAGTAGTTGTACCGCGATGCGATGCAGTGAAGTGTGGACGTGTCGGTGGCTCGGCTGCTTAAAAGACAGAGGGTGCTAACGGCGGCGGGCGCGCTCTTCTCGTTCACAACTCCTGGATGCTGCACTGCACTGGACTGGATGACTGGATCCTGGATATGGGAAAGGACATTTGCCAGGCCAGGCAAATGCGCGCAGTCCTTTTTGGCTATGGATTTATGGGAACAGAACAGTCAGCGGTCGCCCCTTCACCGTACGGACGTAGGCTTGTTCGGTTCGCCACGGGACTCGATGTGCTTGTGCTTGCTTCCTCTACTGCTCGGCTGCTTGACTGCTTGACTGCTTGACTGCTTGTTCTTGAGGGGGGACAGGGCACAGAGGGACATCTTGCTCTGGGGAGCCATGTTCCTTTGGCGGCCGCCCATTGGCTGCACCGTACAAATTCGCTCTCCATTGGCCTGATTGGAGCGCTGTTTTCGGTATGCCCTTCGACAGATCACGATCTCAAACGTTTCTCAGTCTCTCCCATGCTGCAATGTTTAATTCCATTATTCCATGATTCCACGATGGCCGGCAGTTCGCTGGTCGCTGGTACCACTTCGCCTACTTCCAGGATCAAACTCATTTTCGTTGGAGTATTGCAATGGCATTGGCAGGCAGGCATTGGCAGGCAGCTCGAGGGGAGCGTGTTCAACGGATTTGGTAGCCAAGCGGTTAGCATGCATATTCTCATTTCTGGTGACTCTCGCTGAGTGGTGTGCGCTGCGGGTGATGCTGGGGGAGGGGGGTCACAACTCCGGGTGCCATTGCTGCAAGCGTTGACACTGTGACGAGTCAAGCTACAGCTCGGCAGCAGCACTTTATTGCCGGCCCCCTCAAGTTGCATCCGCATCGACATGCCTCCAAGACAGTGATCAGCAGTACTACGACTGTACTTCGTACGCATGATTAAATGCACTGCCCGAAAGCGGCCATTACCCATCGCTGTAGTCTGTTGCAAGGCGTCTTCGTCCCGTGCCGTAGACTTCGAATTCTCGAATTCTCGTCTATCCGATGCGGAAGCTCGGGGCCGTCTGTCAGCTCAAAATGCCGTCGGCCGGCATCGACAGTACAGTACACATTATCTGGCACTGCGGTGGCTCGAGTGGCTGCAATGTGCTCGCCGCCTACCCCCACGGTGGATGAATGCGACGACACAAAAGATACACGCAAACCTCAAGGGTACAAATGCGGGGCACGATGTCTCGCTTCAATTCCCTACCTCACCGCCGCCCTGCCAGCGTGAGGTAGCAGTCATCCAACTCTTCTGATTCAAGAAGCAGTTCATGCCTCGACGAGGTACTTCGATGCTACCCTCTGTACGAGTTTGAACGGCCTTCCCCCACGAACCAGAAGCCACAGAAGTGCCATTTCATCAGAGCTCAAACGGCTCCCCAGCCTCCACAGCAAGCCCCTCCTGCGAGTCCTGCGCCTGCATGCGGGACGGACCTCATAGGACACCACACCCTCACATCGCATGGCCAAATTTGTGTCCTCATTCAAACAAAAGCAATTCTTCCTTCCCTGGCTCACGCCTCGTGGTGCGGAAATGAATCTGAGCTCCTGACATCCGAACAGAGAATTCCAACGGGACATCCACTCGATCGGTACTACTTTGAAGTTGCTATTTGCTACTGAACGATCATCCGAGGTCCATTATGTGCCGTCCATCATCTAGCATCTTGCTCGGAGGTAAGCACGCAGATGAGGTTACACAATCGTAATAAGATATCCAATCGGAACTGCATAGCACTTGCAGGTATTGTAGCACATTTGCAACAATTGAACACCTCTGCATCTCTACGTGATCGTGTACTGGCCTCCCACAAGTTGTCAAAGCGTAGGGCTCCAAGGTCCCACAACGGGGAAGCTCCTCACCAGATCCGGTCTGAGATGAAAAGAGCCTCTGACGTCTTTGAGCTTTCGAGAACGCCATATCGAAGCCAATGTGACTGAAACAAAATGAATGACATGGGGAGGAAATAACCTGCGGAATTGATCCTAGTGAAAAACGTGCTTTTGATGGGAGGCGCAGCTGCTCGGACTCTTTCTCCGGGACGAATGTCAAGGAAAGATTGGGTAAATTGAATGGGATAAATAAAGCATCACGGCAAACAGCGGTCACAACGGGGGCTCAAGCCTTGTTGAGCCTCTGAGGCTTGATGGACGTCAAATTGGAATTGCATCGCATCGCGAACGAATCGAGACAAAGATTTGAGTGCCTCGTTTGCCAACAGTTTTGTAACAGTTCCCGCTTGCGTACGCGTAAGCCACGGACCTCCTGCGGATGATTTTAGGGCCAAAGCTCCTCAACTTTCCATTCACCGACTTCTTTACCCCGCGCTCCAGTCTCCCCGTCATTCGGTCCGACGAAGGTGTACTTCCATCGCCGAGCCTTATCGGGGACAGTCAAATCGACTTGCTCGACTTCATCGGGCTTTATAATAATGACTCTAAAGTTCTTCCTGGCCACTTCATCATGTAGATCATTGACCTGCTGTCCCAATCCCAAGTTCTTGTCCTTCGGCGGAATTGAAACAGGAGAGCCAGGGACAGGATTTCTGAAGCTGCCCCTCATACCGGGACTCAGATTGCCAAAGTGAGCGGTGAGCTCGGTGCTCCAGCTCCAACTGTCCTTCCCTTCCTCCTTCACAACCCGCATCCTCTCTCCAACCTTGCTCTTCACGGTCCTCGTCCCGCTCGACTCCTCTCCAGAACCCTCAATATCTTCCCCAACAATATATGCTTCACCCCTGATCCTCCACTGTGTCATGACTTCTTTCACCCAGAAGACAGCTTCCACAGGTCCACCTCCTCCACTTCCCTGGCTCTGAGAAACATCGCCATGACCAGCCGAACTCGCAAATATCTCGGGGACTTTCGCCATTCTCACATCGGTTGTAAGCGTCAATAGGTCGCTCTCGTAGACTCGGTCATTCTTCGGTGCCGAGTTGTGCTTATTCTCGGGAAGCTCTGCCCACATACCCCGATAGATACAGGTCCTAGCTCGCGGGACATATGGGACTGGTGAATCTTTCGACTCTGCCGGGTGAAGAGAGGTGAAGACGAGCTCGGGAGAGTCCATCTTCGAGAGGTGGGAGAGAAAGAGTGGCCGCCATGGCGCGACGCCGATGGTCGAAGGTGTTGTTGAGGATGTTGACATTGTGCGAGCGATTCGCAGAAGACGGGCGCTGGCCGAGGAAGCTATGGTGAATGCAGGTCTCAATGGACCTTCTCGTGATGTCTAGGACGAGATGTGCTGCAATTGGTGCTCCCTGGGATGTTGACGAAGAATAGAAGTGATGTGGATTAAAGAAGTCCAAGTCCATGACGTTGACAAGGGGAAGCGCGAGGCTGAAGCAGCCTCGTGCGCCACCAGTCATATTCGAGCCAGACAGACCCACTCCCCAGGCTGTACCTCTCTCCTCGGGTCCTTAACCTTCATACAATTTTCAAGCTATTTTCCTGTAACGGTAGCAAGGTTGCAGCGTAGAGTGGGTTAAAGCATATCGAGATCACCGGCTTGCTCAAATCAGCAATTTGTGCGAACCAGCGACGAGTTAGCAGAGCTGGCTGCTTGGTGCTGCTATCATGGGGTTTCTTCACTTCACTCTCTTCACCAGTAAACGAAAACAACGCAGAATCACCAGCCACTTGTTTTATACTAGAAAGGAGGTAACCAGAAAAAAAGAGAAGAAAAAGAAAACCATGGCCAAAAAGTACAGGAAAGAAGCCAGGAAGAGAAGAACGAATCAATATGATTAATTCGGCTGCTCTTCAGAGGCCCCAATTCTTGGTATCCTTTTCTGAGATTGTGCAGCCTTTCGAAACTTTCTTCAGTTTCTCTTTCTTTTGGAATTACGTCGGTTACTCGACGCTTGCTTTCTGCTCAGAAAGAATTCCGAAGCCAGAGTCCTTAATCTCTCTTCTTCGATAACTCGCAGAGATTCATTCTCCCGTCTCGGCACCGGGTCAATATCTACCGAGTGGAAGATTATCTCGACTACGGCTAAAAATGATCAACATCACCCCTCACTCGCAAACCTGGAGAAAGACAATATCTCCTAAACCAGCCCCATTCCTGGAGAAATTATGCCTCCAATGAGATCTTGAGGCACATAGAAGCTTCCAATCCCCCCAAATCGTGTCCAATCAAGTGATGGCAAAGATCGGACCTGCAGGCTGAGATCCGTCATTGTCTGGGGTATGTGGAGGTGGAGCTCGGGGTAGGAAGATGTTTTTTGCTGTTTTGACGTCCTGGAAGCTCTCATTTCGATGTTTCCCACTGTTCTCTTGCGCATCTTTCCTAAGGTCAACGCGTTTAAGTAGTCTTCGCCCGCCTACTTGAGCAACTCAGCAACCTCGCGCTGTCACAATTGCCTAGCTTTCATCAGACATCTGCAGTTGCCCCAGCTTAATTGAGAGACGACTACAAGTATGCGGATAACAACAGTCTCCGCGCTTCTCGCTGTCAGCTTCGCAATCTCACCTGCCAATGCCTGGGGACCTTGGGGGTCTCCACCCACTGGCCCATCCAACAATGGCAAGACCTGTACGGTTCAAGCTTTAGGTAACAAAAAGGACGACACCCCGCAGATACTCAAAGCATTCAGTGATTGCAATAATGGAGGAACTGTTGTATTTCCGGAAGACCAGAATTACTGGATTGGCACGAAGCTGAACCCTGTGATCTACGACGTCACGGTTGAGTGGAAGGGTATTTGGACAGTATGCGACTGCCCCTTAAGTGTAAAAATGAGTTTACTAACATTCGAACTAGCTATCGGACGATCTTACCTACTGGCGAAACAATTCTTACCCAATTGCCTTCCAGAATCACCACGCTGGGTTCATCGTCACGGGAGAGCGGATACATATCAATGGTTACGGCACTGGTGGCATCTATGGGAATGGAAATGCGTGGTATAATGCCGAGAAAGCGACTACCCTGCCAGGAAGGCCAATGCCATTTGTCTTCTGGAACGTCAGCGATGTATTCGTTGAGCACTGTAAGTGTCTACGCACAATGGCATTCAAAACAGCAGCTGATAATGATTCCAGTCTATGTCAAAGATCCACCTCTCTGGTCTCTGAATATCATGAACGGAACGAATATGTGGTTTGACGATATCTTAAACAACGCAACAGCAGTCAATGCTCCCTATGGCACAAATTGGGTCCAGAATACTGATGGCTTCGATACCATGGATACCAACAACATCATGCTGACGAACATGGTATACCAAGGTGGGGATGATTGCATAGCTATCAAGCCAAGGTCTTACAACATCTTTGTCCAGAATGTACTCTACCTGTCTCCTCCCTTAATGTTTCTTCTCTGCTAATCAAAGAATAGATAACATGCCACGGCGGAAACGGCATTGCGATAGGCAGTCTCGGTCAATACCTCGAAGATAGCTCCGTGATCAATGTGTTAGTGAAGGATGCACAGATCCTCACTCATAACAACGACATGACCAATTCAGCGTACATAAAAACTTGGGTCGGAGACCTGGTTCCTCAATCTTCGTACGAGAGTGCTGGTCTTCCCCGTGGTGGCGGATGGTTTGTCCCCTTTTCCCCCTCACTTGAATATCCACTAACACCTCCAAGGGGAGTGGTCCAAAATATTCGCTTCGAAAATTTTCACGTCGTCGGCGCCGCAATTGGCCCAGATATCAATCAAGATTCAGGGGACAATGGGTCTTACCCCGGAACGTCGAAAATGGAGATCTCAAACATTGCGTTTGTCAACTTCACAGGCTATCTTGCTGGTGCGAAAGGCAATCGTACGGCGGCACTAAGTTGTAGTAATGTATATCCGTGTTATAACATTGCGTTGAAGAACATCGACTTGGCGCCAAGTATCAATGCGAGTGCTCAGACAGAGGCAGTGGGAACTTGTGCTTATGTTGCGAGTGGCGGAGTGAGTGGGTTGAGTGGGAGTGGATGTTGAGCTGCGTACTTAGGGAAGATTTTAAGAAATATGCAAAATGGAAGATATGAAGCAAATAAAATAATGTTTACCGGAAGTCTACACGTCGAGCTTAATACGAACGTCTTCTTAACGATCGGCACAATGACCAGTCTTACAGTGGTCCAAGTTGCAGCCGCTGGCTCAAGTATCAACGATGATACCTGCGTCTTATGATCATGGCTGCGAACAAGTTGATAGCAGGGCCAATCTCATATTTCTTTAATGGGCCTACATTTCATCCTGTCATTCATTTTTCTCCATTCAAAGTATTTTCACCCGCTTTCTTATTATCAACAAAACAAGTGCCGTGGTTGCAAGTCATCTCCCAGATGAGCAATCAGCCTGGCCCAGCGTAACGGTCGACGGCCTCCTCAATTCTCTTTGCTGCCTTCAAGATCCAAGACATGGCCTTGTATGGCTGTGTCTGTTGATTTTGAACATCCACACACGCAATTGACCATATACTGGTGATTCACTACTGAATCGAGTTGGATATTCCATCTTCAAGTCTTTAGGCCTATTTATATATATTCCTAGCCTATTCCCCCTCAAAAAATGCATAAGCATTCTTTCACTTCCCCTGCTGACTCGATTCGACAGTCTATATTCACTTTTTCAATTCTCTACCAATTCACAACGTGAAGGAATAACTAAACCATATCTTTCAAGTATTTAGAGCTCCCTCCCCGTATCACTTTCACATAGCGATGTACTAAGCAGAGAAAGGTCAACTCAACAAAGTTTTGGAGAGACCTCCTGATGAGCCCTTTCTACACCAGCTTCTACAACCCGCAATTTTGTTGAGCTCGAACCAAATCAAGTCTCGAAGGCTATGTAATGTTTGTAGTACTATACGTATGCATTTACAAGAAGTCGAGAACTTTGTTGTCAAGTCCATCCTCGCTATCAACACCCGGAGTCATATTAATTCTATTCAGAAGTCTCTAGTTTCTTACTCCTTTGCTTTTAAGGAAGCAGCATTGGAAGATTGACTAAGATCAATAATCGAGCCCAGACTTACATATCACTTCACGCTCTCGAAGTGCGCATAGAAGGTTAACCGGAGTGTATTGCTTCCCTCCCTATTTTTAAGGCGAGTTGGACCATGGCTCTTAAATTTCAAAATACATACTCCTATACTTCAAATACTCGAGCACAATCTGCAATTCAGAAGAATCGAAAGTGCCCCGAAGTCGCACCTCCGACTATTTCTACCCTCGAACCTAACAGAACCTAAGATTTGTATCACTAGAAACCCACATAATCCGCCACCAAATTAGGAACGCAGTTCCCCCATAGTCTATGAAAAGGAAATTCACGGCCATCGAGAATTATTGTGTGTAGAGAAACGAATTAATGGGGTAATTTGTCCTCTTAGTTTAGAGCTGTCTTTAGACCACATGCCATGGCCTCCTATCTTCTCGTCTTGTTGTCAACTTCTCACTTATTGTCAATAGCCGCATTTTGTCAGTCCTCTCTATCATCCCAAATCTCGTCTATGCCACCCTTTATTACTAACTCCTCGCCTCACCTTCTGTGTTCTCTACCTGGCCCAGACACAAAGCAAGAGCCTCGTCAACTTCGGTAGCTACGATGGCGGCTTTATTTTCTTGACGGCTTTGGTCTTCGGGTTGGTCTTCTCGGTAGTCTTGCCCTTGCGGGTGGTTGATTCCTTGGTAGAGTCCGTCGCCTTGGCGAGAGACTCGACTGAATCGAGTGAATCGAGTGAATGGATCGTAGATGAAATGTTTTCGAACGGCTGAGGACGTTCTTCCGTTCGAACTCGGCGTTAACATCCCGCTATAACCATGGCGTTCATCAACAAATTCAAGTATGTCGTTATTTCTATATGATTCAGTATCTTACTGAAGGGTTAGTCAAGCGACAGCAGTACCTTTCCTGCTCCTTTATATTGCAAGAGCATATTCACGCGTGAGGGGAATACTTCGATTTCACTTCTCCAAAACAAAGACCAACGAGTCAGATCAAGCAGCTCATTAAGATTGATATCCAATTTATCATCTAAAACCCGGGTATATCTACCAAAAGCCCCAAACTCCGTCCAATGCCGCTCTTCCAAACCGCATGCCCACTCAACTCACAATCTATCCAGCAGCAAACGTACTCTTCTTCCTCAATCTCTCCCCAAACTTCCACAGCAAAATCGGTGCCGGCCACCCTAACCCAATCGCCACAAACGCCAGCAATGAATTCCCCCACCCGTAATGCAACTTCGCATACATATACGGCGCGAACAGTGGGAACCCAAAGCCCGCAAGACTCCTCAGCACCGTTGCTGCCCCGACTGCAGATGCCGCATACCGTGTATAACTATCCACAATGTAAGTTTGGATGCACTGAAACCCGATAATCACGCCCGCGGCGAAGATCGCGGCGCCGATGTTTGGAAAGATCCAGTGTGTGTGGTATTGGCTGGTCCAGCCGTAGATGAAGAGCCCGATAGGCACGAGTAGTGCACCTGGTATCATGAGCGGGACCCTGAACTCGGGTTTCCCGACTCCATCATTCCGCGCTTTGAGCGCGCGGTAGATGAGGTCTTGACACGGGGCGCAGACCTGCGTGCCGAGGAAGAATCCCACGCCTAGGGAGATGTAGTTCAGGCCGCCAATGCCAACGGATTCGTGGTACTCATTCTCCCACAGGCCAGGGAAGGTGGACAGCACGAGGTACATGAGTCCGTAGAGGTAGGCCATGTAGAGGGCGAGGACTTGCACGATGACTTGTGTGAAGAGGAGCTTGAAGGGGCGGATGAGGGAGATGCGGAGAGTTTTGGCAACGGTGCGTTCCGGGTGATCGAATTCGGTATGCAGGGCTTCGTTGCCGGTTTCCTTGATCAGCGTCTTCTTCTTGCGATGTAAGAGGACGGGAGCGTATGTTTCTTGCAGGAAAAAGAGCCCGGAGAGTTGGATGAGTGCGTCGGCTATGGTGGTGGAGTAGAATACCCAGCGCCAGGTAGTGTTTTCTGTGATAAATCCACCGGCAATAGGTCCAACGGCAGGGCCAAGAAGAGGCGCGAGACTGTAAATACTGATCGCCCTCCCTCTCTCCTCAGCCGTGAACAAATCACTCAGAACCCCACCACCTAATGCCAACGGTGCACTACCTCCCAACCCAGACAAAAACCGGAAAGCGATCATCTGGCCCTTCGTTTGCGCAAGACCACATCCCAAATTGAAAAAAAGATAAAGCAGATTGCTCGTCTGCAAGACAATAACTCGGCCGTACATCTCAGACAGCGGTCCAAGAAAAAGCGGGCCAATAGCGTAGGCCAGGACGAAGATAGATAGAGTCAAGGACTGCTCAATTTCATTCGTAATGTGGAACTCGCGGGCTATAGCTGTGAGAGCTGGGGCCACCATGGACGAAGAAACAGGCGAGATGAACGTGAAAGACGAAACTACCATCATTAGCATTCTCCCTTCAACATTTCCCGCGGGAGTAAAAGCTTACCGACGAGAGTAGCAGCCCATTTCCTCGACTTCGACCAATTCTTCGGGTTCGCCTTATCATCCGGTCCCTCCCACGTAACCAAATTCGGGTCCCTAATACTCCTGCGGCTCTTCGTGCTCTTCGACCTCTCCAATTTCGGCCCCGCTTCTACGTCTCGCTCATCTTCGATTCCATCTCGAACTTCTGGGACGATTGACTCGCTTGATCCTTCTGAAATCTCTTCCACGTCTCTTGTATCCTCCGTATTCACGCTCCCGTCCTCAAGATCGAGCGCCTCCTCGCTCTCTTTCTCGTTACGGTAGCTGTGGTCGTGGTACTGAGCCTGATCGTCGATGTAATTGCCAGATACATATCGGGTCAGTGGCGCTGGGGAGGGTGGCCTCGAAGTCCCGGATCTCCTCGATGCTGCGCCTGAAGTATCCCTCCTCTCCCTCTTCGGGGGTTCTTCTTTCTCTGAATCCGTCATTTCCAATCCTCTGTACTCTATTCAATTGCTCGCTGTACGTCACTGCTGTACGTCACTATTCCTGCTCAAGCGATTTTGAGCAAAGACGTGAACGATTTCTTATGACGTCGATATCACTTGATAAGGTTAAGAGAAACGCAACAACACTCGAGGTCGAGCAACTTCTTATATATTCCAAGCTTAAATTTGTCGGCGAGCTCACCGCCGTCAATAACCCGACTTCGTAATAGAAAAGGAGATATGCAAGGACTTAAGAAAGAAAGTTAAAAGTGATGCCGTAGCGGGCAACTGTGCGTCCGATACGTGGCAACCAATCACCTACCCTCTATCGCGAGCGGAGATTCGGCACAAGCAAGCCATTTGGAGCAACTGCTCTCTAGTTGTGCAGGGCTAGGCAGAGAACGGCATCCCGATCACAGAAGTCGGGGAGGGGGCGGGTGTTCGGCACGTCATGAAGTGTGGCTTCGCTTGCGCTACGGCGGCTGAGACAGGGGTGCAGGGGGGCAATGGTGCCCGTTTCGGGCCCGAGGTAGCAGAGTGAGAAAAAAATGATCGGACGGCGATAATTATTCCCGAATTGCAGCGGGATTGGCCATCCCGTGAGGTTTAAGAAAAGCTTGTTTTTGGCACTAGGATGTCGTCTAGACTGCAGTTGATTCATAAGTCTGCTTAATTTCTGACAGAAGAAAGTTTGTAACTGAAGCCGAGTTTTATGCAAATGTCAACGGGCTGTCTGTCATTCGACTCTGAATAATCATATCTTAAAAGTCCAGGCTCAAGAGAGCTCTGGAAAGCTCTATGTCCAAACATGCAACATCTACGATGTGCTTTGGGTATCCACCATGTAATAAAATACGCAATGCACCATCTACCACGCCTCTAAATGCACCTCTTCCCATCATCTCATCTCGTCATCATCGTCGTCTTATATAGAAGCGCTTCAATCTTCGTTCGGATCTGCAGCACTCTAAAAGGTTTCGGCATCACATCGTCCATTCCCGTCTCCTTTGCCATAAGAACCTGCTCGCTCCTCGCGTTTGCTGTCACTGCTATGATCGGCAGATGTCCTTTGATCAATCCTTCTGCTTCCATCTCCCGGATCTTACGGACACAGGTAAGACCATCCATAACTGGCATCTCGAGATCCATGAGAATCACTGAGAGTGGTTTGCCGTCAGCTTCCCGTCCTTGGTAGTGGACCGTCTCGCGGATAAGATCAAGTGCTTCGCCTCCATGATTCGCAACATGTACGATGCTACCGAGCTTTCGCAATTGCTGGGCGAGGATTCGTTGATTGACGAGATTGTCTTCCACGATCAGGACATGCCAACTGGCGGGGTCGGCCTCGATGGAGCCACCAGGGTGGTGACTGAGTATAGGCAACGCAGTCTCCTCGTTGTTTTTCATATCCGTCGTGACTGTGGTAGCAGGTCGAGCATTTGACTGTACATCTGAGTCTAGTCGTTTCCGCATGGCTTCGAGATTCTGGTCGGCCTCTGCTCTTCGGGCTTTTACGTAGAAGGCGAATGTGCTTCCCACACCTGATTCCGAGGCAACTCCAATCTCTCCACCCTGAAGTTCTGTGAGCTGGCGACTGATGAAGAGGCCAAGGCCGCTACCGCCGTACTGAACATGAGTTCGGGGCGATGCTTGTGCAAAACGGTTGAAAAGCTTTTTCTTTTCTTCAGGTGTCAAGCCGCAGCCACTGTCTTTGACCTAAATCGAGTCAGCTGTAAGACAAAATCATCAATGGGAGAGTGCATACCTCGAAACGAAGATACAATAGCTCCCCCTTGCCCCAATCGGTGCCAGCGGTAACGTTAGATCTTGCCTTCTTGGTGGGAAAGTAATCAAAGCCTGAAGGTTCTGGTGCAGGTGGTTCACGATACGCGCTGATTGAAAGGTCAATGGTGCGTTTCGAGGCGGTCTTTGTGAACTTGATAGCATTCGTGAACAGGTTTATTAGCTTAGTAAGTCAGCACAAACATCCATCGAGAAAACGAGGGCAAAAGCTCCCAAGAAACCCTGGTATGGGAGATTGTATGTCTGGATTACTTACGACTTGAAGCAGCCTGCTTGAATCAAGCATCACAATGTCAACATTCAAATTTCGGTAAGATTTGGTGATGTGGAATGCCATCTGAATGTCGTGCACCTTTTGGCACTCAACCATGAACATTTGCTGAACTTGTTTCACAATTTCTATTGGCTGAACTGGAACTGGAGTGATGAGGAGGAGATTTGAATCGAGTTTGGAAATCGTAAGAATGCTAGAAATCATTTAGTCTCCAGCTGTCATTTCACAGAGAGGGCACTCACTCATCAACAATAGACTTTTGGTGCTGGGCACATAGCTGAATTGTTTCAGCAGAGCCAATGCTTTCTTTGATGATGGCGATAAAGGTCGGATCTAAGTTTGAATTGGAGGTTATTTCAGCCAGGGAGGTTGATATCCCATCTGCGCACTGTAAAATTGCGCCTATCAAACATCAGCCGATATCCAACACCCAAGGAAGTGTAGCCTTACTCAACGGATTCCTCATTTCATGACTGGTGATGTCGATGAAGGAATTTTGGGCTCTCCTTGTTTCTTCTGCCTCGTGTAATCTTCTTGCTTGAAGATTTTCTGCCCATTTTATTCTAGAGATATCGGTAATACCTTTTACTGTCAGCAAAGCAGAAATATGTCGGGAAAGTTGTACAAATTTGGAATACACCTACAACCCATGACACTCAACAATTCACCGTTCTCGGAAACCTCAGGATAGATAGAGGCCAAAATCCACCTTGGAATCGTGATCACTGAGCCTCCAACATCCCCTTCCCACGAGATTTGCATCCGAACTTCAAGAGTGATTGTCGTCTTTTGAGTGATCAATTCTTCCCATTTCGAAGCCAAATATTCCTGATCATCTTCCAATATTGTATTAGTCCAGGAAAGTGGAACATCAGATTCTGCGGAGTCTTGAGGGTGACCAGAAATGGCAAACCACTGAGCGTTTGCGTATGTGATTTTACCCATGGGATCCATTATCACGAGGCCTCCCGGTGCTAGGTCAGAGAATCGCTTGAAGTTCTTTTCGTTCTCCTTGGCCTCTTGTGTCCGCAATAACAACTGCTCTGAGAGCTTTGCGCGGGCTTCGGCATCCTTTGCAGAGCGCTTTTGCGGGGTAATATCGGTGATGGACCCCATGATATTTGTGAGTCTGCCGCCCATAAACTCTGGCTGAGAGGCAGCGAGAATCCAATTTTCTACCTCTTCCCCTGTCACGGGATCAAACCACGGCTTCTTCATTCGCTGCATCAAGTATTAATCCCTGTGGATGAAGCGTCTTATTGATGTTGACTTACTAATTCGGCCGACCATGGGAGTTCATCGACGGTCAACCTCCTCCAGCCGTTTTCCATGGTTGCAATGCTAGACTCATGGATTGTTTCCATCCAGCTCATTGCATATATATCATCTCTTGGGTGGCCAGTCATCTCAAACCATCTGTCGTTTGCTTCGACCACTTCACCATCTATACTGACCGAAAACATGCCGACAGGCGATACTTCTGCCATTCGCTGAAGACGACTCCTCTGAACAGCTAATTCTTCCGATAATCTAGATCTTTCTATTGCTGCTGCTTCTGCAGCAGTCAAGCCTCTTCGAATCTCGGTTTCTAGAAGTGAAACTGAGGCGAGAGACGTGGCTAATTGCCGGTCTATCAACTTGATAAAGGAATGATAGTCATCATCGAACTGTCTTCGGGGGTTGACTCCGACCACCAAGAATCCCATGACCTATTATCGTAAGTAAGCTTTTGTCCTTCCTTGTGCTGATGAGGTAAACATCAAAAGTGGTTCGCTATTCACGAACTGCTATATGATTTGAAGATTCCAAGACTGCCGTTCTTAAGGGTCCCATATTGAAAGCCCAGAATGAGTCTCGACGCCATAATATGTGAGCAGTACATAGGAAAACAAAAATATCTTACATTTTCACCAGAGGTAGGTCGTATTGGGCACACAACAGCCTCTCGAGAAGGTTCACCAAAGCCACGCCATTCGAAGCCCTCTATTAGTGATTCGGACAAAGTGCCATTCTTAGTGCTAAGTATCTTTGGTTCTCGCGTCTGCATTGCATCTCTGAAAGCTGGTACGAAGCCACCGACGGATCGCCTAAGATCTATCCGTTGCGGTGTAGCGGGGTGGCCTTCCGGAATGCCTAGCGTACCTTCAAGGACACAGTATCTAAATGATTGAGAGGACCCGGAACATTGTGATTGGGTTTCATCTTCCACTTCGTCAAGAACTGAGTATAAGATTGCGAACGGAAAATCGAACACGTTGTCAGAAAGAGAACGAAGTAGTTTAGACCAAAATGTCGACACAGACTTGGCGAGAGCGGTCTCTTGACCCATTGTCAAGAGTGTCTGTAATGCACGAGCACTACGGATCTGTTGGGTTACCTCAAATGGAGCGTTGTATAACCCCAACATTTCTTTGGTACCGCCATACAGGGGCGTCAAACTCCACTGTAAATATGATCAGCATGAGCATCTACGAAGAACTGGAAAGGTTGACAAAAGTCACACAAGATACTTGATGAACAGCCAGCCATAAAGAGGAAGGTTAAGTTCTAGATATAATGCAAGGTATAATAGGAGATTCTCCATGAGAAATTAACAAATAACAACAGTAGTGTAGGGAAAGAGCAAAAGTGGCAAGCGCCTCCCATCTGTTGCGATCTAAATGATAAGAGAAAAAGACCAGTTCGAAAACTGACATACCGTGTAGAATGTTTCTTCAAGGAACCCATGACGCTCAATCGGTAACATCTGGTCGGTGACTCCTACTGATTGTCCTGTTCGCCTGCATTCTGCAAATATCGTCGCAACCAAATCCCACAATTCAGCAAACGGGCCTCTGAAGCCCGTCCCCATCAATCTGGGATGCTTTTCGCCTGCAACTTCTGCTATCGAATTAGCATGGGATCTTTCTAAGTCCATAGAGCAAGCTTAGGGAGCTGAGGAGGCAAGCTCCCAAGACCGATATGCATGCCGACTTCCCAAACCCGCTCTTGGACTCTCAACTATGATAGGAGAAACTAGAAAATATTATGTGAATAAAACTTACGGTCAGCATAGGCCTTGTTGTATATCACTGTCAGCTCATCTCCCCAGAATAGAGCTGCAGGATGTGGATTGGCCATAAGTAGACATGCTATCTGTCGAAATTCTCGGGACCAAGTCGACATATCTCCCAAAGGTGTAGCGGACCAGTCCACTGATCGGGCGAAAATTACATGGGGCGATAATTCTCCCTGAGGATTCTTGACGGTCCAGTCTGGAGTGCCGGGGGTGGTGAAGGCGGCCTCCGTGGGAACAGGAACTTTTATGAGGAGGTCTTCGTCAGAGCTCGTCAAGGCTCTCCTGAGCCGTGGTTGCCCGTCTGCCGTGGTGACTGAGCTTCCCCTCAGAACGGGGAGATTTGCTGGACTCGGTAGATTTGCACACTCTCCACTGATAACCATCCATTTTCTAGCAACGATGAAACCGGTCCAAGTAATGCCAGAGTACGAACATGACAGCGGGGCATCTCCTAGCCGGGCAAGATCCTTAATCCATAACTTGAAGGTCGTGCTGAGCACTTTCGAAGGTGGTCCTGGCGAGTTCGGTTTGATTTTGAAAGGCAGCGATTTCAGCAGCTGAGTATCCCACTGAAGGAATTTGTTGCAAAAGACTGGCTCTAAATCATCATTCAGGTTGGCATCGATGTCCAGCGCGAACGTTGGTCGAGGGTCAGCATCTAGAAAGGTTCCGATGCCCAAGTTCAGAAATTCTTGATCGCCATGGTCGAACTGTTCACCTCCACCAGCAACATCTTCAGTACTTCGTTGCTGGTACTCTGGGTTCTCAGATGGTGACCGGGCATGTTTGGATGTTGAGTCCGATGTCTCATGCTGCGAAAGCCTCTGTGACTTCCTTGCGCGAGTAGACATCACCGCGCCGGGTCCGTCGCGGAGTAGCGCGCAGAAGCATAGAAGGATCAGGTTCCGGTGGGCTGGTACCTGGGGCGGGTTGACTTGGCAGTAGTCGAGCCAACGAGTAGTGGAGCAGGACTCTCAACGTAGCCGTGGATCGGCGCTGGACGATGTAGCGTAGATGGCGGGATAACGAGCGGCTCTTTGACAAGGACAAGCTCAAGCTCAAGCTCAGCTTAACCTCAGGTGCTGCCAAGCCTCTCCGAGACGGAGGTCTAGATGGTGGCCGCCCGGCCAAGCACCAAATAGACGCACGCGCGCGTTACAGTGGCGTTAATGGCGGGTATCGCGGCATATGGATGGCTGTGAGGACAGCTGGCGTCCGGCACAGGCTACAAAGGAGAAACCTTGGATTGTGGGTGCGATGGTGCGATGGTGCGACGGGGTCGAAAAAGGATGTGACTTGGCATGGGGAAATTGAGCCGAGCGCCATTCGACGCCCAAATTCGATGATGAAGTGGCGCGAAAACTTAGTGCAGCCAGCCCCTGTCCCCACAGCCAAGCGCCGGAGCAAACGTCCGCAGTCAACTCTCCACATGCAACTCGCAAGTATCACCATCAACACAACTCAACACAACATCAATGGTTACACACGAACCAGCATATGCCCAATCACCGCGTGCGAATAGCATGGCGCGCCACATAATTCCGGCAACCGCTATCGTCGCTCCTCCAGTACCTGGAGCCACAGGAACCACACATGCCTAAGCTGATTTTGCAGAGTTGTTTGAGTTGAGATGCCAAGTGGAGCCCAAAATGCCGTGGAGAAGCTCGATTGCTAGTGCAGTAGGATCTACCTGTCAAACCATAAGGGTTTGGTTTTGACTTTCTACGAATGCAAAATGCTTGTGTTCATGGTCTCATCATGTGACTCGGGCAGCTCCCCAATGCTGTACTCCGAGATGAAACAGGCAGCAATCAACTGTTACAACATTGCAACCAAAGGATTTCAAGGCTGATGTCAGACCCAATCTCTTCTCCTATCTTACAATCTCCATCTACGCCTCCGGTCCTTACAAATGTTTCTCTTTCGCAACATGAGCAGCAGGCGCAGTCGCAGGCTTGCGGGTATGCCTCAAGTCGACCCAGTTCCAGATCCACCGCTGCAGCATCTCCCAATGCATGAACGCGAGCTCGAAGCCAATCCCCAGAAGGACTCACTTCTCTATGACGGAACTATTCCAGCAGAAATTCGAGATCAAATCTTCTTCTATACCGTCCAAGAATTTTCCAAAACTGATCAATCTTCCACTTGGCCTCTCGACACAAGGTACACTCGCCCAGGGTACAGCAGCAAGCGCAAAGTCAACATCTCTCTTCTCCTGACCTGTCGAAGAATTTATCTGGAAACCTACCACCTCCCGGCCATCAAAAGGGAACATGTCTTCTTCCACGGCTCACAAACAGCCCCGCCCCACCAAAGCCACCATCCCAAGGCGCCCTTCGGCTACGACATTGAGGTCGAATACTTCAGCCAACTCCAACCTTGGCAACGAGCCCTCGTGAAAGAGATCCACCTTTTCACGCAAATGGTCTGGCTCGAGCACACGTTCACAGGGATTTGCCAGCAAGGCTTCATGCGCAGTATCGAGAAGATCAAGATCACGATACGGAGAACGGACTGGTGGTGGAATGAGCGGAACCACCCTCTGGTCATCTCTCCCCATCGGCAGACCGCCCAGCATCACTTTTGCATTCAGCAAATGCACCAAGATATCGCTATGCAGGAGCGCGGAGAGGCTACCCCATATGTCGAGGGCGCCTGGGGACTTGCATTCAAGCAGCTTCCATCGCTCAAGGAGGTAGAGATCGAATTCGAGACTTCAGACGACAAGAAGCCCGAGCTCGAGACGATCTTGAAGTGGGCGAAGACTTGGAGGTTTCCTTTGAATGATGGGATGGTGTTGAGTGCCGATGGTCTAGATATGACAAGCACATCATGGCAATCTCCATACTGCTATTGGAGCCAGCGATGCCCCTACTGCGGTAGTCATTCTCGGAACCATTGTAATTCCGAGGGCACGCCCAATGAAAGCAAGTGCGCTGAGAGGGCAGCATTGAGATTGATGGGCTTGGGACCTAAGTGCTATATGTACGGCTTGAGATGGAGGTTAGCGCAAGATGAGGATACTCTAAAAGCTGAACATCCTGAGCTTAAACGCCTGGAGCTCCAAGATCCAATACTTCAGCATCCCCCACTCCAACAGCCGCCGCCCCCCTGATCACCCTTGAGCTGCCTATCTCAAAATAGCTTAACTTTCACAATACAACTACTTCAATCCATCATGTCACGAGCACGAATATCTAGGCCTAGAAACGCTCAGATAGTAGCCCATCAAATCAAACTGCAGTTTTGCAATTCTAGTAAATCAATTCACCCACTTTCACCAGAAGTCTTTGAAGATCCCAATAACTTGCCTTTCACAGCGACACATATCTGAAAGTCCAACGTATAACATTTTGTATCCTCAAGGGCTCACAGAGTCTTATTTCCTTGTCCTTGAAGCCCTCACATTCTAAGCACTTGTATACCATTCCAACTACGCATGACTCGTCAAACTTTTGTCTATACTCCAAAACATTTACATTACTTCTTCCTGATGCCAAAGCCTCGAAATATTGCTCCCAACCTCCAAATGTACTTCCGTGACCCCAACTCCTCGAAGGAAAGCAGACAGAGCGCAAGATACAAATCCATGATTTTGTAACTACTAATTCCCAAACATACAACATCCACAAGCTACCATCCCATCTCCACTTTCCCTCAGCGCCATCTCTAATATCCACCCCTCATCAAAAGCAACAAGTGCAACATTTCATCCCCAACCCAGCAGCTCCACAAAGTCTCACTTCTCTCTTACTGGTCTCACATAATGCACCGACGATCAAAACATAGATCTGGTTATTCCATATCATATCATATCATATCACAATTCTTTTCCTTCCCTATCTAACAATGGGGTTTTGGACCTTGATCTCTACGCTCATTCCATTCCATTCATTCCATTCCATTCTTTTCCTTGCCTTACCTTGCCTTCTAACTAATCGATACTAATAACCACCTTCCCAAAGTGTTTCTGCGTCCACATGTACTCGTAAGCCCTATCGTCACATTGTTAGCCCTCATCCCTCATCCCTCCCACTCCCACTCCCACCTCCGAACCTCAGAAAAATGAAAAAGGAATGAAAACGGGGGACTTACTCCCTAGCCTCCTCCAAAGAGAACACTTTCTCGTCTATATGGGGCACGATCCCCGCGCCCTCGATCGCGCGATTCATCTCCTCGAACATATCTCTACTGCCTACGAGTACCGAGCGCACTGTACATAGAGCGCCTAGGATATCCTGTTTTGTCTTATTAGCTCTTGGTTGAATAGGGGTACCGAAGAGAAACGAGAAAGATGATGTGGAATCGATACGTATAAGGAACGCGCCTAAGAGGTAGACGCGTGCTTTCATGAGGAATGATGATTGAGGGAGTACGAAAGTCGGACTGCCGCGGATGGTTCCGCTTGGAAACATGGTTGGTGTGATAGCAGGACGAGACCGCTATAGAGCAACTCGCTTTTGTTTTGGCAACGAAACAAGTCTTGACAGCAAGTAATGTGGTGAAAGCAGTAGAGCTCGGATGATATAGAGGAGACAGAAAGACAGCCATCGACAAAGAATACACATTGTCTCCAACAACCCGTCTTCTATCTTATCACACCCACTGGTTATCATGAAGCTCTTGTTGAGAGAGACTTGCTGATACCGGTGCCAGATTTTCAAGACGCCCTGATCGCAAAAGAAAGAAGGAGAGGGAAGGAAGAACGGAAATAGAAGGGAACTTCTTACCAGAAACCCCGCGCCTGCTACTGGTCCACCAACGAGGCCTATCGCTGTTACGCTGCCTCCAATTTTCACACTCTTCAGACTTTGCGCAAAAGCTATGGTTTCTCGTTAGCCACCATTTACCTTTTTTCCACACCACATATCTACAATCAACAAATAACAAGCTAAGCGTGGGAGCACTTACTACTCGGTCCCCCAACCTCAACCACGAAATCCACTCCTCCTCCAGTAATCCTCTTTGCTTCCTCGCCCCAATTCTCCGTCTCCTTGTAATTTAACACCACATCCGCTCCCAACTTCTTTAACAACTCAGCCTTCGCCGGCGAACCCGTCGTAGCAATCACCTTCGCACCAGCCGCCTTCGCGAACTGTACCGCAAAAATAGACACTCCACCAGTTCCAATGGTTAACACCCAGTCACCCGGCTTCACTTCCTTGCCGGCGCCGTACAAAGCATTCCACGCCGTCACGCCAGCACAGCTCAAGCTTGCTGCTTCCCTGAAGCCGAGATTCGAGGGCAGGGAGACGAGGCCATTCTCATTAAAGGTTCCGTACTGTCGGAGCGTGCCGTGAATTGCTGAGCCGAGACCAGAGGCGAGGTGAGGGGGAGCGAGGGGGCCGCCGAGGTGGGATTGGTTGAAGAGCGTACAAACTTTGTCACCGGGGTGGAAGCGGGTTACTTTGGGACCGATTGAGAGGATAGTGCCTGAGCCGTCTGAGAGGGGCGTAATGTGAGGGGAGCAGGGGAAGGGGTATTGTCCTGTTAGTGCTATGTTAGCAACAGTAACCCAAAGTCATGTTGATGTTGACAACTGGAATGGATAAAGAAAGGATGGAAGAGGTCATTGGAGAGACAGGCGAGGAATAGGCGAGAGGAGACGGGATAAAGATGTGCATAGACCATCGGATAGGAAGATATGTAGAGCACTGACCTTTCGGAATAAGCAGATCACGGTAGTTCAGCGATGCGGCGTGGAACTTGACCAATACCTCATAGTCGGACGGCTCGGGGAGGGGAGCCTCAGCGTGGAAAGTCAGGCTTTCGAAACCATTTGTGCCCTCTAAGGACCAGGCTTTCATCGTCTTCGGGATCGCTGTCGAGGTGTTTCCGTTGATAGCCATCTTGCTTACCACGCTCCGGCTTATGGAATCTGATCGAATGAATAACGAGAGTAGTATAGATTCTTAGTGAATAAGCAATGACAATTTGCAAAGTTTGAATTGGGAGAAAGCGGAAGCTAGAGAGATGTAAGAGAGGGAAAATGAATGCGAGACGGAAACGAGGCAACGGGAGGCTCTCTCTTTGTATGGGAAAAATTAGAGTTCCGTTCCACAGAAGCAGCAGCATGCAGCCAGCACATGAGTCGATGAAGAGACAATTGGCATGCCTGGCTCAGATCGGAGATAGCATGCTATCAACTATGCAAGGCGACCTCTTTTACCAAAATTTCCCCCGGAGCTCTTGTCGAGTCCGGCTAGAGCGCGTGTGCTGGAAAAGCAGAATGGACTTTGGGGGCTTCTGGAAGCCACGTTGGAAGGAAAATGGGCCAAATGGGCGGGGCCCATGGCAGTTGAGGGTCCCTATCTCTGCCATTTGCGTCGCGGGCACGCTGCCTCTGCTTTGGAGCTGTCGACATGAGCATGCTGTGAGCCTACTTTTGGATGACGTTGAGAGCAAAAGTCTGTGAATGGTGGGGCTGCGGCCAATGCGAGGCATTTGCGCAAACGCAGTCGCGGAGGAAAAGAGGGGCACAGCGCGAGGCCCAGCGATGGGATGGATCATGGGAGCCGGCAGATGGATCATGGACGGCCCGCACGTCGGGAAAGCGAGAGGCAGAGCCAGAGAGGTCGCCGGAATCTTGCGCGTGCGAGCATCCTTCCGCGATCCATTTTCAGCAGCGACGAGAATAGTTCTTGGACGACGAGCGGGGTGTGTACTGTAATGTAATTTGAGCGCGCTGAAACTTCGAGTGGTGACAGCTCTCAAACTGGAACTCGACGGGGTGGGGTTTGAGGCGATCTTGTGCTTCTTTTAATGGTATATTTGCCAGGAGATGGGTTGAGGCGGGTGAAGAGCCTGTTACTTTTAAGGCTGAGATGATGTGGGTGATGTCTGACATGCGCGGGATGAGGAGGGGTGGCTCGCAGTCCAGGTGCAGTCCAGGTGCAGTGGAGTGCTTCAGGCGCATCACGTGCGGCAGTGGGGTAGGTAGGCATGGTACAGTAAGCCGGGGAGGCATCGCACACTTGATACATGTCACTTGTACCTGCGTACCGACCCAACCTTCCCCGAGCTTCGACGAGCTCTAAGGCATTTGACGTGATCTCTCGTCATGTTGTGATACGTGCCGCATCAGGCTCTCCACCCTCGTTTGACCTCGTCTGTTGGGCTCCCTGACAACCTTAGCTGAACTCGCCGCTCGGCATGGCTGCACTGCCTTGAGACTCGAGCATCTTTCGCCTGTGGGGTGGCTTCACGCATCGTCAGACTTCAAACTCCTCGATTAGGTTCTGCTCGAGATGACGGGAATGCAAGGAGCGTTGTTTGTGGTCCCATGGACCTTCTCGAGATGAAAGCGCGCCTCTCTTTGGAGTCTGAGTCGCCTGCTGTCCGAACTCCATGTTCAATCTTGCACCTTAATGACCAGCATCCGAAGTGCCAAGACCGGTCTACATATCTCTCATCAAAAACTTCATCTTTACGACGAGTAGAAGACGAATACTTGGACGACACGTGAAGTGTCCAACATTTCAGTCACCGAGAGTCTAGCCGAACGTTGACTATTGAGATGTTTCTGGTCCATGGTCACAATTCGTTTCTAAGAGACCGAGATTGCAAACAATCTAGACATATTGCTGCCATTGCCCCGAGCTTCTGTAGCGTGTCATGCTCGATCCCATTTGAGTCCAAATCGACCTGGCGATCCAGTTGCCAACAATATATCTGGTCAGCTGGTAACGAGTAGGTGTTGCACCTTAATGCGAGAGCCTCCTGCGGGAAAGTCGGGAGATGCGCCGCCTTCTCCACGATTTGCGAATCTAGGTCGCCACGCCCAATCACGAGGGGGGTATAGTCTTCCGTCCTATATAAAAGCTGTTCCTGGGGATTAATGCGTGTCAGGGGGCAGTTAAGGAGGATGTCTGCCAATGGATTGGGGATTTCACTATAAAATATGCAGCTTTAGATTTCCAGGAACGCCTGGTATCAGATTGATCTGTGGCCAGAGTCACTTTATGATGTGAAAATCATAGTCGATCATAAGATAACGGCGATATTGGATATTGCTGAGGCGAGCCCGGCTCTCGATACCACGGGCCATATTGCGCACCTGTGGCGAGCACCAATGAGGCATCCGAGATGTGCATGAAAGGCCCCTCAATTTGCGGAGATCGAGACGAAATGCCTACAGACGAGCTCCGACAGGCCCTGTCGAAGATTTGCCCAGCCACCTGACGACAGGCGCCCATGTCAGTATGGCTTTCCTCGTGGGCCCCAGGATGCAGACGAGCCACTCGAGCACTTGCTTGCCGTTTCGTCGTTTCATGTCAGACTTCTTTCTCGAAGATCCGAAGCTTCGATCTGATCTTTGTGGTTCCTGGATGAGGGCTAGTCCGGCCTCCGCATTCCTGCACCTGCATATGGCACTTCATTTCGCTGTGGAGGCCAGCCCAGCCTGGATCTGGCAATGGTTTGCTACGGAGCCTTCGGGGCTTTTCAGGACAGTGAGGATCCGGGGTAGTACGTCCAAAGCATGACATTCTCGAAGATCCTGCGTTCCTTGGAAGCCGTTCTAGAAGATCTGATAGAGCAGGATTGCTGACGGGGCACGCACCACCAACACGCAGCGATCAGCTCGCTCTTCAATATGCCCAGATAGGAGCCCCACATACAGCAGCCAGGGGCCTCGATTCGCTGAAGGTTCGAGATTGGGAAATGGCGAATCGCGAGCAGCGGAGGCACATGTGACATGCGAGCAGACGATGAGGAACATCGGACCGTTTGAATTTCGGTGGCGTGGATGGCCGACCAGGAACGCCGTTGCGCAGGACCCTTCGCTCAGTCCATGCACGACACATGTTGCTCCCTGGCTGACTGAAAGCGGTAGCCTACCAGAGGCAAGCGGGCCACTCAGAGGGCGCCTAGCTCTCGGACGTGAGGAAGCTGAAGAAGAGTCAGAGAAGGTGCTTCGAATTCATGCCTTTAATGAGATTTGCGGAGGGTGATGGCTTTGTTTCCCCCAAAGCACCGTGTATGATAATTGGCGCGATAATTGTTTGATGTGGAGGTGGAGGTGGGCCGATGCGCCAGTCCGCAAGAGAATGTGGCCGAGAGCTTTTTAAGTTATTAAGGTACGGAGCAGAGGCGAACTAGGCTTAATCGCGGTGGGAGGGCTTGCGAGGACCTTGGTACAGTTCGGCGGTACAGCATGGTTGCGGCCCTGTATAGAGGGGGAATGGGGCTGCCGGCTCGGTATTGCAATTGCTCGTGTCGGCGCGAGGGAGGGGGATGGGCCTGGCAGGCCTGGCAGGACTGGCATGCCTGCTTACTTGCTCAGTTGCTGGCTGTGCGAGGTGTGGTGGGGGATCTGTCGAGAGTAAATCTGGCAGGTGGAGGACGACGAGGTTGGAGGTGGAGCTTTAGGGTGGAAGTGGAAGCAGCAACAGGCAGGAGGTGACATCGTTAGAGGCTCGCTTGTAACTTCACTCTAATCAACGATCACTCTAAGCAGCAGCCAAGTCGAGTCGAGTCGAGCCTACTCGAGCCTCGGACGCTTCACCGTTGGCGGTTGGCGGTTGGCGGCCCTCACACTTCACTTGACGATTGACACTGCTGCCATGCTGCCCTGCTGCCGTGCTGCCACCTCTAGCGCGCCTGTCGCAAGCACGGCAATCCTCCAGGATCGGCGCCATAGATGAAGAGTGCTGGTGCTTTCGGCACCACTCCCCACTACAGGATAGTAACTGTACAGCGGTCCTCTACAGCGACCAGCGAACCTCTGCCTAGCCCGTGACAGCAGCTCGCCAGCAGATCCAGCGGCCAGCTCGCCCAGCGGTGCAACAGCTGCCTCATGCCGCATAGCGTCCCGAGGACATTGCCTCACGATGCCAGCGTGGTGACCGCATCACCGCATCACCGCATCACCGCATCGCCGCATCAATGCTCACGAGCGTCCACCCAGAGCCAAGTGAAGTGGCACAGGCTCAGCAGCACAAGCATCGTCGTGAGCACTGGCTCTGGCATGGCTCTCTGGCATGGCTCTCTGGCTCTCTGGCTTCCTGGCTTCTCGACTCCGTTTCTCACAGCTCTCAGGACGGCGGGCCATTGGCTGCGGCCGCTGCACGCCCAACCCAGCGCCAATGGAAGCGCGGCATTGTGGCAGCTCCCTGCACGTCGTCCGCTCTCGAGTTGACAGATTCGGAAAAAGTGTGGCCGAGTCGACGATGCGTCGCTGCTCGCTCCATATCTCGGAGGCAAGCCGCCGCGCTGCCAGTTGCCTGGTGCTGGTCTGGCGCTGGCGGGCCTGCTCGCTGCGTGCTTGCCTGCTGGCCTGCGTGCGAGGTGCCCTCAGAGGAGTCTCGCCGGCACCACGTCCCAAACCCCCAAGTCTGCGAGTGTGGGTTCTATGGCCACCGCACGCAATATCACGACCCCATACCCATACCCATACCCATGCCCTGCCCGCCCACCCCTCCACTGCGCGCAGGGGCCCCAGACCCCGGCCCAGCAGCCCTGGCGAACGCTCAAGGGACGACGGGGACCTAAAGCCTACCCCGGCCCCTCCATAGTCCAAAGCAATAAACTCCAGAACATGCCCTCTTTTTTCTCCATGCAAACCCCGCCATATATTTGATTGCCCTGTCGCTGGTGGCGCTTCCCTGTGTCGAAGCCCTTCTGTTTCCTCTCTCCACATTGCCTCACACAAAGCACCCTGTGATGATCAAGGAGGCAAGCCCTGCATCCCGGACCGCGTCCAGAGATATAGATACTTCCGCCGGCCTGCTCCTCAAGCCGATCCTCAAGACATTTCTCCACCACTCTTTGCACTCTCCCCTCTCCCCCCCCGAAAGACTGAAGCCTTGTTGAACTTCACCCGCAACGAAGACTCACGCAAGACATTCAAGATGCTTTCGAATCCCCTCCACCGTTTCTCGGCATACAATGCCTTGCCCTCGAACGGCATGATGTCCAACGGGCACTTGCCTTCGAATCACATGCATACCGGCCTCCACACTCTGGCCGACGGATCGCAATACGCGCTCCAGCAGCTTCAACAGCACGTCGATGTGCATCAGAATGGCCAAGTTCACCGAGGCCACAATAATAAGCATCGCCAACACCCTTATGGGCCTGGGCCAGGAAATGGCAGGTCAGCAAGCAATGGCTCCTCAGGCCCCATTCGCCGGAGAATCAGCCGCGCTTGCGATCAGTGCAACCAACTCCGAACAAAATGTGATGGGCAAGCTCCTTGCGCTCATTGCGTTGGTAAGTCTCCGGCTGCGGTTTTTGGGGCAGGTTGCTAATGATATGTAGAGTTTGGGTTGGGTTGCGAGTACATACGGGAACGTAAGAAGCGAGGCAAGGCTTCGCGCAAAGATTTGGCACAACAAGCTGCAGCCGCAGCCGCCAATGGACAAAAGTCACCCACTGGCCAATCTTCAGATGAGAGAACTTCGCCCACCGAGTCACGCAATGAGAATGGCTCTTCCACTACGTCTATCAACAATGAGAATGGCGAGTTCCGCCGGCCCCAAGCCTCGCGCTCTCTCAGCCTCAACACCAGCAACCTCGACAAGTCGTCCGCTCGCGATGTCATGAAAGGACGACTACGCGCCGGTAGTCTTGAGTCCCTGACGGAGATCCCCAATGGACACCAGCCTCACATGGTCTCCCGCGCGGAAGCCGATCAAATCGAAAGCCCCGCGTCCCTGAATCTCAACGGCTATTCCAGCATGCATGGCTACCGACCCGCCATCAATCCCCACATGATGAATGGCAATGGTGGCCATCCCAACTTCAGTGCCGGACAAGGTTCTTTACCCGGGTATACAGATATGCCCTACGCCATCCAAACCTCGAGCCCAACTCATTATCCGGGCAATACTCCCGGCGCTTTTCGTTTAGGCGATAGCCCTCTGCCCGGATTCCCCATGGGGTCAGACGCTGCGTCGCCGGGAGGATGGATGTCCCTACCATCGCCGTCGACTCAGTACCAGCAGCACGTGACGAACCACAACTTTAATTCGACGCTCCGGTATCCCGTATTGCAACCCCTCATTCCTCACCTGGGCAATATCATCCCGATATCCCTGGCCTGCGACTTGCTCGACTTGTACTTTGCAAGTTCATCGTCGGCGTTGATGCATCCGACCTCACCCTACGTTCTCGGATACGTCTTTCGGAAGCATTCGATTCTCCACCCAACCAAGCCGAGACAATGCACGCCGGCCTTGCTTGCCAGCATGCTCTGGGTCGTCGCCCAGACAAGTGATGCAGCGTTCCTGACAGCACCTCCCTCATCACGTGGACGCATCTGTCAAAGACTGCTCGAGCTCACTGTTGGTCTACTCAAGCCCCTGATCCATGGTCCTTCTAATGGCGACGCTTCACCAAACTTCTCCAACACCGTCATCAATGGCGTTGCCTTGGGTGGCCTCGGTGTTGCCATGCCTGGATCCGTGAACACAGACGGCCTGAATGTAGAGACTGGAGCCTTTGGCGCCGCAGGAACTTTGGATGACGTTGTCACCTACATCCATCTGGCCACCGTGGTGTCGGCCAGCGAATATAAAGGCGCCAGCCTGAGATGGTGGAATGCAGCATGGTCTTTGGCAAGAGAACTAAAGCTTGGAAGAGAGCTGCCTCAGAACGCTTCATCCATGCCATCTCAGCCGGCGGAAACCGTCAACGATGTTGACGCTGACGGAGAGGCCGACGATGATTTACAAAACACGTCGAACCTGATCACCGAGGAGGAACGGGAAGAAAGGAGAAGAATATGGTGGCTGTGCTATACCGTGGATCGTCATCTCGCCCTATGTTATAACAGACCTCTCTTCCTGTTAGACATCGAGTGCGATGGCCTTCTCCAGCCAATGGACGATACTTTATGGCAGGCTGGAGAATTCTACACTGGTGATTCAAGCATTCATATTACCTCCCCGAGTGGCACACCACGGATTAGAAGGAGAGGACCTAACTTTGAGTGTACCGGACATAGCATATTCGGATATTTCTTACCCCTCATGACTATCCTCGGAGAGATCGTAGATCTCTACCACGCCAAGAACCACCCCCGATTCGGCGTTGGCTTCAGATCTGCCCAGGAATGGGATGATCACGCCAGCGAAATCGCGCGACAACTCGAGGCGTACGGCCAGAGTCTCAAAGATTTCGAGTCGCGGCATCTCAGCGCCCCAAACGAAGAACAAACAGAGAAAACAAACATGGAAGGCATCACATCAACAAACCCAACAGGCAACATTGAGCATAACGATATAGGCACACCTTCAGTCCATTCAGTTCACACAGCTTCCTCAGCTCACATTTCAGAAGCCGACATTCAGACAAGGATAGTGGTTGCGTACGGCACCCATGTCATGCACGTCTTGCATATCCTTCTAACAGGGAAATGGGATCCCATCTCACTTCTCGATGACAATGATCTCTGGATCTCTTCTCAGAGTTTCATCAACGCCACAGGTCACGCAGTAAGTGCAGCAGAGGCTATCAACAATATCCTCGAGTATGACCCAGGTCTCGAATTCATGCCATTCTTCTTTGGCGTGTACCTACTACAAGGGAGCTTCCTGCTTCTCCTCATAGCAGACAAACTTCAAGTAAGTAAAATTGCCCAGAACCCCTGGATAAACCCTAATCTCCTGCAGGTTGAAGCATCCCCCAGCGTAGTCAAAGCATGCGAGACCATCGTGCGAGCCCACGAAGCCTGTGTGGTGACGCTGAATACTGAATATCAGGTACGTGTCCCTTACCTCCTTTCCCAAATTCCCAACTAACAACCACCAAGAGAAATTTCCGCAAAGTAATGCGCTCAGCACTCGCCCAAGTTCGCGGTCGCGTCCCCGAAGACTTCGGCGAGCAACAATTGCGGCGGAGAGAAGTGCTTGCTCTATACCGATGGACAGGTGACGGCACCGGCCTCGCCCTCTAATCCGCTCATATCAAATCTAATGTTAATGTCTTCCTCCTTACGGTTTAATCTTCATCTTTATATTCATCTCAACATGATGACGGCGTACAATGGGATCTGAAATTCAAGGTCGGGTCAGGGGTCTTTTCTTGGACTGGTTTCCGGGATGGGGATATTTATCTATACACGAATCACGACAAGAACGCGAATACGGCAGCTAGCTACACATTTGGGAGGAAATTTTTGCAGGTGTTATCGGAGGAGAAAATATGGGGCATGTCGATTCTTGATTTTTCTGTATATACGCGTAGTTTGGTTTTGGCTCACTTGGATCTGAGGTTTTTTCATTCTTCTGTACGATGATTGGCATCTGTCTGTTTGTTGATATTCAGGGAGTTCTCGCTGGGTTTGGGTTTTAAAAAAAGAAACTAGCTAGCTGATTATACACTCCTTTACCAACCCAAAGTGGAAATCTCGGTTCTGGGGCTTTGAGTGTGACGTTGACGTTGGCTTTCCTGCGCCATCAGCGGCAGTTCTGAAGAGCCCTGTTCCTTGCACCCACGCCTCCACTCCCCGAAATCGATCGCGATTCTGGAATCGTGGCACGAGATGAGAGCCCTGTGCTACCGCAGGTTGGAACGGGGCTAATCTAACTCCTCCCCAATCCCAATCCTGCTGCAAGCGGGATGGTTGGGTTGTGCTATGCTGCGCCCCTGGCAGTTCAAACAAACAGGCTGAATTGCCTCAAAAAGGGGGCGTTCGGCGGTTACCCCACATCCCCACACGCAGCTGTAATCTCCACATCCACCGACCCGGCGAGGAAACCTTATTCTGACGAGCGAGGCCTTCCATTCATCCCGCGCCCCTGCACCGCGAGTTGTATAAGGGTAATATATTTCTGGCTCGTATACGCTCGTCTGCCGAATGCGGGAACTGGCTGACCTCAGCGGGGAGGGGGGCAATCTATCTACATCACGTGGCTTCCGCCCTAATAACTGAAGGGGAAGCTTCTTCTTTAGATGCGGCCGTCGATGGTGCAGAGAGGAAAGCTTTCACGTCACGCTGGTAATCTCCGAATCGCTCGACTAGCGTCGAGCCATATGAGGCTTTCACAACGGAGGCGAGAATGCCGCCGAAGGTCTCCCAGCAGCTGAACTCCGTCCCCTCCTCTCCGTTTTCGAGAGTAATAGAGAGAAATTCCATAACTCGTTCACTATGCAGTTGCCAGTGAGAGAAGCCAGTGCCTTTCCATGCTAGTCTATAGCCTTTCTTTTCATCTTTTGTGATGGGTTCGAGAACGGTGACGATCATTCCTTGAGTCCTGCTTCTCTTTCTTCCTGGGATTAAGCCATCACCGTTCATGAATACATCGATGGCACCGGTAATCCCTAGCTCAAGCCAGCCCTCATTTCCAGTGGGAATGGCTGGGTCGGAACTTGCAGGTGGAGGTGGTGATTTTGGCGAGAGAGTCATGGAGGGACAGAAGGTGTTCCATTTTTTCCAGTTTGGCGTATCTCTGATTACGGAGAGGCAAGCTGAAGGTGTGGCGGAGATGTGAGTACGTGCGAGTACTGCAAAGGACCCGCCTGAGCCGTAGGTTGGTACTGGTATTGGGGGGACTATGGAGGATGTCACTGGGACGGATGCCGTGACGGGCTCGGAGGTCGGTGGGTATGGCATTTTGCTGTTGTCTCGTGGCAAGCTGGAGGAGCTTTGGTAGTAAACGGGAGAGTAAAGGTTCAGGGAAGCTTTTTCAGAGGCTACCACCACCTTGAGCTGTGAATCACTAGAATTGATGACGTAGTTGATGCTTGTCGGATATAATGATGTATTGGAGTTGCCGAGAGAAGAAAAAGTCAAATACAGCAAGTACTAGTGCCAGGTCGTCAAACTGAGTGGAGTGCAATGTCGAGAGTACATTCGTGAAGTCCAAATAAAGTTGTCAAACACTAACTCTTCCAGAAGCAACCCGTGTTTCACCCCCACGTGACAGGGTCTTTTCCGTCTTTCAGACTCACGGACAAGATCATCCGGTACTTGGCTGCACGTGGGTTTCTCGCACTGAATGTCCCTGGGATGGTGACGATAATTGCGCAATTTCGGAGGTTTCTTCTCCGCTGTTTGAGTTATTTTGGTTGTAGTATGATCGGCTTCTGCAAGATCGTCCTTAAGATCTGTTACTCTTAAGCGTTGCACCGTTGATGGTTGCGCGCTCGAGCATTAAACGGGGGCGTAGAATTTCGGGATCGGAACTGGAGATCTCCTTTTTTTTTTCTCCGTCACGGGGATGCCGTGAAACTGAGTTTTAAGATTGAATCAAAGCAACCTGATGTTACACAGTTTGATGGTCAAAGATGTTTATGTGAAGTGAGGCAAAAGAAAAAGAGAGGTTAGTAAGCGGCACGTGAGAGAAGCATAGCTGCCTGAAATTCTGTGGCCTCGTATTTGAGGATGACGCGCTAAGGTCGCGACTTCAAGAAATTTGGGCAGAGAGCTTAGAATCAAAGAGTCAGCCAGCTCCCACCACATCATCGCAAATATGCCTGTCGTTAAGGGAGGAGTATGGACCAACATCGAGGATGAAATCCTTAAGGCGTCCGTCTCCAAATATGGCCTGAATCAGTGGGCTCGAGTCTCTTCTCTTCTCGCGCGAAAAACACCAAAGCAATGCAAGGCACGATGGAGCGAATGGCTGGATCCAGGCATCCGAAAGATCGAGTGGAGCAAAGAGGAAGACGAAAAGCTCTTGCATCTTGCGAAGTTAATGCCGACGCAATGGCGCACTATTGCACCGCTCGTTGGACGAACTGCCACTCAGTGTTTGGAGCGTTACCAGAGACTACTCGACGAAGCTGAGCAGAAGGAAGCTGGAGAGCTGGGACTTGGGGGTCCGGATGGTGGGGAGACGAAGGCACCATCTGCAGATGATGTGAGACGTCTCCGGCCTGGAGAGGTTGATCCTGATCCGGAATCCAAACCAGCAAGACCGGACACGATTGATCTCGATGAGGACGAGAAGGAGATGTTGAGTGAAGCGCGTGCTCGTTTGGCAAATACACAAGGAAAGAAGGCTAAGCGGAAAGCTCGTGAACGTCAACTCGAGGAATCGAGAAGACTTGCGGTCCTGCAGAAGCGCCGAGAGCTGAAAAATGCGGGAATCAACATCAAGGTTGTCAACAGGAAGAAGGGGATGATGGACTACAATGCCGATATTCCTTTTGAGAAAGCACCCGCACCTGGATTTTACGAAACTGGAGATGAAGCTGTGCTGAATGAGAAAGAGAGAGAGGCGTTTGATCCTAGGAAGCAGCAACTTGCAAATAAGCGAAAGGGAGATCAGGAAGAGGACCCAGACCGGAAGAGACAAAAAAGTGGCAAAGAGGCGCCGTCAGCCTCATATCAAGCTGCCATGAAGGCAGGACAATTACAAAAGATTAGAGAAGCCGAGCAAAGCAGCAAACGACGAGCTTTGGTTCTGCCAGCACCACAGGTTGGAGAAGGAGAATTGGAAGAAATCGTGAAAATGGGGATGATAGGAGAGAGAGCCAACATGGTGGCAAGATCTAGTGAAAATGATGCTACACGAGGCTTGGTCAACACATACTCCACGATCAATAGCGGAGCACCAATTCGGACACCAAGAGCACCAGCTCAAGAAGATCACATTGCGAACGAGATTCGCAATATCAGAGCTCTCACGGAGACGCAATCCTCACTTCTCGGTGGTGAGAATACGCCTCTTTATGAAGGGGCTGGCAGTACTGGTTTTGAGAGTGCTACTCCTAGAAGGACAGTAATGGAAACACCCAACCCCATGGCAACTCCCTTCAGGCAAGCTTCGAATGGTGTTGGTGCCACCCCAATGCATCCTCCTGGGCAAACACCAATGCGGACTCCTCGCGATAGTTTTGCCCTCAATGCAGATGGCGAAATGCAATTAGTCGGAGGGACCCCCAGAGACATCAAACTCCGCGATATGTCTCTAAAGCACAAGCTAAAGCAAGGACTTGCCTCCTTGCCAAAGCCAAAAGACACCGAGTGGGAACTCGAACTGCCAGAGGAGCAACAGGAGTCTATTGGTGTAGAAGAGCTATCAGAAGAGGATGCTGAGATTCGAGATCGCCGGAACCGACAAATCAGAGAAGCTCAAGAACAAGCAGATTTCAAGCGACGAACACAGGTCATGCAAAGAGGACTGCCTCGCTCTTCAGCTATGGATGTTGATGCAATGCTCAAGATAGCAGCTGCTATTGAAGACCCTATTAAAGCTGCTATTGCACGGGAAGCAGCATTACTAGAAGCCAATGATGCGCTGAGATACCCGGTCCCTGGTGCCAAAGTCCGTGGCGTCTCATCACCCCTCGATTCCTTTGACGACGATGCCCTTGCACAAGCACGGCTTGAGATTACTCGGGAAATACCAGCTGAGCTCGCTGAAAAAGGCTCTAACCTTTTCCAAAAGGCATGGGAAGATGCCAAAACCTCCTCTTTGTTGCCCGGTCTTAGCGGCTACGAAGACGAAGTCGATGAGCACGAAATGCTGGTTGAAGCTTTCGATGTAAGTTCTCCTTGTGCAATCCATCTATACTTCTCTCTACGTGAATTGATACTGACAACATACCAGAATATCCAAGACTCCATCGTAGCTGCAGCAGAAAAGGGCACTAAAATGGAAAAGAAGCTTACGCTGCATCTAGGCGGTTATCAGAACCGGGCCAAGATTCTCCGTCAAAAGATTGCCGAGGCTTCAGAAGCATTGACCAAGGCGACGATCTCGTTAGATAGTTTCAGGACGCTGCAGGTTAGTGAGGAGGCAGCGATCAGTAGACGACTGGAGGGACTGAGGAGTGAGGTGGAATTTGTATCGAGGAGGGAGAGGGAGGCACAGGATCTGTATCGAGCGAGGAGAGAGGAGTTAACGAGTTTGAGCGCCGGGACGAATGGGTGGCATTAGGAGGCTTGCATGCTGTGTATAATTATGGAGTATCGAGGTCACGAAAATGTGCAAATACAAATTTACAATGGTCATCGGGAAATCTCGAGGACAGTAAACCGCGTCTTTATCTTGCCTTGAACGTTTGTAAATTCTATCGTTTGTTTCGCTGTTCGCCTCGGGCACTTGTCTATAGTCACATCATCACAAAGTTCAAGAGGGGGATGAAAAGTTGCCAGACAAATATTCTGATTGTACTGGATTTAGGAAGGACTACAGGGCCTTAATAATCAAGCGCGCCTTTTTCTTGGATAGTCTCTAAGCTAGTGCGAAGAGTTTTAAATATATCCTTAGCTTTTGCCCTGGGCTTTGTGCCGTCTTTTGTGCTCTTACGGACTTCTTTATTAGCTCTACTTTGGAATTTAGCAGTCCACAGTCCAGTCTGGAAACCATGCTGCCAGGTAGAACGCTTCTGACTTCCAGACTAAGTCCGACTTTGGAACTAGCATTGCCTAATGTCCACTGTGATTTCTCGAGTCCGAGGCGGAAAGGACAAGGAAGCTAAAGTCCTATTATTAGCTGAGGTAAACTCTTCTCTCGTGACAGTAAGCACCTTAATGATAACAATTCTTCATCATAGCAAGGTACACATAATATTGTAATTACTACTTAACCTTTTTAAATCTGCTTACTTAATCTTGAGATTCTGGGTTCGCATATCTCTAATAGTCAGCTAGTAGTTGTTATTATTTGATGGTGCTAGCCTATTGCTAGGTCTCGATCTTCATTTCTGTGCAAGGCAGGAAAGCGTTGTGAAGGAAGATATATAGTAAAGATATTTACGCTCTATTGTCTACTCTCTTCCCTAAATCAGGATAATCTCTATAAGTGAATAGCCCTGTGGACGGAGGTATTATTCAAGAACTTTAAGTGCACCTAAAACTAGGTACACAGTCAATCCGAAAGCTTGTGAAAGCCAAGAGAATTAAGCGATGGCAATTATTCTCAACTATCTCAATTACTACTTAAGGTCAGCTCGGTAGTCGATACTATGCAGCAGAGCCTAAAACAGATGGCACTTCGTCTGAAGTCTGTCAATGAGACCAGGCTTTCAATAATTGCCGAGACAGGTTGGGACTTTGAAATGGGGCATAGCTCTTCCTAGGAGTACCTGTGAAATTTCTACAGTCAAGCAACTGTTTCTTAATCTACAAGTTTCGTCCTAAGTTCGTCCTAAGTTCGCCTTAACCTCGTCCTACTGTCGTCCCAATCTCGTCGGATCTCTAGTGACAACAGTTTCTCTCAAAGCTTTTGTGCATATAGCATATTAGACGATTTTTCCTAGGAACAAGGAAGTTCCATGTCTATCCTATAGTGTGCTAACGTATTCACGAGGGTCTACGTTCTGGAGGTTGACTTCGCCTTGGATCTGTGCTCGGCTGATTGGTATGTATTGCTACACTATAGGTTTCTTAAATCGTGAGGTAAAGCGAGATAAATGAACAGTATTATGTATGATTCACGCCCAGGTAGGATTCCCTTGCTCCTTGTCTTCAGATCATGACTTGTCTCTTATAATAAAGGAAAGACATTTGGCAGTATCAGATAATCGGGATAGAAGGATATGATAGAAGGAATCAAGATATTCGCTGCGAAACTAATGGAACCACTGATCGAACCAAGCAATTTAAACTTGAAAGCGGAAGGTTTGTTATTTACTTGAAGGACATCTGTAAGCTACCTCAGATTTACTAACATATATTGCGAAAAAGGAGAATGGGATTGGCAGTAATTAGAGAACTTGATAGTAGAGAAATTATCCAGTTAGAAGTCTTATTTACTAGGATATAAAATATATCACCGAGGGCTCTAGACACCTACTTTTAAGCATGACATTGGTGATATTTTTAGAGGACTAATAGAGTGCTTGAGTCTATACGGTATGCCAATAAGGGAGACATATTATCACTGATCATACATAGTCAGATGCTGCGTCTGTTGAGAGGGTGAGCCTTGCTTTTATATCCATTCCACCGAAACGCCAAGTGCGGTATTGAAACAAACGAAAGTTGCAGTAGGAAAGTGTCAAAATCTTCGCCTTATATGTATGTAAATGCTAACTCATGCTATGCCGCCACGCCACACCCAAAATCTTGAAAAGTCAAATGCTATTGCCTTTAGGTCTATTGGACTCCCCCGAACCGAGCCGAGATCCACTCTATGCCACAAAACTCAAAACCGATAAGCCACAACTCGCCTCAAAGCAATATCGACAAGCTCTAGGTATCATGTATCATGCGCAATGCTCTCTACTGTTCCTGCCAGAATGCCCGCCCCGATGATTCCCCCATCGTGACACGGCGTCAAAACCACTCTGGGCCTCGATTGCGAAGCGAACTCTGCCTCCATTATTGCATCTAAGAAAGCTTGGCAGTCTGAGAGGTAGGATTGGAAATGTACGATGCAGCCACCTGTGTAGCCTACCATCAACTCGTCGATTTCGGAATTGGGATTGGAAGTTTTGGTCGCGCCATTCGAGAGGTGATTGGTGGATGAAGGCGAGGGGGAGAAGTGTATCTCATCTGCACAAGCCAAGAGGCCGATTACGGCTGCGGCTGTCAGACCTGCTGCTCGTCTTTGAATCGCGTTGGCGATTTGGTAGACAATTTGTGCTGCTTCTTCGTTCCAGCTCCAAGACTTTTGCCCTGTTGCTAGCGGCAATCCCTTTTCTAATTGCTGAAGCATCGGGCCTTCGGTTGCCTCCAGATGGGGGCCAAGATTTCCGAGGAAAGTAGTGGAGAGGCCTAGTCGTTGCTGGAGTTTTGGCGGAAGGGATGAGAAGGGGATCGAGAGGTGGTTGGTGAAATAATCAACGATGGTGATTCGGCCTAATTCTCCTAAATACCGTCCTGCGGTCATGTATTCGAATGGTTGAAAGCCTGGTGCCTCGCCTTCGGAATCCAGTTTCTGGTCCCATTTGGTGATGAAGTTTAAATCGTGTAACGGCCCTGCTGCGCCTTTGATCGTCCATTCAGTGTTTACTGTTATCTTGAGGTCGTCGTTTGTTTCGCTATCATCAAGGACTTTGACCCGCGTAGGTCGCTTGCTAGGATGCAGTTTGCTAAGTGCTAAGGGGATCGTGGCGTTGCAACCCGTTCCACATATTAGGCCCATGGCCGCTTTGCTGTGAGGATCATTGCTGAATTGGTATGCAAACGAGACGAGGGTGGCAACAGAGTCATTGGCTATTGCTGAGATCTTGATACGGGGTAGTCCTGGATGTCGAGATTTTTCATAGCCCTCTAGGAGAACCTTGCCAAGGTCTGTATTACGAGTTATCGTAAAGCCCTTGCCCATTGACATGAGCGTGGCATCGGATAACGTATGTTGGCTGTGACATTGTCAACGGATATTCCACTGGGAAAATGGGAACAAACGTCATGGGAAAGCTAAATGTGACACCCAAAGGAATCGACTCTGGCAACTCCCCAGGCCAGGCAGAGCAGCCATCCTTCACCACCTCTGCAATCCGCCTCCCAATCCAAGCAAAAAGATCCACTGGTTGGTTGTTCTTCAGCTGTTCCCCTATGGGCCACGATTTCTCTAGTTGTCTGAGGACACGTGACCTCTTGCCGGAAACGCCGGCTCCATCTCCGTTCTGTTGCCCTGAATGTGCCTTGGCAGGCCCAAGAAGCTGGATGAAGCCTACCCGGAGATTCGTTCCTCCACTGGTAATGTTAGGTTCTGCAGAGCCTCAACCCGAGCTAAGCACTCACATATCTATGGCTAGATACCTATTGGCTGGGTCAGTACGTGATGCAGCAGTTTCAGAACACCGTAGACGCATAGCTCAGAAAAGGGATGTCCTAATCCATATCACATGACTGGAATTGAATGCGAGAGCGAGGCAAAGCATACCTTCCTTTCTCTTCTCCCGACGGCCTCAAAATGGAATCCGAGATCGGTGTAGACAGGAACTGGTCGTGGGACTCGGCCGCGAGGCGTGTGAAGGTGCGGCAGAAGCTCCTTGCAAGGCTGTGGACCTTGGGGATGTCGACGTGCAGTGGGCGCAGGAAGTCGTCCAGAGGGAGCCTTGTCGTGGCCATTGAAGGAGGGGAACCATGGGGATGGGGGATAACGATAAGATAAATGAGGAAAGCTCAGGTACGCGGGAACTCATACATATTCTCAGCCTGGTGGGATGTGGATGCAACGTTGTGCAGTTGTGCAGGCGGGTCTGACTCTGGCAACGCTGTCACTGGCCCGCAGCGGGTGCGCATTTAGCCGGCGCGAGCCTGGCGCCATCAACCCTGTCATTGCCGGCATGTGTGAAGCCTCGTCATTTGACAACATTATTCAGACATCAACTCAACACTTCTCTATGGAATCTCCACTATGAAGCCCCAGATGCTGCCAACTGCTATGAACGACCGCAAACACTCGAGCATGGACAGCGAGAAGGGAGAAGACATGCTTACACGTCCATGCCGCCCCCGAAATCGACCTCTTATTACTGGTTTCGGGGTGGTCGCCCTCTGCTACCTCCTGTGGTCTGCGGCATCGAGATACAACGTTTTCAACCACATATGCGGTACCCATAGAGTCACACCAGCAACGATCAACCAAGAGCGAGCTCTTGTGCCCCTGGAGGCACACATTATGAGCAAATGTCCAGATGCAAAGGTTGGATCTGCAGGAAAACTCTGGATCACGAATCTAATCTCCCACAGGATTGTCTCCGAATGATGGTTCTGCCCACGATGCAACGTGTCATTGACAAAGTCAACTTCACGCTGTCGTATATCGGGACGTAAGTTTTGGGCATCTCTGGTATTTGGGATGGTGGCTAATGATAGCAGACCAACAGATAATGATGGGGTTGAATGCAAGCATGGTCCTGACGAGTGTATGGGGAACATCATCGAGCTCTGTGCAGCACACCAATACCCAGACCCGTACGTGCATTGAAGCAGTCAACGTTCCTCGCACTATTCTCCTGGGGCGGCCCACTCTTGAACTCCAACCAACACTGACTCCTTTGCAGGAAAACATACCTAGGGTTCACTTTCTGCATGACCCAAGATTACAAAGATATCCCACAGCTCAGCCTAATCGAAGACTGCGCGCTAGAACACGGCATGGATTTCGAGAAGCTAAACGAGTGTGCGCTGAAAGATGACGGCGGGTTCGGGATGCAGCTCTTGCGGAACAGCGTGAGGAGGAGTACAGCAGCAGGAGTCACGAAGTCATGCACGGTTAGGTTGAACGAGGAGATATATTGCGTGAGGGATGATGGGGAGTGGAAGGATTGTCCGAATGGACCGGGCGTTAACGATCTGGTTATTGCAGTAGAGAAGCTTTATCAATCTGGCGAGAGAGTCTAGTTTGGTGGATGGAATAATTGAGATACCCAAATTGTATAGCTTGTAAAATCATCTTTTTTCCAAGTTGGCCCGCAAATAGTTTTGGATATCACCATCTCCCCGTCAGTATCCTAAATACCTCTGATCGTCTCCTCTCTGACATTCTAATATCTTTCACACGTTTTTTTTAGCACCTCATCTTCTAACTAATTCTCAACTTCATCTTCTTTTCGTCCACAATATCAAGCCACTTTTCAACATTATCAGCTCTCCTAGACATTACGCCGTAGAATCAATACATCATCTCATTTCTATCCTGCACATCAATGACTACCCTCTTCCCCTGGACAAACACTACAGAATTATCAAGAAATATTCCGAGAGAGCGTACAATCCGCCTTATCTCGTCTTAATTTTCCTTTCATCTCATACTTCAGACGAAATCTCTACCATCAGATGAAAACGTTCACGCAACATACTTCATCTTCCTCAACCTTAGGTTCACCTAATGTTACCTTAGCTGCCTATTTGCAGAACGCCTCTCAGAGAGGGTTTGCCAAGCGTATCATTCTGAAGTTTCGGATCTCTTTGTCTTTCTATACTACAGTTTGGGATGTTGCTCTAGCGGCCTACTAGACGTCCTCCAGGCAACATTCTCACACTACGCTCCCATTGGCTATCTTATACCTCCCCTCAAATAACAGCACAAGCCACAAGCACGTATAGCCTCACGTGACCGATGTTGAATGGAGGCACTCGGTGCAACGTTGCACATGGCTGACGAGGAAGAGAGGAGGCTATTGGCTCCTCGCCTCCTGCGATTCTATTGATCCTCGACGGATTCGGATCATGTAAGCTTTACGCTGCCGTTGGGAATCCAATAAGAGGAGAGGATGGTCAGGTGATCTTAGAAATCAGGTATGGTATTTAGTCAGGGGCAGTCGGAGGGTGGGGAATGCAGACAACATGATGTGAATGAATTTCGTATTTACTATCTAAGCTACAAGGCCCTGGCAAGAGTCCAGCTCGCAGAGTTATTGCATTCTCACCTCGCTCTTAGTCCTGCTCTTACACTCCTCTTTTTCTTTCCTTTTAAAACCACTTAAGCCTCCGTCGCCTGACAGACGTAATTCGTCTCAGTCCTAGTGCTCAAATCCGTCACCGTCGCAGAATAAGACACCTTTGGTCCAGGCCCGCCCCACTGCTGTATGACAGCTCTACACCCATCGCACCCATCCAGAGTCTGTGTCGTTGTATATGTATTTGGACAGAACGTGAACGTGCCAGGGCCATGCATAGTAACCATCTGCCTCACCGTCCTCGTACATGGATAACTCTTCGTGTCTTCCTCTTCCGGGACGTCGGCTTCTGTTCCTGGGCTCGAGATTAAAGCCACGGAGAGTGGAGGCGGCGTTGCGGATGCGGGGTGGAATTCCGTGTTGGCAGATTTCTTGGCCAGTTTGTAGCCATCGTTGTAGTTGTCTTCAGAGTAATCCAACGAAGGGTTAGAGGATGGATAAAGTGGAGGGAAGATGGTGGATGTCGTAGTCGGGTGGAAGAACTCATACGAATCAAGCGTTATGGTAATCGTACCGAGAATTTTGGTCCCGCAGCCTAGCTTGCAGATTGGTGATGGGCTGGGGAGGGTGGTTGTGGGCGTCGATTCGCAGCAGGTGTCGTGTTTGGGTCGGTATTCAGTAAGCGTTTTTTGGGTCATGCACTCTGCAACTTTGATGCACTGAGTTGTGCTGAGTGTGTATGGTGCGAGGATTGTATGGGTGTAGCAGAGGTGTGGTGCTGTGATGATGAATTCCTCGTTGATGGAACCGAGGCTTGTGACAGGTGTTGGGCCCGTGGTGATGATTGTCGTGTAGGTTTTGAGCACGCCGACTGTTTGGACATCTGGTCCGCAGGCGTCATGTTCTGTACCTAGGGCTAATTTGCTCCTTTTCAGATGTTAGTAGGCATAGGATGGGAAACAGAGAAGGAATCATACAGAGCTAGAAGCACCAGCAAACCTAGAGGTCTTGGAAGAAAAAACATGTTTGCAACTGCTCAATAAAATTTTCTGAGAAAGATGAATGAATTGCTTGGTTTGCTATAAAGCGGTAGCAAGAAAAAGGTCAGACGCCGATAGCTTTAGCTTTATATCTTCCCACCTCCAGGAATAGAAGCCACGATGTAGCGTCTGCGTCGTATCACAGGGAGGAATGACCGAGCAGACCGCCGATCTACCATCTCAATTGATCATCTGGTCAACGATGTGCGACCGAGCTAGATCCTGCCCGCTGAAAGAGCACGCAGTGCCACGGAGAACGCATGTTCTTGCTTTTCATTTCAGCTCCGCGCACCTTCTCGATGGGTAAGATAGTAACGGAGGAGGCCCGCCTTAGGGTCTTCTCGATAGCAGCCAATCTGGCCTCTCATCCGAACTTGGACGAGGTGCCCTGACTGCGGTGTGCTATATGGTCTTACATTTTTAGAATCTAATAACTTAAAGTACAGGCTTTTGATAAGTTTTATATGAAGGCATTCTGCCTGTCGAGGCGTTGTGGGGTACGCCAATCGCCTCGTATAATGTGGACAGGGGCCGCCAATGCGGCTAATTCTACACAACGACACAACGACCGCTGTTGGTCAGTTCTAATTGCCCCTCCAGGTACGGAATTTCCAACGCCCCGTAATGCAAACAATGTCCGTCGCTATGCGTGCAAAAATTCAAACCCTCACCCTTCCCCGTAACGCCTTTCCCGAATCTTCCGGGGGCATGGCAAAGCTTGCCCAATTAGTCTATGCCTGTCCATGCGATCAGATCACTATCTATGAGAAGAAGTATTTGCTGTCTTTGAGTCGAGATACGTCAAATTCGCCCTACACTAAAGTTAGCACGTTTCCTGGTGGAGCCAATCGGATATCCTACCTTCGTAGGAACTGGAGGGAAGTTCAGGGGCAGCCAGATTTGAGCATAGGATCCAGATCTTTGAGCTACGTCCTGTCTCATTACCCTCTTCTCGAATTTTCCCATCTTCTCTTCCGACTCGTCACATGCTTCATCCGCTTTGGTATCCTGGTTTTCTTCTGGAAAAATCTGTGCATCCGCATCCATGTCCGACTCGGCGCCCATTCCGCCAGGGAGAGGATTGTGGACCTCCTCGATATTGGCAGAGTCACCAACTGCAATTTCCTGATCGGCCCTAAGCCGAGCTTCGCGTGGCGACATGTCACCAAGCCCAAGGGATCCGATCTCCTCGTCCGATGTTAGGTCCCCCTCTGAAGCCATTGTTTCAAACATACTGCCGGGAGTCACCATGTTTCTCCCCTTCTCAACATCCTCTGGATCCGACGACCGTAGGAGCTTCATTCTCTCGTGTTCCATCATAAGCTCATCAAGCTTCGGAGCATGCTTTGACTTCGGCACCTTGACGGAAAGGTCTTGGTCCTTGTACAATGATGCTCGCCATGCTAGAACCTTCCTGTACAACGGGGTTTTTGTCCGAATTTTAGCAAGATACATGCCGTTTTTGTACCTAGCAGAAAACTCTGCTGCTAGTCGTCCGACAACATCTTCTGTGTGAATCCGAATGAATGTATCTCTAAGAACGGCATTCATTGTCTCGATATCTTTGGCATGAGTCCAAAAAGAATCATGAACTGCAGCAAAAGATAATCCAAGCTCATCACAACGCAGGGCCGAAAGAAGCATGTGAGTTGCGTCGAGCGAATGGATGAAATTTGGTGGAAATCCTTGGAGCTGCTTTCGCCTGCTGACTGGATCTGATCGATGAGGTTCTGACAGATTCAATTTTTGCATATGAGTGACGATGGATTTGGATTTCGAGTTTCGGTAAGGCTGGACTACTGGCATGTGTAGAGGATTCGTCCAAATGACGCTAGATTTGAATTGAACCAAATCGTCGACCGACGGAGGCGTGTAGTTCCTATCACTCTTGACCAAAGAAGTCTTCGACGTGAGCCTCGGCCATTCAGCCTCTAATCGTGACAGTTGCTCCTGAGTTAACGACATAGAGATTCTGCTGGCGCATTCTCCAAGCCAGTATTGTATATCGTGCGCTCCTCGAAACATGGTCGACAACGCTTTGAATATTTTTGTCGCCACATATGAGGAAAGGTGGCCAGGGTTCAACAGATCGTTGTTAGGAAGGTTGGGGTGCGCTGCGACGAGTTGCTTTCGGACCTGAGCCTTTGCGCCAACATACGTGACACCGTAAACGTTGGTCATAACTGTTTGTTTCACCACTTTACGGGTAATTTTATCCGCAAGGATTGCTGCCATAGGATCTCCTTTCTCTTTGTCTTCAGCAATGCTCTCCTTCACGAGGTTCGCAACTGCAGTATAAACATCGGCCGGACGATCCCCAGGTTCAAGATTAACCTGCCTTGCACCCCATGCATCACCTCCCAAAGCAGCGTAATGTTGTAAACCATTGCACGTGCCGTCTTGGTGGACTGGCAAATGCGAAACAAATCGGGTAGGGTCCCCGGATTCAATAGCGTTCCTGATCTCCATGCAAGCCGCAAGACATTGCCATGGATCCTCTGCTTTAAGCCACCACCTGTTACCAGTCAGAGGCTTCGACGCAGAATCATAAATCTCTGCCATATGGTTGGCTGTGAACTGTTCTCGTTCAGAGAGGCTTGCTTTGTCGTACCCAAAAACGTTTGCCAGGTGGATGCTCAGCCATTTCATGCCAGACTCTCCAAGTTCTTTGCCCTCACCAAACTTAAGAAGTCCTCTGCAGTGATCTGCACCCATGTGGTTGAGATAGGGCGGTATGGGATAAGCTCGACCACGGAAATCTATGTTGTGTGGAAAGAAAAAGACCTCGTTCCTTAATGCTCGAGCTATCTCGAGTTGAAAGTTTTGAAAGCATCTCTGTGAATGCAATCCACCTCTAGCATTCTCGACAAGTTTGACGGCTCTGATCCATCGCCGACGATCTAGGGGATCGTTCGTCGTTTCGGGTTCAGGAGGCATTTGAAGGTCCGGCGTTTCCGGCGGAATGTTGGCAATTGCTTCTCCAGAATTCCACGCCTCTAGCATAACATCAAAAACTTCTTGATTAATCCGCCATGACGTCTTTCCGAGGATATCTAGTCCTTTGAATGTTTGGGTCATCCCTCCCTGACCGATAGCTGCCTCGGCATAATGTCGCTGGTCTTTGTCACCTGCCTTAATCCGCATAACTTTTCCGGGATGAGAGATGAAGCCGCCTTTGTTGAACTCAGTCCACGGTTCGGGTGATACGAGCATTGGTAGATGCTTTGCCAAAAGACTGTGGACTGGCTCACGTTTCAATTGAGCGACCAGTGCCTTGTTGGCGATGATGACACCGAGCTTCTTGCCAAGACGATATTGGTGCGAGTGTGAGAAGGCAGGTTGCATTTGCGTCACCGATTCTTGAGTTTTCGGATGCGTCAAAGATACAGGAACTTTGGCAACTTCGATGAGGGATGACATTAGAAAGGCCCCAACCTTGGCTTTCACCGTCGTGGGCCATTGAGCTCTGTCAGTCCATGTTGAAGCGTACTCGGTTTTCGACATATACTGAAGAGCGAATCGGGAAGCTGCTCCTGGTCCTCGACCTCTGGTAGCTTTTTTAACGAGTTCCGGCGTCAGAAGGTGACTCTTTCCAGTTTCCTTCTTGGATCGCGGCCACATTTTCTTCTTGCTGTTCCGTTGCACAGTCTCGAAAGTTGTTTCATCCTCAACGCTGCCGGAAATAGCCAAGATCGCAGACGAAAGAGGAATGCCCTTATCAGCACCTTGTGCACTCAAGGTACTCATGCAAGCTAAAATGGTGATGGCAGCAAGCTTCTCAACCGGGAGAATGCGCAAGAAGGGTCCGTAAAAGCACCGTTCTTTGTCTTGGCTGTCCTTCCTCGCTGCTAATTCAGAGGCATCGATCTTAACAATCTCTGCTTTTAAGTGCTCCTCCAATGCAAGCTGCCACTTCCACATTCTCGCCCCCAGCGACTTGGTCTGCAAGGTCGAGTTAAGGCCCATTTTCGAGAGATGTGCAGCTTCTTCTCTCCATCTATCAATGGCAGAGGAAACTGCATCCTCTTCAAGTCGAGCCTGGATCTCCCTTCTCGCCTCTGGGCTGGAATTAGCAATGTCGACCCCCTCATCCGGCAGCCTTGAAAATAGAGATAGTGATTTCTTTAGAGATTTCAGACCAAGGCCTTTCTGATCCGTTGGTCGAACATCAGGTATAGTCGAGTCTGTACTGAATTGATCTGGGGCGATGGCTTCCTCGTCCTCGACCATCTCCAGGTCTTCTAGCATTTCATCGGGAAAATTGTATTTGGGATAGATCTGAGTGATGGAATTTATCTCGTGTGCTGTCAAAACCTCAGCTTCCAATAACTGGAGTGCCGCGTCTTCCTCTAGCATATCCATATACCGTCGGACAAGTCGTTCACGCTTTCCATGCGGTGACTGGAGTGACGCCTTCACCATATAAGCAACTGTCTCCGTACTTGCAGGAATACCCTTCGACCGTATCTCGAGTTCGAACCATGAGTGCAAACTCTGTGTTGCAGTTTGCGTTGGATTGATCATTATTTCTTCAACCGCAGCTCGGAGGTATCGATTGTGTAAAGCAAGCAGATCCTCCGGATACACCTCTTGAACGCTTGCTATCCTTTTGAGAATAATACCAGCGCGCTCTATTCTGCCAATTTGTAGACAGGCATCGAAGACTGACTGAATCTCTGTAAAGTCTCCCCCAATTCCGATTCTTTTCCCGGATCGAAATCGGTGGGGAGCGTACGAAAGAGACCCTTCAAGTCTCACTGTTCGCATAGGGTCAAGTTCCCTCAAATGTGAATGTGGGAAACTTGGCATGTCGTTTGACCCATCTGCCATCCTCCGCCGTGTGACTGGGGGCATATCGCCGATATTCTCGAATGGTATATCTTCCAGCCCAGTGTAAGTAACCGCCGTGGCCATAGCCCTTCGCGGTTGACTGGAGGCATCTTTCGAATTTGTCCTCTTTCTTGATCCAAATGTTTGTGGTGCAGACTCAATCGAGATCCATCTCCGCCTGCCTCTATGGATTGGATTGGATGAAAGAGATGATTGTTCGAAGGAGAATCGACTTCGAAGAGCTTCAGGGCGAGCTTTTCGGCGGGCGGCGCGGACGAGCATCTTGGGTATAATGTACAGAAACTTAAACAAAAGAGCGGAAGGCAGGCATCAAACCAATTGACCTAACAAAATCACAAGCAAACAAGAAGGAAGGTGTTGTTACAGGTCCATTCGGATGGGAGTCGCGTGTATCGTTCGATCATAGGAGGCGAGCAACAAAATTTTAGCACGGGATTCGGGGCAGCTGGAAATGCACTAGTGCTATACAATGCGGCACTCTCGGCCGCCCGTAGTACCCCCTGATTTTGATTTCGCTTCCAGCGACCTCAGCCTTGTGTAAACCCTTCGACAACACAGTTCTCAAGAGGCCAACACTTCCCTCTACATTTCATACTGAATTGCCACACCTACAGAAGGAGTAGAACTCGATTGAGGCCTTTTTACAGCGCTCGGATAAACTCCTCATCATCTTCAAGTCAAAGTGGAAACGCCAGCTCACCTACCTTACCTGTTCCCCCAGATGGTCCAGTCACCATGAAATCATACACAGATTACCTGGACGAGTGCGATCAGTGAGTAAGTCAGCAGTATACTACTTCAGAGGACTCACTAACATGCTAAAGGTTCCCTAAAAACCCAGAACTTCTCTACAAATTTCTCATCAGCGGATACAAAGGTACCTTCGGCCATATACTGCCAAACATAATCCAAGCAATCAATTGGGGAGACAATTGGGAGATCGACCATGAACACAGGACGCTAAAACTACTCGGGGGCAATTTGGAACAACGAAACAAGAATATCCATGATACCCTGATCGCAGAGCGGGAAAAGAAAAGTCTAGAAGTATTCGCAGATTGGAGAGATGAGCTGTTCCCAGTCTATGGGCCTGGCAAGGAGCTTGTTGTCAGTATTGAACGATGCGCTGCTCAACTATTCGGCGTCTTGACCTATGGTGTACAACTACTTGCATACCAAGACAATCCGGAAGGGATTAGCATTTGGGTTGCTCGCCGAGCTGCATGGAAGAGAAGTTATCCAGATATGTTGGATAGTACGGTTGGCGGCAGCTTACCGACGGGAGAATTGCCATTTGAGTGCTTGCTCCGAGAGGGTTTGGAGGAGGCTGCTCTTGATCCCGAATTTGTGAAGAAGAATGTGGTTGCTTGCGGTACAGTAAACTACACCTGTGTTACAGATGATTACAGCAGAGGCGAGAAAGGACTCCTCTCTCCCGAGGTCCAATTCTGCTACGAGTTGAAGCTGCCGAAAGATATGGTTCTTGCCCCCGGTGAGGCTGCTGTGTCAGAAATTGTTCTGCTCAACGTCGAGCAGTTGAAAGTGGCACTTGCGAAGGGAGAGTTTGCGCCTCTGACCGGATGTCTCATTCTAGATTTCTTTGTACGACATGGAATTCTGACGTTTGAGAATGAGCCAAACTATGTCTCAATTGCTTCACGGATGCACAAACCATTGGATCTTGCAACGATATAAAGCCTCGATCCTCCATTAGAAGACAAAAAAGCGCCCGTCGTTGAGATCTGGCGCATGCTAGACCCAAGAATAGATTCATGGAAGCCACTATCAAGTCAAAATACTGCGTATTCGTCTTCATTTTTGATTTTGCCTTCTTCATTCAGACTTTTCGCATTCCCAGTCTTGAATATATCGTCAAGCGACTCAAGTGTTCGGAGAGCTTAAAGTCAAGCTAGGAGCATGCTTCAAGAAATTGAATAAAAAGTTCCAGGGCACTGAGAATTTCAAATTAGTGTTTCACGCCCTCCCCCAGTCTCAAAGTCACGGCAAATGGGCTGAATATTGTCTTGTTGAGGGTTTTTGCGTATCGTACGCATTGTGCGAAGTCATGCTGAATCATTCTGATTGTCCGGTTAGCATTGACTCTCAGTGAAAGTCACCTATCTAATCCTCTCACCTCGAGTGAATCAGATTTTCGAATCTTGTTGCACGTCGACTTAATGTTCCAGGTAGTTCTGGGATAATGAAATGTCGATTTGACTTGGAGGATTGACATCGGGCGAGAAACATAAGCTTGGGCTTCCATCCTAGTGCCCCAATCAGCTTCGAACGAAGCATACTATATGCAACAAAACACTTTTATGGCTATTCATTTAGTTCCAACCTATTTTTACCTCAATACCTGGGATGAAAAGCATTTAGACGTTATTGATTACAAATTACAGATTGCCGTATCCAGCATTTAAGCAGGTCGTTGTCGAAGTCTCGGATCTGGGGGAAAAAACGTACTTGTAACAGAATCTCCTATCAAAGATCAAGCTTATTAACATTTACTCAGTACAAGCAACCTAGGTTGTGCCCTGATTGTGTATAAATACAAAAGAGGGTTCCCTTCAAATTTCCAGGTTTCGTTGCATGTCGCACCTGAATGCCGATTCTCCCAAAATATCTGTCCCGAACCCTGAATTGCTCCCATAGTCAACTTGCTTTCACACTCACATTCAAGAGAATATGGGCCTGCAATATTCAATCTTCGTTGCACATCGCAGTAAACACGATAGCACCACTTTCACATTGGTAATAGATTCTAAGGTGTTGCCAATTACCAAGATACATATCATATTCACAATTAGGTGAATACCAACTGGAGCCTCGGTTTTCGTTGCACATCGCAGTGAACGCGATCGCATTGCTTTCATATAGCCCTGGTTTTTCATAGGTGAAAATACGCATTTTTTTACGCTTTTATTGCACTTCACAGTCTTATCAAGATTCTAGCACTGCCAGTGCTTCGACGGCCTTCTTATATCAGGACAAACAATGAAGTAGTCTCGTAGCATTCATCTCCTTGGGACTAAAGGAAAGGACTTAATAATCAAACTTAGTAGATTTACCTATTATTACTTAGGTTTGGAAAATTCGAGACTTTAGTTCTGATTATCTTTTGCCTTTGACTAGTTGTTACAGATCTAGCTTACCTTGCGATATTCGAGAGGGGCTTCGTCAGGTGATGAACAAGCCTCTTGACATTGACTGTAATTGCAATATTATGATTACCAAGGCATAAACGTCGAGTGAAATGCCCAGCATTTTCGCATTTTCGTATATGATTACCAAGAGTCTCTTCTTCTTAATCATTTCACTAACGTATCCCATTTGAGAGGAGTGACTCCTTTTATAACCAAAAGCCATCATCAAAACAACTCCATCGCTGATGAAACCATCCTAGAAAGCCTCCCACCTACCCAATCCAACCCAATGCCACAGAAAATGCTCTCATCCTCATAATCATAAATCGTCTCCACATAACACATCAGGTTCAAAATGCTCAACCATACCATTCATCGTCCCCAAACCCATCATTTCCCCGCCCGTTACTCGGTGGCATATAAAATCCCGCCCCAATACTCGCCATCGGATCCATGCTCCCTCCGTTCATCACTCTGTTTGCTGCATTCCCTGCGTCATTCAGATCCATAGCTGGATTCCCCATCCAATTGTCGAAGCCAACTGCTAGACTAGCTTGATCCCGCAGCCACCAATCCTGGCTCTCGACTAATGCATCCACGCCGCCAAACAACGTATTCGGACTTACTTGTCTGGTCGCCGTGCCCGAGGCCTCAGACGCAACTCCTGAATTTGTGCGTGGGAGGTCGTTGGAAGGCGTCATTGTTGAGCGAGTGGAGGGGTTTGCGTTGGAGTAAGGGTGACGAGGATATGGGACGGCGGAGAGAGGGGAGGCGGGGATGTTGTTCATTGATCCGATACTATTGTTGCTATTGGTGAGGGATTGATTTACTAGCGTTGGTTGAGCGGAAACGCTCATTGTGTTTGGTATGCTTTGTGGTTTCGAGACGGCCATAAAGGTTGGTGGGATAACCTGCGTGTCTGGTTGGTAACTGTAAAGACTCTGCTGTAGTTGGTTCTGGTTCCTTACACGCTGTTGTGTCTGTGCGGGTGGTTGTGGTACTCGAGGTGGGGAAGTAGTTGTTGATGGAGGCGTGGAAACAACAAGTTCTTGTTTTGGTGATGGCACGTCTGCTGTACTGAAATAGCCATACTTTGCGTCTGTCCGAGCGAACACAACTGCGGCCTCTTCGGGAAGTTCTACTTTCCATTTTCGTCCTAGGACGCTGAGAATACTGAGGGTTCGACGAGCACAGAGCCAGTCTTCGGCTATCTCCTCGAGGTGCTTGACCCCGTGGATTATATCCCGCTTTGCGGTCTTTTCTGGGAGTTGGAGTAGGTGAATGGTGCAAGCCGAGTGGACGATATATACGGCGATGTTGCAAATCTGGCGCAGACCATAAGTACGTTTGTAAAGACGCATGAGCTTAGAGATAGATCCAGCCGCTTGTGTACAGAGCTTTCGTGGTGAAACATGTGATGGTAATGGAGATGTTGTAGGATTATACTTGAGGAAGGGACGGAAAAGATGGATATATAAGAGATGGAAGAACATGCTATAGTCTTGATTAGTACAGGTAGATTTGTTAGGTCGGCAGGAACCTTACTGCATCAAGAGGACATTCGGTAACTGCCCCTCCTTTGGCTCGAGCTCCTTGGGAAGGTCTCTCCTCCAGGCTTCTAGTCTTGTTTGCAGCTCGCTCAATTTCTTCAATTCTTGCGATCTTCCGACAGACTTTTCGAGATGCTGAGGATGGTAAAAGAAGATTAATAGATCGCTGCTTATTTCGCACAGACCCGAGAGCTGTAACGCAACTGTTCTTGTCCGAGATGCCTGAGAATGTAGCTGACTAATTCCATTGTCTGTGTAGGGTGACCAGATATCGGCATCTTCATCAGGGAAAACATCATACTTTGGAACTGTGATGTTTGAAACCGGTAATTGGGGTAATCTTCCCAGATAATTAGACCAGCATTTGTCGAATAGAAAGCAGCCCCAGAAAGTGACTCTTCGTGCATCGATTTCCTTCTCGTCCATGGGCTCTTTATTGTTGGTCATCCCACCAGAATCCAGGTTTAATCCCATGTCTTGAGCCATGCGAAAACTCATTCCTGAATACACCCAACCTTTGGCCTCTCGGCCACATCCTGCTTCCCTAACAGACATCAACGCTAATGCTTGAATCGTGGTCAGCCTCGGCTTCTCATATTCATCATTGTCTACGATCAATCTCTTGGCTTCCGCGAAGAATGCATCTCCTTTGGTAGTTGGATCGTTGGGGTCAGCGCAACCTTTTGGGGAGTTTGTAAAATGGCATCCAAGTGCTAGCATTGCATTTACCAGGAGACTCGAGCAGTACACCGTCCTTTTTGGCGATCCTTGTGGTTTTCCAAGGAGAAAATCTCGGTAGAAAAGGCTCTTCGATAAAGTCGTGAAAAAGGGATAGTGCCAAGTGAAGTACATGTTGATAAGATGCACAATAACCTCCGTATCAGTTGTGACAGTCGTCCAACTAGTCAAGGGATCATCCTGCTGTTCCACAAGCTCCGATCCATCTCCATCGTCATACTCATCCGCGGGGTCGAGGTATATCAGATTTGAAGTTCCTCCCAAGAATCTCACTGAGCCGTTTTCTAATCTTAGTTCTCCCATTTTCCCTGACAATTCAGTTTCGAAAGTGGGTAAAGATGTGGTAGTATATGCTGAGTTTTCGTCAAACTCATCCTCCTCCTCTTCGAGACCCTGCTCTTGTTTGAGTATACTGTCCGCAACATCGTCCAGACTTTCGCAAGTTCGAATTTGGCGTATTAAATTCGGCACGTCGTCCTCTGCGGCATTCAGTATCGCTTGAACTAAGGTCTGCAGTGTCGAATTCTTCGTCTTCAGACTGTCGATCTTCTCCTTATAGACGCCTTTCCGCCGATGGTCGCTGTTCGGATCGTACACGCATTCTGTATATGTCAGCCCATGCCTTCAAAATGCACTCTCAACATTCACTCACCAGTTCCATAAACACTCGAGCAGGCGGCACAACTTGGTGTATTTCCATCGCACTTCGATTTCCGTCTTCGGCACGCAATGCAAGCGGTACTAACACAGCGTCTCTTGATCGCAGCAGCGTCCCGACTACTCCTTGACTTCTTCTTCGTTGCCCCGCTTCCTCCCGCAACCCCGTTATCCAGATTCATGGAGATGTCCCCGCCCATTCCTCCGTGCATCGTTATCGGTTCCGCATCATTGAATTCCGCCATATGCTCAAATGCTAATACTGTAAGAAGAAGTCCCCGGATCGGCGCAGATCGTGTTTCCAATTCTTGGACGGAACTCGATTCCCTCAGCCTCGGTCTCCACTATTGTATCCGAATCGCGTGAGTCAGCGCAGAGGGAGGAGTCTTTACCGCGTTGAATGGAAATGCCGGCGGAGCAGAGGTTGTTCGATTTAGCAAATTTTCATTGATTGCCTGCAGTCCATGCAGAAGCTGGAGAATCTCCGGAGGAGTGCTGCGGGGAGATCGAAAGAGTGAGGTGTGCTGACAAAGTGGAGGGAGCACCACTCCAGCTGCTCGAATGGAATCGCAATCTGCACTTGCGAAGAAGCAAAACCCCACAGGCACCGAGGATTGCGGCGGGAGCGGGCAGATCGCGATAAGGAACGCTGGAAAAATCCTTGAGCAAATTCGGTCCTTTTGATTGGTGCTGAGCCACTTCAAATTCCCAAGGCCTCGGGACGACCGCACTTTTCCAAGCAGAGTCTGGCCTCGCTCTAACAGGGTACGTGTCTTGTGGAGACTTCCTCGTCCTCTTCGCCGGTTCTATTTGCTACTGTACCGTGCGAGCCCCAGTCTTCTCCTTTCCTTTGGGAGCAATTCACACCAATTCCCATCTCCAGATCGAGTTCCCCAGATTCTTTGTTTCTCCAAAAGACTCTTCAGCCGTTTTCTTCACCTCCACGTTGAAGATAACGAGATATCCCCCGGGCTGCACCAATAGCAATATCCAGCTCCACTTACATCTCAGCGTCTAATCATTGACAGTACTGGTCTACGGTATATGCATCAGCTATTTTGGCGCTTTAATCAATGTTGCTTGTTTTGTTCCCGGCGAAAACGTGTCCATTTCCTCTCTAAGTTTACTTTTTCTATCATGGATCTAAAGCTAGACGACCAGAGATTCCAGGGGCGCTGCAATATCTTATTTTCAGATAAAAGTTTCCAAAGGTTTTGGAAGAAACTCTAGAATGTGCGTAGGCTTGTTTGGAATTTGCTTTTGGTTCCATAGAAGAGGGGCGTGATTAATTCGTATCGGTCAGTAGAATGCATCACCATCCACCTCAGAACGGTTGCCGGTCCTCTACTGGCTCTGGTTGAACCATGAATCAATTTTCTTAGGCATTGCTGAGAAGTTTCTCTACAGGGACTTTTTAGGAATTTCTAAAGCTTATACGATAGTTATGAAGCCCCTGTCATGTGTGCTTAGGCTTTCCTCCAAAAGAAAGATTGGGCTAATTTTGCGCAACGTGGATTTTCCTAGCGTTTCAAACCATCTTGTTTTTGTTTTCCGTCCAGTTTCTAAACATGTATCTCCGCTTTCGATGTTCTCTAAGGGGAACAAGCACTGGGCACGTGACGGACCCCTCAGCGCCTGCATTTCGTCAACCCCAATGAAGCCGCTTTCACCTACACAACTATCTATCAACATTCAAAATGGCGAGCTGTCTAGCTAAGAATACTCTAGCTACGTCAGAGTTTCCCTATCGGCCACTCGATGAACCTGACAGCATCCGATTAATTCATCTTCTCCCAGCCTCGTCCGCCGAGGCTGAAGTGCGATGTGAGCTTGTCCATACGACGTTGTCAAACTGCGCAGATATTTACGAACACTATACGGCACTTTCCTATGTCTGGGGTAATCCATTCCATACGAAGAAAGTATGGGTAGATGAAACTCCTGTCCTGGTAACATACAATCTCTACTCAGCTCTTCGAGATTTGCGCCATGAGAGCAGAGCCTTGCAGATCTGGGCAGACGCGATATGTATAAACCAACAGGACGATGAGGAGAAGTTCAGACAGATTTCGATGATGGGAAAGATTTACTCTTTGGCGGATTATACAGTGATCTATCTTGATCTTTTCAATCCCCAAGACGCTGCGAAATTGGACAACTGGGTGTCCAGTAATTTCGATGAATCACACTTCAGTGCTGAAATTGCCGATCTGGTTCTTGGCCATACATGGTTTCGAAGTGTATGGGTATTTCAAGAACTTATCTTTTCCAAAAACCCAAGGGTCCAAGTTGGTCGATATCGCTTTCCATGGAACACCCTTCACCGCGTTAGAAATTCACACGTACGGACAAAGCACTCAGTCATTGATCCAGTGGCGGTAACGCAAGGTTCCAAGCTACTGTCTGAAATGCATAAAGCTCGCCAGAAATATCAGAGAAAAGAGGAAACACGGGACGAAAGTTCTAGGTTCAATTTTGGGCAGAATGCTACTGAAGGTTCGGGGTTAATGATGATAGACTTGCTGAGAGCTAGAAGAGGCCTAGGGGTTACACATCCGTAAGACATGATATTCGCACATCTCGGCTTTGCCTCAGATGGGTTGGAACTTACTCAAAGAATCAACTATTCCATGAGCTACGTAGATGTGTGCCATTCTTTTGCTCGCTACATGGTTGAGAATAGCCAGCCCTGGGACATCCTCGATAACTTTGACGACGCAGATCCTTCAGGACGACCCGATGGCCTATCCTCGTGGACTCCCAATTGGAACGTTGTTGCATCGGATAACCTCTTACTGGATTTGCCCAAGTTTCATTTCTACTTTTTTGGCCAAGGGGAATGGGCCCATAAAAAGCCGAATCGCTACCTCACCTATTACAAAGTTGTACGAGACCCTCCTGTTCTGGCATGCCTGGGCGCGGAAGTAGATGTGGTGGTTCAACGGACTGGCTTTCTGTCCCGCCTCATTGAGCGCTATCATCAACACCCTGAAATTTCGTCACGCTACGATAAAATCTGGGGCATTCTGGGCTCCTCTGAGCGTTCTAAACGAAAATCTCAAGGTGAAGTGTTTGCTTCAGCATACAAAGGTCTTTATCACTCTATTTGGCGACCAACCATCAGGGATGAAAACCTACAGCCACTATTTGGGCTGAAGAGTTTGGACCAAAAATGCCAGGAATTAGTTTACAACACCAGGAACGACCCCTTTGATCACTTCATCATGCGGAGGCTTAAAGAACCCCAAATTATCTTTCCTGGAATCATCCATAGGCTTCACGAAGGCCTACGCTATATATGGCACAGGTCGGGGAGAAATTCTACAAATGGTTGGCATAGGAGTCATATTTTGGCGCGTACAGCCGGCGGGTGCATAGCTCTCGTCCCCAAATGGACGCAGCGAGGAGATATAGTAGCTGCTTTGATGCGCCATACTCTTTACAAGAGTCGTTACCACAGTCCTTATGTCCTGTTACGTCCTATAGCAAATAAAGACAATTGGGAAGCCTTGCTCACAGAAAAATTCGGCCAGCAGATCAGGCCTATATTACACTGCAGAGCTGTGGGTCATTCTTGGATGTACGCACCGGATTGGAACAACGATAAGAATATCTCTTTTGACGAATTGCGGCAGCATACGGGTTTGATGATCGGAACCACGATGTCACCTATCATGATATATGGACGGCAGTAATGGGTAGATCTGCACAACCGAAATCTAGTATCCCGCCTGGGAACGAACCTGTCTCTCAGTCTGAAGAAAACACGCTAGGACAAACAGTGGCCTGGCATACATTTGCCATCCATTGAGAGGCTTTCTCTAGAAGAGATGGGAGATATGCTTGCTTCAACACGAGTACTCTTCTATCTTGGTTAACACCGCTGTTCAGAAAAAATCTTGACCGGCGGCTACGAAAACGAAAACAACTCAGGATCTGGAATTTGTGCATGCACGACTTGAGATGAGACAAGCCTCCTCCAATTGAAGTTGTGCACTGAGACTTCTCTGCCGTTTCAAGGAAGAAGGATAGAAAAGTTTTCCTTAAATTAGTTTAGCAAGCACTCCTAGATCGGCTACAATTAGTTTACTCGAAGGCGGAATAAATTCATCATCAGTCCCCTTCTGTAAGGTACTCAGAACCATTTCGTCTCCTGCTCTTATATCTTATAGTCTTTGACTACTCAAATCGAGAAGCACAGCTGAGAGGATACTGGTCGCTCTCATGGGGTTGGAGATATCAGTGTCTGCATTTCATCAGCTACGTGTTATGGAGGGGACATCTGTAATTTGAGAATCACGCTCTTATCTTGTTGGTACAGCTGTCACGTTCCCATCGAACACAAAGGAGGAAGTGAAACGGACTCCAGCAGAAGCCACCAAGCCCAATGCCACGTTCCTTCCCCCACCATTCCCCTGGAGCCAACTCCGACCCCCCTTTCACCGTCATATCCAACACCACTTTAATTCGCTAATGAGCGAGGCTTCGTGTTGGTGGCGATTCTTGATACAACAACCAGCCAAGAAGCCGATATCGGTGAGCACAGGTGATCCCGGTAGGGCGCATATGACACTATCCATATTTCACTCTTGTCAGATCTCAACTTCGTGTTTCTTGGAAGGTGTTCTGAGTCATCTCAAGAGTGGAGCAAGGAGGAGCGGCTGTTGCGGAAATAAGGGGATCTAGTTGATTATGTGAGGTCGGTATTTGAAGGCAAGCGAGACTCTACTTGTGGAGAAGAACCGAAGATCCGATCTGATTACTGGGGATAGAAGGATGTGGGAAAGTTGAGTTGGGGTGTGAATACCGAGATTCCGAGATTGGTTTCGGAAGTAGATATCCCGATTCTGCGTCCCGTTTCTTGGAGAACGGGACATGGGGATGGCTGTATGTTGGCCGAAAAAGGGGTCACATCGTGGATTTCTGGAAGAGAGGAAAAACCTGCAATTAGATTCAGAGCTGATTCTAATCTGACTCTAGCTCAGCTGGGAAACCGAGTTTGGTTTGGGTTCCGACAGTTACAACTTGCTCTACTAATGTTCTATCCAGACTTCAACTTCAGAGAAATAGAGGCAAGTAAACAAGCAGGCGGCTCAAAATTTGAAGCAACAGTTCTACCAATACGAGGCGACTAGCAACACAGATAAGATCTCTGCATAAAGTTATCTCACCTTCACTTTCTCCACCACCAAGCTTCGTCCCGAGTAGTGTTGGAATAAGAATGTCACTCTGATCTAGTTGCTGCACGGCGATTATCAGATCGTTGATTTCAAAGCGATACGAGGGCGTGGCGTCGTAGACCGCCAACAAAAGCCCGCGGTGACATGCAGACAACGACAGTGACATGCTACCAGCAGTCGTAGAGATCAGCCTTGTACGTGGGGTACTTTGGCGGCGCCCTCAGTTCTTTTCGGATGACGTTCGAGAAGACGGTTTGCAGTTGTAAGACAGTCAGTCGGTAGAATGTTCTCTGGGGATATTCTTGCGGTCGATGAGGAGTTCGCTTAAGAAAGGGGCTCGTAAGGGAGGAGGATCCGCTTTAAGGAGCTCACGTGATGCTACAGATGGAATCGACTGAGATCGAGGAGATCATACAGTTCCATCTCAGATCACCGCTGCACCGCATAACCGTTCATCCCCACTCTTTGGCTTGTTCAAGCCCGCGTTTGCTCCCAGGAAAGGGAGCCGATCAACCTCCCAGATCGGGCTCGCATCTGAACTACCTGCCACAACTGGAGTTTCAAGCCCAGCACGGGAGACGTCGGATCCGAATCCCTTGCCCTAAACACGCACGCGTATCTTGGAAAGAGGTGAGATGAGATGGAGGAAAGCTATTTTCGGACCTGATCTTCGAGGACGCCTTTGTCTGTGCTGCCCTGTTTACAAATAAGAGGATGGGGATTGGCTGAGCCGGCGAATGGTGAGGAGGGCGCTGAAGGGGTTGAGACTGTGCGAGTAGCGGATGTTTGTGGGGGAGGCACGGTGCAGGAAAAGAAGGTTCCTTCGGGCGCTAGGACTGGAATGGGTGTGATCTTAAAGCTTGTTTTTGTTTTGTTTTTTTGGCGTCGTGAAGTGGATATTCCACAAGCGGGCAGGTTATTCTTTGGACGATTCTATTACGTCTTTGGTCCGGACCTTGCAGAAAACTCGGGATGACTGGACATATGTCGGCTTACCGCTTTCTAAGCATCTTTCGGGACAGCTCAGTGCCGGCCAGAGACGCGCAAGCAGATCGGTAGCCGTTTATCGGTATTCTATCCCCAAGGCCTGGGAATAAACTTGGAATAAGCGTTATGCTCTCATGACTCCAGGGTCTGTTCCTTCAGCGCGACCTGGCTGGCCGGAGGCTAGCTGGAGATGCTTGGCTTGCAGCGGACGCTGCGGGCGTAGGCTAGCATTGATTGTCTCCTCATGATTTCTGCTGCTTCCCCAAAAGAAAGTCGTCGTCATCGGGATATGGTCTTATGTGGCTTAGCAGGTGCTGGTCTCAAGCTGTCTCGAACCCAGATTGATACACTAGAAAGCGTGAAATGGCGAGATGCCACAGGATAGCGTGCTCCACGCCGCCATTGGGGGGAAATAGCCTCGAGGGGACAGGAGCCGAAGCATGGGTTGAATGAGCTTATTTTGACATTGCAAGTCTGGCGGCCTATCAGCAGCGAGGTGATGGTCAGCAGTGCTCCTTGAAACCTGGGTGCTGCCCCAAAAGCGGTAAGGTGGCAGAGACTTGGAGCACGATGGCGTCTGGTCTGCAGGGAGAGGAACGTGGGGCCAGGAAGGGAGTCGCAGAAAACGCGAGCGAGGAGGTCGGTGACGGCCAGGAGAATTATTAGATAAGTAGCAGAGGGGCGGCGAGGTGGGAGGTGAGGTGTGCGGGAGACGACGGCGAGTTCCTTGATCGGCCCTGATCTTTTCTTGACCTGTCTTGATCTGTCGAAGACATTCTTTTAATCGCCGAACATAACCCCACCGCTGACGCTATATCTCTCTCGCCCCGCCGGGGAGGTCGACGTCTTAAAGAGCTCAGAGAGCCAAAGCTGGAAAACTGACGGCGCTGGTCTCGAGAAATAGTTGCGCACGCCTCGAAACGGACTTGACCCAACCTAGAAGCGACTCTATGCAGGTTACCCCTGCCGCCTATCCAAGCAGCTTACTCGCGATCTGCCAGTCAAGAGGCCTTCCTTTCAGCTTTATTTACAGCAAGCCAGATTGTGCAGGATTGCAAGAGTTCTTGCAATATCTATTGAACACTTCCACGGCCTTCATCGCTTTCCACACTGTCTTTGGCTCCAGTGTCTTCCAGCTCGCAAGCCTTCCGGTCCTGGGATTCTGACCGTACCACTGGATCCAGGGTCAACCCGCCGGGACCTTCAGTAGAACCCGGCATACGCAGCCGCCCTGTCCCCTCCTGAGCAGCACCAAGCAACCCCCCCAGGAGAAGCCAAAGAGGGGCGTGTTTCAAGCACACTCAAGGCCGCTAAGTCTCCCTAAAACGAACGAATATCTTTTATCAATCCCCATCGTCGACGACATCCATCATAATTGCAGCCTCACGCCAAGCCGAGTATTCGCTCTTTACCTGAAGTGTGTGTGTAGCCCATCGGCCCAGCCGCGTTTGCGTAGTCGTCACCAAGCACCATGTCAACGGCCTCGGTAAGCAATTTATCCTTCGATTCGTCTCCCCTCCTCGCATCTGCCTCATCCGCCCATAACAGCCATGCTTCTAGCACATCCGGGCTCCAATGTTTAGCGCACATCAACACTGTTTAAACCTCACTGCATTAATGTTTCGTATCTAATGTCTTCAAAGGAGAAAGCAAATCTTGCGCGCATCCGCGACAATCAACGGCGATCGAGAGCCCGCCGGAAAGAGTACCTGCAAGAACTCGAGGCGCGGCTGCGACAATGCGAGCTCCAAGGCATTGAGGCCTCGTCCGAGATCCAGATGGCTGCGAGGAGAGTCGCCGAGGAAAACAAGAAGCTGAGGGGACTTTTAGCACAGCATGGAGTGGGAGAGGACACAATCGAAACATATTTAGAGACCCCACCGACGACCGACTCTGTGATGGGCGGCCAGTACGGAAGCAGCAGCGCGGCGGTTCAGCTCTTGGAACAATTGCTCCAAACACGCAAAACATTTCCGGTGGATGGAAACACCGTCAATCTAAATATAGGTGGAGGACCAGGCAGTCGAGCAAGCTCGGCCAGTTTAAGCACGGTGCAGTCGCTGTGGGATCCAATCTATTCGCAGAACACCGGAGATCGACGACGTTCCGGGACACTACAATCAGTTGGAAAGGCAGCCTCGTCGGCGCATCAATTCATGACGCCCAGTACTAGTAGTACCAGCCAAACGAGCAGTGTCAGTCTCGGCCACGGCTCGAATCGCGGAGTTCCAATCCACCCTCCAAGGCTGACGCCTGTGCAAATGCCAAGGAATCCTGGGTCGTCGAATCGGAATCAACAAATGTATGACTTCGACTCGCAACTTGGACTGTCAAACCCGTCTCAATATTCCTCTCATCAACGAACGGCAGAAAAGCATTTACAACCGCACACCGCACCACAACGTTCTTCAGTATATATACCAACAACATCAAGTTCAAATGTCAACAATTGCAATTATGCAACAGAAATGATCACAACAATGGCTGGAGCTGATGCTTCAGCAGTGAGGCATGATCTGGGATGTATGCCGGGAATGGATTGCGAAGTTGACAACCAGCTCGTCTTCAATGTGATGGATCGGTATACCGGCAGTGTTGGATTATAACCACGAGTGAAGGCTTATTAGCCCTCGTAACGACTTTGGCCATCATATGGTCTTTAAAAAGAAAGAAAGAGAAAGCTATCGCCACAGTCGAGCCGACGAGTATGGGAACGGATCCCTTAAGCCAGTCGCCTTGTGCATAGCAACTCTTCATTCGACGAAAACAATATCTTCACTTCTTTTTCCGGCGCTCGCGGTTATCTTAAAGAATTTCGGGGGGTTCAGTCGGGTTGGCGTTTGATATCCTCATTTTGTTGTAATATATTGCATTCCATTGTAATCCGTGGCATGTATTAGCATAGCCGGACTCTGCCGAGGATGCATTTTACGATTGGTGGGATCACGCATAGATTTCGATATACAGAATCAAAACACATTCAATTGAGTAAGACTTCAATGCAAGTTCAACTGTGAGCCGGTGGGTGAAGTGTGTTTCGAAACATGAGTTGGAGAGGAAATCCTAAGTGGGAAATGTGTTCTTGAATCAACATTCCGAATTAGGATTCATTACATTCCTCGTCCGCATCCTCTCTCGTCGACTGTAAACACACGTCTGCCATTCCAACCTCTCATCAGCACAGCCGTCATTCCGGCCCGCGTCTTTCGCGCTCAACCTCAGCTTTCCAACGACTTCAATCCACCATTGAAGTTCGCATGAGGATCTCCTCACGAAACCGCAAACATGTCCTCCTCCCAACCAAGCAGGCGAGAAGTCGCTTACGACTACACGCCCTTCCTCTCCTCGACCACCATCACGACGCGGCTCTCGCCCCTCGCTGGGCCCTCCGCGATTCCCATCCCAGAGACGACAATCGTATCCCCGCTTGCAGGCAACATCAAGCCGCATATCCTGCTCGATCTGAAGGATTTCTTGACTGGTGTTTCGCTTGACGGTATTTCTCTCCCCTCTCCTCTTCACTCCAGGGCTAACAAGAACAAGGGTCCATTCTCCCCTCAGCAGCAGTAGCGCTCAACGGCCGCTGGATGGGACCCGGCTCCAGCCTCGGGAGAGAGAAAGGCGAAGAGATATGGAAGACCTGGAAGCGGGCTTACGATCTCTGGAACGGGTTCTACATCGAAGGACGTGTTGACCCCGTGTGGGTCCGCGAGGAGTATGAGACGATCAAGAAGGAGCTTGAGGAGAAGCGGAACAAGAGGGTTACGGCCTCTCGTGCGCAATTTCAGTTGCCGACGCAGGATGGCGGAGAAGACTGGAGTACGGAGGTCCAGGATGGGAGGACGGATCAGATGGATGTTGAGGATGATGAATATGCTGTGCGCGGGTTTGCTGACCGCACGCCACCTGAGCCGAAACTCCGCTCTGCGAAGGAAGTAGCAAAGGAAGATGGCTCAACCGGCGGATTTATGCCGATGAAGCTATTGCCGGAGTATATGGCGCCGGATACGGATGAAGGCGGCAATTATCCTGAGGGATGGGAGGATGTGCTTGCTAGTACGGTGTGGCGACCGAGGAGAACAGGGGAAAAGGATGGAGAGATTGAGGTTGGTATTGATGAGCCTTGGGGGAAGGAGAGTGAGTTTGAGTTTGACAGCGGTGTTGATTGCGGAAGGAGTCCTTATCCTGTTCGTATATCATTCTCTAACCCCTTTTCGTTTTGCTTCGTTTCGTCTCGCTTCCCCTTTTCAGCGCCTCGCCTAACTTAGCCGAGAGCGACGGCTGACTGCGATGAACAGTGCTTGCGATATGTTGTCGAGTATGTCAGGAGAGAAGGGTGTTTCCTCAAAAAGAAAGTATGGGACAAAGTCACAGGCACCATCTTCAACATGCCCACTCTCCCCGCCAACCCGAACAAGATCACAGACCAGCGCCGTATACGCATGACTACCCTGTTTGGCGATTTCTACCGCGACAAAGCACCCCAGCATCGCAACTCTGAATACTTCCCGCTCGATATCAGGAGGATTGACAAAGTTAATCCATTCACGGGCAAGAGACATGCTGGTACGCCGTTGTTGGAAGATGAAGAGTGTGTGACACGGTGGCCGTGGAATAACCCCGAGGGGACACTGCCGTATTTGGATAAGGATGATCCGTGGTATGTTACTGATGAACAGCAAGAGCGCCAGTTGGTGCCGCCGAGGAAGTTCCCGCCAGGAAAACAGCCTTGTGCTAATGGAGATACGCTGCTTCCGACCGATGACACGATCTGGAAAGAAGAGATCGAGAATGATGAGATGTATCGCTCGCAGTATTTCGTAACCAATTTGCATGGTGGACCGTTGGTGATCAATGGGCAGGAAGTAAAACTGGGGGAGATTGCCGGGCCGTTGCCAGAGTTTGCGATTATTGAGACGCCGGGGAATCAGGTTAGTTTCTGGTTTGGGCCACAGGGACGGAATTGGAGGGGTGATGATGATAATCCACGGCTCTACACAAGTCAGTGGCGGACGATGAGACGAAATCTAGGGTGGGAGAATGCAGGGTTGACGGCGGGACAGGTGTGGGATATGAAGATCAGGGACCGCCTGAGGAGAGAGTACATTGGGGCGGAGCAAAATGACGACGCACAGTGGGCTGAATGGAAAACTGCCGTGACGAAGGGGACCCGTGAGTACTACTACCCTGCTTAGTGGTTGAGACTAATTTGTTCAGCGCCAACCAAAAAGACGAGCCCTCTAGATGCAGTGATCTGGGATGGACGATATGGTCCAAGCCCTGCCGAACACAAGCAAACCCCCGAGGAGGCTCAACTAGAATTCTGTAATGAGTTGGAAGAGCTCGAATGGCTTGTCACGAAAGCAAATCCCTTGAAAGAAGTGACATCGATACTGGAAGAACAGAACATCATCCAGCCTCTGCCAAAAGCTCTTTGGCCAGGACCAGAAACTTCCGAGGGTCCAGCTATCACTCATCCACGTAATTCAAAGACATGTTGGGACGCACGGAGAGATGATATATTGCAACAACAGCGAGATATGAACGCCAAGCTCGCCGAGAAGAGAATTGCCCAAGCTACTGAGAAGAAGCAACACCTTGATGCAGAGAACAAGAAGCGAAAAGCGGAAAGCTTCGAAGGTCCTGCTGCTAAGAGAGCTCGAACCGAAGCTGAAGCTGAGTATCGTGGCAGAGCTGAAGCTCAGAATAAGAAGGATCGCGATGCACACCAGAGGGAACTAGACAGGCAAATCACAGAAGCCGAAAACAGAAAAGTAGCAGAAGAGGCAGTGCAACATGATGCTAGAGTCGCCGCTGCGACAAGAGAAGCTATAGAGGCCGATAAGAAGCGTCTGGCATCACTAGAGGAGGCGCAGCGCAGAAAGGCAGAAGAAAAAATTGCAGCACGTGTCCAAAAAGAAGAAGCGGCGAAGAAGCGCCAAGAAGAGATAGACAAGGAGCGAAGAATCAAAGAACTCAACAAGGAGAGAGCCGAACAAGGTTTAAATCCGGAGCCAGAGATCTCTCCACGTACCGAAGAAGAGGAACAACGCCGGGTCAGAGAAAGGAGCGAGAGATTAGCGAGGCAAGAGGCGCAGAGAAAGGCAGATGAGCTAAAGAAGCAATTGGAAATGCGAGAAGCGCAACGAAAGAAAGCCGAGCGGGAGAAGCAGCTCCAAGAAGCCATACGGGAGAAGCAGTGCCAGGAAGCCGAAAGACAACGCAAACAAGCCGAACAACAGAAGAAGGATAGCGAGACAGCTCTCAAGAACGCCAAGGAGCTTGATGAAGCACGGAAAGCTACAGCTGCCAAGCTCAAAGCCGATAAAATTAAGGCTGATAAGCTTCAAGCTGAGGCAGACGAGAGGCAGCGCCAGCAATTCATCAAGCAGAACGCAGATAGGAAGCGCAAAGCTGAGATGGAAAAGGCCCGTGCTGAGGAACAGAAGCAGGCCAAGCTATTCAAGGATAAATATGGCGAACTTCCAACAAAAGATTTGAAATTGGATGATATGGGAGTTCCTTTGGATGGTCAAGGCCGGAGGCCTCCAGGGGAGACACCTCCCGGGAAGTCGTCCTCGGACACATTGCCTCTTGGGGACCTCACAGGCGCAGAGATTGCCCAGTTGAATGATGCACAACTCCAGCAATGGCTAGATGGCGCATTTTCCGGCAAGCCTACATCTTCGCAAACACTGACCTATGAGCAACAGCAATTAGAAATCGCGCTGGGAAAATCGCTTGAAGATGCTAATCGAGCGGCTGAGCGGGATGCAATTATAGCGAGTATGTCAACCACACCTACATACCTAAACGCACTTGCGAGCCTGGAGCAAAGGGCCAAGTCCGAAGGTGTAACGGAACTCAAGTATGCACAAGACCATGGGTTCGCAACCACCAACGATTACATGTTGAATGAGATCCGGCCAGATCGTGCCGAAGATTACCCCACGTTACTGGGCGATCGCAATCTTCCAAGAAATGTGCTCTTAGTGCATAAATATACGATTCGGCGCGACGCAAGGGAAGGCTTGGACATTAGAGCCAGACTTGAAAATAGGAGCGTGGATGACATTGTCAGAGAGAAAGGCTATACGACGCTCAGAGAGTACTTGCTGGCACTAGAGGATTCGTTAAACATCAACGATATTCCAGCCGACTCCAACAACCATAGAAGTTGGATAGCTTTTGCCAAGCGTGTTACTGATGCAGGGGAGTGGAATGCCCGGATCAGAACCTTGCCCGCGCTCGCTCGCCCTCAAATCGATAAGAGAACTGGCCTGGTGTTTGCGGAATTGTGAGTTCTAGTGGAAAAGCTCGAATCAAGTTGGAGATGAGGTTGGGAAGTTATTTTCCATATACTTGTATGATTAGACTTCAGAGAGAGGATGAAGGAAAGGTTTTGTTGCGGACGTAGCGGTATTTTCAAGCACTTGTAATGAACAATTGCTTCGACTTTCAATAGTCAATCATCCACTTGGTGACCTTGCATACCGAAAATTGGAATACGAATTTGTGCATAAGGAGCAGAAGATTGTGTTGATAGAGAAAGAAAAGTGTGGAAGAGTGAACTTGCGGATCTCTAGTGGAAACTCCTTCTAGATATTAAGCGAGCAGGAAAGGGGAAGGAGCCACTCGGCCGCCTTGTCGACGCTTGAACATCCATACTTCCAGGCTCTTCAAACGCAGAGGTTGTACCTTCAATATTTTACAGATTCTATGAAGCACTACAACGCCACCTCGGTCCCTGCGATCTTTCCATGAAGCCATGTTCATAAGCATCCATATCGTTGCCTCATAATCACAGAAAGTAATCCGCGACCGGCTTCTTCGCCGGCATGCCTCTCGAGTCCTGTGGCGCTGCCTGAAATACCCTGTACCGCCTTGCAGGGCCACTCAGAAGTACTTTCTCTTTCTCCTTCAAGAGGCCTGTCATGCCACCATCACTTCTATTCACCTCGCCATTACTTCGCGAGATGATGCCCTCACCACTTCCATCTTCGCCAAGCTCGAGAATGGCAGCGACGTTGCCGCATCTGTAGCAGTAGTTCGGCGCTGACCAGACCGTGACGATGCTAGCGTCGAACATCTCCTTGAATCCTTCCATAACTAATTGATGTGCGCGTGCTATCAGTGACAAATCATTGGCGTGGTTGAAAACTTTGACAATATCGGCTCCGAATAAGAATCCTGCTCCTCGAGGAGAAAGACCCCAGCCGTCGATTTCGTCCGGATCTGACCAGAGAAGATCACACATCGCTCCTTCGTGGGGTACTTCTTGCTTTCGGTCTAGTAGCCTGATCTTATCAACTGTGTCGATGAGTGGTGATAGGCCACCGTGTACGCAGAGTACTGCTCCACCTGAATTTCCTACGCTCCCTCCACTCGAACCCGAGGCTCCAGTTCCTGGTGCTCCCGTCTTGGCTGGTGATGACCCCTTGTTTCCACCCACAGTCTTCACCGTCTTCTGTCGTGGAAATCTCTTCACGATGCCTCCATCTGAACTCAAAACCTCGATTTCGATATCTGGATCAGGGTATTCTTGTGTTGATGTGATACTGTTCGAACTAGCAGTTACTTTTTGCTTCGACGGTTCAAGTGTACTTGATGCACCGAGGACAATAGCTCCGAGAGCCAGATAGTCGAAGACTTCGCAGCAGTACCGCCACACGTTCGCGCTTCCATATTTCCGCAGACATTCGTCGTAGAAGCCATAGACTGTTGTGATTTGTCTTGATTCGTGGTTGCCTCGTATTAAGGTCATTCGGTCTGGGTATCGTACTTTGAGACATAGAAGGAGGAGGAAAGATTCGAGAGAGTAGAAGCCTCTGTCGACAAAATCACCTGTGAATATTAGCAATGAGAACTGTAAATTCTTGGAGAAGTCATACCCATGAACAGATAATTCGTATCCGGCACATCACCACCCACGCGAAATAATTCCATAAGATCATGAAACTGTCCGTGAATATCGCCGCATATCTAGACCCATCAGCATGCATCCCAATCTCTATTCGAAGCGCATACCGTCACTGGTGCTGTCACAGTTACCACATTTCCCTCCTCAATCAATAGCTCCCGTGCCTTGTGGCATAGTTCCCGCACTTGTGCTTCTGGAATCGGTCTGCAAGCTCGTAACTGCGCAATGGCTCTGTGGCCTCATTTTAGCCAACTGCATCAAAGCTTTGGTAGAGGTGAACTGTACCTGTCGAGGTCACTCATCTTAACTTCGTTAAGTCTCCAAGGCTCTCAAGATTGACAATGGCAGCAAGCCGCACGCTCACTCTTCTGCGAGCCTTCCGAGTGCGTCCAAGTCGATTTGAAGCCCAGAAAAGTTCAGGCGCAATGAGCTGTGGCGGGAAAGGCTGAAGCTCACGCAAACGCTCCTGTTACCACTGGCCTGCTTCACCTTCTCCCCAATCGCAAAATCTAATAAAGAGTAACAGAGCCCCAAGGAAAACGGCAGTCTTTTAATCGTCTCGTCTCGTTTCGTCGTCGTAAGGCGTGTTATCGTGAGGATCGTCAACATTTTCCCAGCCTTGAACATCGATAAACGCGAGCCGAGATCCGCGCTAGGCCGCGCTAAGCTAAAACTAAGGCTAGCTTCTATTTCGAGCTGGAGCTCAAATGTCGTTCCACTTCACTTCATTTTACTGCAACCCCTCACCACGTCTGTCATCCTATGTCTTTTCTCAGAAGACGGATGCCGCGATAGGTGGCTCTCCCCCTTCTCGATTCTAAAGTTCAATTGACTAACCTGAGCCCTTAGCACCTGCAATTCCATCTTTCCTCGAGCTCCGTGAAGCCGAAGAGCACGCGGACGACCAATTCCTCTCTTCATCAAGAGCAGAAAAGGCCAGAGGAAGAAGATAGTTTAAAGGAAAGAGAGGGATAAGATGCCACCACATCTGCACCCGCGCTCGCGCCTCACCTCCTCCCTCTTCGCAACAACACTCTTCGCATCTTTCTTCGTGGTCGCCCTACCACACGTGCTACCTTGTCCTGCGCCTAGGGTGCTGTATGCAGATGATGGGACGCCGATACCTAGGAAACGACGGAGGAGACCTCCTCTGTGTCCTAGCGACAGTGAGGCCGAGGGTTGCGAGGCTGACGATGGGCCTAAGAGAGATTGTGTAGTGGCAGAAGAAGGGGTAGAAGGAGAGGATGCTGATATGAACGGACAAGGAGAGAAGAGGGTATTGAAGAGAGAATGTCCTGTCCCGAAACCGGGGGGCATTGTGGGTGAGATTTTGGGATTTAAGTCGAGTAGTGGGGAGAAGGGGAGTAAACCGCCTTGATTATCTGGAGCCTGTGGATGATGTTTTGTATATATTCCTGCTTCCAATAAAGATATTTGTATTTATAGTCTACAGATTTTGCTGAAGAAGTGAATTGGCATCAAGGAGTAGCGGAGGCTACGGTGCTGAGAATGTTCAGTGACGATGAAGAACCCTCTTTTAATCTAGTCTTTTGATAGGACCTCTGTACTGGTAGTCATTTCTACGTCCCAAGAACCCCATCTTTTGCCAGTATATTTACTTATACAATTATATATAAACTTCCCGAATGGTCCTCCACAAGTCTCGGATTTCTAAAAGTTTATCTTTGCTAGTATTTACTACAGGGCAAAGCGGTTTTTATTACAAAGCTTTCATTTACCACCAGCTTATCTCAATTAACATCTAGAGATCGCAAACATTCTAAAGTATACATCTCTTCCGCTCTAAATCCTAAATTAAAAACATTAAACCTAATAGTCTGACATATTCACTTTCCCCCTTCCCTACGGGAGCTATAATATCTTGGTCGTATATAAAAGCACCTTATTTCTAGCTCTCAGTTTTCCTCCGCGAAGAGGAATCTACCATCTAATCTTGAAATTGCCGGTATATGCTTCACGACTCAGATGCGGGATTCCAAGGCACTGTAGGTGTTGTCAAAGAGATTGTCGCCATCAACAAGACGTTTCCGTCTGGTCTATTAGGCGAAATGGGTCGTGGATGGAGGAAAAGAAAGGTAAAGCTTGGAAACAATGACATTATTATTTTCTTCTTCTTCAAATGGCCCTGTCCTTGGCGACTGACAAGTTTGACAGTCTCCCTTGCTTTATTGTGTGGAATCAAGGTTAAGAAGCTTGGTGGCCACACTTCACAGCAGTCTTCAGACAGCCCAGATAAAATGAAATACCTCCGCGGACCAAAGTTTGATGCTCAACTTTCTTGAGTCTTTTGTAGATTCAAAGGAATATATTGTAGACTCCACTCCCACTAATGAAAAGGAGCGCCGGGATCCACCCGAAGTCCACATGCCCACTTCTAGCAAACTCTGGAAAAAGAGAAGACTCAGAAGATCCTTCACAAGGCGGCAAGCCCTCCAATAATGTGAGGGCAATAGATGAAATCGAGACAAAAAGACGATCCCCCACCTCTCATAACGACTCGAAGTATGGCTCCCCCCAGCCACAACTGGTCGTCTGAATACCAAGCTTTTCGATCGTCGGAGAGCTAACCTAGGGCCCCCGCTACTTCAGCGTTTCAGGCCATCGTTCGGCCTTTCCGCTGACAGAACTCTATTCTCGTGACCATCAACCTCCAACGTCGTCGCAGACCCTAAGCATCGGCTAGCATCCGAAAAACGGTTGCGCTGGACAAGGTCCATTCTGCCGTGAGGGTGTGCGGCTCCATAAGTATGGAACAGAGTCTGAAGAGTCTGGACTCTGCGATGCCTGGGGGCCGTGGTGGCTGTCGCAGCCGCGGCAATCTCCAGTGCATGAGACGGGCCGCCCAATGCTCGAATTGCTGTGGCTGGACGGTGCCATTCAGCTTCGCAGGGATCGTCGCCCATCTGCACGATGGGGAAACAGCAAATTGGGACGCCTTCGACCACTCGGAATCCGTGAGCGAGGCCCAGTCGCCGCCAGTCGCGTATCTCAAGGCCCTGCCAGCTGGACCCTGCCGAGCTTAATGATCCCGCCATATCGCGCGAGCGCAGCAAGGCCGCCATCAAGCGCATCTGTTCTGTCACCGCAATGTCGCATCTTGAGAAAATACCATGCGGCGCAAGGCAATGCACTCTGGGGTCAAGATAAGCTTCGATCGCGGGGGCTGCTTCAGCTGCTGTCGTTGTGGTTCTGCAGTCTGCAGTGCTTCCCCTCGAGTCTAGATGCCGCGGCCACAGCTTTGCGGGCATGCGGCACACCACAGTCGCTGAGGGCACCACGTATCGTGCCCAAGTGCCCAAGCCCTGCGCTGCCCAAGGTGCTCTAGCTGCTGCGATGTCACAATCAGTCAATCACATACTGTAGCGCCAAGCGGGGAGGCAGTAGTTCGTCTTGACATGTGCGAGGTGTGAGACTTCACGCCAGCACAAATATAAAAAAACCAACTCCTCCCCGCCCTTTCGTTTCGGAACAAGACAATAACAAGACAACAACATACGTTTATGACGACGTAGCATCCCCTCGCGTCGCCGCATCGAGTCTCGGAGACTTATATCTTCCCCGTCCAGACGGTCCAGCGCATCGGCTGTTGTTTTTGCGCCGGCACTCGACTGCTGTGGCCCTGAATCTGGAACTTCTGCTCTCGCGCGCACAGGGGTTGACTGCAATTTCGCGATCGTGACGTACCAGTCGACCAGGGGCCCTTGGATCGACGAATATCCTGATTGCTCCACGGAAGGGGTCGTGCACGGACCAGCCATAGAAGTTATTGGGAGGCGCCAAATACTGCTTTTTCCCCCGAGCTTGTGTTGTCTGAGAATCAGAGCAGAAAACCTCACCCTCTTCTCGCCTCCCAGACCGAAGTCGAGTAACGTCGTAACGTCGACGACCTCCCCTCGACAATCCCCAATTGCGAAGGCAGGACTCTGGAATCATGGCGAACAGCACCACCACCACCAATCCTCCCAATGCGTCCGTGTCTGGGCTGGTAGCTACCCTTGCACCAACTTTGCTCGTGGCAGTCGTTTATGTTTTGATCTTCCTGTGTCTGCGGAGATCGAAACGTCGTTTCTATGCTCCCAGAACCTACCTCGGAACATTGCGTGAGGAGTAAGTGCAATTGACATCCATCATCAACGTGACATGTGCTAATTCGAAGCAGGGAGCGTTCAGAAGCCCTCCCCACAGGATGGTTCAACTGGATTGGCCCCTTCTGGAAGATCCCAGATACCTATGCTCTCCAGCACCAGTCTCTGGACGCTTACCTCTTTCTTCGATTTCTTCGCATGACTGTAGTCATCATGTTCGTCGGCGCATGCATTACCATGCCAGTCTTGTTCCCTGTCAACATCACTGGCGGCGCTGGGCATCAGCAATTGGACATGCTTGCCATGGGCAACGTCGACAAAAACAAGAGCGGTGGGAAGTATAGATACTTCGCTCACTGCTTCTGTGGATGGCTGTTCTTTGGCTTCGTCTTGATGCTGGTCACACGTGAAAGCATCTTCTACATCAACTTGCGCCAAGCTTTCCTTCTCTCGCCAGTCTACGCGAACCGCATCTCAGCCAGAACAGTTCTTTTCACATCTGTTCCCAAGGCATATCTCGACGAAATCAAACTTCGAAAGGTCTTTGGTGACGCTGTTCGACGCGTCTGGATCACTGGTGACACCACCAAAGTCGATGAGCTCGTCCAAGAACGTGACAAGACTGCCCTCATTCTGGAATCTGCCGAAGTCAAGCTTATCAAGCTCGCCAACGAGGAGAGATTGAAGGCTCTCCAGAAAGGAGGTGCTCAAGCTGAAGCAGAGCCAGTTGGAGAGGGCGATGCTGAATCTGGTGCTCTCGCTGCCCGCTGGATCCCTGAGAAGAAGCGACCAACCCATAAGCTCGGCAAATTTGGTCTGTATGGAAAGAAGGTCGACTCTATCAACTGGGCCCGCCAAAGATTGGAGGAACTCATCCCCGCTGCCGCAGCTGCTCAAGCAGAATACCGAAAGGGAGAGACCGAGCCGGTTGGAAGTGTCTTCATTGAATTTGCTCACCAATCCGATGCTCAGTCTGCTTTCCAATCCTTGTCTCATCACCAAGCTCTTCACAGTAAGTTTTCTGATCTCACCATAATACCATTTTGCTAACCAGAAACAGTGTCCCCCAAGTACATTGGCGTTAATCCTAACGAAGTCGTCTGGAAATCCCTCAAGGTTTCTTGGTGGCAACGAGTCGTTCGCAGAATCGGAGTCGTCGGTTTCATCACAGCTTTGATTGTTTTCTGGGCCATCCCGGTCGCATTTGTTGGTTTGATTTCTAACATCACCTATCTCGAGACCTTCTCGTGGCTCAAGTGGCTCGAGAAGATTCCAAATGTGATTATGGGTGTTATCAGCGGCCTGTTACCATCAGTCATGCTAGCCATCCTAATGTCGCTTGTGCCTATCGTCATGAGACGTAAGTAATCCGCCCCTACGGACTGAATTCAGCTGACAAGTCATAGTCCTTGCCAAGTTTTCAGGTGAACCATCTCGAGCTCGCGTCGAATTGTTCACGCAAAATGCGTACTTCGTCTTCCAAGTCGTAGAAGTATTCCTCGTTGTCACTATCGGATCAGCGGCCTCCTCTATCGTGAAGCAAATTATCAACTCGCCTACTGGAATCACGAGTCTTCTTGCTACACGCCTTCCAACAGTATCCAACTTCTACATCTCTTACTTCATTGTTCAGGGATTGACCGTCTCCTCCGGTGTGTTGTCACAAGTTGTAGGATTTATCGTCTTCACGTTGTTGTACAAGTTCCTTTCGGGCACACCAAGAAGCTTGTACACAAAGTGGGCGAACCTGAGTGCCATCTCCTGGGGCAGCACTCTTCCAGTGTTCACCATGATTGCAGTCATCGGTAAGCACTTCTATCTATTATTTTGAGACGAATCTAACATTATATAGGTATCACCTACTCCTGCATCGCACCTTTGGTCCTTGGCTTCGCAACCATTGGCATGTCCCTCTTCTATCTCGCATATCGATACAACATCCTCTTCGTGACCGATTCCCAAATCGACACCAAAGGCTTGATATATCCTCGTGCACTCCAACAACTGCTCACAGGAGTCTACCTCGCCGAGATCTGCCTTATCGGCCTCTTCGCCATCGCCGCGACCCCAGGTCCCCTAATTCTTATGATTGCCTTCCTGATCTTCACCGTCCTCTACCACTTCTCTCTCAACTCCGCTCTAGACCCGCTCCTCTACAGCCTGCCCCGCTCCCTCGAAGCAGAGCAAGAAAGTCTCCTCAGCGCCGCCGAAGCAGGAACCCGCAACGGCTCGGAAGACATCAAAGAGAAGACCAGCGGCGAGGTCTCCACCTCCGCCTCCGCACCCGTCAAAAAGCCCAATGTGTTCTCCAAATTCTTTGCTCCACACATCTACTCCGACTACCATACTCTCCGTCAACTCGTGCCCCACGGCCTCCTCGATGTAAACAACATGTATGAGGAGTCTGTCGCAGAGAACGCCTACTATCCTCCCAGTGTCACAGCCGAGCTTCCACTCCTCTGGATCCCGAGAGACGAGGCTGGAATCAGCACACAGGAGATGCAGCACACGAGCAAGATCCTGCCGATTACGGACGAGGGTGTCACGCTCGACGAGAAGAACAAGCTTGTCTGGGATGCCGAGGGCGCCAGACCACCTCTCTGGACCCCCAAGGTCTACTACTAAACGAAGAATAATGCATTATCTGAAGTTTGGGTTGGCAGGGAAAGGGGGAAAAAGTGATTTTAGTCACCGCACGGCCTTTTTTAGATGGTTTTGGGAAATGGGGGTCTTGCATGGTATGCATGGGTTTGGCGTGAGAAATTTTCTTTCTTTATGGAAGATGTAATGTGTTTTTTGTGGAATGAGATTTTCGATTCTTCAAGGTGTGGTTAGGGGCATTTTGATGGATGGCATTTGCATGGCCAGCGAGCGAGCGTATTAGCAGATACCCTTCCTTGTTTGTAGGATTTTCCGTAGGTAGCAGAGCAGTCGGCTGAATGAGATTCAACGAGTGAACTCATTTCCGCTCTATCTGTGCCTCATGTTTGACGTTAACTTCGTGACATTCCAACTCGACGGTACTGTAAGTACCCCTTTCCTCATTCAACATACCCACCTACTTTGGAGTTACTTACTCACCACTCACACCCTTCCTACTCTCAATCCTCACCCAAAGCGCCCCCTTCTCCCACAGCAAAAACGCCTTCTGCTCCCGCCACCCCACGCTCTCTTCACAAAGCTCAAACTCAAAATGCCAGACCAGGCGCACGATGATCGAGCGGATCTCTGCGTATGCGAGATTCTGTCTCCATCAGCAGCAGCTCCGGTATCAAGGAAATATGCGAGAAAAGGAAGGAATGGACAAACCTTTCCAACGCAACTCCGAGCTCCAAGAGAGAAGGGCTGTGAGGCGGCGAGCTTGTCGTGCCTGTGTTGAGGGTCGTCGAGCCAGCGCTCCGGGATGAAGGTTTGTGGGTTGGTGAAGTTTAGGGGCGAGAGGGAGGTGGCGATGTGTGGTGCTGCTACGGAGGTCCGTTCCCCTTGTCAGTTACCACCTTCATCCCTCCTCTGTTTTCGTTTGGTGTGATGAAGCACTTGAATAAAGTAGAGGTGGAAGTGAAAGTAGAGCATACATTCCCCGGCACAAAAATTCCAGCAATAACACACCCCTCCCTTGGCGTAACTCTAGACAACTCCATCGCAACCGGCGGATACACCCTCAGCACCTCCTCAACACAAGCCTGCAAATACCTCAACCACTTCTCTTTCTCAAACGTCATCTCCTCCACACTCTCAAACACGCCACGGATCTCTCTCTTCAGCCGTTCGAAGCAGCGAGGTGTTGTCAGCAGGTAGAAAATCAGGCCCGAGAGCGCCGTAGCCGTCGTCTCGCTGCTCACTGCGAGGATGACGCGCGAGGAGGAGATGATTTCCTCGGTGTTCATCCCGGCGTCGTCATTGTACTTGAGGATATAACTATAAACCATCATCAATCCTCACCCTTCACCAAAAACAAAAAAACAAAAACAATAGAACTAAAACACACCTCATCAAATCCCTCCTCCCCTTTCCCTCCATTTCCATCCCCAACCTCCCCCTCGTCTTCTCCTCCGTAAACGCCCTCATCCTGTTAATCTCCCTCCGCACAACCGGCACCCTCAACCCCAGCTCCACCACGCACCTTGTCAGGGCATAAGCCCTCAAACTCCGCATCAGCGCCAACACCCTCACATTCTCGAAAATCGCACTCATCCAAGGATGGTATTCCCCGCTTTCTAAAGCACCGAGGGGGCTGCCGAAGGTGAGGTCGCTGATTAGGTCGAAGGTTGTGAAGTTTAGCCAGGCGACGATGTTGATTTTGGCTTGGAGGGGTTGGTTTTGGGTTTGGGGTGGAAGGAGGAGGGAGGTGAGGCGGGAAATGAGGAGTTTGCTGTAGGTTTGGATTAAGGGTTCTTGGGATCTAAGAGCGGAGGGCGAGAAGGCGTGGTTTAGGATGCGGCGGTAGCGGGCGTGGGTTGTGTCGTCGGCGACTATGTGTGGTTAGTGAGATAATATTTGAGGTTTGGAGTTGAGAGAGGGGAACGGGGAAGAGGGGATACCTATTATATCGCTTCCTACGGCGCCGGGGAGGTCGTGGTAGAGCTCTGGGTCTTTTTGTAGCGGTTTGCTGCCTTTGGGGTGTGTGTAGATGTCTATGAAGCATCAGTTGAGAACACGAAGTGAAGCAGGATGAGATCTTACCTTGTACAGCCTCAGGACTAGTGAAAGATAGGGATGTAGGCGATAATCTGAGGATGCTGCCATACTTCTCATGCAGGTCTTTGGTCACGGTCGCTAGGTTTCCGGTGTAATTGTGCCAGTAAAGCGGGAAATAGAAGGCTCCGTACAGTTTTGGTCCTGGGAACTTTGCTAGTGGATGGAGGGTGATATTGTAGAACGCGATTGTGAGGGATGCTATGAGGTACTGGAGCTAGTTAGCTCTGTTGTAGGTTTGAGGAGATTCTGGTTACAAGCAGTGCTAATGAAATTAGAATGGAAGAGACACTGAATTGAAACATCCTTAGATTTTTGTAATATAACCAAGATGAGGTGGGCATAGTAGAATATCTGCGTGAGATGAGAGACTTGAGACGCTTGTTGAAAACCGTCATTACTCCATCAACACCACTCTATGTCAGATACCTAAGCCCTACGTGCAAGGGTTTCTGGGAGCATCTATGCGGCGCATGTTCCGAGCAGGAACTCGTTTATTTCATAGGTAGAGATTGCAGGGTAGCACAAGATGGGCAGGCCTTTAGAACGAGCTGCTCGCGTTCGCTCTGAGGTCCAATGACCTTTCATCTCAGTGCTTACGGGCTTGCTGATGTATGTTGAGCTGAGATAGAATAGATGAATATGAGACCATGATAGGCCAGAAAGTTCATCTTGGAGAAAAGAGGGAGTACGCATGAATGACTGCATACTTACTGTACTCCTAAACGGAAAGGGGGTTTGTAGTCACGTGAGCCCCCTTTCCCAAGCGACGAGGTGAGCGAAGCGAGAATTTCAAAAGTCTGAGGAATGCAACTTGTGATGTCTACATTCCTTAATGCATTCCTCGTGGAACCCCTAGTCACGTGTAGATACTTGAATGAGACTTGGCAATATTGCATAGCAACAAACATATTTCCCAAGCAGGAACGTTCGTTGTTTCTTCTCCCTCATTCAGCTTCCAGATTTGAACCCGTTTTTTTGCACTTGTGATTTCATCGAAAGAAGAAAGCAACTGCATCTACCGCCTGAACACGAATATCAACAGATATAGCTTGAGCGTTAGGAGTGGAAGGAAACGCAACAACATGGCAAACAATCACCATCACAACCAGGATGATTCAGAGATGCCGGACGAGTCAATGGATGACAGCGGTCTCCAGACAGACCCCGACCAGTCAGGCTTGGAGCAGTCCAACCAGGAAGAGTCCATAATGACAGAAGATGAATATACACAGGACGACATAGATGCTCAACTTATCGGAAACGACCAGCCCGACGAATTGGATATAGAAATCGCAAGAGAGAATGCAAAAGAAGCAGCAGCAAAAAGAAGAGCTGCTGCCTCCCAAGGACAAGCCACTCAAGCAGGGCAAGCAGCTCAGACAGCAGCAGCTGGTGGAACCCAATCCGCTCCAATAATTGGCGCTGTCCCAGGCAGCAAAGCAAAGCCACCCACAGGCTCCATCCCAAGCACTCGCTTTGCATCTGAGTACAAATCGACCTTCTCATGCGAAGCAGCGATCCATGATCCGCAGCTCCTCCCTCTCCTTGCACACGTAAACTGCAGCTACTTGTCCACCTACGCCAACTCGCCCACCCTCACAGATCTTAAGCAGCACGTCCAATCACTCATCGTCCTCATCAAAGGCTTGACCATCACCACCAACTCTGCCTATATTGACAATGCCAATCTTGGCCCAATGATGGAGGACGCAGTATCCTTCCACGACGGAGAGACGTACGACTTCCTCAACGATCTGAACAACCACTACGATGGCCCTGAAACAAAGCAGCTGCAGACCCACCATGGAATGCCCTTGAACGCCGCGCTCAACACCGTTGAAATAGCGCAGGTGATCCCCACGCAAACAGCTTGTGTCTGCGCAGCAAGCAAGCAGGCGCCTCTGCCCATAGCTGGCAAAGCAAGACAACAGCGACGAGGCCAGACCTCCAACGTCCTCCCAGTCCCAGCAAACGAATACTTGCGGAACATCTGTCCTATGCTGGATGCCTGGCCCGCGGCGCCTAACCAGGTCTCGCTTCCATACGCCAAGCACGAATCGCTCATCAAGCACGCGAACGAGATTCTCGAGCTTCTTGATCACGAGTACTCTGCCAAAGGCGGGCTGCTCTCTATCTTGCCGCCTAAAGAGCAGGAAGAAGATAGAAAGCAGGCTGAGACCACGATACTTGGACAGTTGATTCTTCATATGCAACGTTTGGTGATTAGATGCCATGATCTCGAGCGTTTATATGCGAACGCTACTGATGCAATGGCATCCGAGGCCGTCATTCCTGCGCAGACGCTTTCTCGTCTTGGCCCTGATGGGCGGAAAGGAAGGGAGCTGGTGTACCCACAAGACCGTTTCGTACTTGTGAATTGTGGGGAAGATGTTTATTCTTTCCTGAGCAACGCGTTTGATCGGAAGGATATCCAGGACGAGGAGATAATGAGATTGAATTTGAGGAATGGAGCGACTGGCGAGGCGTTATGGAGGCAGAAGGAAGGCAGAGAGTACTCTCGCGGCATCACAGCGCTCGATGTTGTGACCAGATACTATCGCATACGAGGGGACGAGAAGGCTGGCCAGGCCAATAAGACGATCTTCATAATCCCCGCACATGCGGAACATCCTGGCGTCAAGGTCACCCGCGAGATGGAGCAGCAGCCAACTGTGGTGGCGGTCGTGAAGCCGCAATGGCCTGAGAGACAGAGCATCATGGAGATGAAGAACCGATCCGATCTGAAGGATTTCAAGATACTCCAGCAGGGGATGGATAAGTTGATGCAGAAAGAGGCCATCTGCAAGTCTGGCCAGGAGTATTTACTTCACCAGCTGCAAATCAAAGAGGGCACTGTTTTTGCCTTGAAAGAGAAGCTAGACGCCCAGGACATTGCTCTCAATAGGCCGGAAGCAGAAGCTAAAGCGGCACTGCTGTCGAAATTCTATACAGAAGCTCTTAAAAAGAAGGAAGAAGCGGAGATCATAGCAGCAAAGATCGAAGCAGATAAGGAAGCCGCCAAGGCCACGAAGACAGAGGCCGATGATATCCTGGCTAACCTGCACGCACAGCAGAAGCACTGGGACAAGGAGCTGACAGCCATGCGTGCTCAGGAAAAAGCCGACCGGGATCAACGAGTGCAGAAACTCAGAGCCGCAGACGAGGAGAGCGCTCGTGTAGCAACGGAGCTTGAAGCAAAGCTCCAGGGGTACTGGCAGAAGCAGATCCAGAATACGCAGGTCCTGATCGAGCATCTCAAGGCGAAGAACATTGATGCTGGGAATGATGTACCGTCCCAGAATATTGTAGACAAGGGGGAGAAGACTGGTGCAAATGCTTTTAATTCTTTGTTGGGTGGTGGATCGACGTTTTTGCAACCTGGTCACACCCATCCCGAGGATCATGACGAGGAAACGAGTGGATTTATGCATGAAGAGAGTGACCAGTCGATGGGTGACTATGATTGTTGTACCCACTAGCTGTTCTTCTGATTGGAATATTGGAGACATACTTTTTTGGCTTTGAGGAGTCTGGGTTTTGTATCAGTAATTCAATGGATCTTCTGCTATTCTTTCGAAAATAATGTAGGGCTTGTTTGCTGTCACCCTCGATTTAGACCTTTATATCAGAGAGCAAAAAAAGCTACCGCTAAGAACTTCGGGCTTTTGCTGTCAAACGTATATCTTGAATTTCGATACCTATTCTCTATGTGAAGCAGACCGAAAGCAAATGCAAGGCACACCAGAAACTCCACTGACCTCTACCAACTCCAGTGAGATGCATCATCCGATGGGCTTTGCCTTCTTCTTTTTCTTCTTCTCGCCACCCTTCTGAAACTCTCTCCAACTACCAATCCTCTGCTCCCTCGTAGCCTCCCAATCCTGCTCATGCTCTCTTTTCCTCTTCCTCGCATCCAACTCCTCGTCCGCCTTCTTCTGCTCCCGGCCTTCCTCTTGCATTTGCGCCTTCACCTGCCGTCGTCTCCTATGCTCATTGTCAATCAGCACCATCTTAGTCTTCTCCCTCCAATCTTTCGCAAATTTCTCCGTCTTCAGCTCCGGACTATCAACCGTCCACTTGTTATCCCTGATCAGGAGCATTCTGGCATCAGCAATGGCTTCGTCGAGACGCTCACGGTGTTTCTCGTCCATGAGCTCCGTCTGCGCTTTCTTAAGCCGGTCGAAGGCATCGGGTGCGAGGGGATTTTTCGTTTTATCAGGATGGATCAGCAGGGATTTGACGCGATAGCATTTCTTGATGTCGGATTCTGGAACTCCTGGCTGCAGATCAAGGACGGCATATCTGCATTTTTTATCAGTACGCTACCAGCAACTGGTAGAGGTGATACATACGCATCTAGACGGAAGGCTTTTAGGATACGATCAATTTCAGCATCCTGTAGAAGGTTGAAGGGTTAGTGGGGCCTTTTGAAGGGTGGCACGAGGGCAGACTTACTTTTAGGTACTCTTTCTCTTCGGACTCAAGAGCTTCAAGTGCATCGATATCATCGTCAGCTTTCTCGGGCTTGCTGGTCATGGCTCACCGATTGATGCTGGAGAGACGGATCTCTCGAGGCTGTGCGTGTGGAAGAGCTGGGGTTAGTTAGTGAGTAGAGCTCGAGGTTGTTTCGCGGAGGCGATTGCGATCGGAGATAGCATCAGAAACTAGCACTAGTGCCTGAGTCACGTGATAATGCCGATTAAGGGTCTCCCCCTTTCCTCTTTTTCCTAAGTTTCCGACCTCTTCAGTCGCCAAAATCAACAAACGAAGACTCAAATACCGTCTTCTAACTTTCGTATCCTTGCTCCACCAGATACCAATCCTCATTCGATTTCAGTATTGGCATTTTAAAAGATGTTTGATTTTCTGTTATTTGATCCTTTTCCTTGAATATGACTTCATTGGTGTTTGGCTTTGCTTTTTAGATTGAGACTAGTTTGCGGGGTTGTTCCTGGCGTTACAGATTCACCCCGCACCGTCTTTCTTGTCATTCAATACACTTCCATTTATGGCAAAGATCGCCATCCAATTTTTGAGTCAAGAGCCATCATTGGCACGACAAGCGGGTTTCTGGGCATCATCAGTATGACTCTCACGTCAAAAGCACTCGTGACCATCCCTCACCAGATTTCAAGAGTCCTCACCTCGTCAATAGATGGAAGAAACATACATTTGATATTCTATAATCATTTCTATTAGTTCAGGCTCTCCAATACTGTCTCTCCTTGACTTCAGCTTCTGAGCAGAAACATCCTTCTCCTCGTCCTCGCATATATCCAAAAATGCATCTTCCCCCTAACCTCCTCCTCACCGCCCTCCTCCTTCTCTTCCCCTCCCCATCTCTCACACAATCCTGCTCCGGAGTAGGCTACCGTGACGTCTGCTGTCCTGGCCTAATAATCGGCACCTCATCAAACGCAAATAACCTCGATGGCCTAACCTGCTGCGATGGCGATCCTACCCACGCAATACAAATTGGGTTATCCAGCTGTACAGCAGGAACTTCGGTTGCTATGACGGTCTTGGCGAGCGTGAGTGGTGGAGTTAGCGCTGGATCGACGACGTCGAATTCAGTAGAAGGAAGTATGACGACGCAGGGTGGGGGTGGAGTGACGGGGAAAGGTCCGAAGACTTCGGTGATGGGATCAGGGAGTACGACGATATTGACGGGTACAAGTGACACCAGCGCCACGAGTACAACAGCTACGATTGAGACTGTGGGTGGAACGAGTACGAGCACAACAGCTTCTTCGACAGCAGGAGGAGCGATGATCACACAAGGACCTTTGCTGCTTGTGGGAGGGGCTGCTGCTCTCTTTGCTTATGGTGTGATGTGATGAATCCACTTTTGGATCATGGAGGAGTACCTACTAGGAGCACAGCATAATCAGCTATTCCCTATCCCACCACCATCTTACCGGCCTATCAGCCCTACATCCAGTATTCAACATCTACAAGAGAAATACTTGCAACAGCAACGACAACATCCTTCTTACCCCCCATAACATAAAATAAATGATTCATGACCCCCTTCGCCGCCATTCCTGTTGCCGTCCTCAGAACGGTCTCCTCCCAAGTCAAAAATGCATACTCCCCAAACCTGGATTGATGATGCTACTGGGCTAGTTTGGCCAGCAGCTAATTGTGCAATTGGACTAAGTGCAAGTACTCGAAAGAAGTGAACACGCAAGTTGAGGAGTCTGCTTTGATATCTCGGGCATATTTCATATACTTTCACGGCACTGGGCTCAAGATACTACAGCCTTTGGACGAAACAACAAGAATAAAAGAGAAGGATGGCGTAATATACTGGTAGCAAGAACTAGGCGACGAGTTGGTAGAAATGGAATCATTTAGATCGGAATTTTGCAGGGCATGTCACTCTGTCTCGTTTCTGGTATTATTCTTTGATACAAAGATTTACCCTCATCTCTCAAATTGACTGCTTGAACTTTTGTTCCCACTGTAAGTCAAATGGTATCTTTTGCGAACTCCAACAAATGCAATAACCTTTTCCTATCCACACACAAAACGCCAATGAAATCTAAAACGAGATCAAGTTCTCATCTCCGAGTCACCACCAAAGTCAATCAAATTGGTCTTCTGTCTCTCCTTGCGCTTGTATGCCAAGAATCGATGAAGATTGAGAAGAATCTCATCGACTCTTTCACGAAGCTCTGGATAGTGACGTTTATCAATCCCCTTCGCCGTCTGCTTCAACTTGGGCTGGATTTCCTCGAGGCGCTTGGGGAAATTGTAGGCCCAGAAGACTGGCTCGTCGAAGGAATATGCTCTGTCTGCGTAGATGACAAATATTTGGTCTAGAGCTTCGACAGCTTCCGCAGCGGGCGTATTTGGCAGCTTAGACAGAATATCAAGAAGGAAGGCGCCAATTTCTGTATTCAGTCTGATTGGAGCGGGATCCAAAGCGAGGGATCCAAGAACACCGATACATTTAACTCCCAAAGTTGAGAAATCGTCGCCGTCACCATCCGCAGCTTTCTTATCTCCTCCGAGCAGTTCCTTGGATTCCTTGTGCAGTGACATGAATTTCCGCTGTTCACCGGACTGGATCTTAATGCCACCTTTGACACACCGTGACACTGACCATGCAATACTCGTAATAAGCGAAGCCAACTCGAGATCTGCTGCATCGGAAGCAAGAAATGGACTAACGATTTCATTCCAGATTTGTTGACCTAGCTTGGCCCAGAGCTCATAGGTGCCATGGAGATGCTCATCAGTAAAATCTATGACAGAGATAGCCCAGGTGATGTTGTTGAGTGCTGATAGAGCGTGGATCTTGTGGTCATTGTTTTGCCGAACGACATTGATAACAGAAGGAGTTGACTTTTGTATCAAAAGGTTCAAGGTGGCGGAATCGCTTGCATCTTGGTCATCGTCTGGTCCGTCGGCAGTAACACCCTCCATATCGGCAAGCATCTCGTCTTCATCCATCTCACCATTTTCATTCCCTGGCTCCTCGACATCCATCGCATCTCCTTCATCTTCATCGGCTTCCTCTGGCTCAGCATCATCATTCACTATTTCTGAGTCATCAAAACCTGTGAATTCCTTTTCATTTTTGACATTTCCAGGCTTTCTTGCATGTTCTAAAGCCTCGTGCAGGCCCGTTGCAATGGACGCAGTTACCTCGAGAGCCAATTGGACTACTTGATCCGGGCTTGAGTACTTGGAATCCCCGTTCTCGGCGCTAGTCGTTTGCTGTTTTGTTTGATCCATGGCCTTTGCTAGTGTAGGGAGAAGACTCGCAATCGATGCAACCTTCGATGGCGTATTATGATCATACCACTTCAACGAGGCGCAGAGGTTGTGAAGCACTTGGCAGCTAGTAACACCTTTTATATCAGTGTACTCCTTGAGCAGAGTCAAGTAATTCAAGAAGCCTTCTTCATCATCCACCACTTGCCGAGCTAGCTCTTCATTATCCTCTAACAGAACTCCCATACAATTGAGTACTTCTACCACAATGTAGTAAGGTGACTCGTCTGCGATCAGGCTTATCAGAAATTGGCTGATAGTAAAGCGTCGAGAAATATCTTGGTTGATCTCATCTTGAGCTTCGGCGAGACATGATATCAGGGTGATGAGTGAACTGGTAAGGGTCCAAACAAGCTCTTGCTGTGATCTGGAGAGTTTCGAGAAAGGGATATCCTTTGATTTGAGAGTCTCAATGATCTGTCTTAAGTTAGCAAAGAATAACAAGAGCTTCGTTGTAGAACGTACCGACTTGCCAGCACTTTCAATTGCAGTCAAAATGTCTCGCCTGAACAGATGGACACAAAAGTCCGTATCCTCTGCCAATACCAGGTTTCGCAGAATACCCCAGCCATCAACTCTTGTCTCCAAGTTTGAGTCAGTAAGAGTCTGTTCCAGCAGGATCTTGACAATCTGTTCTCTCAACAACAGTTTCCTGGTATTGTTGGATTCAATGAGGTTTGTGATTGCACGGGCTGCCGCAGACCTGGTCTTCACCTCGGCGCTCTGAAGGTCTTTGATGACTGGTAAGATGCGCTGTTGGCGGAGTGCAGCAAGCTCTGGGTCACTGGGTGGTTTGACTGCCCGGGCGGTAGGGTTGCTGCGATACTTCGAGCGGTTTTTTGACTTTGATTTGCCCATCTTCGTAAGGATCGTGTTGTGCGTCCGATGCTGGTGGGGTGTCTTGATCCTCCATTTTCCAAGGAACTTTTTTATTTTTCGGAGAATTGGTCGTCCATAGAGCAACAGAGGGCGTCCATATAGGAAGACTATACCTGATTAAGGCATTTCCCTCTAGTGAGGACCGATATTTACGATTCTAAGCCAACAGCCGCCGTGCAATTAGCAGACGACCCCACTAAGCAGAGGTCTGTGCTTTCCCCAATTTCGCATCGGAGGCGGTGTCTTTCCAAAACAGCTCGCGCTGCGGTATTTATTGACTGTGAGGCATTTCCTCAAGCACATAAAGTACACCTCTTCCCTCATACAATGTCTGCCACTACTACAATCACCCAGGCTGAGCCAATTACGGCACAGAGTATCCTGCGACTCTTCCCTGATATCGATACCAGCTCAGCAGAGCTCGAGGGACACGATGAAGAACAAATTAGATTGATGGACGAGGTCTGCATTGTCCTCGACGAGAATGACAAGCCGATTGGAAATTTCAGCAAGAAGATATGTAGGTATTCGCACCCCTCATACCAATGCAGAATGCTGACTTTCGCAGGCCATCTCATGACCAACATCGACAAAGGTCTCCTACACCGCGCCTTCTCTGTTTTCCTCTTCAATTCCAAGAATGAATTGCTTCTTCAACAACGTGCTACTGAGAAGATTACCTTCCCAGACATGTGGACCAACACATGCTGCTCACATCCACTTGGTATTCCAGGCGAGGGCGGTGCAGAACTAGCAGAGGCTGTTCAAGGTGTGAAGCGTGCAGCTCAACGAAAGCTCGATCACGAATTGGGTATCAAGGCTGCTCAGGTTCCAATCGAAAACTTCAAGTTCTTGACCAGAATCCACTACAAGGCACCCAGCGATGGAAAATGGGGCGAGCATGAGAGTGAGTCTCAATCTTGTATGCCCAAAAGAAAATATACTAACCTCGGGTGATCAATTCAGTCGACTACATACTCTTCATCAAAGCAGACGTCGATATCGAGCCCAATCTCAACGAAGTTCGCGACACTCGATATGTAACTGCGGACGGTTTGAAGGCGATGTTCAACGACCCTGCTCTAAAGTTCACCCCGTGGTTCAAACTCATTTGCCACTCGTTGCTGTTCGAGTGGTGGGAGCACCTCGACGAGGGTCTCGAGAAGTACATGAATGAACAAGAGATCCGAAGAATGTGAAGCCTCGACTTGAATGATATTGCTGCATGGGATGGGGTGGGCGTACACATAAAAGCTGTTGGGCGAAGGTGGAAGGCCTCTGGAGCATGGCAGGACAGACACTGCGGAATTAATAAGGAAGGAGAGCTTAATATACCCCTTTTGCACACACACTCAACCAAAGGCATGGCACACGCTTAGACCAGTGTTCTTGGGTGGTTTCGACTTCTTCCTCTGGAGGTTGGAAGGCTGGATAGCTGGGAATCGTCCCGACTTGCGAGTCTGGCACAAGGTACCGATCCCGCATAGATGTCTTGTCCTGTCATCAAGACAGTTCTTGATGCCGTTATGTCGACTTTCACTTATCGTCTGCATATCTCATGTATCGCATGTGGAGCAATTCCGCATCGAGTCGGGAGCGAGCGTCGCGATTTGAAGGGGTCCAGTGCCACTAACCCACCCAGGAATGTCCTGCCGACCATGACAACCCCACGCATCACCGTCATGCTGCAACTGCGATTCGAGAAGAGCCTTTTTTGCACCCAAGAAGAGCCTTCCATACATCAATGGACCCTGTATCATGCAGGCGAAGTCTGGTCAGATTGGCTGTTCGGAAACGCCTGACTGGTATGACAAGAGACGACCAGTTGAAAACTTGACAAATGGGTTTCCTATCAGCGGGATACCCGGGCTCAGTTCGGTTGGACGCCAAAATCCACGATGGCTTTCCTTAGCGCTCCAGCGGGGTCGTCAACCCTGCGGCTATCCAAGGAAGGACGACATCCAGGGTCTCCAATGTGTCTACATAAGCCGTGGCCTATCGCTCATCCTCGTTGTTTCTCCAGGTATCACGAGAACAATCCAACTGACTCAGATTCCTTAAAATCACCAGCAATCAATATCCACAATCAAAGCACTTGCTATTCGATTTACAGTGTCACTCAGCACTAAATCAATTGCTACAGTTTTGAAATTACCCCTACCGTCATCGCCATCACCCTCGACTTCTCAGACGTTCAAAGTCTGCAAACTCGACGGATCAAGCAATCTGTCAATTGTCCCTGAAATAAAATCAAGAAACCCGGATAACATCTACATTGATGTCGGTTGACATTCGTCAAAGTCTCAATTGTCTACGCTTTCCATCTCGATACGAAACAGTGTCGAGAACACAGCTTTCTAAACAACATACAGGCGATTCAACTAGACCTGCTGAAAAACCTTCCTGTACGTCCTGCCCTGTACTACCTAGACTTCGCTCCTAATTCCCACAGAAACGTCAACGAAATCAGTCTTATCCAGTCTTTTAAACCGCAATCATGGCTCAAACCAATAACAGTAGTACCCTCACTCTTGAGAAGAAACGCAGTCTCTCCCCAGAGTCCACAGAGGAAGTCCGCGTCCTCGGAATCGCAGAGTACGAGCAAGCCGCCCAGTGTCTCGCTGAAGCCTTCGCCGTTGACGAAGTAGCACGCTACTTCATTGACACGGATGATATGGCTAGCTACTCAGAGGAGTACAAGTGGAAGATGCACTGTGATATCCTCAGGTATATCACGGCTGCTCATTGTTACAAGGGAATTGTGACAACGATTGGGCCGAACTACGATGCTGTTGCGCTTTGGTATGTTACATTCCCTAACCAGGTCCCGCAAGATGGAGAGCAAGATGTTGATAAAGTATGTAGGATGCCACCCGGAAAGAACATGGACGATCTGTGGACCATCCTCCGCTCCGGCATGTGGCGTCTCTGGTACAAGCTCTCTTCTGAAGGCAAGACGCGTTTCTACAACGAATTCCTTCCCCTCTTGCACCACACCAAGCACGACGTTATGGGCTCTCGCGACGATGATTCATACTACCTGGTGTACATTGGGAGCAGACCTAGTGCAAGAGGCAAAGGCTACGCCAGGAAGTTGATCGAGCATATGACTGCCAGGGTATGTTCTCCTTCCTTCCTCTTCCCCCTCCAACGCTAACAATATGGACAGGCGGACCTTGAAAACCGCGCTACCTACCTTGAGTCGAGCGCTCACTCCAACATGACATACTATGAAAAGTATGGCTTCGAGCAGAAGATCGATATCCAGCTCGCGAGGGGCCCGAAACCGATTAAGTTGCATATCATGGTTAGAGAGCCGCAGCCTGTTGCTGAGAGCTCGAAGGGGAAGAGTGGGGATAGCGCGAAGGTTAGGACACTTTGAGTAATATTCGGTGTTGACAATTGAGGGAGGGGAAGAAATTGTTACTTGATGATTAATGACCGCATTGGGGTCGTTGGAGTTTTTGACATCATAATTCTTTAAGGATCGTTACGGCTTCCTGGGACAGCATCCGCATAGCAGAATCCAGATTGGTATCGAGGAGACGTGCAACCATGTTTTCGTTATTATGCGTACAAGAGCCAGCATCTACTCATAACATCCATCGCACATGCCATGCCTTCAAAGCCCACCACCTATAACGCCAGTCCCCTCCACCCCTTTAATACTCCAGCACAGCCCACGTCTCATCATCAACCGTCGTATAAATCAATCCCTCCCCAAGCAACACATCGCCCGCCTTGAAAACCTCATTACTCGGCACCCCCAGCTTCTGCGCAATCATATTAACATGCAGCCCCTCGTTATTCTGCGGCTCGCTCTGCAACAGCTCATACACCTTCCTGCCCACCCCCGTAACCTTCGCCGGTAACTTGGCCCCCTTCGCAGCCGCCCCATTAGTTGCCCCGCCATCTACAAACATGCCTCCCTCACTCTTTACCCCATTCGCCACACCTTCCGGTGGGCCTTGCGTGAAATACAAATGCACAGCCGTCGCCTCCAGGAGATGGTAATTAACCTCATTGTAATCTGCGATCGGACGGATGACGTGGGCCGCGACATGGCGCTTGTTGTTGAAGGCCTTCAGACGTCCGAAGATACGCAGGTATTCGCCTTCCTTGGGCGACGGCTTCGCGTTCGCAACTTCGGCATCGCTGTCGATCCATTGCTTTACTTCGACCAATCCTGTGCCGTCGTCGACTTTGTAGGTTGTGTTTGTAGCCTGTGCTGAGATGGAGTTGATTTGGCCCACGAAGGTTATCTGTGCAGATTGTTAGATGGGGACATTAGAGAAGGGGGAGGATATACGTACTTGTGTCACTTCCGAGTTGTCGATCTTGAAGTCGCTGTCGGGGTGAGGTTGGACGCTAGGCAATGGTCAGTTGATGGTGGAATCTTGAAGGAGGGGAATACCCACGCATCGATAATTTGCTTGATCGTAACAGGTCGTAATGTGTCTTTTCCATAGGTCTCGAAATGTGTCAGTTGGTTTCTTAGCAAGAAGTATGGATTTCATACTTTGCTTCCTCCGGGGCTGTCTTGGCTTCCTTGTTGTGATCCTCCCATGAAGCCTCCTCCTTCTGCCCCGCCCTGCGCTCCATAGCTGGTCGTTGAGTAGCCGCCGCCGTATCCGTAGTTTGCTTAACCAATATTAGCACCTGATAACCTTATAGAACTTTGCTCTGCGTACCCATTGTTGCGGATTTGTGCTGTGGCGACTGTGGTTGACGAGGTGTCGATTTTCGTGTTTGAGGAAAACGCGTCGAGAGGCGGGAGCGCGAAGTCGCGTAAATTGGTTGTCACGTGCAGGATTATATATTATGGAGCGCTTCTTTAATCTCTCTATATCCCGAAAGGAAGTTGAATCTTGGATTTATCTAATGATATTTTACAGCTCATTCCTGTTGTTCTTGTATTTCCCATCAAGTTTCCCCATGATCTCCAGCATCCAATTCCCATCCGCAGGCGGCTCTCCTTGAAGCTTCCTTCAATAAGCACAAGCTCAATCAAGTTCGCAACATCAAAACTCACATTAATCAACAAAGTATCTTTTGTCCCTGTATTCTTGATGTATTCTTTCCATACACCGATGGATTCGTCTGCCATGCTTTGAGAGATGGCAGCACCAGTGATGAAGACCTGAGGAGGTGGGTGCAGCGTGTACAGGACGGCTCCGAGGTTGTGGGCAGAGTATGTGAAGGCTTCTGGGCTGCTTTTCAGATCTACAATTGCGGCCATTCGGTATGGAGTATGCTGGAAGGGCTTCTCCATCGTTGCGGCAACGTGACGGTACACACCGAGAGCAACGACGTTGATGGGCTGCATACTGACAAAAGCTCGAGAGAAGAAACTGATGAAGATCACCAGCACAAACATGGAATCGAGCTCACTCATATATCTACGTTTTGAACTCCTCTCGAGGTTTCCCCAGCTATTAGTTTGGGATCAAGAATATATCATTATCAACATGTTGGCGTCGGATCGGAACGGTTTGATGATTTTGGAGCTCTCGGAATTTAAGTCTCAAAAAGGGTCCGATTGCTGACAAACCATCAATTACTGCTGACTTCATATCGCATTGTTCCCAACGAGAGTTAGCAAGTAGCACTCGTCTTCCCCCAATATCCATGCTGACTCCCTTTCATTGGGTACGATGCATTCGAGGACCTGCCAGAAGTGGGCGAGTTGTTGACACCGTTCTTCTAGGTCGATGCACTCTGTGAAGAGGCTGAAGGATATCTCAGAATGCCGGCTTAATCCATATTCCACAGCTTCAAAGACGAGAAGGCCACACAAAGGACAAATGCGTGACCTTTGACCGCAGCTGCAATGGCAACAATCCTTTAGGATCCTCTGCTGCAAGCTTTCTACTTGGTCACCGCTTCGGCCTCGTGAGCACTCCTTAAAGTGTCAGGTTTAAGAGGGATGAAGGCTTAGGCGATGAGCTATCTTGACGCTCATCGCCTGAGCATCAGTTATCGTCGGTGTCACAGACCATGAGCTCTCATCGGGATCTACGCCAAGGGTAGTCTTCACCCGAGGTTTTGTATCACGGAACAATTCAAATTGTCAGGCTTCATTTCGATGTTCAAGGAACAATTCGACGACCATTCGTTGCTCCAAGACACGTCGACTTGGTAAGATTCATCCGTCCTTGCGACCGGAGGTTCTCTAGCCAACACGGCCCCTTTTCAGTTGGTCACGACAAGTTTAGAAAGGGTATTGAAAATGAACGGCTGGAGCGAACATCATTTCCACGGCCAGATAAGCTTAAAAGCCTCAGTCATTGATTTTCCCATGAAGGCTTGCAGATCCTCAGGGGACGGCGCTAGGGTCCTTTTTTCAGCCGAGGCGAGATTGTCCATTGAGGGGACGACTTTTCCGAAATGGTATAAGTCTGCGGGCGTCTGCAGCTTTCCAATAACAACTGCCAATTTTATCAAGTTTAGAGTTCTATCACAGCGAACCTGCATTTCCACAAAGGAACTGATCGTCGTTGACGATGTAGTGCCTTGTGTAACGTTGAATAGGCAAGTCGGGCCCATCATCATTGAGTCAAATCAGGAATTGCTCGGCCTTCTCAGGGATTTCAACTTTTTTCGAAAATTCTCTTCAGTTCGGTAATAAAACCTTCAGATAAAGTTCATCGGTACATTTCACTAGACCTCAATGCCGGACTTTCAACCTCGGTGATCGACCAGCCTCAAGCCTGGTCACTTGCTCGTTGTCAATCACTGCCACCTCACTGGATAACTCCTATTTAGAGTGTCCCCTGTGGCGCCACTCCGCTCGTGTGGCGCGGAAATGTCTCAGTGCGGGGAAGGCTGCAAATTTCCAGGGACCTTCCTTCCGTGGTTTACTTCCACCATCGGCATGGCTGTCACCTATCGCTATCAGTCTCCATATAGAATTTGTTCGTCTATCCCAAGCTCAGTCACCCTTTTTGCCCGAGGAACTGCGATGGCTTGCGGCTTAATTTCCATTTGCCGCAGCATGCCGCGTCGTTCTACGGCCTCTGACGACTCCACAGGCTCTGAGAGGAAGGATCCTCTGCATTTAAAAGCCACTTGTGAGGCATTGAGCTCTTGCTAGGATAGCTGGTGGCATTTCTACTGCTCCAGTTGAGTTTAAGCGCTTGCTAGCTCGTCCCTAAACTTAACCAACGGCAGAGAGAATGCCTTCAACGGAAAGTACATATTTCTGTCCGCTTCCCAATCAGTACTTCTTTTCTTCAACTGGTGCTCCTCTCAAAATTAAGCACAATGCATTTCTTCACTCTTTCCATTTTGGGAGCTTTCGCTGCGCAAGCTGCAGCAATTCCATATCCTGCGAATCATGTCGTCCACGAGCGCCGAGATGCTACCCCAAAATCGTGGATCAAGAGAGACAGGCTTGATGTCACAGTCGAGCTCCCAGTTCGTATTGGTATGACTCAGAGTAACCTCGACAAAGGTCATGAGCTGTTGATGGAAGTGTGAGTGTTTGGTTTTCTCCAAATACAATGCTGGTCTAATTGAGTTTGCAGTTCCAAACATGATTCTCCCAAGTACGGCAAACATTATACGGCAGAGGAAGTAGCTGAAATATTTGCCCCTTCTAAAGCTACGGTGGAATCAATCCTCGAGTGGCTAGTGTCTGCCGGAATTCCGGTCGAGAAGATTTCTCAATCTGTCAACAAGCAGTGGATACAGTTCGATGCTTCAGCCCTCGAGTTAGAATCTCTGCTCAAGACAAAATATCATGCTTACGAGCATGCTGAGACTGGGAAGACATCGGTTGCGTGCGAAGAGTATGTCAAACCAATACTCTTCTCATCAATTGCTTACAAAAGTCAGATATCATGTCCCTGCCCATATTCAAGAGCATATTGATTATATCACCCCTGGCATTAAGCTCTCCACCGCGAAACGTCGTGCAGCACCCAATGCAGATCTTCAGAAGAGAAACTTTGACCTACCACCCCTTCTCAAAGATCTCGGAATGTCACTTGAAGCTTTACTAGCAATCCCTGAACTGGTGGTCTGCAACACCGCTATCACACCCGCCTGCATCAAGGCTCTGTATAATGTCACAGACCCTACAAAAGCTGCAGCTGGCAATCAGTTAGGCATCTTTGAGGATCTGGGAGATGTTTATAGTCAGACAGATCTGAACCTCTTCTACTTATCATTTGCACAGTAAGTTCTTACTAAACGATGCACTCCAAGGCTAACGATATGCAGGAACATTCCGCTAGGAACTGGTCCCAAGGTTGAAGCCATCGATGGCGCTGTGGCCCCTACGAATGTCCAGAATGCTGGCGCTGAATCAGACCTGGATTTCCAAGTTTCATATCCGCTCATCTATCCCCAAAACACAATTCTTTTCCAAACCGATGACCCCGTGTATGAAGCCAACTATACCTTCACTGGCTTCCTCAATACCTTCCTTGATGCTCTCGATGGTTCTTACTGCAGCACAGTCAATCCTTTGGATCCACCGTATCCCGATCCCTCAAACGCAACAGGTGCCTACAAAGGTCAACTTCAATGTGGAGTTTACAAACCCGTGAGCCTTCTCGGAATACGTCTTTCTAGAAACACTTGTTAACTCTATCTTCAGACAAACGTAATCTCCATCTCATATGGCGGTTCCGAAGCCGACCTCCCTGCTTCGTACCAGCAACGCCAATGCAACGAATTCATGAAACTCGGCATGCAAGGTGTCTCCGTCGTCCTTGCATCCGGAGATAGCGGTGTAGCCGGTCCAGCAGGCGACGGTGGAAACTCAGACGGCTGTCTCGGCACAGGCCAAATCTTTAATCCGGATTTCCCTGCAACTTGCCCTTACATCACCACCGTTGGAGCCACTTACCTCCCATCAGGTGCCAACGTCAAAACAGATGCCGAGACTGCTGTCACGCGCTTCGGCAGCGGCGGAGGATTCTCAAACATCTATCCCATTCCTGATTACCAAAAGGCAGCTGTCCAGGGGTATCTAACGAACTCACCGCCACCGTACACTTCATATTCGGGAACGGATGATGAGAACATTGGTGCGGGTGGAGGTGTTTACAACTCTGCAGGGAGAGGATATCCCGATGTCAGTGCTGTGGGAGACAATATTGTGATCTATAACCAGGGGACGCCAACACTCATTGGAGGGACTTCCGCGTCGGCGCCAATCTTTGCTTCTATTCTAAGCCGCATCAACGAGGAGCGAATCGCCGCTGGAAAGTCGACTGTGGGATTCGTGAACCCAACTCTGGTAAGCTCTCTTACCTCTCCGTTTGTTTTAATTGTTTCTAATCTGTGTTGCCAGTACTCAAACCCCCAAGTATTGCATGATATCACCACCGGAAACAATCCAGGATGCAACACAAATGGATTCTCGGCGGCTAAAGGTTGGGATCCAGTGACTGGGCTTGGAACGCCGAATTATCCTGCTATGTTAAGTCTCTTTATGAGTCTGTAAGCTGGATATGAACATCATAACCATCCTAGCGAGAGGAGAAAAATAAGTGGCCGATTTTTTGGTGTGTTCGCTAACAAAAATCGGCCACTTTTTTCTCCTATGAAGAGACCGTCTTGATATTTCGGGTACGCTTGTTATAGCACTGGTTTCGTGAGCCTGGAACTCCCTCTTTTGGCCACTCTCAGAAACGAATTCTGCGCCTCCCCATTATCCGTTGCGCTGCGGCCAGGTGGGAATTTGCCTGTGCACACCTAGGCGAACAAGAATAGCAAATCATATCGCTAGATATTTTAATTTAAGACCTCTGATTTGCTAAAATTTTGCGGTTCATTTGATTCCCACCTGGCCGCAGCGCAACGGATAAGTACACATTTAAACCGCGCATTTCCGCGCGATAGATTAAATAATTAAATAATTAATCCTTTAAGCATTAGACTTGCGATAGGAACTCTCTTTTCAAAAATTTGAAATTGTATAATTTCGTTGCATGATTGATTATGACTTGCGTATGCCCGAGAATTTTACTAAGTTATTTCGCACGGGGCTTAAAAAAGAGAAGTTGATGCCTCACTAAACCAGTGCCATAATAAGCATACCCGATTTTTCGAGAAAACGATAGATGAATAAAGATTTTGAACGCCCCTGGAACCACTCTTATTGACGTCCCCAAGGCATGCGAGAAATCTGCTTGCTTGCTTGCCTAACGCCCTTTGCTCATGCCCGCCTCAGCTTCGGCTCAGGTCTGCTCGTGTCTGCTTAACCACCTCGCTTGAAATTTTCAACTATTAAAGAGGGGCCTGAAATGACCCTCTTTACCTACAATATGGACACGCTTACTGGGTTCTGTTCGAGACGCATATTACATATTTAGTTAAGTTCCACCTAGTTACTATCGTCGGGATCATCAGAGAAATCCGAACCCGAATTCGGCTCTCCACGCTTGTACCGGACACGGCTCTGTTTTTCAAGCTCACCTCGGTCAACTTCGATGACCGTGTCTGCGTCACGAGCGTAGACTCTCAAGCCAAGAACGCAAATAGCGTCCCAATCCTCCTTTCCTAATAATTCCTGCCGTCGTATGGCGTACGGTGTGTCTGATTCGTTCTTAGGGCCTGGGTCGCCATTTCCATCGCTCTTGCTCACTGCCTCCCAGTCTACTGGTGCAGCTTTTTGAGTTCTTGCTTCCTGCTTCTTTTGTATTTTCTCGCATGTATCCCGCCACCCTGGGATCGAAGCATGGGCCAGGTCGTAGGATAGTGCGGCCTGAAGAAGCTTGTCGCGTTTAGAAATAGCGTTACGATCAATTACATTGCTGATACTGAATGAGTTCGGTAGCTTTGTTGCGAGGATGCGTGGTCTCAAAATGAAATTTTGGCTTGATTCAATATCCAGTCTCATCGCGACACTTCTCTGGCTAAACTTTCGGCGTGGTGTACGAGCTACCAGGCTGACCTTGCCGTCTTTTTCGCTATAAAGTTTAAATTGGATTTCGAAGCGGTAGCAACCCTCAAGCCCCTTGAAATAGCTACTGTCAAGCTATATGACCATGAGGAATTAGAATAAGAGCATTTTATGTGCATTTTCAACCTTAATTGGGAAACTTGCCTGCGAGAGGACTATGACTACCTCCGTTGCCCCGCTCTGAGCTGCGATTTTGAGCTTGAAGTGTTCTTTGAGAAATTCATCTGCCCATGGAATCTAATGGCTCCATCGTAAGTTTCTAATGGGAATATAAAATGTTACGAGGCAATCACTTACTTCGACTGCAATCCATTGCTGAGCGATTTTCCAATCTTCACCAAATAGACGGTGTTCCAACACGACAGGAAATTTGGTCAAGAAGTCTTCGTCTAGTTTCCCACGTCAAAAATCAGGAACGTCAAATTTGACGGTATAAAGGAGCCTCACAGCTGATCCAAAAGCTCTGTTCCAACAGTTAAACCAATTCTCGTTATTCTCCGTAGTCTGAATAATGTTTCTAGAAGACTAACCTCATCATCACCAAATCGGTGACCCAACGCCTGGATCGATTCAGGTGTCCAATCTTTTGACCCGTCACTCCATGGACCATTCCACTTGAAGGTAGGACTCCTATGACACGGTTAGCTAGAAGTAATTCTTTTATCTGACAGAAGTGCGAAAGTTACTAGGTAATAGGCATTCTGATTAGGCGAAGACTCACCTGAGGTATAGCAAACGCTTCCCCATGACTTCAGCTACTCTGAGAACGGTAGCTATTTCATAAGTCGACTCTTCTGTTTCAAGGTCTCGGTTCGAACTGTCCCCAGGAATCAATGCAACATAGACAGATGATCTCCCCACAAGTTGAAGTTGCTCAGCCCATAAAAACTGTTTATCTAGTATCTCAGACATATGATTTTCAAAAGTTACGCCGCCCGTCAGGTCTTCAAGAGTGTCTCTACGTTCATTAATTAGCACAACAAATGGTCAATAAGCCGGAGGTTCCACCCACCCAATAAAGCCAACCGATATTGAGCCATAGTCTCCATGAGCTTTGGCATACGCCTTCTCTAAGAGAGATGGCCACGTTTCTGATGAGTCCAGAGATGAGGTAAAGTAGAGGGCTTCAGAATTCGTAAGATAAGTTTTACGGTATACTTCTTCGAGACTCGTTTCCCGTCCTCTCCTGTTCATCCTCTTGATGAAAGGATCTGTATCTAGAAATGTCGGACTCCATGGGGTCTTTTCCAGATACAATTGGCTGTCAATAATTTGCGAGATCCATTGGCCATCTGACCGAAGGAGTTAGAATACAATATATTATAAAAGCATGGGAATATACCACGAAAGAATATAAATCCATATATGCCAAGGTCTATCTCGCAATGGTTAGTTATAATTAAATCCCCGATGGACACTACTCACGCTCGTCACGGGCAACGCAAATTCGCTCGATGAGTCCATCTATGGTGCCAATCGCCATCAGCGCAGAGCCGATCTGCCTAAGCCGAGGAAATTCCGTATATGCAGTGGTCTGATCTAATCAGTCGATCGGAAGTGATGGGAGTTTGGATTGTTTACAGCCGCAACACTATCCACGAAAAAGGATGGGTCCTCAAATATATCCTGGGACTGTTAGCGTGACAACTCTGCTTACTCTGAAACAAATTTACATACAGGGAGGGCTAGACAAGATCCAGGTTGGAAACTAATGCCATCGTCTACCAAATTATCTATACAGAAGCGCAAGCCAAGGCGCAAATCTCTTTCGCAATCAAAGTACTGATCAGTATAACGTAAGTTGAGCCGGCGCTGTGACTTGATTACCCGGACTACTTTGTAACGACAAGCGGCAATTACTTCCTCTAAGGTGTCAAGTACCCGGACGCTAATCACAGGTTGAAATGCGAGGCCTGTTGATTGACGTTCGAGAGCACGAATATTCTCCACCTCTCTTGCATCTTTATTCGATATACCTGCATTGCTAAGACCCTGAACTGTGTCGAAAATCCGGTCGAGAACAATGCGTTGTGATGAGAACCCTAATTCAATTTTCTGATTGGTGCTATCGAAGCGTGAGCCTTCCTTGACCTCAGCGTCGTCCAGACGTTCATTAAGGTCCTTCTTATCCGTTTCACGCATATCACTAGTCTAACGTCAGCAAGTAACAAATCGGGAAAAGAAGATGTGATATATGATTGGAGATCTTTATCACGGCGGATACTTACAACCCAGCGCCTTGAAGAAGCACCTGGAACATGCTGAGATATATCGTAATACTTTCACGAAAAGAAGCGACATCCTCCTTCATCTCCGGCCATCTGATTTTTCTATACGAGTCTTTGAACCAATTTCCTGATCCTTCAAGCCCGAGGCCCTTACTATACTTGTTGATCTTGGTCAAGAAACCATCTAAACTCGTGAAACAATCCGTCAACGTCCGGTTCAACAACTCTGTGTCTGTAATCTTCTTTGTCTCTGTCAATGCTTTGACCTTAAAAAGAACATAGGCCAGATTAGACAATAACATCCGCAATGACTGATAGTCTGCAGAAGAGCCCTTACTCTCATCTAGGGCATCGATGCCTGCTTTGACAAGTTGGCATATCGTGATAATGTCGCCGAAACTCCCGAAGCTGAAAGACGCTGCCATGACTATTCAATTGACAGGACAAAATGACTCTTGTGACGGCGTTTCAATTCAGCGTAATGGAATGCATTAGGCTTCTGATTGCGAATACCAACAAGAGGCTCATCATACATGCATTGAAGACGTTCTTCCGTGCTGCGGCACAGCGCAACAGGGGTTATCACGACTGTAGAAGCCTGAGGCAACAGCTCTACATTCTTCCCCTCTTCCTAGTGGAGAGAATAAGTAGTACCCTAAACCCGATTTAACTTTTTGAAATATTTAAAGATGTTAATTATCTTTCAAAAAAAAAAATTCTTATACAGGTGGTTGTAACATATTAAATGAATAATAAAATAGTGCTGCCATTATGATACGATATCACGTGCTAGGCGGCACAGGATCGCTAAGAAAACCTTCTACTGGCCCAATAGAGAAGGCCATGTGGGCCGATAGAATTAAACCCAGGGCTCTCAGCCTCTATTGAGAGAAGAGAGAAGACCAGTAGTGAAGTGGGAGCTCAATTACAGTAGTAGTACACTGTACTGTACACAGTGCATGCAGGGCCAGGTATACCTTTGTCAATTACATATTAGGTCTGACAGAATCAATAACCCGTTTACGGGACAGCGTAGACGTTAAAAGTAGACTGTCCGGAGAGAGTGGAATAATTCCGCAGATAGTTATTTGCCCTTCTTTTTGCGGTTTCCCACGTATTTCTACTTCGTAGGCTGGCTAAGCGCGGAGTTCTCATCACTGGCTATAGTAATTGCCATCACCAACAATCTATAAATAAACTATGGTGACATATAAGAAGTTATTTATAAGTTGAATCAGCAAGCCACTATCTAAGAAGCTGATGACAAACAAAGTAATCGGTATTATCGAAAAAGTTATTTATGAATGTGTCATACCATCAGCCACCGTCAAAGAGGTTGATGATGCGCAAAAACCAGTAGGTAGCATCTAAGAAGTTATTTAATGAATTAATCAGCAGCCACCGTTGAAGAGGGTGGTGGTAGATAACGCCAATACATAGCATATCAGAGGTATCTTTTAAATAAAACCAAAAGCTGGCGTCTAAAATGTCTATTCCCGAGGACCGTGGCCTCGCCCCTAGGGTAAGATGGCCCCATGTGGAAACAAACTGGTTGATTGGTCAGAATGAGGTCTTTCTTACTCAAAGACCAGAGCTGTACCTAGATAATTGTCTTAATTGAGGGTCTTAGTCACTAATACTTGCTCAACGATCTCACTGCTACCTCCACCATTGTCCTTGTTAAAAGAGTCCCACCCCGTTCTTCATTCATCACCAGTCCCCTCGACATGCTTACGGGAAAGACAATTCGGTTTATTCACTATGCTTACAGTTTCTTTCTCAGATATTTGCTCTCCTCATAAACTATGAAAATCAGGTGCAAATTTGTAAGACTTGGATTTGGAACTCGACTTGCTTTAATTTTGCTGCGCCGTGGACAAACACCTTTGGTTCATTATGGCGATCAGTAGTCTAGCTGTGGTTGGTATTCTAGTCTTAGGCTATTTTTTAGTTCGTCTTTATCAGCAGAGGAGCAAGTTCAAGAACCTTGTAAGCTGCCATCCTATTGATAAACAATTGGGCTGACAGAGAGCAGCCAGGTCCACCACATCATCCACTATGGGGCCATCTCCCAGTAATGGCTGAAGTAGCTCGGAACCTCCCTCTTGATGCAGGCACTCAATACTACGCAGATTACATAAGAACAAAATACAACCTTGGTGACTTCTTCTACCTAGATTTGTGGCCTCTTGCCCTCCCACAAATAGTCATCGTGCACCCACAACTTGCAGCGCAAATTGCACAGTCGAGGATATCTTTTGATAAAGGCCCTCTTGTACGCCAATACCTGACGCCTTTGCTTGGAGAAAAGGCTATGGTCTCTGCAAATGGACACGACTGGAAGACTTCTCGGAGACTTTTCACTCCTGGGATGCTCAACGGAAACCTTCTTGAACATGTATCAGAATGCGTCGAAGATTGCCAAATTTTCTGCCAGAAACTGATTGAACATGCTACGAAAAATGATATCTTCTGTTTAGAAGGTTTATGTGCAAGGTTGAGTTTCAATATTGTTACGCGCATTGTTCTGTAAGTAGTTTCTAGGTTGAGAGCCTGACGACCTTGAACTCATTTTGATCTAGTGGAGTTGATTGTGATGCAATTCAACACGACAGTAGCTTCATGCTTATGTTTCGTCGCCAGGCGCTACTTCTACCGCTGACCTTTTTGGCATGCTATTCTGTACCTCCAAGTTTGATGACTTTCTATCACCAATGGACCAACCGCCGAGGCTTAGATGACTTCATTAGTAATATTATCACTCGTCGACTTGAGTCTCCCGAGTACATCAAAGAAGTAAAACATTCCAGCAAAAGACGATTTGCTGCGGATTATGCTATCGATACTTTGAGAGAAGAATCAATGAAGCAGGGCACAACTCAAGAACCTGAACTGGACCCCGAGGCTCTCAGCAACATTATATCTCAGTAAGAAACGATACTTCCAAGGTTCTGCTATCTTCTCACTTGTTCCTTTAGGGTTAAGACACTGATATTTGCTGGTCATGACACTTCTGGTAGTACAATATGCGTAAGCTTTTCACAGTTTGGGCAATTCTCGCCTGCTCGCTTTTCGATGCGTGTTGACTCTCCCAGTATGTGTTCTATCTCCTCAACCGAAATCCCATGGCACTCGCAAAGCTACGGCAAGAGCACGACACAGTCTTTGGAGCGAATACTATCGAGACAGGGCGACAACTGAAGAAAGACCCAAAGATTCTCAACCAGCTGCCGTATACACTCGCTGTGGTCAAAGAGGCATTGAGGCTCTTGCCTCCAATTGTAGGAACTTATAGAGTTGGCCGGAAAGAGTAAGAATCCGAATTTCCAATTAAAGTCATAATACTAACAATACCAGCTTTTCCTTGATGCATGAAGGAAATGAGTGGCCAACAGATGGCTTCGCTTGCTTCGTTAATAACCACGCCATGATGCGTCGTGGCGATCTGTTCAAGGACCCAATGAGCTTCATTCCCGAACGCTATCTCATCACTAACTCAAATGACCCTTACTTCGTGCCAAAAGACGCCTGGCGCGCATTTGAGAAAGGCTCTAGGAACTGCATCGGGGAAGCGTTGGCGCTGATTCAGATTAAGGTTGCGTTGGTATTAACGGTTAGGACGTTTGTTTTCCAGGAGGTGTATCCAGAAGATGCCCCTGAAATTGACGGCGAAAAGATGTATCAGGCATTCCATGTCACTGGAAAACCATCATTAGGCATGCCTGGTAGAATTAGATTTGCTAACTAGAAAGTAGAAAGCTGAAGCTGAAGTAACTGATAATGAACCTTGCGGGTAGGGAAAGGAGGTCTGAATGAGAGCTTGAAAGCGAATTCTTCTGGATAGAGTTGTACAGTCGCTTGGATTTCTTTTGGATATTGCTTGGTCTTTTCTTATTAGAATAGAGGTTCTCTGCATTACTCGTCGATATCGCTCTCCACCTGCAATTAAGCGAGATTCAGGGGAACATTGCTCACGTGATATAGAAGCAAACAAATTTTTTATAATCCCACCTCGCTGTGAAATGATTCAAGTATCATGTTCTTCACCTTTGAGCCCGTAGGTAATGGTCTTAGTACTTGGGCTCGCTGAGCAGTGAGAGACAGCTGCTGTTGCGATTAGATGGGACTAAGAAACTTTGACAGTGAGTGGAAATTTAACAACAGGTCGACCAGGAGCTGTTCACCTCTGCGAAAATCCCTCCTTGAGCTCAAATATGTTGACAACAAGTTTTACCTAGACATAACCTTCTATATCTTTCACAGAACATACAACCCAACCCGTCCTATTAATATCAGCACCTCAAACAAAAATAATTAACTAAAATCGCGTCCAGCAGCAAAGTTCGACCATTTTAATAGCCATGAATCCTCCTTTTACGAGTGATTTAATAAAAACCTAAAGAACATTTTAGCACTTGCTAGTTGTTATATAGCAGCAAAAGAGAGGAAAAGTATTTATCCTCTCACTATCTCGCTCGGATTTGCCTTTAACACGTTTTCACGGCATCTCTAGCTCACGCCGCCTAGCGCTGCCTGCCCACGAAAACCTACTTAAAGAAGTATATAAACCTCTTCGCCCCTCTTACCAAGGATAAAATAACAAGTACACTATACAGCACGCAGCAAGTGTTGGAATGCCGCCTCCTATCCTCTGTTATAGATCGAGAGGAGAACTCTCTTTGGTCTCCTACTAAGGTAAATATGGACTCTTTATTAAATAGTTCATGGGTATAAAACACTTTATTAATATAACTTCGGAATAGTAGATAAACGATTTAACAACGATAATAGACTCGATAATAAACTTTTATGGAAAGAATAGTGGAAGACTAAGTATTATATAATAAGCTTCGCTTATACTAGTAGATACACTTCGCCTATCCCACCTAATCGGATATCACCCCGCTTGCCTGCAGATATATATTAATTCTACCGTGGCGTCCCTGCGCCTAGCAATGGAATCCCACTCGAGCTTCAACCTCGATATTAATATTTAAAATATGCGATCTTTCACTTAAGTCTAAACCCAGTATAATAACTTAGTCGCTAATAATAGAATCACGAAGACACTAGGCAAACCACGTTCACAGACTCTGCTTTCAGCTATAGCGTCAATGAAACTTCTACGTTACTATATAGAAGGATATAAAAAAGTTCTCGATTTTAGAATTTAATAATAAGAAGTAATTGAAATAAATAAAGCACTAAAATAATCAACTTAAACGCCCAACTATTAATAGTATATCTACTTTCTCTAAGCTTAAATCTAGTTTATATAAGGTTAACTCTTAAGTAATAACTCAAGAAACTAGTAACTATATACCCTCGCGCGTTTATATAATTCCTAGTAATATGGGCTTCCTTAAGCTTCTTTACTAATATTAGAAATAAGTCGCGCCTCTCTTTAATCTAAATAAAATCGAATTTAATATATCCTTTAGTTATCGCCTCTTAACCTCCTCGTCTCCCGGAAAGTAATAAGGGGAATACACGAGGTCTAGAAAGGAAATAATAAGAATAAATAGAGTAATAAGATTTAACGGGATAATATAACGCTATAGACTTGCACTATGATATTATAAGAAGCTATTAATATTAAAGTTATTAACTATAAGTTTATCGCTAAGGAGGGAGTTTTTCACTGCCTAATATTAAGGGCTAGTATCCCCCCTCGTAATCGCAGTCTAGCTAGTAATAAGAATTCAAAATCCGATTTTATTAATAGTAAGTATATAGACTTAGAGTTCTATTAATATTAAGTAGGTAGGGCGAGATGGCTAGGGCTAAATATAAAGAATAATTAATAGTTCTCCTATAAAGTATTATTCACTAGCCACTAGTTTACTTTATCCTTAATACGCTTGCTTAAAGTTAGCTATATAGCCTCCCCTTAATACTCAGTATCTACCGAGGCCCCGACGGCGATACGCATATATAGAGCAGCTAAATATACTTCACTAAAGCCATCACTGTGCTTCTAGGTACGGGTATAAACCTCTAAGTTAAACATAGGATCTTGAATTTTATGCAAAGGGGCACTAGTAGTTGTCGGAATTCGTAACGCACTAGTCCTCTTCAATATACTATAATTTGAGGGAGATTTAAAGCCTGATAGCCGTTTTGATTTTTTAAATGTCTCTTGATTCCAAGAATATTCTAGCACGCAGGATTCTTCTCTTTTTAAATATCCCTTGAGTTGTGGTATATTAAGACCAGTATTACGTCAAGAATTCTGACAGCCTCTGGTGGGTCACTATAGTAAGTACTGGTCTATCGCTATATATGTTGGCCAACATCGAAGCGTTTGCTATAAGCAATAGCTGAGGCGGTGGCGGGATTGCTATTAAACGTTCCTACCTCGTCTACTATCAGTCGTTTGACGCCCTGAAAGAGTGCTCCATACGTCGTTTGATATCTCTCGTCTTCGCTGGTACGCTAACGAGGTCCTCCAGAAGCTGCTGCGGGGAGGTGCTTCTCACGACGTTCGAACGCCTTGAAGCGCTGGTATCTGTTCTACTGCCTAATGTTCCGCAGCGTAAACCTTTCCTTGGAATTCGTTCATGGCATTGTTTATTGCTCGGAGCGGAACTGCTGCTACCAGCGCCCCGTCATCCTTCATGGGGTCGAGAACGGAGTCCATCGCTTTCTCGTCACGCTTTGGTAGAGGGTATGAGACTTGGCCCAAATCTGATATATCGATGTTTTCCTTGAAGGGTATTGGCATAACAATTATATCGTTATAGCACCGAAGTTTCTGCCGGAACAGGGCTGTATGCCGGCGGAGAAGATTCCACGCCTGCCAACCACCGCAGAGACACATTGGATATAAGAAGGTTAGATCAGATACTGTGTCTACTATTTTCACAGATTTTTTTTAATCTTCTACGCCTTACTCTACCCTTCTGTCCCTTAAACCAAACTACTACTAATTACGTATAGTCTCTATTACGACGCAGTTAAGATCAGAGGGAGACGAGAGTGACTCTCGAACTTACGACTCCTTATATAGTAATGTTTTGAGCTTCCAGGGGTTAAACCTAAAGCAGATAGAAGTCCATTTAGATCGATGACCAAGATTTCTGACATATTCGAGCTACCTTTATAGCCTCACCGCCACCGGCACGAGTATATAAACAATTCTCAGCCCCGTAAGCAGCCTAGCAAGAACCTTGCCACTGAGGGAGAATCCATCCAACGATAAACGGATAACTTATTACTAGATTCATCTAAACTCACCCAAATATTTAAAGTATAATACGATTTACAATCTCAATTTATTTATGAGTTATCTAGGAAGTATAGGGAGATAGTCTTTCCTGACTCCTCTTTAGAACAAGGCGAAAAGTGTAGAGTTGACAACGAATAGCATTATAATAATAAACTTGTTATTAAACGAAATACATCCTAAAAGGCTGCGCCTGGAGATGCCGCTTGCCTCCAAGGTCCTAACAAGGCACTAGATCTAACGCAAGCGAAGCCCCTCTTCCTTCTTCGCTATCGCTGCCTCCATCTTCCTCTCCTTCCTCTCTCTCTTCGCTGTCTAGCCTTTCAAGTATACCGTACTCCATTTATACACCCCTTGCTCATAAGCTAGCCTTTAAACATAAGCCCAAAATAATGCATGTACTACTTATCTATAAGTATACTAAAAGCTATTAGCCGTTACTCTTTTCAAGAGCAAAAACAGCACATGCTCCCATCTAGACCTCCTTCTCATAATCCACCGCAATCAGCACAGGTATATAAACCGCCTCACAGCTCATAAGCAGTACCGTAAAAACTCTGCGCATTCTGCCTTCTGGGACATTACGACAGTGGTATTAGTCACTCATCTAATTTGGAAAATCAAGCCAGTTAATGGCTAGAAGTAGCTGGTCCTCCCATCTAATTTCCAGCCAAAATCAGAAACAGCGGAGGAATATATCTTACACAGGACGACTCGCCAAGAATTGACAATAAAGCATACCATAATAACAACATTATCCCCAGAAAAAATCCAATCCCAAAAGCTAATATAGCAGGATCTGCAACTTCCTCTAAGCTCTCATCAAGACAGCAGATTCGGCGCAAGAGGCAGCGTCCTAACCTATCAGCCACGCCCACCTTCGCCGCCACCATCTTGTACTTTTCGTCCGTTATCTCCCTCGTTACTAGTCTCTCCGTTTTGCCCCTCAAACCCTTATATACTCCTTGCTCTTAAAAGCCTCCTCGAGCCTTATACTAGTAGCCTCAAACAACGCACTTGTAGCTCATTCCATACCTGATCACCAATTCCCGACCATACTATGAAAGCTTAATTCCAATATCAAGATCCACAGACCACACTCCCTCCCTTCTCACCCTCTAACCTCACGCTTATACACCTAGAATATATAAAGCACCCCACAACCTTCTTCGTACCTCAGCAAAACCTGGTAGACCACCAAAATGCGATCTTGGTGGATAGACACTATATCCAGCACCGCTCACCCCTTACTCCGTTCCCAACTCAAACCAATCACTGAATAAATAAGTAATCCTCCTTCATCATACCTTCTGTAAAGTTCAAGAGAGGTGAGAACTTGTTACTTCAATTGAAAGAGGAGAGAGGTAGTGACAACGAGTAGAACGTTGACAACAAGGCAAAAGTTGACGGGACGAACTTCTTAATCTCGAACTGCATGTGCGAGAGTATATATGAATGGAAGGCCGAACGCTAATCGTACAAATTCTAGACTCGAAACTTGCAGCAATTCAAGAGATAGATAGCAAGAAAAGTGAGTGACAGGCAGCAACCTCGATCTTGATCGAATGAGCTTCGTCGATGAAGTCGACTCTTGCAATTACTGTGCTTATATATGTATACATGCACGCAAAAGAAACAGAGTAAGTGGTGAATTCAACCAAACAGATATAATTTTTCTATACACAAACACAAACCCAATCAAATAACTCCATCCACATATCCCAAGCCCAAGCCCACGAACAGGTATCAAATAAACACCACATTACCATCCATCCCTCATCACCCAGTTCCCTATCCCATCATTCGAGAAACACCACCCCTACAAAAATCTAAGACTTAACACTACTCCCAAAGCTACTAATCCCATCCCTCCACTTCTCACCCCACTTCTCCCCCAAGCCCCCCGCCCACTTCGGCAACTTCATCCTCATCCTAACCCGTCCCTCAACCACCGCCTCCACACAATTAATCGCGCCAAACGTGCCACTCCCGAGTGCTCTGAAGATCGCAAGGATGGCCACAGACCACAGGATGAACTTCAGGTACCAATTATCGCCGACGGCGGTCGCGCCGTACGCTTCGCTGACCGCCATGGCCAGGATGGCGTTGGCGACCATCCAGACGACGACCATGTAGGTGCGCACGCTCTTGTAGTAGTCCTCCTGCTGCTGCGACTCGGAGATGGGGGGCGAGGGGACTTCCAGGCGGTCGCGCAGGTTGCGCAGCGCTTCGTCGTAGCCGGAGTCGATGTCCAGCTGCTCTGAGGGCATTTCCAGTTCCACGGTTTTGCCGCCGTGGCCCATGGCGGCGCCCAGGTCCGTGTGGATTACGTTGTCGCCTTTCGTGCCCCAGGAGATGTCGTGGGTGTTGCAGAAGGCGTAGACTTGGAGTGTGCAGATGTAAGAGGGCAGCAGCATGAAGTAGGAGGCTGAGGAGGTGAACATGTGCCACGGGTCCAGGTAGAGGAAGGACATTAGGAAGTAGACGCCGACGGTGGAACCGGTCGAGATGATCAGGTTGGTGAAGACGTTGTTGCCGAGGTTTAGGCCGTCTGAATGGTTTTTAAGTTGTCGGACGACAATGTAGATGCAGGCGAAGGTGTTGTAGGCCATGATTATGGCGTAGATTATCATGGAGGAGAGGTAGAGCTTTTTTGCGCCTTGCGGTCGGTTGCCCATTGAGAGGATGAATTGTGTGCAGATGAGTAGTACGCACACGTACCGTAGGATGGTGAAGATTACCAGACCGATGTGGTGCCCGAAGGGGTCGATTGTCGGGTCCGAGAGAGAGCCGGCGACGAAGTAGAAGGTGAGGTAGAAGTTGGCGAGGGAGAAGTAGGTGAAGAGCAGACTGATGAATTGGTAGATGAATTCGATGTGAAGGAGGATTTTGCGGCCAATGGTATGATCTGTATGCCAGATTTGTCTGAAATGGACGAGAGAGTACACTGCGGCGAAAAAGGCACCGTTCAGCCATCTTCTCCGCTGCGAGACGAATTCAGGAACAGTATCTATAAAGTCAGCATAACCCTGATATCTGAGAAGGGAAACTTACCAGGCACATCAGTCTCTCCTGTACAGCTCTTCACATATTTCAACACCCACTTCTCATCTCTCTTCGCCACCAACTCCCAACACAGAATACGATCCTCAGCCAAGTACATGTTGGCCGTAAAGACATCTGCATTCTGACCATGCAGCGTCTCACCCTTGAAATACTGACTCAGTGGTCCATGGCCAGTATGATCATTCTGCAAAGCATGATATCGATACGCACTCAACGCACCCGGCAGCACGGTAATATACCCAAACACCGACTCAAGCGGCTTATCCAAGATATTCGACATCTTGTACTCGAAATTTTGCGACGCGACCAATGGATTCAAAAGTCCAGTCCCCCATTTACCTTTCATGGCTTTGATCTCGCCACAAGCTCCTGCAACATTGGAGTCTGTGTCGAATGCCTTCCACAGATGATAGAGCGAGTTGCTACCAGGCTTCGTACCAACATCAAGAAGGATACAGATATTCGGCGTCAGAGCGCGTCCAAAAGCATTGAAGAACCAACGATGCGAGTTCAATTTCTTGGCGTTCTTCTCCTTCAAGCAGAAGATCATCTGAACAGGCACGATCCCCTTCTCAGCACCCTTGAACTTGAGTTCTGAGTCCAGAGACACTTGCGTCGTGTATTCGTAGACGTGGGCTTGCACTTCCTTCTGGTTGACCAAGTTCTTGGCGATGCCGTCTTGGTAGACGCCCATTGCAGCCAAGGCGTCGAGCGTTCTCGGATGCACTCTCTGTCTCCCGTCGGACACGATGCAGACGACGATTTTCTGCCACCCGTGCTCTCCCCATGTCCGAGACTTTGATCTCGAGCAGAAATGTGCAACGTTTTTCATGACTGCATGCATCGTCCTCGTGAAGTTGATCTCGTTCTCGTTGTACATGGTGACGCAGATAAAGAGCTCAGTTTCCCTAGCCGTGCTGCCAATATTCTGGCGCAATTTGTAGCCTTTCGAAACGAAGTCATCCGGGTCACAGGTCACGGCCGTGTATCGCATATGCGTGAATTCGATCTCGTCTCTTCGTGGCAAGAAGCTGTAGAGAATCGTAGGGATCTTACACTCGAGAATGAGCTCTCCATTAATCAGCTTGACCTCCTTCTTCGACATCTGCGCTGTCCGAGCCCCTCTCCGCTCTTGCTTCCCATCAGGCGCTGGACCATAATGTTCATAGTCCTGGTGCGATTCGTAGTCCTGGTCGTCTGTGAGGGTTTGTGCGGACATGTATGAATCCCTCGATTTCAAGCCATGTCTACCTCCGGATTTCAGAGGGCTGTCGGGGCCGAAGACGTCGTCGCCATCGCCTATGTCCCCTTCTAGAGGGATTGAGATTGTGGCATCGTCTGCGATGAAGGAGGAGCGAGAGTTATTAGCACCGGCAAAGAGAGGCGCGGGAGGTAGTGGTCGTCGCGGGCTGCCTCCATATCTAGACGAAGGTGTGCCGGGTCTGGGGCTGCCGTTGATCTCCGGAGGCTCGAATTGTACATTGGCGGGAGGAGGTCTGTTGAATTCGTTCGATCCTCTCGTCTCCCAAGATCGCGTTGGTGAGACTCTGCCGCTGGGAGTGTAGGGTATGTATGACGAGTCTGGCGGAGGCATCGTAGGTGCAGTATCAATAATTGATGGCGCGCGTGAATGCGAGGAGATCACGGTAGGTTGGTATGATCTATGTGATGAGGTATATGGACTATTTGTCTTCAGTAAGCTTATTTCCTTCTGTACTTCTGCTTCGAGCTTTGAAAGGGGAGATTTGACTGGAGTTCGGAGCGATCTTCTGCGCGAGGGACCATCTGGAATTCTGGGCAACAACTGCGAGATGTCGTTGGCCGCAGACTTTTTCTGCAGCTTGCAGGTTGAGACGGCTTCCTCTTCTGCCTTGAGAGACGCATAACGATCGGGGGTCTTTTGATCTTGCTTCAAATGTGCTGCGAGAGGACGTCGAACAAGCTTTCTGGTTACGTACGGACGGCTTTCTGGCTCGTCGACTGATGTCAACAACCGGACATGTGAGGCATTGCCTGATTGACCTATGTGTGTAGAACTATTTTCTTCGTCATATGATGGAGACTCCGAGTAAAGCGGAGGCCGCGAAGGTGTGTTTGGGCTGTCCATTGTGTCTGGGAGTATTGTCTGGACGATGTGGTGGAATGCGCCGGGCGACTATCGAAGATTGGGTGTTTACTTCGTAGTCATCGGTCTCAAATTTGAGGATAGAGAGATTGTTGGATATCGATTGACTCGGACTGAATAAATCTTTAGGAGTTGGTTGTCCAGATATGAGACAATGATGCGCAATGACAAAAGAGTTGATGTCTGGGAGATTCGTGTGTGCGCTGCGTTATCGTTTGTATTTCTCACATCGCATCGGGTCCGGCCGTTGCCATAACAACACTCACATGACGAACCCCTCTTGGTCCACATCAATCTATTTTAAGCCCAATACAACATGCCAATCTAACCTGTAATTTGATGGATTTGTACATTGGCATAAAACGCTCATAAAAATCATAAGGAGTTTCATAATCCAAGGCAATGGCAGCATCAAAACCACCGTCTGCGCATCTTCAAAGCACAAGAATTCAGTTAATCGTCAGTGTTAATTCCTCCTCCATTACTATGTATGCTAAATCTTAATGCAGCATCAACATCACGTCACCAAGCTCCTCACATCTTCGGCCGATGCATGTTTGTAAATCCTTTTTTGTTGGGATCGTAATATACAGTGCCTCGGGTCTTCTCCCCGTTCCTTCTCATATCTTCCGCAAACCTCTATCCTCCGCGACGAAAATAATCCTCTGATCAGGTCCATGCCGAAAACGCTGGCGAGAGATCCTATACGATGCAGTAGGGGGGTATGGTTGCGTCTTTCAACGCTAAGATGAAGTTGATGACAAGAAAATGTTGTGAGCATTGCTCGGATCAGTCGATGCTGATATGCTTTTATAGTACAGCGAGGTGAAGGAAGATCTGTGGCTGGTGATGGGTATCAAAGAATTGTGAGAAATATGAACTGGTATATTGATTAACGTTCAATTCCAACCGAGAGAGTTCTCTGCCATCATCGGTGCCGAGATTTGCTGTGTTCTTGCCGAGTTTCCTGTCCGTCCACTTCCTCTGCTGTTCCGATCGTTGCCAGGGGGAGTGCTTGTTCGTCCACCAGACATGAAAGCTCCGGTTCCACCCATCAGTGCAGCTGGGCTTCCTGAATAGCGCATTTCCGGTCCCATGATGGAGCTTGATCGACGATGAGTCTGCTTCTTCTTCTTGTACCTTCGTGCGACCAAGAACATAGCCGCACCGTAAGATGCTGCTCCACCAATAGCCAACAACGCAAATCCAGCCGTTGCACCAGCCGCCTTTGGTGATTGGTTTTGGCCGTTAGAGCTATCCAGTCCGTTACCGCTCGTAGCGACAGTGGAGCTGGCTGCAGCACCACTGCCAGTCCCCGTAGAACCTCCATCCACGGTTTGACCAGGCATCAGCGGAATTGCAGGGTTGATCTTGTTCATCAGGTCGGCGATACTCGAATCGTTGTTGTTGTACAATGGGGAAGTAGGAATGCTCAAGCCAAGCTTCAGTGATGAGTACATGTTCGCGGGAATGAATGCCATAGCCACAGTCGCAACGCAGCCTGTGACAGGCAACGGGGTCAGTGTGTGGATAACAACCTCGTGACTCTGCAAAGCCAAACCATCCACGAGGCCAGGCTGAAGCCATGCAAAGATTTGTGCAGACGTTTGCCCACTGCTGACAACAAAGGGATAGTTCAAAGAACAGTCGAATCCGATCTGGACCAACATCGTATCTTCCGGCTGGCTAACGGTGCCATTGGGGTTGGTAATGAGCTTGGGGATGTTGGATGGAATACTTGTCGGTGCGGAGCTTGGTGTCTGGCCTGGTGCGAGCGAAGAGGTAGGCTGAGCGATCACGGATGTCGGGAAGAATGCACTCGAACTGTCAGTCGTCGTTGGAGTGACGGAGACAACCGCCGAGGCTGAGCTTGAAGTTGCTGGAGCAGAAATAGGAGACGACGGGGTTGATACAGCCGTTCCGTTCAGTGAGATGGTGGGTGTTACAACCACGGTTGGCGACGAAGATGGAGGAGTGACTCCAGAAGCACTTACCGAGGGGGTGGTAATTGTTGTTGGAGCACTTGGAGGCGTTGAGGTCCCGTTGTTGGGTGGGCTAGTAACGATAATCGTTCCCGAGGAAGTGGGAGGCGTAGGACTAGGACTCGTGACACCAGTTCCGGAAATCGTCACACCGGTTCCAGAAATAATCGTGGTTGGTGGAGTTGGTGCAGTTGTGGGTACACTCGTAGGGGTCGTGATTATGGTGCCAATGATACTGGTGGGGTCTGACAAGATGCTAGAAAGAAGACTTCCTAGTCCGGTACTGCTTGTCGTGGCGGCAGCAACAGAAGTGACGGGAATTGGGGTTGTAACCGGGGGATCGATACCAGTAGAAGCAGTACCAGTGACTCCGGTGGGTGTTGGGGTTTCGGTAGAGGTAGGGGGTAGGATCGCGCTTGTGACCACCGAGAGAATAGACGACAGTGGGTTTGTACCCACAATCGTTGTTGGTACAGCAGAGACAGGTGGAGTCGGGGTGCTCACAACTGGCGGCGTTGTTGGAGTGCTTACTACCGGTGGTGTTGTTGGAGCGCTTACTACTGTCGGTGTTGCGATAGGGGTCGAGGTTGCGGTCAACGGGTCCAGAATACTGGTCAAGATGCTGCTGAGCGGCAAAATTGGGGCCGGGCTTGAGGGTGCTGAGACCGCAGTCGAGCTCGAAGCTGCAGGAGTAGCTGTTGATCCTCCACTTCCTGAGAATGTCACACCAGACGTAAGGGCAGAGCTTGTTGTCGGGCTCGGAGGGCTCGACGTTGTTCCCCCAGTCAAAATTCCACCTGGTAGAAACGTAATCCCACTTGGTGAAGCTGAAGACGCTGACGACGGAATTTCAACTGTGGTAGCTGCAACACTTTCTGGGGTCGAAGGAGTCGGCAAGATCAACAGGGGCGGGACAGCACCACTTGAAGCAGCTGAGGAAGCTGAGGTCAATGGATCCAACACACTCTCGAGGATGCCCAGGTCAGTCGGAGTTGTAGCTGGTGTCGATGTTGGACCACCCAATGGTACAGTTGTGGTTTGAGTCATTACCACCGTCATGACAGCAGAAGTTGGTGATGTTGCATCATCCCCCGTTGTCCCTGCACCCCCGCTTGGTGAAGAAAGCCGTACAAATATATCCGACAACGAACGCTTGGTCGACGAAGATTGAAGAACATCTTGCGAAGTTTCCCGTGCTGTATCTTGAGGGGGAGGCGTCGTTATCGTTGTATTGTGGAATTCTGCAGGCCGCCTGATCGCCCGAGGGAAATAATATCTTGGCCGGTGTTGTTGCTCAGCACTGGTAAAAGTAGAAAGGACAGCCACAGAGGCAACGAAGAGCGAAGGTGTATGCATCCTGGCAGTTGGTATATCTAGTATGCTGGGTATTCTTTCGAAGAGATGAGAAAGTTGAGAGGAAAGTAAGATTTGGTTTTGGTAACTAAGGGGAGTCAGCGACAGGGAGATGAGTTGACCACATTGTACCGCAACTGACTGTCAGGGCAAATTGTATTAACGAGTGTACTTGACAAAGATGTCAACGAGCGTGTCTGTTGAGAATTGATGTCAGTATGCGTAATTGAAGGTCGAGTTGGGGAGCGCATGAATGATCAACACGATCCCCTCCCAGCGACCAGCGAAAGGGAGCCGCGCAAAGACTCTCGACGAAAACAAGTGTTCCCCCTCGAATGTTTCTTCGCACGAAAACGCAGGTGAAGGGCAGTGAACTCACGGGTTCAGATTAATGTATCAGTCGTAAATGCACCGCAGACTCAAAGGAGTGTCGTGACGAAAATCGTCGGAAGGGATGGGGCCGTCTTCACAACTTCAATTCGTCCGTTTCGCGATCTCATGAGCGAGCAACCATTATCCAGAGGCCTCCGGAGGCCGTCGCGTTCGTAGAATTGACAGCTCGCAGCAGGGCGTGCAAGCAAGCCGCACGTCGTGGATGTCTGCGGTCCTGCGAGGGGAGGTGAGAGAGGTGAGGTGAGGAGGAGGAGAGGAGGAAAGGTGGAGGAGAGGAGGGCGAAGTGAGGTGGTGAGGGTGAGATGAAGGCGCTGCTTGGTGCGTGCTGGGTGGTGGATGGGGGGCAGCGTGTTTGGTTTAGTGGGAAGTGGGCGGGCCAGGAACGTTCGCCGGGGGGGCCAAGGCAGGGCAGGCAATCTGTTCTGGCAAGCGCAATGTGACCGTCTGCAGGCCGCACTCTTGGGGGCAAGCGACCAAGGCGTAAAGTAGCACCAAGGTCCACGGTCCACGGTCCACGACGGTCGACGGACCTGCAATTCTGCAATGGAAGGTAATACGGGCACAAATACGGCAAGGCACGCCGATCGGGCGCACGCTCTAGTTACAGCAGCAACAGCAGTTACAGCACGCACGTTGTTACGGCAGGCTTGTAAACTGCTCAGTGCTCCAGGCTGGCTACGAGACTGGCAGCTGCGCGCGCGTTGCGGACGTTGGGAGAGCACAGTCGGTCTGGTCGGTTGGTACGAGCAACAGCGAGCACCACCAGCACCGTTCGAGCTTCGGAGGGACACGCAGGGCAGACGTTTGGCTTTGACGATGTGCAGTTGACCAGTCACCGCGCGCAAACCGCCTCCCCTTCCTGGCCCAATTTACAGCAGCGGCTCTCACAGGCTGTGTGATTTATCCTCCTGCCTGGGGTTTGCAGACTTGCAGCGCTGCTCACGCTCCCTGGCCAGATTTCGAGGGCCCTGAGGGCCTGCCCGCCGCATTGAACAAGCTCGTAGGGGCAGCCCTGCGCCATGGCGCCTCCCCTGCCGCCAAACCCCCCGCCTTTATTTGAGCTAATCAAGTAACCGGCCCAATCAGCGCCCCGCCGCAGGGAAGGTGCGTTTGGGAATGAGCCAGTGGTGCTAGAAATGGCCCTTAATTTCCGGCGCAGCCTGGTCGCTGGTGTTTTTCGTCGCTGTTGCGCTCCCTTTTCTTCACGGGAATAAAAAGCCCGCCGTTTTACAACTTCATCACATTACATCGGCATCCTTTGTTTTTGCAGCAGTTGTGCAAGACCCTCCGCGTGCCTGTCCTGTCCTGTACGAGAGTGCTGAGTCGACGACTCAACTGATCCTTCGAGAATACAGTGTTGCACGCCGATGACCAGCATGCTTTCTTCTTCGGGCAGGAGCTGGAGGCGCAGACCGGCCGCGCACGTCGTGCTTAATCTGGATGAAGTTATGCACCAATTATGCCGGCGCACGCCTAGAAATTGAAAAATTGAAAATCATTTATTGACGAGCCCACCAGCCACAAGCACGACTGACCGTGACAGGATTGCTCACCTCACCCACACAAAAGCACGCTCACGGCCTTCCCAAAGCTTCGCAGCATCGCCCTCGTGATATGGTGAGATGGTGCCAGCACATCCGTCCGTTATGTCATGTCTCGTTCCGCCCTTTGGAGGAAGGAGGAAGGTGGGACTGCTCCAGGAGCCCAGTTGGGCCAGTTCTCAACATCGGATGCCTGCACCAGGAAAACGTCAAGGTTTGCCCTGTTCCTGGCCGGAAGTCCGCACGGTCCAGTTTCGTTGCTTGGCGCCCCACCCTCTCGAGCCAGCGAACCGCCTTTCAAAGCGCCTCACCAACGAGGCCGCGATGCCGATGCTACTATATTTAAATAGCTTCGTGGAATTCTCACTCAAAATGGAAGACACCCGCCCGTGACCGCGAACACGATTCCTCTTCTCGGACCGTAACCGTAACTTTCATCTGAGCGCCTCGTCTTGGCTCTCGTAATGTAATCCTCTCTCTTCGGCCGCTTAACAAAGATCAAACCCGGATTGGACTTCGCCACTTTGATGCCGCGACGCTGACCACAACGCTAAAGCAGGAGCCTGGCAAGGCCAGCAGGCCCCAGTTTTCCGTCGCCAGATCTTGACCAGATCAGCATCTGGTACCTGGCGGTTGTCGGATGGCCGAAGGGCCCAGACCGAGCCTCGCGAGCGCTACCACCACCCAGGAGATTTGACGATGGAGATCGCGACCAACGACAGAAATCCTTCGAAATAACGGCTATCGTGGCCGGCGGCAGACCACTACTGACCAGTCCTCAAGAACATGCTTAAAATTTACCCAAATCTCGAGAGCCGGCGTAGATTTAATCTATTCGCTGGCGATCGCTACCCCAAATTAACGACCAAGCTCGCGGAGAGTAGCGAATAGCAGCGCGGTCCAGTAAAAACACCAACGGTCATCCACGTCTGTAGTAGAGGAGCCCAACATCGTCGCCACATGGAACCCGACCATGATGCTGGCACTAGAATTGTCGCCGCACAGCGGTTATCGTGATTCGTGAGTTGGAAGTCGACAACACCCGTTCATCCAGGAGAAATATCTGTAACAGCACCTGTCGTCATCCGTTCGCCGTACCACCTACCTCGCGATGCCTCTCTGACCTCCCTTCACTTGAACCGACCCATCGCATCACCTCGAAATCATCCCATTATCCTCACCATCACTGACGTTTTCGCCCTTTCCACAATCCGGTTTCAACGCACGAAGGTGTGTTCCTAGAGGTCTCACTTGCACTGCCTCTCCCTCATTAGTATCTCAACTTGAACCTCTACCTCGGCATCACAACACGAAACCGACCCTCCTTCTCGAAGCCGAAGCTTCTCAGACCCCCACTCGGGGAACAAAGCAAAACATCACTCCATCTCATACAGCCGAACTCCGATTCCTGAATCTGAACACGAGAAATTCTTCCGCGGCGCCGTTTCAAACCGTCTTCAAACCCCCCCTTAACCCTCTCCTCATCTCCCATCCCGTTCCTCCCTCAGAGTGCGCCAAGGCAATCGTTCATTCCAAGAATTCACCTCCCTTCCCTCCCTTTCCAATTCCATAAAACTAAAAAATCGCATTTACAGAAGCATGATAGTTCGCCAAGCCAATAACCCTTCCACATCCACCTCCACATCCATCAAACCTTCCTTCCTCCCCATCTTAAAATCACGACCTTAACGCGCGCTGCATGAAAATCCTCATTTCACCCCCAATCTCTCCTCTCAGCTCATAATCCACGATGCGCCTGCTGATAACAATCGGAGCCTTCGGCCAAATTTCCATCCCTTTGCAAGTTCGCAGCAAGAATTAAGATTTGTTTGCTCGAGCGTAATCCTCTGCCAAGAGGGCCTTGATTGGTAGAGAGGAGCTTGAAACATTCAGCGCGCCCCTTAATATCAGGCACGTGATCATGCGCTGGCTTGCTCATCGGCAGGTCTATGATTGTCACAACGCTTTGTAATTCATGGTGTTGCTCAGACCTCTGAATCTCAAGACCGAGATTGAGGTGAGATAAGCTTGATAGGTAAGGTGGAATGAATAAGTCACGTGCCAATCTTGGAAATCATGCACAGCCCTCCCCCCTCTATCTCAAATTCCCTCAGCAATAACCCTGAGAGGAACGCTGTTGCACATCGCATCTGCACATCTGTCACTCTGCTCTCCCTTCTGGCCCTTCTTTATTCCTGAGTGACATCCCCAGCGCCTGAGAGCTCGGAAGTGACATGTTCTCAGCCCTCGCTTAACAGCCAACGTTCCGAAGTGCCGAATGGGACGAGGTAGGTACTTTGGATAATGGTTGGGCTTGGATTCGGGGTTCAGGTTTAGATTGGGATCATGTATGATGGCATAATTGATAGAGGTGAGAGGGGAGGCTGGGGATGCGGCGATCTTGCGGCGATTAATTGAGGATTGAGTGTTGGGGAGGGGGCGCGGCGGGGGCGGGGAATGAGGTTCCGAGGGTTTGGTGTTTAGTGCTTTCTATGTGGACGAGAATCGGTATCTACCTCTGCTTATCACTTTTCTAGGAAAGTTTATTAGTTTGATTCCACGCTGGGGTTTGAGGAGGTTCTGAGGCGAGTGGACGGAGTTTGGGAGATCGAACTCATTTCGACTCGAGGCTTGGATTCACTTTCCCAACATTGATTCACCTCTCTGTCGATTCTCAGTATTTGAGAGTTAGTAACAGTGAAAACATACTCATTCTCTTCCCTATACTAGATATATATAACCCAAGCTTAATCCAAAATCCAGATGCAATCGTCAAGAGCGCATATACTACAACTTTCATGCTGGGAGGGTCAACGTTAGTGCCTTTAAAAGAGCCTCAATCTTCGGTACAATAGTGCACTTGCTTGAATTTAATCGTACCCCTCATCTTCTCAATTCCAATATGGGAGCAAGTATGAGACGCTTTTCTGAGTAGAGGGGTCGGATGAAGATTATTATCATCGCAATTGCTGTTGTCAATGTTTCGTTGCTAGAGGAAGATTGAAGAAGGTATGAAGTTTTACTCTTCGGAAGAAACTAGCTAGCAGCTCCATGAATTCAATGAATTGGTTGAGAGGGTGGATGCCGTTGGAAGCTGTCGAGTCCATGATCCCAAGCGTGCTGTTGAGCTAAACCTCGAAATTTCTTTGTGTCCGTTCTCAAGTTTAGAATCGAGAAACTTTTATATATAGCAAAGGATCTAGCGGGGAAGCTAGAGGCAGTGGTTTTACGCTCGGCTTTGAGTATGGAGGGTACGAGGCTGAGTCAAGTCCTTGAAGTGCCGTCTGCCTTCAGATCTCCTTCCTTGTTTGAATACTGCATAATTATAGTCCTCCAAGTATCAAGAATTACAGAAGCAAACTTTCGATCTTCCTGCCAAATGGGATTAAGGTGGAATGACTCGACCTCAAGGTTACGAGGAAAAACATCTCCAGAACGATTGCGCCACCATTCCACAGAAGGAAAGGATCCAACTTCGAGGTGCTTCTATTCTCATGTATTTAAGCGTGTCTCTGCTTCAATTTATCGTCCATAAACACATCTACGAGAATACTTACCGACTATGTTTCCGGCAAGGTACTAGCACTATGTGCAAGAACATCGTTCTAGCTATAATATACCGCGATCATTATAAGTGATACTAAGAACCAATATTAAAAGGAGGCTATTAGCGGGAGGTGCGTTAATTCGAGGAGACTCTTTTAAGCATTGTCAAATTAATACGTGTTGTCAACTCCCTTCCTAAGACTCTAGACGACGTTCACCACTGCTACCTAAGCTACCGTCTGCCGCTACTATAAAGAGAACAAGGCCAAATAAATGATATTCCCTAGAAGTTCAATTATCAAGAACATAAATCGTAGAGAGTTAACCCATCCACGATCGAAAATCTCTGAAAATTTCAGTTCAGTTTACTGTTTCTAAAGCGTTCTACGTACTCTTTTATATTTATTTTCGAGAGAGGAGGGTTAATAGGGATCTCGTAAGTATAGATTCGAGGGGGATAAATATATATATTCGAAGCTTCTAAACAGTCCCACTTCTTATCTATGACTTTAACTTCAGCTCCGATCGATGCTTCACTCGATCGCAGTATCTCCCTCAAAATCCAAAAAACATGTTCCAATAGAAATATCGCTACATACCCATTAAACGCCAACCAGTGGGTTCTAGGTGGTGGTCCCCTCTCCCCCTCCTCAACCATAACCACCCTCTTACATTCGAAGAAATGTCGAGCCTGAAATGGCAGAAAATACCGACTACCATCTCTGACATCGAGCGAGAAGTACTATGGCCGGGTTGAACGCTCGCCCACAAAGAATGAAAATATTATGCCCATTCTCAAGAACGGATACACCCCGCGCTATTTGTTCAAGGACATTCCCGACCCCGTCAGCCATTCAAAAACGTTAAAACCTGCAGAGCAGAACGAACTATTGGCCAACTGAATTGGAGACAGGAGCCTTGGTTTAGGTACTTCCGAAACTTCAGCAATACGGACCGAGAATACAGAAGGGGACCTGACTATTACTAAGGTATTCTGCTTAACAATCCACGCGGAACCTCTGCCTACATAATTAGGAAGTGGATATATCCGTTGAAGTGTTGTTAGGTAATTGCTTGTTGTCAACTTCGCTGTCTCCGAAGGACCGGACGAAGTTCATAGCGATAAGTTAAGCTTAGAGTTGAACTTGAGTTTATTATAATAAGTAGACCGCAATTCAACGATGTGCTCAAATATTAACTTTCACGGGACCAAATTAACGACGAGTTGAAGAGCACGGGGCCTGTTCCTTTGTTTATGGAAAGAATTCTCTGTCTTGTCTTCCATTCTCACGCATTTCCCTTATATATTCCATTATTCAAGGTATGCTTTTCGAACGCCCATACCTTCAGATGTTAGAATGGCTCTCACTATCCAAGCATACGCTTTAGCTTCTAATAAGATATCGCGCAATAACCACAGTAGTCTGGTGTATATATATAAATCATTTGCGAAGCAAATTGAGAAAATGGGGCTTGCCATTCTTCTTCCTTGAAGCCAGTCGTGGCGCCTGTGGTCTGCAGAAGATCTGAGTTGGAGTTGAACACTATAGCATCGAGTTTTAAGCTCCCGTGACTTGGTCCTATATGCCTCTGCTGGACTGCATCACCCTTAACCTTTCTAGAATGAACTTTCCGTGATGTCAATTGTAAGGAAGTGTTGTTAAGTGACTGATTGTTGTCAAGTTTCACCACTTAGATACCTAATAACTTTTTTGAGTAATTGCGAAGCTGAACATGGGGCTCAAAACCTAGCATAAGCACCGACACTCACGTCGTAACCATTAACTGCAGTCATTTTGTTGGTCTTTCTACTCGCACCCCCTTAAGCTCCGTTAGAGCGGTAAGTCTCTCTTGCTGCTCTCCTTGTGTATTCTTAGAATTATATATAATCTACCCCACTTGTCGGGGTCCAGTGGGGAGTGGGTTGACCTTAGTTCTACTACTGGCTCCTGGCTGGATTTAGTGACGAGCTTAAGGGACTGCTATAATAACGGGCGTCATTTCGTTCAATGGTCGCAACGACAGCCTCAAAGAAGTCTTGGTGCTTGGCATACTGATATATCAGCGACCTTGCTCTGCCTGGTGAGAGTCGTATGCGTAAGTCAAAACCTTCGTTACTATACCCTGTCTAAAACAACTCGGAGAGGGAAAATGGTTACATACTGCGGCCACTCGACCTATGATTACTGTTAAGTGAGTTGTCGTTGTCAAATTCCCATTAAAATATATAACACCCAATCGTTTCATTCGAATAAGGGTTTCTGACCTCGAGAATCAACTTCCAGGATACTCGTATGAAGGTGAGAGGAGCGCCGGAAACTTATTTCTGAGCACGAAGCCAGCGCCGCAAGGATCCAGTAGTCCCGGCCACCTTTCCGTCGAAGTTGTAGAATTAAGAGGAGCTCGGGAAAGGACGCTAACGATTTTAAGTTAGTCCTATCGAGTTAGCATTTGCATATTTTCTATCATGAAAGATTCACTTCTCAGGATTCTTTGTCAGCTGGTGTGAAGTGGCAGGTCTCTTGGCCTCGTATACTCTAGTCTTATTGCCAAAATAGGCGGCCTGAAATTAGTCGTAAACAAACCCTTATAATACCATAGCCAAACACTTAAAGAACCTTGAATCTTTCTGATAGAATTGAAACAAGGGAGGTATCCGCTTGAATCCATAAAGTGTTTCAATGTTCTATGCGCCTTTCGAACAATCTTATGCAATCCTCGAACGAGGAAACTTGACATCATTGCAATCGTGCCCCGCATTTGCCCCTCGCTTAATTGACCCCGCCCCCTATACATCCTATCCATGGAAACAAAGGTTAATTCGATTCTAGCAGGTTCTACGCTAACAGGATAATCAACGAATTGTTCTTTCAGATTCGGCGGTACACTACCTTATTCAGTTTGGCCCAGTGGAGGATCATTAACCTTTTGTTTCCCCTGATACGAAGTACGCTTACGTGGGCCAGTGGGCCAAGAAATGACCAATGCTGCTGCATCATCGTTACAAAATGTTCCCGCTCTTCCGGCCGGTGCCATTTGTATTACGAAACGGCGTTGCACCAAAACTGTATGATGAAATGCCAGATGATCTTGAGAACATAAGAAAGGAGGAGCCCAAAGAACAAGCACGAAGACTCTAATCCTCAACTGTTGATCCGCCCAACCCCATTTTCCAATTCGATATTATTTCAAGACATTAAGATGTCCTCCTCGACGTGTAAAGCTCTTGTCACTCGTGTTGACGGAGATAAGTCTATCCTGGAACTTAAAGACATTCCCATCCCGAAGATTGAACCGCATCATGTGCTCGTACGAGTGGGCAGCGTTGCCCAGAATCCGACTGACGGTATATACGCCAGCCCCAGCATGCCTTAAAACAATGCTGACATGAAATAGTACAAAGCCTAGATGGGAACGCCTTCGGAAACGGAGCCGTTCTAGGCTGCGATTTTACTGGCACTGTAGAGAAGCTGGGAGAGAAGGTCACCCGCGTCAAGGTCGGCGACCGCATTGCAGGGTTGATCTGGGGTGGTGAAATCCCAGGACTGGGAGCCTACAGCCAGTACACCGTTGCAGACGAGAAGATCTGCTTCAAGGTTCCAGATAAAGTCAGCTCCGCCGATGCTGCTACAATCCCTCTGGCTGCAGGAACAGCGTGGCTTGCTCTGTATTCAGAAAATTGCCTGAATATCTCGAGAACAGGAAAGAATGCCACTCCCATTTTGGTTTGGGGTGGCAGTTGTAAGTCCCCGAACTCGTCGCTTCTCGTGACGAAATAAATCTCATTCACTTCTACAGCGAGTGTGGGCCACTATGCCATACAGCTGGCTCGCATATACTCCATTCCAGTCGTTACAGTCTGTAGTTCAAAGCACTTCGATCTTTGCAAGAAATTAGGTGCAACACATGTCTTTGACTACCACGATGCCGATGTAGCCCAAAAAATCAAGTCTGCTGTACCGAATATCCAGCATGTATTCGATTGTATCGGCAACGAAAGTTCCTCAGCCACAGCTTCCCAAGCTGTCTCCGAGAAAGGAGGAGCTCTGTGCACCGTAAGACCAGGGAAGGTTTTCACTGAAAAAGTGGAATCACGTGTTAAAGTGACAGATGTGTTGGTCTGGACTGTCTTCTTGAAGGATCACCAGTACAAGGAGTTAAAGTGGCCAGTACGTCTTATCCCATGTAAAACTCGTTTATAAATCGGATTTATTTGCTGATGTTTTACAGGCTTCCAATGCAGACCACACACTCGGCAGTGAGCTATTTGAGAAGATCCCTGGTTGGCTTCAAGATGGAACACTGCGGCCCAATACCTCGAAGGTGCTACCCGGTGGACTTGAGGCTGTGAACAAAGGCTTTCAAATGCATCGAGATGGTAAGATCTCAGGCTTCAAGCTTGTGTATGAGCTATAGATGGCTGCTAAAACATGACCGAGCGTTGATTGAGCGGCTGTATGACCCTATCTTCTTGTCGCACGTAAGATGCACATCAAAATGTCGTCTTCTCTAATTCATTGTTTCCATATTCGGTAATATGTAACAACATATTTTCGTCCAGTAAAATCATATGTGGTATTTATCTTAAATGAAACCAAATGTAAGCACGTCTTACCACGTGACTATGGTGTATTATTATCCAGTGACTCACCCGCTGGCACCCCTTTATCATGCATGGAACACTTGCCAGTGAAATTATTATATAGGCTTCCATTATATATATTGTAAAATTGAATTGTGATTGCACGGCTTTGAATAATTTCATCGCAATGGCATTCAACTCAACCTCTTTTGAGGACGGTCTCCACCATTTCGGTCCTCAACTCCCTGGGCACTTCGACTTCAGTTCCTCTTTCGAGTTTTCTATCTTCTCAATACTACCATCTGCGATCCTACTTGTTGCCATTCCCTTCCGCTTGAGGTTACTATACAGGCAATCAAGGAAAGTATCCCGTAGTCTGCTGCATGGAAACAAGTTGGTGCGTTCTCTTCTACTACGGCGACTCTCACGTGCTGACTTTATACAATAGTCCTTACTTGCACTTTTCACTGCACTTCAATGCGCACTTTTGGTTATCTACGCAACCAATTCCAGCATCAGAAGACCAGCTTCATTGGCTGCTGCTGTGCTCGTCCTTATCGATGGGATCGGCTTATGCCTCCTCTCCCATTTTGAACATGTTCGCTCCATCCGACCCTCGACCATTATCAACATCTATCTCTTTGTTACAATGCTTTTTGACATTGCTCAAATTAGAACTCTATGGATTCAGGACGCCCCCAAGTCTGTTGCATCGATCTTCACCGTGACAGTTGCAGTCAAGTTCCTCGTCGCTATCATGGAAGCAACCGAAAAGAAGAAGATCTTGCTGGCTCGATATAAGGATACCAGTCCTGAAGCAACAAGCGGCATTTATAGCCGTGCTTTCTTTTGGTGGTTGCAACCTCTGATGTCAACAGGGTTCAAGCGAGTAATCCGAGAGGAAGACCTGTTCACAATCGAAGAGGATATGAGTTCGAGTGTGCTAAGAAAGCGAGGCCAGAAGCTATGGTCTACAGCAAACAAAAGTATCTCGAATGCCTTATTCTGGTCAACCTTGAACTCAACTCGGCGCCAATTCGTAATCTGTATATTCCCGCGGCTCTGCCTTATCGCCTTTCGATATGCTCAACCTTTCCTTCTCTCCCGAACAGCTGACTTCGTCAAATCAAAAGATGCAAAGAACATTGGTTGGGGGCTAACTGGAGCTTTTGGAATCGTGTTTCTTGGCTCGGCGGTTGCAGACGTTCTCTACTCTCACATGACATTTCGCTTTACTACAGCTATTCGAGGAACCTTGGTGAGCATGATTTATGAGAAGACGGTTGACTTGAGCATCACAGCTCTTGATGAGTCTGCAGCTATCACCCTAATGTCCAGCGATACTGGTTAGTTTTATACAAGATGTCTCTTAACTGCAAAGGATTCGCAAACTAATTCTCATCGTTCACGCAGAAACAATATGTGGAAGCTTTTCGAATCTGCATGAACTCTGGGCGGTGCCTGTTGAGATAGGGATTGCTATGTGGCTTCTGCAGCGCGAACTTGGCCTCTCATTTCTCGCTCCTGCTGCGGTGGCTATCATCTCAACACTTTCCCTCATATTGATCACGAAATGTATTGGACGAGCACAAAAATTTTGGAACGAAGCAATCCAGACCCGAGTCGATGTTACCACGGCTATGCTTGGCTCGATGAAGGTAGGCATTCCGGTCTAACCCAGCCTTATCTAAACAACGAATTTAATATTCTAGGCTTTGAAAATACTTGGCTTCACACCTGTCGTCACAGAGATTGTGCAGGGACTTCGAGTAAAGGAGTTGAAGATTGCAGGTCTCTTCAGACGCCTTCTATGCACCAGCACTTTCTTCGGTACTGTTCATCCATCCATTTGATTTCTTGTTTAGTTTTCTAATCTATAGTTACCAGCGAATAATATGAGATTGCTCGCTCCTTTCGTGACATTTGTCGCCTTTGTATTGATTCAGGGCCACACGAAGCTCCAATTAACCCCCGCAACGGCATTCACAACACTTTCTCTTGTAGGACTGCTATCAAGCCCCTTCAATACTTTACTGAGGACGATACCGCAAGTCAAATCAGCTTTGGCTTGCTTCACCCGAATTCAGAGCTTCCTGGTATCACCATCTCGACAACCTCACGTGTTACCTCTGGAGCATTCTACTGTAGGTGAAGTTTTGAACAGCGGTAAATCAGGTCAAACCACCACTTGGGACATCGCCGTCGATGGAAATATCGAGTTGCAGGATCTTGCCCCAAAAGAAACAGAACCTTCTTCCTTACCCGTAATAGATGTCCGAAATGCGAGCTTCTCATGGTCTTTAGACAGTCCTCCAATCATCAAAATCGCCAGCTTTTCTGTCACGCGAAATAGTTTTGTTTTTATCATCGGTCCTGTAGGATGCGGTAAGAGTACTTTACTGAAAGGTTTGATGAGCGAAACGCCGTCGTCTCAGGGATTCGTGTACAGCAGTGCATCGGGTTGTTCTTTTGTGGACCAAACTCCCTGGGTTCAAAATACTACCATCCGACGAAACATCATTGGACCCGCCATTTTGGATGACGATTGGTATCAAGAAGTCATCCGAGCTTGTGCGTTAGATCATGATATTGAAGCCATGCCTGACCTTAATGGTACGTCAGCCCTCCTTCCCCTTCAAATTTGAAACCCTGTGTTACTGAATCATGGAAATAGACACCATTGTTGGAAGCAAAGGAATCTCCTTGAGTGGCGGTCAGAAACAGCGCGTGGCACTTGCACGAGCATTGTATTCGAAGAATGAATTGATGATCATTGACGACGGATTCTCAGGACTTGATGCCGAGACAGAGGAAAGGGTTTTCACCTATTTCTTTGGCAAGCAAGGTCTGCTCAAGCGTTTAGGAACGACGGTCGTTCTCGTGACCCATGCCGTTCATCGACTTCCATATGCCGACCATATAATATCTCTGGATGGAACTGGACATATTACTGAGCAAGGCAGCTTTGAACAATTGAGAAATTCAGGAGGATACGTGGAGAACCTTGCTGTTAGGCACAGATACGAGTCAAGTTCAGTTCCGAGCGATGAGTTTGTGGATGATTCTTTGACCGATCGAAGGGAAAGCGCTGCAGAAAGACTGGCCACCCAAGTCAAGGCCGAAGAAGAAGATCTCAGCCGGCCAATGGGAGAATGGTCAACATACAGGTACTACTTCGCGTCCATCGGTTGGTCAAGAAGTCTCCTCTCCCTCTTCTACCTCACACTTTCTGGAACCGCTGTCAAGGTTACGGAACTGCTCGTGACATACTGGACGAATGCTATCTCAGAACATGGCAACGAAGCCAATCCCCTGTACTTAGGACTTTTCGGGCTGCTTGCAGGAATCGGTGTCATTTTCTACAGTGTCTCTACGTATCATTACTTTCTATACGTAGTACCGGGAAGTGCGGAGGAACTTCATGCAAGACTTTTACGTTCGGTTATGAACGCTCCGCTATCATTCTTTACGAGTATCGATACGGGAGTGACAACGAATAGGTCAGTCATCCCTGAGAATACTCTGATCGCAAGAAATAACACTTACTTTAAATAGGTTCAGCCAAGACATGTCAATAGTCGACAAGGAGCTCCCTTTCGCATTGATTGACCTCATAATATCCGTTGTCCAATGTTTCATGGGAGGCATTTTCATGTGTTTGGTGAGCGGCTACTTCGCCCTCACACTCCCACCAGTTCTACTCGTTGTCTGGGGTAAGGATTCCTCCAAACACACCACTCATCATGTCCAGGAAGCTAACAAATATCTATAAAACGTAGTGATCCAAAAGTTCTACCTCCGAACCTCCCGCCAAGTCCGACTCCTCGACCTCGAAGCAAAGTCACCTTTGTACACGCACTTCATTGAGTCGCTCTCCGGGCTTGCCACCATCCGTGCCTTCGGCTGGTCTTCGCACTTCGTCTCCCAGAACCTCGTTCTCCTCGACAACTCCCAAAAGCCGTATTACCTCCTCTTCTGCATCCAGCGCTGGCTCTCCATCGTTCTCGAGGTCATGGTTGCGATCCTCGCCATCATCCTTATGGTTCTCGTCGTCGAGTTTCGAGACTCTGTAGAACCGGGATATGTCGGTCTGGCGTTGTTAAACGTTATTAGTTTTAGTAGTTTCTTGATTTGGATGGTGAAGCAGTGGACGTCGCTCGAGACATCCATCGGGGCTATCTCAAGGCTGAAAACTTTCACGACTACGACTCCTAACGAGAACTTGCCGGGTGAGGATCAGCCTGTGCCAGTTAATTGGCCAGCGCACGGTGCAATTGAGATTAGGAACCTCTCAGCTTCGTATTCTCCCTCAGGAACTCCTATCCTCAATGGAATCACATTATCGATTAAAGCAGGAGAGAAAATCGGCGTCTGTGGCCGCACCGGCAGCGGCAAGAGCTCACTCATAATGACGCTCTTCCAACTCCTTAAGATCTCTCCTGAAAGCTCTGTGTTTATCGACAACATTGATATTACGAAGATCCCGCGCCATGTGCTGCGAGAGCGACTCAACGCCATCCCGCAAGATCCTTTCTTCTTGAAAGGCAGTATCCGCTTCAACGCCTCTCCCTCTCATCTCCACACTGACGAACAAATAATCTCCGCATTTGAGAAAGTCGAACTCTGGTCATTGATCGAGGTGAAAGGTGGACTTGATGCCGAACTCTCTGCAGAATTCTTCTCCCATGGTCAGAGACAGCTGTTCTGTCTTGCACGCGCTATTCTCAGGAAGAGCAAGATTGTGGTGTTGGATGAGGTGTCGAGTAGTGTTGATATTGAGACTGATAAGTTGATGCAGAGGGTGGTGAGAGAGGAGTTTAAGGATGCGACGGTTGTTAGTGTTGCGCATCGGTTGGAGACGATTGTGGATTTTAATAGGGTTGTTGTGATGGGTGATGGGGCAGCGATGGAGATGGGGGAGCCAAGGGAGTTATTGGTGAGCGAGAGTAGGTTTAGGGAGTTGTGGAATTCGTGATAGAGCTGGTTGAGAGGTAGGAGCGCTGTTGTCGCAGAAACTGGATCATTGGAGATAAGTGAGTCCCTGATAATAGGGGCTTATAGTTGAAAATGAAGGTTGTGCACGCGCTTAGATTGTGAGATAGATCAAAGAATTGCTTCCCTTTACCACTAGAAAGTTTATTGAAAGAGTTCTGTACGTGGTGACGAACAGAGAGGTTTCGCATCTTAATCCTAACCCTAACCCTAACTCTAACCCGCACTGCAATTTTAGCGTACAAGAGGACGTGGTGTGGCGGTCCCGAACCTATTTTTGCCCCCTTTCAGATAAAAATTCGTCTTAAGAGACATCTTCACCAGTGATATATCAGGAGGATTTTCCACGTACCCACTTACTGTTCGAGCCTGAAATGCCTTGTGAGAGACGAGGAAAGCATTCCCTATCGTTCATCCATTGTGCTGGTATTGGAATTCAGGATTGCATTTTCGTGCTCAAATACATCGCAAAAGTGCAACGAATCAGAGGTCTCGAGTCATTGAAATGGACAATATGATTCGCTGCTTAAGCTCGCCTCAAGTGCACATAAGCGGTCAACCGAACTATGCATGTGCCCTCACCCTTCAGCACTGCAATTTTAGCATTAATAAAAGGCTACCATTTCTCCTCGAATCCCAAGCTACACGTGATATGCTAGACCTAGAATTTGGATCGCAATGATGAGCAGCAATAGAGCACGGATCAAAATCTATAAAGCTTCTCATTTATCTCCAACTTCTCCTCAATATCACCACAGCAGAAATCAAGACAGTGGTAAGCAGCGCCAGCTTATGATCCAAACATTTCTTTCTTAAATACAACCCAAGGCTATTCTCATCCGGAAAGCAGCTAGGTATCATCGTGACGATGGTGAAAGCCGTGAATAGACAGATAAATACTACCGAGATGACAGCTCGGGTTATTGGTCTTGTCACTGGCTTCAACCAGGTGACTAGGAATGGGACTGAAAATGCTGCCAGCCACGGAATGAATAAATTGCGAATAGTTTCCTGACTTGGTGGGAGGGAATGAGCAGGATGAGAGGAGGGAGGCGGTCTAGTGTCATGTTGGTGCGGGAGTGGGGTCCATGGCCCACTGAGGATCGGGAAAGATGACTGTTCTTCGAGGCCATTAGGTTCTGCTTTTCCAACGCTGGAGTTGGACTGACCCTTTCTCTTGTGAAGTTCTTTAAAAAGGTAAGATTTCTCTAGCGGAAGATGTAGTCGTTTTGGCTTGAGCTTCGTTCGAGGCCTAATTTGTGCAATGCGGACATTAGCCTGACATCCACTTTACTAACCTACAGTTTATTAGATCAATCCAGGAACGGGTTCGATTTTCTGCTTGTCTATAATTTGAGTGGCCACATAACGATTTGGCGAGATAATTAAAAGAACATGTCCGCGCGGCTATCTTATATCAGCCCCTAAGTTGATGTTGGTGCGTCATCTCCGTGATGAGCAAGAGTTGGTTTAAGACAGCAAAGTTTGGAAGTCAAGAACCTGATGTTCATGCTGGGTGCAACATTTGACGGGGTTATTGTACTGTAGAACGACATCCTCCTGAAGAGAATAGGGAGCATTGCAGTTTTGCCATTTTGGTTTAAGATGCAATTTCTGGCTCGGTCGCTGAGCGAATTTAGCGAGACAGTGCATGCTCCCCTATTTATTTCAGGGGCTTTTACGGTGAAGGGAGGGTGACATGACATTGCGTTACAGTAACACTCTAGTTGATTATATCGTTGGAAAATGGCTTTCGAACTTAGAGGATAGCAGGATTGAACACGACATTGAATGCGCATGGCAGTAAAACATTTTCTCAAAGCTTGATTTCTTTTTTATATGTATATTTTACCAGCTCAGCTGTATAGCACTTTTCAGATACAAAATACCAACCACTCAAGAGGCACTTGCAAATACGTAGAAATCGCAATAGTAGAATTGAGCGGACCCCTGGATACCTGTCACGGCCGGAGCATATGCACTCATTCATACAATCCGATAATTCATCGCGAATTGCTCCCATGCAAGAGTCCATTTCTGTATCTCGTCCCCATTACTCTTTTGCGCGAATTCCCGAAGCATCCCCGCAAATTGCCGAGACTCCCTCTCCTGCAGCCACAGGGCGTTTTAAGCATCTTATTTCGAAGCCCAAAGCCCCACCAAGACCCTGGATCACGACTTCCCCCGTAATGGCAACGTTACGCGCCCAAGAATACCAAAGACCGCTAACAACTTTTGACGTGAAGATTTCAAGGCACCTCCGTTTGAAAAGTCGGTGACTGAGAACGTGCCAAATCACGCTTGTGATATGATATGTTCTTGGAGCCACAGGAAAATCAAAAGGTTTTGAGACCTGTAGAAAGCGGAGGATGACCCGCTGGGGCTGGATTGTGCATGGTACCGCAGATGCGCCGGCTTTTGAGCTATCAAGAAGCGCCGAAGGCGTTCACTTCCAGCTCACAACTGCCACCTCATAATATCAACCAATGCGTTCAAACGATAATCCAGAGATCAGATTCCTTCAAAACCCGAACAAACGGAACATTCCGTAAAAGACGACGGCGTAACGGAAAGCTGCTTCCCAATCTTAACGGCGACACCGTCCGAGCCTGGGGAACCATCGGCGGCCGTTCCACTTTGGGGAACAAGCTTGGATGCAGCTCTAGCGTGTGTAATTGGCGCGCTCGATACGATTGTGGGGTTGCTACCAGGACTCAGAGACATCGGCCAAGCCACAAGGCACCTGAATGGCCGAAAGCTTGTCCTGAGTGCGGGGACCCCTCCCCAATTTCAAGGATGCTCGGCATTGATGACGAAGCTAGAGAAGCACGATTTGGGGTTTTCGGCCTACCAGTCGAGCCAGTTTGGAGCGATCATCAGCTGACGGTAAGACTGGGCAGGCTGATAGGTCTTTCTGACACAATGTATGGGCGAGGGGTTTCTTTTCGGCGGGTTGGGAGAGCTAGAGAGCCCCCTTGTCGGGAGCTGCTGCAGCACTGATTAGTGCGTCACGTAGCACCGCCGGGGAACGCAAGGGAAAGATGATAAGTACAACCTCTCTCCCACATGGTTTCTCTTGATCATCGATGCTTCAGACCCTGAAGATCTGATCTCATCAGAGCAATCGGATTTGAGGCCAAGAACAACTCAATGTAAGCACTTCCTCCAAGTGTGATAGACAATTTCGCGCTGCCAGCTTTCTGAGCACAGAGTTGATTGAACACACATACTGACTGTTATACAGTTGTTCAAGCCTCTGAAGGCTTACTTCCACCATGGACCACTCCAGCAATGAAAAGGTCGCTGATGCGACTCATGTTCCGGAAGCACATGAATCCCCAGCACCACATGAGAAGTCTATCGGCGAGTATGCAGCGACTCGATTCAGCACTCTCAAGCCTCCGATGCACAAAGCTCCGAATCCATTCAGACTTCTGGCGATGTTAAGCGGAAAACAATGGCTCTTCTTCCTCGTCGGCTTCTTTGCTTGGGTATGCCTACTTTTTGATGCGGCCGTCTGTACGTACACTTATTAATATCTGACAGACCTGGGATGCCTTCGATTTCTTCACCGTCAGCTTGACCGTCACAGACCTCGCGGAAACTTTCAAAAAGACGAATGTCCAGATTTCCTGGGGAATTACACTGGTGTTGATGTTCAGGTCCGTTGGCTCCGTAGCCTTTGGTCTCGCAGCCGATCGATATGGTCGAAAATGGCCCTTTGTTGTCAACAACCTCTTGTTCATCGCTCTTGAATTGGGGACAGGCTTTTGTCAGACCTACAAGCAATTTCTTGCATGTCGAGCACTTTTCGGCATTGCGATGGGTGGTCTATATGGTAATGCTGCTGCAACTGCTCTCGAGGATTGCCCAGAAGAGGCACGTGGAATTGTTTCTGGGATGCTGCAACAAGGTTATGCTTTTGGATATCTTCTGGCGACGGCATTTGCTAGAGGTCTTGTCAATACCACTTCTCACGGTTGGCGTCCGCTTTTCTGGTTCGGCGCCTGCCCGCCTGTTTTGATCATTATTTTCCGATTGTGCTTGCCAGAAACCGACGCGTACATAGAACGCGACGCTGTTCGACATGAGAAGGGCAATATCGGGAAAACATTCATTGCGGAAGGAAAAGTTGCTTTGAAGAGGCATTGGTTACTTTTGATTTACTTGGTGCTCTTGATGGCCGGATTCAACTTCATGGCAAGTCACCGCTTCAGCGCCTACTCAAATTCTTACCCATACTAACAATTTTGCAGTCTCACGGATCCCAAGATCTGTACCCAACCATGTTGACCAACCAATACAACTTCAGCGCCAACGCAGTTACCGTCACCCAAGTAGTCGCCAACCTCGGCGCCATGCTCGGGGGAACCATGGTCGGCTACAGCTCCCAAATCTTCGGCCGCCGCTTTTCCATAATCTTCATCTCCATCATTGGCGGCGCTCTCCTCTACCCGTACACGTATACCTCCAGCAAGGCCGTCATCGCGGCCGCCTTCTTCGAGCAATTCTGCGTCCAAGGCGCTTGGGGAGTGATCCCCATCCACTTGATGGAACTCTCCCCGGGCTCCTTCCGCACCTTTGTCGTCGGTACTTCCTACCAACTCGGCAACCTCGCCAGTTCCGCCTCCTCGACCATCGAAACCACGATTGGGGCGCGCTTCCCTCTGCCCCCTAAAGGAAAGACCGCGCGCTACCAGTACGGCAAAGTCATGTGTATCTTCATGGGCTGCGTTTATGCTTATGTTATTATTATGACATTCCTTGGGCCGGAGTATCTCAGGAGGAGCTTTGAAGTCGATCAGGATAGCGATATGAATGAGGCAGCTGGTCATGATACGATTGAGGCGGCGTTGAGGAAGAGACATGAGAGGGATGGTGGTGTCCTTCATCACAGTGACCCAGAAGATGTTAAGGGCGGTGTGCAGCAGCAGGCTTAAGTTGGGATATCTTCTTAAGCTGAGATTATCTGAGATTAATGGTGGACGATATTTATGGTATCGAGTTAGCAGACGATGAGTTATGACGTTACTTTGCTTCTGGCAATACAGATTGATCTGTTCTTGCAATCTTCCACATCCCGTTCAATGCAATGATGGATTCTCACTACATTCTCACCGCTGTCTGATTGTTGCACGTCTCAAAAGCCGTGGCGTTTTCGGTGTGCTCGGTACATTTCTCATCCGCTCCATTCGGTATATTCGGTACTCTCGGCCAACTTGGTTCGTCTACCGACAAAGTCTGCTGTAGCCGGTATACTCTACCCCTCTTAAGATCCCCGAAGTGTTAGGACTGTTAACCTGTCCCCCACTAGATCTAGTGGCCTCTTCGCCCTTCTCCGAAACTCACTTACAAGAAGCTCATCATCACGCCTCTCTTCAAGTAATTAAACATACCTTTTACCAAGGTTGCGACAACTTTTGTTCAAAATCACACACTCATACCCGAATATCACGGAATTGGCTTACGCCTGGGCTCCTTCTCCCCCTCCCCCGGATTTCCTTTAACGGCTTGTAGTGGGCCCCGGGAGCCCTTTGCTATGACCGGGAAACTGCGGCTAACGAGAATATTTATATTCCAGTAACCAGAAACGTGACCAAAAAATCTAAATCAGAAAGTATCAACATATTCTCGGATGACGTAAATGAAAGGAGTAGAATTGAAAGGCCATATCATTGCCACAAGGAGGTTCTTCTCTAGAACTTAGGCTGGAAACCTGTTATAATATCTCGCTCTCCACTGGGATTATCGAAAGATGCTAGCAAGCGTGTTTAATAGAGAACCTAAATACAAAGTTTTTAGCACGCTTTATATTTGGATCGTGGCCTAGAAACGAGCCCCTGGCTGAGGTGTGAACAAGGGGGGTGAAGCACGTGATAGCGCGGTTGCCTGATTGTGCCTCCACCCACATCTTCCATCCTCAATCTTGAAGCATCACCGCTATCTCTTTCTCATCTCACATTTCTTTCAAACTCCAAGCCTCTTCACAACTTCATAATGCCTGCCAAATCCAAGCCCAAATCTAAACCCTCCATCAAAAACCCCATGAAATCCATCAGACCTATCAAACCCACCACTAAAAAGGCCCTTCCTGCACCGCGCAAATGGGCAAAAGCCCACGAGCGCTTCCTCATCCCCGAGCTCCGGCGCCGCCAACTCCCCACCTTGGGTTCCCAATCCACCCTCATCGCGCGCCTGAAAGCCACCGATGCCCCGTCTCTCCGCTCTCCTGAGTCCCGTCAGGCAGTCCACGAGAAGCGGCTCAAGCGCCTCCAAACCAGCGCGCTCAAAAACATCACAACCTTCCCTCAATTCAACAAACTACCCCTGGAAATCAGGGAGCAGATCTGGGAATTCTCGCTCCCGGGCCCTAGAGTAGTGACGCTTGACACATCACGGGATACACCTGTCCCGGAAAGATTGTGTTTTTCAAGAGTGTTCAAAGCTCGAAATCCCGTACTGTTATCCACCTGTCGGGAATCGCGTGCCGTTGCGAAAAGACGGTACAAACTTGCGTTTGGGACCGGTAACGTCTATTTCGATTTCGAAGGGGGAGATATTTTGTATTTCGGCCCCGAATGCTTTGATGGGAGGATTCTCGACCAACCGTGGGAATGGATTCCGCGTCCTTACTGGGCGCTGCATGAGAGAGAGCCGAGAGGGGAAAAAGTGCAATTGGAGGAGGAGCTGCGAAGGGATTTGGAGGCTGTCCGGCATTTGGCGATAAGTAGGAATCTGTGGATGAGTCAAGGTTATGCTCACTTTGGGTACAAGAGGCAGCTGGTGGATAATGCACATGGTGATTTATTAAGGAAAAGGTTGCGGAAGTTTAAGGGTGTTGAGAGAATCTCTCTTGAACATGGTCTTGAGCGGACTAACAACCCAGGCGGGCATGAATTGTTTTGGGGGACCCTACTAATTGAAGACCCCTGGTTTGAGGAGCGGCCGTTTGATTGGAGAACAAAGGCCACAAGTAGAGAGAAGTTGTGTGTAGAGATGTACAAGGGGCATGTTCCAAAGATTGAAGAGTGGCTTGAGATGGACGGGAAGTGGGAGATTACGGGGGACTTGAATGCCGTTGCATTATTGAGTAGGTGGGATACGAAGGATTTGAGTGAAGAAGAGATTAAGAATGGCGTTCCGGAGGCAAGGTTGGTAGATATCAAGTTTGTTGCTGATGAGCCGAGGAGGGTGAGGGAGCATATTTGGAGGCCCCATCAACGGGCAGTGTGGCGGTGAGAATTAAACTTAGAACTGTTATCGATCGCCATTCTTCCTAGTTCGAGGTGCTAGCTTTTAGCTAATAGGGACATAAAATCGTGACAAATATGGAAAAAATGAGAGAGTTTGCACAGAACCACTCGACTGTAAAATGACTTGATTGAAGATATTTGCTCGACGCCTAAGGTTGGCCTGCCTTTCCCAAGTGATATCACGTTTTATGCATACAACGACTCAAACAATTTATATTAGGCTTTATTTATAAGTTTCGAGAATACTGATAGTGAAGATTTTAGTTTTCTTGAACGAGCTAGATATAAAGGCTCTCGTTATTAGAAGAGTTACAGGGTATACGTAACCTACCTAGGCGCAGTATAGCAATCATTACTTTTACGCAGTTGTAAAAAGATGCTCGGATTTCTCATCCCAATATTTTCTTAAAAATGAAGTAAAGAATAATGTTATGTGCTTAAGAAGGACTTTGGTGGGGTAACACGTGAGAGGAAAAATATCCAAAAGGGGTGGGGGGACGTGAAGTCCGTGCACATTTGGGCATTCTGTTGATCTTAGCCTACAACCGCTCAGCCTCAACCAAGAACCTGCTCCAAGTTCTCACAGAACGTCGAAGGCATAGAGCACTTTCTCAGCCTTCAACCGTTACTATCTATAATCCCGCTATTCTTAGCCTTACTCGCCAGCTTTACATACCGTAATCAAGATGTCACAACACTTCTCCTCGCTTTGGAAGTCACGATTAGGTCTCAACGATAACAAGTCCCAAGGCGCTTCGGAGCAGCGGCCATACGTGTATTCTCCGTTGAAAGCGTCATCCAAGAAGATCAGACTCTTGACCCTGCTTCCTGGGTTGGTTGGCACAACAATCCATTGTGAGTTGCATAAGACGAAACTGCACAAGAATTATTCTCCGCGCTACGAGGCCTTGTCATACGCCTGGGGCTCAGAAGAAAATCCGGTTATTATCTATATTGGGAAAGGCACTCTGGAAGTCACAAAGAACCTGGCGGGTGCATTACAGCACCTCCGGTATCCTGACCGGCCGCGAGCTCTTTGGATCGATGCTATCTGTGAATCAGCAAGATGTCAATGAGCGCGCCCACCAGGTTTCAAGAATGGCAGACATATATACTCTAGCAGATTATGTAGTGGTATGGCTGGGCCCGGAGGCTAAAGATAGCTGCCGCGCCTTGAGGACTTTGCATAAGATTGGCTCGATGGTCGACGCGGACTGGGATGACCTTACAATGAAGCCTTCTGACGAAGCCAGAGCTACTGGAGAACTGCACTGGGCTGACCGTGAGTCGGCAATGCCGTTCAAAGCAAATGAGCTTGACCCGGTACTCCAACTTCTGGAAAGGCCGTGGTTTGAGCGCCTTTGGGTTCGACAGGAGATCGCTCTCGCCACCAAAGCTTTCCTGGTATGCGGATTGGAAAGCATCCCGTGGTCCAGATTTCAAAATGCTATCTTTTACATCGAAACCAAAATCCGCAAGAACAAAAGTATTATTGCTAATTTATCCACCTTCTTGCAGCATCTCTTCATGATCTACCTGCTTTGTGCCCCCAACCGTGGGCTTTCTCTCAGAAAGCAGATTTACCGCACTCAGAAATGCAAGTATTTGGACCCGCGAGATAGAGTATACGCTCTGTTATCAATATCCGGAATCCAAGGCAAGAAAGTCATCGTGGACTATCGGAAATCTGCAGACGAAGTTTATCAAGACGCGGTCTTGCAATACTACACATGGCAACTCAATTTTCTCACTGACTGTGAGATGCAGCATTCATCATCTGAAAGACCTTCATTGGGTTCCAAACTGGGCCAATGCACGCTTGACGAATCCGGTCTCCTGCTGCAGGGCTAGTGGAAATTCAACCTCCCTGGTGAAGCATATTTCAGGAAATATTCTGGAGATCATTGGGATCAAGATGACTATAATCAAAACTGCCAAGTCTGCAGCTTGTCTCGAATGGTATGAAGATGATGTTGTTGACGCAATACGAAATTTGTTCCAGCGGGGTGTGACCTTGATGGCAGTCACGTCCTCGATACATATTGCAGAACGCTGCTTTGCGATGATACAAACGATTGTTTTGATCCTACTCAACCCATTCTTTTAGGCCTTGAAGAGTCAAAACAAGTTCTAAGGTCACTACTAGACACGAGTCGGCCGTCACCACTGATTTCCCACAGTGAAAATTTCATTCGTATCGCCGGGACATATTTGAAGAACCGGAGTTTTTTCTGGGCTGAAGACGGCCGAATGGGTCTCGGACCTGGACTCACTAGGGCAACAGACGAAATTGTGGTCTTTCCTGGGTGCCCATCACCGATGGTACTACGCCCGTCACAAAATGGAAATGACAGATACCAAGTGGTAGGAGAATGCTACGTGCAGAACCTGATGTGCGGTGAGGCGCTTTTGGGACCATTATCAGCAAATTATACACGTATTAAAAAGCTCGATAGGACAACTGGGTTTATATACCCAGCGTTCCGCGATGTCAGGTCAGGTGAGTTTCAAGACGAGGATCCGAGGTTTGGCTTGCTACACAGTCAAAGGCGCGAAGATGGTATGAGGCGGGTTTATCCTACTGGACTTCCGGGCGAGGATGATAAGGAGTATATTGGATTGAAAGTCTGGACTTCGGACAGGCCGGGAGTGGGAGAGAAGGTAGAAGTCATGAGAAATGATCTTCAACCCTTCTTACTCGAATGAATGGTCAGCAAATTCAGAATTTCTTTGACTAGTACATCATAAGAAAGGATCGAATAAATAAAGTACCTAGAACTCGATCTAAAACACTCGACAAGTCTAGCCAAACCCACTTAACCAAAAATAATAGCCATTTGACTTTTGGAAATATGATGCCCTCTCAGGTTTATAAGTTCCAACTACTTTTCGATAGTTGATGGCGTGATGACCCTTATTGGGGAAATTTGGTGATCAACCAATAATTCCAACGGCCAATTCTCATCCATATACACTTCCCATTAATAATGCTTTCAAGAGATCTCCCTCACCCTCCTTAGCCTATTAATATTAAACTTGATTTCCACTAATCTCGCCTCTGGGATACCCTGATCTATCTCTTCACTTAAATCCTTCGTATCCCACCTACTCAGTAACGCAACTGCACTCAAATCCCCTATAAGCTCTCATTTTCCATCTATCTCAAGCCACCCCTCAAGCTTTGAAATAACCTCTTTTTCCTCCTCACATTCACTTCTCTCCCTCAGTATTCGTCCCCCAATCAAACAGCATCTCCTTAAACCACGGGTTATAGCCAAGTGAAACCACACCTACAGAAAATAATACTACCAACTACCGAATCATTCGCAACCATCCTGTAACTACCAGACTCAAGTCTAAATACCTCCAAACTACCCCTCATCAAACCAAAACATCTGCCAGGGGTAAAGACTTCTTGACCTGTGCTACTCAAAGGAAGCAGAAGCCCAAGCTGTCTGAAAGTTAATCCCTCAGCTACACCTAAACATCTAAAGAGAGTTATTACTAAAAGTACTGAAAATATATTTCTTGTATCTTTCAATTTCACTAATAGATTTAATTTTTCAAGTTCAGCCGAAAGCTGCTACGCTGACAACACCTTTTCATCTGAGGTATATGTTGGAGGTATATGTTGGACGATAGTAAGAAAGATTTATTATGAGACCGGATTAAAGCAAACAGTCCTGGCTTTCAATGGACACATGTATATTACTCTGTTTATATAACCTGTAGGATTATATTCTTGCAGCTCCGATGTTTATGCTCTGAGATGGCTGGAACATTCTCTTCTTCGAGATGCCGTGAGAGTACGATTTAACGCTATAGGGAGATTGTGTTTAGATAGTCTGAAAGAGTTGAGCAAATCTATTCAACATTTGTATTGACATGACGGAAATGTACTGAGCTACTTGGGATGTTCAAGCTCTTCAGTGTCCCAGAACTGCGTCGCAGATTGAAGGAATGGATGCTGAAGACTCAATCACTTGAATGTTCGAGCTGAATCAGGAGCAATGTGAATAGAATCATGTAATTAGAATGGTTTAGCTCAGCAAAGGCTCAATTACTCCATACAGCATGCAATACAATTTCGACCACTCATTCCTCATTCCTCATCCTTCAACGCCCACCCCACTCATCAAACCCCTCATTTCCTCGCCCTCTCCAACGCCCACCTAACAGCCTCAACCCCCTCATCCAGGCCCAGTATCGGCGGCTCGGGGCCCAGGGGCGTGATAGAAAACGGGTTGATTTGCGTATGGCTCTTGGTATAATGCCTCTTAATATGCGTGAACTCGGTCGTCCCGCCGAACGCCGGGACCTTCCAATACAAATTCCTCAGCCATTGATGCAGATAAGGATAATCCGCTCTAATGGTCCTCAAGTTGGTTTTGAAGTGCTGGACGTACACGACGTCGAAGCGGATTATGGTCGTGTAGAGTCGGACGTCGGCTTCCGTTATAGATGCGCCGAAGTAGAATGGGCCTTCTTTCTCGGTCTCTTTCAGGTGCTTCTCTGCGCGATCTAGACTCTTGAATAGAGTGACGACAGCCTTCTCGTATGCCTCCTGCGTGGTCGCGAACCCGGATTTGTAGACGCCGTTGTTGATATCGTTGTAGGTCCAATCATTCGTCTCTTCAATCTGCTTCTGCAGACTCGCTGGGAACAGCTCGACCTTCTTGTACTTCTCCGGAAGGAGGTCGTCAAACTAGTCTTGAATTAGCCAATTTCTGAGAAGAGGGAATGAAAGAGACTTACCTCGCTGTAGAACATCCGAATAATCTCGCTACTCTCATTGCTCACAATCTTCCCCTGCTTCACATCATACAGTGTCGGGACCGTGAAGCGCCCCTTATACTCCGGATCAACCTGAAAGTAAATCTCCCTCAAGTGCTTGTAGCTCTCATGTCCCTTCACCGGATCCGGCACCACATTCTCCCCCTCACCACCCACATCCTCGCCTTTCTCCGCGAATCTCCATCCCTTCTCCTGCATATGCCAATGCACGCTCGTAAACGGGATGATATCCTCCAAACCCTTCAACTTCCGCACAATCAACGTGCGGTGGGCCCACGGACATGCGTACGAGACGTAGAGATGGTACCGTCCAGCCTCGGGAGGAAATTCCCCGCCTTTCTTGATGAAATTCCGGAATTGAGATTGCCCGCGCTTGAACTCGCCCGTTTTGTCGTTGGGTGCGACCCAGTTCGTGATTTTGTCTTCTGCCTGGGGGGATTATTAGCTGCGAATTGGGGAAGAAGGCTTGATGGGGGGCGGGGTAGGAACGGACCATTGTGCTTGTTGTGGAGAAAAAAGCTCTTGTTCTTGCTTTTGCTGTATTCTGTATCGAGGATGAAGTACGTATGTTGAAGGTGAGGAGGTGGGCGCGGGCGAGCATTAAATACTCTTCTGCAATTGAGGTAGAGGGAAGTTGATGTTTCTCGATCGAGAGGTAGAAAAAGAAGCGGGGTTGCTGTCTAAGTTTGCAGGGGTGCTTGCTAATGATGACGGCACAACGCTGGGAACCCCACCACTCGCTGTGGAGCTGCTGACAGCGACTGCAGGGGCGTGAGTAAGCGTGCCAAGAGCCTGAAAATTTGATATTGCTGTCATTTCTCTGTAAGTATTGATGTATTTTCTCTAAGCATCAGTCATTTGATTGATCATGTGATGAAAACTCCATATTTGGGATGAAAGCAACGAAGGACTTCGTTGAATGGATGGAAGGTAGTTTGCATAATCAAACCGAGTGAACAAGGTAGCTCGGATAGTCCTTTGTAAATAGTGGTCATTCAATAGTATTTGTGTAGAAGACCGAAGAACGCATGTGCTTTAATTTTCTATTCCACAATGAAAATGCAACGCAAGTGAAAGTTCTTTTCTGTCTCTATCTAGCCCCCAAAGCATCGCATCCGCACTCCATGATAAATACCAGATTCATTTCTCATCCATCATCATTTGTGCACAAAGCCGTCTAGTTACCCATCTTCATCATGATATAAGGAACCTCCACATCCTCGCCCGTCTGATCCTCCGCACAGATCTCAAAGATGACATTCTTCTGATGATCTGGAATCGGCTTCTTCGAGATATGTGCCACCAACTCGCTCAGCTTCATTGCGTAACGATCCTTGAGTTTCGCGGGGCCGAAGAAGTTGGCGTAGAGGAGAGAGACACCGGAGCTCAGCATGGTGATCGTGAGACCTTTTTCCTCGAAGTGGTCGATGAGCCCTTGCAGCGTGATGTTCTCGACCTCGAAACGATCCCATAATTTGTCGATTGCTACGTCGCCTTTCTTGCTCTTGTAGACCGCCTTCTCGCTCTCGATGGGCTCGGAGAAGCCGAAGAATGGTAGGGCTAAGTTGACGAAACCATTCTTGAAATGCTCGACCTTGTTCTTGCCATCAACAATCTTATAGAACTCGAGGATGACCAGGCCGGTGACGAGCGCGGTTGTGGTTGCAATAGCAGGAATAATCTTGCCAGCAATAAACTTGGTCTTGTGTCTGTCGGCCAACTCGATCTTGTAATTCTCGGCACGGAGATTGCTTGCTGCTGTGATGAAGTCAATGTGGTGGTTGGTATCGTCGTCCTTCTCAAACTCAACTGGCTGGAGCTTGAAGCCTGCCAATTGCTTTGGTGGTGGAAGCTTGTCAGTGATCGCCTGAAGCTCGTCATTGTCGTCAAAGCCACCTGCACCAGCATTTGGGTCCTGATCTGGTTAGTATAGTTTCAATCAATTAGTGTAGATTACTTACTGGCTCACTGTCATCTGCCTGGATCTTGACGGCAGAGTTGGGTGAGAAGTCCGGGATGATCATATTCTCTAAGACCTTGTGAATCGTGCTTTCATCCAAGCCCTTGGTGTTGATGCCGTAGTTGAAAGCGTGGAGGTTAGCGCCCGCAACAACAAAAGTCCAGTGCATCTCGTTCTTTGGATCAAACTTCAATGGGTCTGGGGCACGCTTGGGTCCGGACCAGAAGGGCTGTCCACTGGAGGAAACCGAATCCTTGGGAAAGTTATACAGCAGTTGCTGAATTGCGTTGTTGTATTGCTTCTCAAATTGGATGCGAGCCCACTTGATGCAGTCCTCAACACTGAGAGGCTTGTCCTCGACCAAAAAGTCCCGAATCATCTCAAGCGTGGCTTTTTCATTTCCTCCTTGCTTCAGCGTCGACTCGATGTAGTTTGGTTGGCTCAGATACAAGTTGACTGTCTCAGCGGGTTTAACGAAGTATCCCTCGAACAATTCACGAGCCCATGCAATGGTGTGCTCGATCTTGTTCGGGAAACTCCTCAGTGTACACATAGGAAAGGATTGCTCTGGCGGATCTTGCGAGCTGGAGTAGGATTCTGTAAGATGGGGAATGATAACTTGAGTGTTGCCCTTGGTTCCAAGAGTACCACTCTCCAGCAATGGCTTTCGGAAGAAAACACACCGGCGATCGACATATGTTCGAGCATCAACATTGTCCAGTGCATTTGTGACACCATCCAATGTGCTCCAGAACTTCTCGTCGAAAATATGCTCCGTATCCTGGCCAACACGGTCTCGCAGTGTCAAGATGTGACCCTTGAGATCTGGGTTCATCGCCTGCACCGCGGCCGCAGCACACTCGCTCTTCAGTTGCCCCACATCCTTTGGTCGGAAGAGGAACTGTCGGTTGAGATTGCTCTTCTCAATCGAATCCATATCTGTCACGCTAATCTTGCCTTTTGGCCCCGTAGCAAGACCAATCATAGCCCAGTTCTTTAACATTTCGCATCCAATGGCACCAGCACCTACCAAGAATTCGTTGATATTTGATAGCTTCTCCTGGAATTCTCGACCGAAGACGACGATTTGACCATCATATCTTGAGTTTAGGGGTTGGCACAACTCCTCGGTTCTTGGTGAGTTTTCTGGCAGAGACTCTAAGGAATCAAAGTACAGCCACTGTGTGATTGGACTGAATTTGCCAGACACAGCCTTGAGAACTTCTTGAGCAGCAAGACCACCGAAGAAAGCTGCCATTGGACTGAGATCGCCGAGAGCCTGGAAACTTAATTCATGCAACAATTTCTCATCGATTTCCACGTCCAACTTCTCCTGCGCGACAAATGCCTTTGCAGACTCATATACAATGGTTGCATCATCCTTATTCAGTGGTCGGGGGAGGCGGTTGTGCGATTCAACAAAAGCATGCAAAGCCTGGAACCCAACATGAAGTTGCAAAGGACGTTCGAATTTGGCGTAGTCAGAGATGAGGAATTCGGGGCTCTTGAGCGAAGCAGAAAGCGGCTTAAACTCAATGAACTTGGGCATCTTGACTTGTGTGTACATACCACCCTTCTTGTATTGGCCGAGTCCAGATACATCACCGATTGAGAATGTGTAAGGACCCTTGACAGTCACTTTCCGTGGTTCCGCCGAGTTCAGGGCCTCCATTCCCACCAGCTCAGTGAAGGTAACAAAGTCCCCATCTTCGAGACCGTGTCTTGTTTCGTCCAGAGCAGATACCAGTCCCTCTTCATCGATACCGGCAACGATTCCACTCACAGGGGTTTCTCCTGTTGGGTCGATAACCGTGAAGTTCTTGCCAAAGTCACAGAATATGGATCCGAACAGTCCGAACGTGTCCGCTACCACCAGGTATATTCCCTTCTGATGCAAGTAGTCTCCAATTATAATTTGGTCTTTGATGGGGGTATTGGTAAGGACAACAACTTGGTATTTGTCGAATTGGGAGAGGTTCGATGTGAGGCTGTACGAGAAGTTAGCTTGAGATTACTGAACGAATTGTCTATTGGACTGCTGACCTTGTTGACTCATGAACTGAGACGGGGGTGTATGCGTTCAGCTCAGCGACACGAGGGGCGGTCACAGTAGCTCTCGGCTTTCCAACATCTTCCTTGTGCAGGAAAAATTGTGAGGAGAGGTCGGCGATTGCGGCGGGGGCGGGGTCATAGAGGGTGAGACTCTTGACACCAGCGAGTGCGATGTTCTTTGCAATTTCAACACCAAGACCCTTCAATCCAACAATGAGTACATTCGAAGCACCCATGCGTTTCATAGCCTCATGTCCCAGAACGTATAATTGTCTGCTGTACAGCGACTCATCGATCTCGTTGTGTCCGACCACCGACTCGTCTACCTGCATCTTGGTCTCCATATCGACGTCGTTAGACTCCTGCCCATATAATTTATTAGTTCCTGTATCTACTTGCCTGTGGATAGCCGGGAGCTCGAGCTTGAAGCTTGCAGGTAGCTCTTCCGCTATGGGGGGGGCACGCCGCCGACTTACCGCCATCGTTTTCTTCAGTGGTTGGGAATTGTCCGCGTTAGACAGCTTTCGTTTCCCCAGCTTGCCTTCGCCTGCTGGCTGTACCTGTGAGGGAATGGTGGCGTTTGATCGGCGTCCCAAGTGAAGTTGTTCTTCGGGTCCTAACGAGCACCAGACCCTGATACCGTCAAGGTGATTTAGCTCCGGCGCGGCTTGATTCGACTGGTGTAGGCGATGTTGGAGGTCAAGAGTGAAATCAAATGCGCGAAAGATAGGTTGTATGAAGAAGGAAAGAAGAGAGTAGGTAATTTTGGGTTATGGCGAGAAGGGAGAAGGCAGCCGCGGTGCTTTCAGAGCCTCATTCGAAGGCTCTAGAGTGACGGAGCTAAACCTCGCCTGATGCTGGATTTCGAAGCACGCACTAAGGCAGTCAGGCAGCAACATAGTCACGTGCGAGACTGAATTCTGGAAGCACTTAGTGCAACATTATTTTTTAGGACTCTGGATTACAACTCAAAGGCATGAATTCAGTAAGCTGATGTGTGATCTGAGTCGCAGATCGTTATGCCATGGCGTCAGCTAATCTTGTGGGTGACTCCGCTGCAGGTTTCGTCTTTGACTTCCTTTGCTTCTCGAAGCGACATGGGAGAGGACGAGGAGGGGTTTGACCAGGCGCGGGACCTCTTCCGCACGACCCCGCATTGTATCATGGAAATGGAAAAGTAGGACCTCGCGATCTCACCAAGATCTTCCGTCGGAGTTATTCGCCTTAAATCGCCTTACGCGGTGTCAATAATGCATGGAATATACCCACTCCACGAAAAAAAAAATTTATTCTTGACGACACGACACCCGAGAAGGATGCGGCGATAACGATGGGAACACCCGTGCAGCGAGATATATTCATGATCACTCATGCAGGCGCAGGTTTGACAGGACGCATCACAAAAAAGCAAGCACGCAGGCAAAAATGTTTCGAGAAGTATCTCCGTTTATTGATTCGCTATTCCCTGATCTCCACACCCCTGCCATCACCCCTCAATTGTAATTGTGGATGTCGACGTCTAGAATCGCAGGAACGCAAGGAAACGAATGGGTGATGGTGTTACATTGGTCTAAGCAATCTAGTTGATCCTGAGCAACTCGACGTCGCTGCATTCAAGTCAGTGGCGTTCAGAGCTGCGGACCTTGCACGGAGTAACTTACAAGAGCAAATCAGCCCGCGGTGGGATGTGACCCGGGAAGCCGCTGCACAGATGTTAGTTGTGCGTCAGATGCAAACTGGTACTCGGGATCCGAGTGGGGGAGGGGTAGAAAAATGGCTCCGGTGCAACATTGTGTGATTTTGTAGATTCCACAAGCATGAGCCGTCTGCATGTGGAGTTGGATGATTGATGAAACGAAGGACGGGGAGTCTCACCGGTCACCATATGCGAAGTCACTGGGAATGGAGTCAGCATTGGTCTGTCATGGAAGCATGCCCAAGTTTTACCTTGTGATGTCCAGTGTGGCCTTCTCGCCGAGCTTCATGGTGGTAACACCCTCATCCCAACCTGGGGTCTGCTGTCAGTGATCTGGGCCGAGGAAGCTTCGTCGAGTATGGAGGGGTTGGTTTACCCTTGATGACCTTGCCGACGCCAATGGCTGTGACGAAGTCACCGCGGCCAACGGAGGAGTCGAACCTGAGGAGAGACGGAGTCAGCAAGTGTCTGCCATGTGGGTTGATAGAGCTACAGGGAAGCATGTGAACTTACTGTTCGCCCTTGCTGTCCGGTTTGGAGGTGTCCTTCAAGTAGCCGGTGTATTCAATGGTGACCTTGTCGCCGACCTTGGGGATGGGGCCATTGCCTTCCTTGAGGACAGTCTTGGTGACACCCATGATTGCGGCGGTGCGTGAGAAGCGTCGAGGTGTAGTGTTGGAGAGTGTGGTAATTGTGGAAAAGAGTGTGGTTCGCAGTTTTGGTTTTGAGAAGGCAGAGAGCATGGGGAGCTTTTCTGGGAAGGAAGGGAGGAAATGAACCAGCTTTATTTATGGCTCGGCGAGTGCAGGCGCAGGTGCAGGTTCGAAGTCCGGTAGCTGGAATATTCACTTTGGAACTATCGTGCCGGGGTCGATTCCGTCTGGAGAGCTGCTCGAGCTACTGATGCTTGATCTCCACTCATCCACTCACCCACTCATCTACGCATTCACGCATCCACGCCCGCACCACATCACATATTGGCGGTCCCTCGGCGTGCCTCACCTGCCCGAGGCCACACCCCCTTGGCAGGACGCCCTTCAATTCCAGGATCGCCCCAGGGACGAACCACTGGTTGACCACTGGTTCCTCGCACCCATTGCCATGCGTCAGCAAGGCGAGCAGCGGCCGTGGTGTGGTCAATCGGTGCACCGTTAGTCGCCTCTGCCGCCAGAAAACGTTCGTTTTGCCAGCGGCCAGAGAGGAAGAAGGAAGGAAAAGACTGCCATCCAGCGTCTGCGTCTGCGTCTGCGTCTGCAAGAAACGTGAGGACCGACTGCAGCAATCCAAACCCTGCCTCACCACCTCGCCGAATCACCTTCAGCCGGATCGAGCAAGCAAACAATGGCTGCTGCTGCTGCAGACCACATCCCAGGGCGATATGCCATGCCTGCTCCGATTGTGGCTGTTGCCAGTGAGATCTGCTTCCCGGCACGGCTCCCAGCGGGCGATTTGACGGCGGTCCTCGAAAGCCCCTCGAAGGCCCCTAACCCCCTCGAGGCGTGATGAGCTCGGCATCCCCGCTGCTGTTGGCTGCGTCCCTGGCACAGCCAATGCCCAGAAGCCTCGAAGCCTCTGCCGATTCCTGCAGTCGGGCCCACCAGTCGGGTCTCGGAGAGCTGCTCTGCGCGTGGGAGGCTGCACCGCTGCACATCTTGCCAGTGGCCCTGCATTGATGAGCTCGGCCCTGAATCGACCAACGCTCTGCCTATGGCGGTTTGGGCGCCTCCCGGTACTAACCCTATTTCCAGGAACGCTGCAAATAGCCGACAAGGACCTTCTGCTTTCCATCATTTTCCCTCGCTGAGACAGAGCTGAGGACGCTGCTTGAACCTCATTTCTGGAGACGGACCTTTGATGTTACGCAGAGAAAAAAGGAAGGTCTACAGATTGCAGATTGCGTGCCGCCAGAGTGGGAGGGCGGCCGTATCAGATGCATCCCCATGCTTAGCATCCCACATATACCCCACGTTCTTCCTCCGCGACCCAAGGTTTGCAATCGTTTATCGACCGTATTATATTAACATACATTCCATTACCACCTATTATCATCTATCTTTGGCTCTACTCCGCCGTTTCGATATCGCCACACATTATATGCCATCGTAATCCAATCTCACGGATTCACATGCTTCTCACTCGGACACATGCGAGGAGTGACGGACCCCTGCGGCGCACTTGAATGACGAAAGAGGCCTCAAGCATCGGGGCAGGAGGGGTCCAATTCTTGCATTTTAAAGTGAAAGAAGGCTCGGGTGTAACAGAATGGTGTCAAGAACGAGAGCTTTTCCTTATCGGACCGCAAAGCTCAAGTTGAGCTCCGTATGTCCGTGTTCCTTCTTCATTATCCACGTTTTCCTCCCTCTAGTCTGTTTTTTTCTCTCGATGCACGCAACATGCATGCGGCCCTGAGGCTCGCGGCTCAAATAAAAGCTGCGGGGTACACTACATCCAAGACTGATCATGTGACTCGAAGTCCTTCCTGCGTGTTCCGTTTCAAGGTAGAAATGCATAAGCGTTTCGTTTCACTCTACTTCCACGCGTCTCAAAGCCTCCGATGATGCCATCAACATCATCGTGCAGACATTCAATAGTAAGACGACCTCAGATGCTGGATCTAGCACCAGAAACTCTTCAACCAGGAAACATGGATACATGTTTCACTCAATCTTGGTTACCCGAGGAAATTTTTGTCCGGAACCCTTAAGTTTCATCTAAGGTCTGTATCATCAGGACTTCCTTGAGTTCCCAGCCTCTTAAGTCCTTCTTCTGGCATCTCATGCGAGCCTCCGAAGCAGAGTTTTCCAGAAGCCAGAAGCCAGAAGCCCGTAAGCACAAAACAAATGTTTCAACGCCACGCATATAGTTATAGGCTGGGTAAGAACTCTTAAGTTGCCCACCAAGGGGTTCCGGCACGCCGGAAAATTACCGCGGCTGACCTATAGCTCAGGATTTTCAATATGTGCAACGCCATCCATCGCCTTGGAGGGCCGTTCGCCAAGTTGTCACCCTCCATCTTTTGCCTTCCTACCAACTTTAATTCTTGGACTCGAGTACGAGAGCAGGAAGTCGGGATATGCTTGCGAGGCACTTCGTCTATGCGCCCTGAATCACATTCTCTCCGCATACCGCCTGTGGATGAATTGGGTCGGCCCTTGTCTTGCCGTCCTAACGGTCCTATCTCTCGACTCAACGGCATTTATCCAAGAATTAGTTCGGATTTCACATGTGTGTGCCTGCGTCACACAGACACTGTCACAACTACCTATCCTCAACAACACGGATTGAAGGAAGACGTTCCCGACATTTGGCTCAACGCTCAAGCCATCGTGTCCTTCGGTACACTAATACCGTCAAACAGCCGTGTTGGGTCGGCCTCACAATGCCGAGAGGAGTCCACTTCGACCTCTTTTTCATCAAGCGATGCCGAGCAAACGAATATGCCTTCATTATCATATCTCGCGCTCCAAGGATGACTTGGCTTTCTCTTCACTTGCAATTGACAGCGGAAGTATCCGTCTACCCGTACTAAACCTTCTGCTTGGCACGTTATGTTGTTATTATTCTTACAGACCTGGTCCATGTCCAGTCTCTATCCAAGGAGCGCAAAATGAGATGATAGGAAGATGAGGATGGAATTCTTTGGCTCAGAAAAGAATGGAAGGAGAAGTCTCCGTTCCTATACTGGAAAAACTCGGCAGCGGGTTTCATGCCTTACGAGTACAGACATGCCTCTCGTCCGGACACGGAGGCAAGTTTGGGATTGGAAGTAAGTAAGTTGATTTTTTTTTTCCTCGTACGATTCTACCTGCCGCAGTATCAGAAAGCAGCCCCTGGTTGTGTAACGGCTTTCGCGTCTATTGCTGTAGCACAAGCGGCAGATTGTTAATTGATTGTGCAACACTCCAAAATTCTGGGCGAGCCGAACATTGGATCGAGGGATTTGCAACAGTGCTGCGTCTTTGTATCTCTTCTTTTTCGAATTTTGACTTTTACTAGAATTAGCAGTACCTCAACCTTACGAACTTCAGTCCTACCTGCGCACCAAACAATGGCCATGCCATCTTGACTCAGCTCTTCATCGTCCGCGTAGTAGCGCATCCTCTACCTCCTTCCGCCTGGTAAAAGACTCCCACATATCTGGTGCAGTCACGATAGACCGAGTGGCATAAAGTCGGCTCAGGAAACTTTACCTCTCCGTCCTAGAGAGGCAAGTTAGCTCTCCCGTCACTGTTTATGCGAATTCAACTGCTCAGCACCAGATTTCAAGGGCAAAGGATACTTCGGAGTATTTGAGGTGGACGGACACTCTCTTTTCTCGGGGAGTTGACCAAGTCGGCGATTGCAATTCCGGAAAGGCGGGTAGGACTAGGGACTGTCATGGAGACAGGTTCACCATATCCAAATGATCTTCTGGCATCATCAATGGTTGGCCAGTGGGGTGCTACACATGCAGAATTATCCATCTAATGCTGGTGGCTACGAGATGGCTCTAGGATCCACCAGGCACCGATCACTGATCACTGATCACAACCACTCATAGAAACCCCAGACGTAAGAATGGAGAGGAACTTGATCGGGTAAGAAGTATAAAGCCAGTAACTCTCTATCATGACTACAAGATTGCCATCGCATGTCTCGTCCCCTAGTGTCGCTCCATTCGCTGCCGTCTAGAAATCGGTGGTCCCTTTCATGATCCACAACGTTAATACATTAAGTATTCAACGAGTCTGGGTTCAATTCTGCAGCTACATGGCTGCAGGCCATTGTGTCTGATCATGGATTGTCCTCAGTAGTGTCCACACACACACATGCATGGTGCATTTGTGTAAGATTGATACTCTCGACCACATCCTAGACAGAGTTAACATCTCACGTGTGAGTTACAAGAGAAATATCTATGACGTACTGCAGCATAGTACTACCCGAACTCCCAGACTACTCCTGTTGATGTGAGACATAATGATATCGAGGGAGCAATTTTGTACTAATGAAGGCAGCCAGAAAATCCAGCTCCTCTTGCAGTAGGACATTAACGCTTCTATGTTAAGCACGTCAGATATTCTAAATGAGTGAGGTATTATATGTGAGCTATGTACGTGATCGAGTAGGTAAATAAGGTTGTTATAGAGAGTAGTTGTGGTGGATAGGGAGGTGTTATGGGAGATGTGATTTTCTTTTCCTGCGTCAATGTCTCGAAAAAAGTAGTATCGTGAAATGATAGTCGAGTTGAAGGACAGCAGAATTGTGCTTCTTGAAGTATATCAGAATTATTTGGAATTCTTATTCCCTATGCTTAACAATATCTAGTAATTGTTTATATCTTAAAGAACTAGATTAGGCTTATTGTATCTACCATTGAAATCGGGAGAGTAGATTGAATTAAAAAAAATAGTGAATTCGTATCCCCTGTTTGAGCCCCTTTTCATTTACCTCGTAACCGAGCTTGGCTATGAGAAGATAAAGCCAAATATGCGCTCCTTCTTTCATGTTTTCTTTATATTGAACCACGTTATGCCTAACCCATTTCCCTTCAAAAGCTCTTCAATTATACAAATATCAATTATCCTCACCTCTGCCGCAGTTCAATGCCGCACATCAACCAAAACCTCAGCCGGCAACTCTCCGCACCCCTCTATATCCCTTAGCGCTCCAATCAAGACCTTCGCTCTCTTTAACAATCCTCTCTACTGATCATCAACGGAAGACCAAAACCGAACCCCTCTTAGACCCGCAGCACGGGCTAATACCCCTCTTTGCGCCAATAACGAAACTATCCTCCTCGGCGTCACTTTCGGCGGCTTTTCTTCCAGAATTAGGGACATGAATAGGCCCGTTCCATCAAAAACTGTGACGTGTGGTAAGTTGGCGGCTTTTAACGTTGATCGGAGGAGAGTTCCTAATTTTTTAGAGCGCTAGGAGAGATTCTCGTCTACGAGGGCGTCGAGGACTGCGATTGCTGCGGCGCAACCTGCAGGGTTGGCGGCCATTGTAGAGCCGATTATGGAGATTGTCCGTGAGGTTATAGGTTGAAGGAAGACAGAGATTACGCGAAGGGATCAAGGAGGCCCATTATAGGGTCGTCGCCTAATACTCCAGATAAGGGGTACATCCCTGTGTCATGTAAGTCTTCTTAGAAGTAAAACATCAGCATTGAACAGGATAAACCCCCTGCTAACGCCTTCCCCAGTACCACCAAATCAGGTCGTACGTTTTCTCTCAAATGACAAAGATTTTCTCCTCCTCGGCCGAGACCACACTAAACTTTATCTGCGATAAGGAGAACATTGTGCTGTTTACACAGCGTAGCCACCTCTTTCAGATATCTTTTGGGAGGTGCCACAATTCTAGTTCTCAGGTTAACAGAGCGAGTCATTCAAGCCGAGTTCAAATCATACCCCGCAGAACCTTGAATTGGCTCAATCATAAACGCTGCAATGTCCTCGCCATCAAGTTCCTGTGCCTCCCTCAAATCCTCAATCACACTAAACGCTACAACTTTTCCTGATGGAGAAGTTAAGCCGACATTTGGGACGAAAGGACCGAATGCTGTTTGTCCTATTCACATGTCAGCCAAAAATATACACTTTCATCTCAGAAGAAGCGAATCCACACATACGTACCAGAATTCTTCTTACTCGCCATCGAAACAGTGGAAAGCGTAATGCCATGATAACAAGCCGTAGCATTCAAAATATGGCATTTCATCTCGGGCTTTTGCTTGCTCATATATCCCCATTTCCGTGCAATTTTAACAGCAGCGTCGGCTGCTTCGGCGCCCGAGGTCATGGCTACGAGTTTGTCGTACCCGAACAGCTTCATTTTCATCCCAAGTCAGCTTTCATCGCTTCACATCAGAACTCACAGAACGAGTAGAAAATTAATTTAGTTAGGGAGTGGAGGATGAAATAGCAAGCAACTGAAATGGTCAGACGAACGTCATGCAATTTCTTCGCCAACTTCCCATAATATGGACTGTGAAATGACATGTTCACGACCGCCCCTTCAGTCATAGCTTTCGCCACAGCCGTAGGATCTTAGCGTGCCCGTGATCCATATTCACAACTGAATGCATTGAGAGAAAATCGATGTACCCTTTTCCGTTAACGTCCCATTCTTTGGCGCCTTTGGTGTGAGTGAGCGCTACCTATTTTCTCTCTTAACATCATTTCATCTGGCCGAATTCGGATGAGAAACTTACGGGATATGGAGCAAATTCTCCGGCGACATAGTCATCATAGACATCTACCACTTTTTGTGTTTTCGCACTGATGTTGTAGGTTTCTTCTGTTGAGCCCATCTTGATTGTCGTTTGAGTATCTAATGACTTAGAGCTGGAAAGTTGGATATATTTCTAGCAGGAGAAGAGGGGGCAGATTTTCGCCCTGCTTATAATATGTGTATTAGCAAAATAGGAAGTACAAGGCATCGCAGCGTTCCTTAAGAGTGGGTTGCTGTCTCGCTGTTCGCCAATGCTTATTAGTTAGTTTATACTGTTGGTTTGTAAAACGCTGCTCATTAATACAAGCATTTGCCCAATCGCACGCTACCATTAGTTAATAGGAAGCTCTTTACAAATCGGGGTCCCTATTAGTCAATCGGTGAAAGAGTAATAACGGAGAGAGCTCTTAAAGCTCATTAACTACTAGAATAGTTACGATTAATAAGGAACGAAAAAAGATTAAAAGAATAATTAATTTCTTATATTTATAGAGGATAGGAGGGTAGGCTTAAGTAATTGCACCTTAATAAATAGATTTATTTTTATATTTATATAGTTAGTTCTATTAGTACCCCCGATCACTTAATCGGAAAATACTAAGGTTTTAAGAAAAGTAAAATAAGAACATATTATAACTTTACTTTTTCGTCCTTATATCAATCAACCCCCTATTACTTAATAGAGACGTGCAATTAATTAACCGGGCTCGCGATTGGGTAACTGGCCGTGGCCGTAGCGCGAAAAGGGCTAAGAGCTCCACAACTCTTCTCAATATTCTTGTTCACATGACCAGTATCACTAAAACTATTGAACGAAAACATCAAAACGAGGTTAAATTTTGTGGCTCCGAGGTTATTGAGTATTTGGGGAATAATGGCGATTATGAAGAGCTCCAAGTTGGATACTGGGACCGAGATGCCTGCTGTTGGGCTGGGGACTTAGCAGTCAACTGACGAGGAGGGTATTGTTGGTACGTAGAAGCTAGTTCACGTATTCCATTATCGACTGGATAGTGGCTGATATGGAAGCAGCCGTGAAGACAGCAATTTAAGCCGGATACAGACATATCGATATGGCTTGGCGCTACGATAACCCATCCACTCTCCCTTTTGATCAAGGAAACCATATTCTGAAAAATCTCAGGAACGGAAAAGTAGTAGGGGAGGGAATCAAAGCTTCAACAATACCAAGAGGCGAACTTTTTCTCACAGACAAGATCTGGGGCACATATCGTTCTCGTGCTCAAGAAGCCCGAGCAGAATTGTGGGCAATCTTGACGTGTTTGAGTTGAATGATGAGGAGTCAGAAAATATTAGTGCGCTTGCAAGAGCACAGCTCATGAGATATGTAATACCGATGTGGTATGCTCAATACTCCGCTAGCAGAAATAATTCTAATAAGTTCAAGAGCACATGATATCTGGTATGATGATGTATGAATGAATGCTATATTTAGAAAATTCTCCAGGTTTATTTATAGCTTAGACAATGGCAAGGAGGTTGCTTGGCCATTCAAAATATCATTCTTCTCACTTGTCTACCGTTCCATAGTAGGCTTGAACAGCTTCGGCAATCCCTACGATTGCGGTTGCAAACACTATCTCAAATCCACCAAACATCAAGCCTCGAAGGATTGTCCGAATAACCACTGTTCATTGCACAACGCCATTAGCATGCATAGTTTCACATCGTTCAGTATGGAACGTACATTTGGTGAGTTTCTCTTCATCATCTGCCAACAACCCTGAGCCACATATATTTTCTATTTTCCTAACTCAACATGTACCTTAGCCTCATTAAGAAGCTTCGCCTGCCATGCATCCCTTCTGCTTTTAACCTTGGTAGCCTCAGCCGTACGTTTCCCGCCACCAAAGCATCGGAGATATGGGATGTAGTCTTGTGCATTTCAATCAGTTGATCGAAAGCTATTAAGTTTCATGAATATGCCTCCCGAAAGTCTTTATTTAACAACCATTCGGAGACTTGTGACATACCTGGAGATTGTATTGGCATCCGCAAGGATACCGAGATACCGAGCATTAATGGATCATCGATTCTTACAAATCTTCTCGAATACTAGAACATTAGAACGATGTTAAGCACTAGTCCTTCCTAATAAACATGAGGGCTAATTTCCAATGAGCCACGTCAGCCATCCTCATGGAGTCCGAAAACTATGTGGCAGGTCTCCATATCAAGCATGGCTGGAGTCATCGCCTCTCCGGTCCTGTTTTGTATGATCCTACCACTCGTCGCCGTTTTTGGTACGTTCATGCAATGGACTCGTGCCAATTGTAGCGGCTACAAGTTGAATTAGTACTTTGACTGGCAAGATTAATCATGCAGGGGAGGTAATACCAACGGTTTTTGAGACCACCCCGTGAAAAGTATACAACCATGGTCGATCATTGTGCTTGTTTGCCTTGTAACAATCCATTCTCTCGCAGCATCAAATAAGTTAAGCATAATTGCTCACCGATTCCCAAATCTCATCTAATATACTGGCCATGAATCTTATTCCTCCACCACCTCCAACCACCTTCCCCAGAAGCCATCCTCCGCAATCGCCTGTATCTCTACTACACTCTTGAAGCTGAAGTTCATCGCGTACTGCACCTACAAGAAGCGATCCCAGCCTTGCAATCCCACGACATTTTAACTTGGCTTCAAGATATCAACGCACACCTCAACTCCTGACATGAAAAGCCAAAGCCTTCTCTACTCATCAATTGCTCGAATTCAGAGACGTGCAATACTTGTACCTCAAAGCGAAGATCCACCGCCCAACACCGCGGCTTCGAGTTCGCACTGCTGAGGATCGAAGAATCTGCTTTGAAGCGTGTCAAATACCAATTGAAGACTACCCACGGCAGATTAGATATCGAGGGTTATTCTATCCTTGGCATGGAGTCCATATTATGTTTGAAGCAGCAGTCATTATGCTTAAGTCGTGTTAGGAAAGCAGAGCTACAGCTCACAAGATGCTCGATTCGCCGGACTGTTTCTCCTAGGATGGACAACCTCAAGTCTTGGAAGCCCTCCAATACAACTCTTTTTTATCTTTCGGAACCCGTGGGCCGCGACGTCTTGCTTTATGAAACCTTCTTCTCATCTCGTATCTCTGTGCTGATGGCTGCGAGTTTAGGACGTTGGCTGCCTGAAGGCGTGGGCGTAAGGCCTAGAAAAATAGCAACGTGATCCCCTAAGTAGTATCCTGAGCTCACCCCAAAGGTATTTTGAATCTCAGCACCTGACCTCGAATGGCTTCTATTTTGCCCTGTAAGGCTGATATCCAAAATAGGTCAATTTGATTTGAAGTATGGTTGGCTAGAAATTTCTCATTATTCATAGAAATCCCAACTGCGCTGACGGTTACGTAAATTCAGCGCATCCGGATGGGACGGATACCTGCCGTAGCTCGTGCTCGGTAGATACAACCCTGAAGCTGGTCAATTGATGGCTCTTCACCTGCCTAAATAAGCACATGAGACTAGCAGAAGGCTACTTTTGTATCAAACAGTAAATTACACTGATCCTCCCATTTATTTAAAGTCGTGGCAACCCCCAAACAGGCCACCCTACGACCTCTGCAAGTCCACATCCATTGCTTACTTCCGGTTGTCAAATTTTACATTTCAATTAACTCTCGCCTCCCACTGCTCATCCTTCAGTTCTAATAATTTAGCTCGAGAGGCTATTCCTCCATTCCTGGATAATTGAATTCCTCTGCCTCATTAGCTTTTCAGCAAGCTCATGTCCACGTTCGTGAACAAGCGTTGCGAGACCATCGATTATGGCTTCCTTCCTTTCCTGCCCGTTGACCTCTATGCCATTGATATGCATCACTTTTTGGAAGATACGCTGCGAGAGACGCTCCCAAGGTATAGACCGGAAGTCTCTGACTCCAACCGTAGCTTGTAGTTCAGGCTCCTGCACTTGCAATTCTGGTGGCGAGAACGCATTCTCCACCCCCAAAAGAAATTCATACGGTGTCCATCGCTCGAGTTCCTTCTCATTCTTCTTCCAGGTCTTGGCAAAGTTTCCGAGGTTATGTTGCTTCAGTATTTCTCGTATGGATTTCGCAAGCTTTTCGTCTGCGTCGTTGATCTCGGTGATCTCCTCGTATACGAGCCTGAAGAGCTTCCCGAGTTCGTGCTTTCTTATGGCTGCAGAAAATTAGCTCATCTACTGGATATAATACTGGAGCTACCAACTTTCAATGTCAAGCCCAAGAGGGACAATGATGTCAATCTTTTTTTCCGTCCCCCAAACCGCGGTCTTGATCTCCTCTTCTAAGATTTCCTGAAATCCTAGCACGATGGCAATTGTGATTAAGTGGCGGCAAGTGTGAACCTTTTTCTTCCCTTGCCAACATCGCGAAGCTCCACTTGGCGAACCATTTAGAGCAATACTGCTTTGCTGATCGGCACTAGACACTGAACCGGAGCTGGACCGTGGTTGCATGCTGTCCGCTAGACCCCTGAATGGGTCTGGGAGGCACTCGTATTTCCATAGTACAGCACAATGTCTTGCGAGACCTTTCGGGTCGGGATTTTCGTCGGGATTTTGCTTTTGAAGGTTCTCCAAAACCCAGACTACGGCGTCGCGGTCGATGTCAGTGCTGGGTTCTATCTTTAGTGGTATTTCCGAGGATGTATGTTTCTTGTCCATCTCTCTTCTCAATCCCAGAGACCGAGCTCTAAGCAGACTCGGCTGCCTTATCCGCACGTCGACATCAGTTCCCTTCTTCCCAGAGCCATCAGAAACGTGGAAGACGGTTCCGGCCTTTGACGGCCCTGCTTTCGTTTCTGGCGAGTCATGCGGCATAGCTGGATCGCAAGATATTCACAAAAGCTATTTTCGCGAACCTCCATGGAAGGCGACTCCGAGTTCCCTACGTGCTGTGATCGAAGGCCGAGATCATGAGGCTGGCATATGAGGTCCAAAGACCACTCCTGCTTGGAGCGCAAACCACAGGTGCTATCGTTCTCCACAGACTGAGGGGCTGAGGCTCTGCTACTGGCCAATGATCCAGTTACAATTTGCCACTCACCACCAGGAGCAAGTTGTGCTGCGCCCACTATCTGCGAAAAAACCTCACCGAAGACACACAGCGAGGAGCGAGGTCGAAGCGAAGAAGATGTAAGGCAGCAGCGCCAGCTTGCCCGTTTCCTTCACCGATATTGACAAGGGGCCCATGCCAAACTTGGAGGTGGAGGTGGGGGGTTAGTGACCCCTCCACGCGCGGGACAAACGAGGCTCTGAGAGCCATACCATTCTTTAGTTTCCACAAGCATTGCTTTTTCCTCAATTCGTGAAGAGGTTGTAAGCTATACTTTCTCGCTATGTGGCTCCGGCTGATCTGTTGCAAAAATTGTGCCTTTACTATATTGAAAGAGGTGGAAAGCAATATTTAACGCCGAGTTATTTGGTTCGGGTTGTACTATTCTGGTGGAGGGAGACGCCGCGAAATGCTGGCCAGTAAAATGTGATAGCGCTGATATGGGACAAATCGAAAGCGGAAATCAGAGACGAGAAGTAGGCAGTGCTACGCGCATGCAATGGATCTGTCTCGACATGCGCGTTTTTTCAATCTGAAAAGAAGTAAGGCTGGAGGTTCAACGGTCATGGGCCCATCCAGCCTCGCTGCTTTCGGGGGGAAGCTTGTGAAGCTCTTTCCTTTCTGCTTTCCCTCTCATTAATGCTACCTCCATCCATCCGCATTTTCCTAAGCTCATTTCAGCAATAACGACGTCAAAATGGAAACCTTTGTCGTCGACGTTGCTCCACCATTGCCCAGGCTGAATATCACAGCTACCACCGAAGATCTCCACAAAAGTCCTCAACTGTATTTCGCGGTGCGTCACAACTTTCCGGCTTTTGGCGTGTCCGCACACTGGCAGAAACGTAAACTAATGTATAACAATATGTATACAGGGCTCTGACATCGTATGGATGCTCATTTCGTCTGCATTGGTTCTGATGATGGTGCCTGCGATGTGCCTTTTCTACTCAGGTGCCTCGAATCGACGTTCGACTTTGACACTATTCCGGCTTCCCCTCATAACTGCTGCACTTATTGGCTTTCAGGTTTGTTAGATCAGCACAACTGTGCCTGCTCATCTGCAGTACCTGACATTATCAGTGGTACCTCTGGGGATATAGTTTAGCATTTACTCCTGCTGTACCTCCTCCTTCTCCTGGCAAATCTTGGTATGGCGGGGATTCGCGAGGACTTGCACTGCATGACAGTCTCGCGCGACCAACAGGTGCCGACGGTGCCAGAATCCCAGAACTGCTCTACCAATTCTATGAGGGAATGTTCGCATCATTCACGTAAGGCTCAATCGATGCCGTCCGGCAAAATAGCTTGCGCTCTGCTAATAATTCCAAGTGCAGCTTTAGTGTGCGGTGGGACCATTCGCGATGTCCCTGTCGGACGATTCCTAGTGTTCATAACGTTCTGGTCGCTGCTTGTGTATAATCCGGTGGCTCGATGGTCATGGCACTGGGCAGGCTGGTCAAACCAATACGGCGTGATGGATTTCGCTGGCGGAACAGCTGTACACATTACCTCTGGCACAGCAGTGCTCGCTTTCTATATCTTCTACGAGCTTGATACGAGAGGTTTCTCGGCGTGCTGGGCAAGTTTCTGGAAAATATTTGTGCGGCGTTTCATGAAACCTTTCGTCGTTTTGGGACTTCGACGAAAAAACCCGGGTCCACCGCGAAGAATCATCCAGCCGGGCGTCAGCCATGGCCGTGATTCCGAGGAACTTGAATTGGATAATCGATCCTCAGATGGCCAGGGCCCGAAGGAGCAAGCCGCCCCAAACGCTCTTGCTGATCCCGAAGCGGCTACTCCACCGGTGGACGAACATCCTGTTCGGCCCAGCCTTGGTCTAGAGGCAGATGATCCACCTCACAACGTGAACCACATGATCTTGGGGACTGCCTTGCTCTGGATTGGATGGTTCGGATTCAATGGCGGATCTGCCCTAGGAGGAAATCTGCGTGCAGTCTCGGCTTGCGTTTCAACGCATGTGGCAGCATGTTCTGGCGGAATAACATCACTCTTCTTCTTCTGGGCATGGAACGCATTTGGCAGAGCAGTAAACAGATTCTTGGACATACCCGAAGAACAGGATGGAATTCCTTCCGTTAGTGCTACACACTTTTGCGACGGTGCAGTCATTGGCCTTGTTGCTATCACACCCGCCGCCGGTTATGTAAGTCTCCCTGCAATTGAATGACTATCGTGCTAATGACTGTTAGGTGCCAGTTTGGAGTGCTGGAATCTTCGGCGTCGTGTCAGCTATCGCAGTCAATTTGCTAAAGCACTACACTAAAGATATGTTGAAAGATGAGCCGTTGTTTGTTTTCACGATTCACGCCGGGGGAGGCATGGTCGGCATGTTCCTCACAGGGTGTTTCGCTGAGTAAGTTCACGCTCCGTTGAATGCTATGCATCTCAAAACAGTGTGCTAACGCGTTCTGTAGTCCTGCAGTTGTCGCATTGGACGGATATTCGACTATCCCAGATCGTACGATTGCAGGTAGACTTCGGTAAATTACCTGAAAACTTGTCGAGGCTGTTGGATTAACGTGATATAGATACCAAATGCTTGATGCTTTCGCGGGACTTTTCTACACACTGTTCACCACCCTAGCAATTTTGTATGGCTTAAAAGCTGTTCGGTCCATATTCAAGAAGAAATGGACCCCAGTGTTCAAAAACGTCAACAAAAATCGAAGATGGAAGCTAGAGGCTACTCGGCAGCATGCTTGGAGGGAAACTAGTTGAACCACCAGTGCTCAAGTAGTCATTCTCTATTTTTGGTAAGCCGGTAAGAGGGTATGGTGATCGTTGAGCTGCTTGTATAACAATGATTTGATACTAGAAAGGGTAAGGAATATGTGCTTATAGCACGCGCTTAATAGATGTGATGATAAAATACGGGACTTTTAACACGGAGTTAGCCACTAGATGGCTCATTCGCTGAACCTGAAGCTCACACATTGATTTGTTGCATAAGGCTGTGATTCTGCTGGCTTCACTTTTTGTCCCAATTGGTTGCACCTAAAAATAATGCCAGACAGACAAGACTAGAAAATTAAGGAGGAATCGATTCAAAGCTGCCTTACCGCCAAGTGACCCACCCAAAGCGAAGCCTCTTTGTTTCGATGCAGAATTTTATCTTGGCGGTAACGCCTGAGCTTCTCTTTTGGGCGCTTCATCAGGCAGCCTTGAAAAAAGCCTTGCATGAACACTTCAGAGAGGTTTGGTCCCTCATGGCTTTTACCGTACAAAACCAACACGAAACATTATTTTTTGTCTTATTAATCTTCCACATGACGTTTCATCGCATGAATATTAGATGAGGTGGATGATCTTTACTCTCGTTGGGTCATGAATTAGCCACGTAAAATCCTGGGGCTTCCTCCAAGGCTGCCTCCAAAGGCGGCTGAGCTATTTTGCGCCACAGTACTCGTGCCTGACAGTCAATCATTCGCCCAAATCTGAAACCGCCAAGAAATACCACCCTCCTAGAATAATCTTTGGTCAATATGTGCTAGATATGGGTTGGGGGAGCAATCTTCTAGAAGTACCCCCGAGAGAATCTACTCTGCATCACGAGGTCCTAGTTTCTACACTTTGAGGAAAAAGCAAAGCCTTATACTCTGTCGGTCAGAGAGACTCCGATCCCGTCAGAATACAAATCGTGGCACGCTTCTCACTTCCCCACACCGGGAAAATATTGTGACTGCATGTTTCTCCCTTATGAATATTAACCAACATTCCCGAAGTCCACCTTACTTACGAGCAAAAATCCTCGGGGTTAGATGAAAAAATTTGCAAAATCGTGAACCGAGCGATACTGAAGCTCAAATGGTCTGTTCCCAGTTTCAACTGTCGAGCTTTCTTGCTAACTTGCCGTCAAGGACTTCCTCTTAGATCTCGATTATACTTGCACAAATTGCGAGAAGAAGCTGAGTGTCATCGATGCACGTCAGTGCTCGCACTGCGGCGGGAAAGGCGACCAGCCTGATGAGTATTATTGTATCACTTGCGAGGAGGAAGGTTGCGCAAGCAGAAGATTCTGTCAAACACATGAAACCTGCTGGGACAGCCATCTTCCCAAGAAGGCGAAATTGGCACAACCTCATCAGATGGTTGATCCGCTTTCACAGCTACTCGTGGAAGCCATCACTCACTCAGAAGCCAATCCAGAGAAGCAAAAGAAGATGCATCAGAGGGATGAAGGAGCACGGTGGTTCAACATGAGGCGAGACCACAGTATCGGGAAGCCGGAACTCTACGTCTACGATCGATTCATTCAACTTTGTGATCCATCTCAATCTGGAAATAGAGCTACCAAGCGCCACTACCCAAGTTTTGTGTCATTTGTAGGTGACACATCAGTCGGCAAGTCTACCTTGGTCCGCGCCATGCTATTAATGGGACTCGTGAATTCTTCCAATTTCCCTTCTTCCGAGAATAACAGTGTTGCTCCTCGGAATGATGACGTGTTAGGAGAACTAGTCAAACGTATGAGTGAGAAGGGAAAAGAAGGCCCGGTTACACGGTCTGAAAACATTAATCACTTGACGGACCCTACAACCCTGGGTGTGCATTTATACTTGGATCAAGGAACTACAATGGAGAGTGATGAAGCCACCGGACCCATGCTGGAGGCAAAATATCCGATTCTTTTCTCGGACTGTGAAGGTTTTGGCGCGGGTGATGCCATGACAAACGCTGAGAGAATGGACTCCGATGCTCTAGAGACTAGAGGAAGAGATTTCGGTGGCCCCCGGAATCGATCACCATCAAGAAGAGAACAATTAGCTCTTCAGCTCCAAGTCAAACCACACTGTTACAGCCGTGGTAAAGAGGGGGTCGATTTATTCTACGCCAGATTTCTCTATGCCATCAGTGACGTCGTTGTTTTCATCACAAAAGAAGACCAAAAGATACAAAGCGAGCTTGTCCGTGTCCTTGAATGGGCATCAAGGGCAGTACACAAATCCGTCAACCATCCCTCTCGAAAGACACTGATCATAGTACGACACATGGCCAGCATCCACAAGCCCATTCTCTACGAAGTCGAGGAGTTAAGGAAGCTCTATCTTTACAGCGACCCAGACAAACTTTTGTGGGAAGAATCCCCTATTCTAAAGGCATTTGTGGAAGACTATAACAACAAGCCTGAAACAGTCGCCAGGTATGACCTAAGAATTACAACCAACGACAGACTCTACAATGCGCTGTTTCATAAAATTACATGCTGTTACATTCCGAATAAAGTAAAAGTAAAGGGAAGACCGCAAGAGCTATACCAACAATATCGAGCTTTGCGGGCTATGATTGAGTCGTCGGTTAGAGATGGACTGACGCTTAGAGCAGAAAGTGTGATGCAGTATAATGTCCCAGCGCTATCACATATTCTCACGCGAGCTTTTGAGCACTTTGCAGCGTCCGAGGATCCTTTTGACTTTTACCTCGCTGCTCGGCGGGATAATCCAAACCCACAAACGATGCAAGACCATATTGCGAACTTCCTCAGACATGCTTTTGAATGCTCGGATGATATCGAAGCTACCAATGAGATGGTGACCCGAGTCACGTCTATCGCTTTTCTAATAGATACCTATCATCGCTTCCAAGAAGGTATGTTCAACCGAACGCCCCCTGTCTGACAAGTTTCAGTTAATCAAATCCAGGCACAGCTCCAAATCCCGCTGATATCTTCGAACGTGAGTTCTACGAGATATGGAGCCGATCAGTTGAGATCTACCGAAAGGAGTACGAAAAGTGCACATTCCAATTTCGCGACGGGCCATGCACTTCTCGGCCGTGGAAGATACACCAGCAACACACTTCAGCAAAGGGCCAGTTCGAGCCGGGCACATTTCAACATCAAAGGGAGTGGAATACCGCTCGCAAAAACCAATGGATCATTGATCTTCGGAAAACATATTCGGAATCTTATGAGAGGATCTTCAAGGAAAACGCCCATACTAGTACTCCCACCACAATTGAGGATCGTCTCGCCTCTGAACGTAATCTGAGTCGAAAGTTGTACTGCGAGATGTGGAAGAATATAAAAAGCAACAAGACCTGTCTTTCCTGTCTCCAGGCTGTTCCGGATCACGTTCTTAGATGCGGACATTCATATTGCCCTCGCTGTGTTCAGGAGCTTGGGAGGTCTTCTTCGGCATCAGATTGTGCTTGGGAGATGCACTGCTGGCTCTGCTGGGAAGAGAGGGGCCAGCATACACATCAAATACAGCTGAAACCTAGATGTGCAGGCGCAAGAATTCTCACACTTGATGGGGGAGGTATTCGAGGTATTGTCGAGCTTTCGGTCTTACAAGCTCTTCAAGATGCTGTGGGGCTTGACAATTTTTCAATAAGAAATATGTTCGATCTTATTGTTGGTACTTCCACAGGTGGAATCATTAGCTTAGCTCTTGCGATGACGAACGCATCCATCACCGAAATGGAAACCTTCTTCACAGGAGTCTCGGAGAAGACCTTCTCGCAAACGACGGCTGGAATAATTTCCCGGATTGGCCCCCTGAAGAAACTCACAACTTATACTCTCATGATCCTCCGGCTTACCGAGAGCGTCTTCTCCTCTGAATCACTAAAGGATGGTCTGAAGAAATTTTTCAAAGTCCATCACCCACTCGAGACAAGTCTCTTCGCACCGGCTCTTCACAGCCAGCCCTCGAGCACTCGAGTTGCAGTCACATCGGCCAAAGATTTAGGACAGACGACATGCTTAATAACCAGCTACAACCACCCACTAGGTAACCCGGCCAACAACCTTGAACGAGAAGAAGATTCGGAGAAAGACATGAAGATTTGGGAAGCTGCACTCGCAACCTCAGCCGCGCCTTTCTATCTTCCACCGTTCGAGAAAAGGGAGACGAACACGCAATATGTTGATGGGGCAGTGTACGCAAACTGCCCTGCAGAAGTTGCATACGGCGAGATGGAAAAGCTGTGGCCAGACAAAGGGGCATCCCTGGACTACCTAATTTCGCTTGGGACCGGGGACCAGAAAGCAAAAGACGGCGAGGCTCCTACGCTCGTAAACATGGGCTTCTTCGTCTCTATCCGTGCAATGTTCCAGAGACAGCTGGATTCCAAGAGCTCTTGGGCTAAATTTGAGCAGCAGACAGCTCCTCTGAACGCTCGACCGAGGCTCCATCGCCTGGATCCTCCGTTGAAAGGAGACCATGTGGAACTTTATGAACACAAAAGACTACAAGAGATTAGAGGTATAGCAAAAGAGTGGACGAAAACCACGGCAGCAACACACATCCAAGAACTTGCAGATACTCTCATCTCAAATTTGTTTTTCTTTGAACCTGATGATATTGAGTCAACACACTCGCCGGCCTCATCTTCAAAATATCTCTCCGATCCGTCATGTACTATACTAGCAGGGTCAATCCGATGTCGTCTCAGTCATGAGAGTCCGCAACTAGAGAAACTTCTAGGCGAAATGGTCGATGGGTTCTATTATGCCGAGACGAGATCGGACAGCACGGCGGATGTGGCCCGAGTGCAGAACTGGACGAAAGTAGAGCATCCACATGGACCCAGACCCTTGCTCAATGCTATGATCTCAGAGACCCAACCGCGAGTTCATGAGGCCAAAAGAAAGTTCCGCCTGCCGTTCACATTTGTGGTCAAGAAGCATAATAGCATGTTCCAGGTGCTGGCGATAGAGTTGAAACGAAGTGAGAAGAAGATAGCAATTAGCGGCTTTCCCTCCACGATTGATGATCTGCAGAGGAGGTCTAAAATGAAGTGGCTCCAGTAAATAGAAAAAACTCGATAATCTCTTAGGCAATTCTGCTACTGGGAATATCTTGGCAGATATAATATTCAAAAATGCTTCCTTTCCGATAATGTCAAAAGATTTATGATCTCAAAAACCGTTCTAGCTGGCTGTCTTACGGCCTGGGTCATGGAGCTGTGCTTTATTGAATTCTGTTCGTGTGAACAAAAGCTTATCGATATGAAATAACACTAAAATGGAACTCATTGGCATGTACGGCGCACCTTTCCATGTGATTTAACTGCAGAAGATCAGAGAATTGGCTATGGAAGAAGCGATTCTGAGAGTGTGCTCCTCGGAAGAGGCGAGGGATCAATTAACACTGCTTGCGGCAGAAGCCCATCTTCAGATTCGTTATTCCATCCATGATTTTGGCGTGAATGTAAGCTATCATGGCAATGGAATTTATCCCTAGAGAACATAAGCTAGTGAATAAGTCATGAGAATTAATCCATCACATATTATTTTACATTAGGAAATATCCCATGTCGCTATAACGCTGTCCAGAACTTCCAATCATTCAGAGAGACTCTTGGGGACCATTGATAAAAAAGAGCAATTTCTTCCGCCCGATAGCTTTTCAACTTTTTCACAAACACAACATAGAACTTTCAGATATCAGAGAAAAACCTGTACCGACGGACCAAAGCTCTCATATACGGGCATACCTTCCTTTACGTAATGCGTAGTTCTTCCCAAGAGAGGTTTACTTAAAGTCAAACGTTTTGATACATTCCCACAAACTACATTCTGTTTCAATATGCCTCAGCCCCCAAGAGATGTCGTATTCGTCCTTATATACTATAGTGAAGATAGATGCCAATAGTAGATTAATGGCCATTGGCTTCTTGCTATTCATGAGATAGTAATGCGTGGTCTTACATAAGTACACATGTTCTTGATGTTGCTTGTGCCGTGTCTTCGATGCCAAGCTTTGGATTATATCTTATTCTCGTCGGTGAAAGGAGAACCACATGACTGTCGGTTAAGGGAGAAAACGGTTCGCTATGAGCTCAGGTCACGCAATAAAGGGACGAACAATTGTCCAAACCTAAGTCTAGCTATACAGAGATACAGAACCTTCGAATTTCGACTTATGAAACGCCGGGCTTAGGCGAAACCATTCGAGCTTGCCTCTATTATATAGTTAAGCAAAACTCCAGAGACATATTTCAAAATTATAATCTACTTTTCTATTAATTGCCTCACTTTTGCTCCCTTTCTCAACTGGATACATGTTCATAGCTAGCATCACCTGACATGCAAAATCCATTCCATCTGCTCTCCTATTTAGACTCTATGTTCGCTCGTGCTGTTGGAGGTAATTGTAGTACTAAGCCAAAACTCTATTAGACTTTTTGCCGTCAGTATATATCTCTAGATACAAGACAATTTACTAAATATATGGAAAACCTAAGACGGCAATCGTCCTCCATTGGATGGATGAATCTAGGGTTTAGGTCTACCCTTCTACCGTCTAGCATATGCTCGTTTGGGTTAGGAGCTTAGGGGTCAAAATTTGTCTTGGGGTTTAAGGGGCGGTGAGAGCCTCCTGCATAGGCATATATTTAAGCTTAAAGGCCCTACGTAACTAGTTAAGGTTAATGTTGAGCATATGCTAAGATCATGCCTAGCCGGCCATAGGGTTATGGTCGGGGAGGAAGTGGTCGTATATACTAGAAGAGAGGGGCAGTTTTCTCATATTAAAGCAGGTATAAATTATATTGAATTCTAATTGCTAAGTATATACAAAGAGTTGAGCCCTACCCATGATATTTCTCGCGAAGCGAGGGAAGGCCTAAGCTTTTAGCTAGCCTTAATCCTTGCTCTGGGAGAGGTTGATTGTGTGATCCAGATTATAAATCATCCTATGTTCACATTCCCATACTCCGTAGTAGCAATAAATCAGCGCTATTCTCAAACTTAGCAAAAAGGCAACGTGGGTTTCATCGAGCCCTCAAATAATAATAAAATAATAATTCTGAGAACGTATCCTTCTTGACCCGGACTGCAGCATTTTCCTGTAGTTGCTATCTTCGAGCCGCCATCTTCGAGTCATCTTCGAGCCATATTGATTCCAAATTTGTCAAACCCTTCCGGCTAGATTTTAGCCTTAGTCATCTCCAACTACAAGACTTGTCAGAGTTCAAATTTTCTTTCCACTCGAGAAGGACGACCATGCTTGATAGGGGAGGAAATCAGGCAAAATCTCAGTCTCTGCGGGCAAGAGTCAGTGTTGTTATTTTTCAAACTTAAGACATGCATCATGTGCTTGGTGCAGCACATGATCTCCAACCTCATTCATGAAATGGAAAACCCCCACACATTGAGACCCTAGCCTACTTAGATTCCAAACACCTCATCTCCTGATTTGAGGTTCAATAGGAATACTTTGCACACATATGATAGCGAGCCCAAAACAGCCTAGAAATTCTCTGTCGCAAACTCATTGAAGTACTGCCACTCTTGAAGGTAAATTTGATACAGTACAACAGCGCAGCGTTGACCTGAGCACATGTACTTTGTATCACATGAAACGGAGAATGCTTAAACCTTCCTTGTACACTTGTACTCTCTTTCCACATGTTTCAACCATCGTCGATCGGCAGAGGGAACATTAGTTCGACATTGTGGCTGAGGTAAAGAAAATGAGGGATTATTCTTCCAAATTCCAGTTAAGGGCAGACTCAGGGCGTGAGACTCATTTTCTAGCACAGCCTCAAGTCAACGAGGATCCCTAAAAGTATTCCAAATGTCGTTGCATGTTAAAGGTCGTACGGTCTTGCCCGAAATGGAGGTTGCCGGCTGCTCCTTCCTTCTGTTTATCGAAGAGTTCACCTCTGAACCTCCATCTTTTCATCCCAACTTCTTGATCTAGGTCAACATTTACTCCCTTCATCAGTATCGCACACACTTCCATTCGCTCCTATCGACATTCGCATCAGTAATTGTATCATTTCGTCCATTTAAAGCCAAGAGCTTCGGAAGCGAAGGCGGCTGACCCACCTGCAGTTTCAAGCTTGGCACACCAAGATCCCCAGATTCCTATCCTGCCGCGTGCACGACGCTGCTGACTGGAAACGCTGGACTTGCGACCAGGCGAGAGCAGGTCACACACGCTCCTGTGGCTGTGAGAAAGACTGCTTATCTCGACCCCCACACACAATTATTTACAAACATCCGCACGACTCGTCGACGTCAAGACTCGACCCCGGAGTCAAGCAAGACTGGACAACACGCGACGTCGGCAACTACTTCTCGGATACAGGGGCCGAGCAATTGCAACGGGCCACCATAGTGCAGACCAAGAACACCGAACTGCACCAAGGCCAACCAAAACAGAACACAGCCTGCGCTGTTTTGTCAACCAAGCCCGCCGCGGGCCCATCAATTGTCAGAACAGAGCAGAACAGAATTGCTGCGCCATCCCGGATCAGCAAACACCTCTGCGCGCTGCAGCCACGGCCTAGGTCCAATTATTGATTCCACGTCCTGCACAGCGGTGGCGTTAGATCGAAATTCCCCATAAACCTGCGTCTCTCACACCCCCAAGCCGCCCCGACCAATGGCAGAGCCAGCAGGACAGACGACGGGCGCAGGCCATGCCTCAACAGCCAGCGACGCTTCCCCGAGTGCACAACCACCTTCGAATACTCTCAATCACCCAGACGTCGAGCTAGACAAACTCGACCCCTCCGGAAGGACAGCCACAGGCGCAGGTTCGCAGGGTCCTCTCAGCGACGTTTCAATTCCGACGACGTCGCCCATCTCCTCCTCCTTCCCCCCCGTCTCTAAATCTTCCGCGATGTCAGAACCTGCCCCGGCTGCGGACACGGCCAAAGAGAATACGAAGCCGGAGCAAGAATCATCGTCGACCCCGAATGCTGCGATATCATCTTCACAGTCAGCGAATGACCCCTTATCAATAAATACCACTGCTCCGACGGCAGCTCAGCCATCCTCATCAACGCCCGCTCCTGCCATTCAACGGCTAGATTCCGTGGCTATCGGGCCATCAACAGATGTTGATCCTAAGCCGGTGACGACTGAGGCAGGGCCGGTGCTGCTAATTACACTTCTCCTGACTTCTGGAGCACGGCATCCGTACAAGCTCGATGAGAAGTATTTGACAAAGCGGAACGTGACCGTACCAACCTTGACCGAGGGCGGGAGGAAAGACCCGTACAGTATCAGTGTGTACACGTTAAAGGAATTGATCTTACGGGAGTGGAGGGAAGAATGGGAGGCACAGCCGAGCAGCCCGACCAGTATACGATTGATTTATTTCGGGCGGTTATTAGAGGATAACACGCCATTGACTGGTAGGTTATTCTGATCTTTACACATTTCACGCCATATACGTATATATTAATTAGATGCTAACGGACTCGACTTGCAGATTGCAAATTCAATAAAGAATCAGCAAATGTGGTACATATGACGGTCAAGCCACAGGAAATTGTGGACGAGGAGGATGCAGCAAATAACAAATCGGGAGGAAGAGGGAGAGATGGAGAAGAAGGCACAGCGGGATGTCGGTGTGTGATATTATGAGAAGCATGGACGATGAGCGGACGAATTGCATGCAGCAACCCCAGAAGTATCTGCAGTCACCTCTTCCATGGTGACCTTGGATGCAGAATACGAGGAAATATGACGGAACATGGGAGAGATGGCGTTGTGGAACTGTTTTTAATTGTTTCTTCCTTGGAGAGCGTCTTCATAGGCATTATTATGCCGCAGCTGGAGACATGTGTGTGGACACTGTACAGTTAGGATCTGGGTCACATAGTGGAGTGTACAGCGGTCATGAATTATTGGCGGAAACGGTTAGAATGCAGTCACTGCCTCTTTCCAGGCTTCTCACACCCGTTCCATGATTTACAGCGTTGGATTGATTGATCGAAAGCAAGAATCGTGTCTCATTCCCAGCTCTATGGCAACCATCAACGCCATTTAAGCCCGATTGATCTTACAAGCCATTCATCTCCCTCCATTCTCTCATCTCGCCATCCTCTATTTTCCACAGCAACCATTTACTGCATCCTAACCTTCCTCTCAACCTCCTCATGAAAGCCCGGCACCCCCCTCACCTCCTCACCCTTGAACACATCCTCCCACTGCACCGTCTCCAACGTGCCCCTCAAAATCTCCTCATGAACACCTCTCTCAAGTCCTCCACCCAAACACGCCGGTCTCCACTCGCCCTCCCGCGTAATCTTCAACTCCATACCCCGTCGAATCGGCTCGCTGATCCCAAACGTACGGCGGTATCCCTCCATCTTCAGCGCATCTTGCGTCTCTTCCCACTTCTTGAGACGGGCTTCCAGTGGATGAGAGGAGTCTGGGTGTGCGGAGGGGGTTTGCGAGGTTGAAGTCGGAGGTGAGAGGGTGGAGGTTAGCACCGAGGGTCCAACGCCGGAGCGGAGAGTGTCGTGGATTCCCGGGGCCGAGGGCGCGCCGAGGGATGATTGCGCGAGATGGGAGTGCGTGCTTGAGTGGCCGGCGGCGGGGGCGATGCGCATTGCCTGTTGAGAAGGAGGTTAGATTGCTTTATTTGAGGTGAGTGCAAACTAGCTATGAAGATAGCGACGAGACTCGTACAGAGAGACAAGACGGTTGGGGCGAAGAGGGGGGCTTACCATGATGACTGCGTAGATCTCAAGAAGTGCTTGAGACTGTTGTGTGGTTGATGTAGTAGAGAGAGGTCGTAGTTTGAAGGTAGAAGGTGTCTGGCGTTGAAGCTCCAGGCACGAGTTGAAGACGCGGAAAGCTAGCACCACTAGCGCCGTTTCCGGCGCCGAGCTTCTTCCGGCCGTCTGGGGTTACTCCCTCTGACTCCTCCCCCAACTTCCTCACCATGGACCAACCCACCCAGCTATGCGCAGACCGGTGCTTTCTCTCCCAAGCATATGTGCAAGGCGGCAATATGGCACAAATGCAGCTCGATCACCGATAATCCGCATTGCCAATGGCACGTTCTATCGTCACCACCCGAACTCGACTGCTGCGTCGACCGGCACAAATCCCCCACTATTCCCAGACTTGAATTTCTCCCTTCCAAGCTTTTCGGAGACAGGGGAGTATTGGTCTATTCTTGGTCCCTCATCGAGTGGGAAGACAACTTTCTTGCAGATTCTGAATGGGAAGCATCTTTGTATTCCTCCACAGGCGCGGTCCTTTCCGTACCTCGAGTCAGAGGAGATTGAGCAGAAGGACCATGAGTTGCGAAATCCGGAACGGGCGATAAAGAGAGTTGGCTTCGATGGGGAGCAAGGACTCGGTGCGCAGGCGCCGCAGAGTGCGTATCTCTCTGCGAGATACGAGTCCAGGAGGGAGGACACGGATTTTAGTGTCCTGGATTATCTGCAGGGGAACACGGAGCTGAACCCCTCTCAAGATATTCACGGGCATGGGATAGATCACGGGACGCTGGAGAGAGTTATCAGAGATTTGAGGTTAGGAGAGTTGGTCGATATGCCGGTCTCGAATCTGAGTAATGGGCAGACGAGACGGGCGAGGATTGCGAGAGCGCTGCTGGGGAATCCGGAGGTCTTGTTGCTGGATGAGCCATTTATGGGACTGGATCCCCCTACGCTGTTGACGTTGAGTCCGATGCTGAGGAGGTTGGCGGAGAAGAATGCGCCGAGACTTGTGTTGAGTTTGAGGCCCCAGGATCCGATTCCGGAGTGGATTACGCATTTGGTTTATTTGAAGGGCAGTTGCCAAGTGGCCTTTCAGGGAAGAAAGGATGAGGTGTTGCGGGAGTTGAGAGAGTATGTGGAGAGTGTTAAGAGGGGAGATGTGAGGCCGGATTTGAGCATGCCGGTGCATTCTATGCATGAAGTTGGCCGGAGTCTTACGAGTAACGGGATCGTGGATTACATCCCATCTGCTAGTTTTCAGCCCACCTCTCACCAGTTGGTGGACTCAGCAACGAAAAATCCAGACGCAATCAAGTATAGTCGAGACGGCTATGCATTAAAAGACGCCAAATCACCAGAAATAGGGGAGCCCCTCGTCGAAATGGAAGGTGCCCTAGTTAAATACGGTACGAAAGCCGTTCTCGGAAACTGGAAACAAAAGATTCAGGGAGACAACGAGCACCGAGAAGGACTTTGGTGGACCGTCCGCCGCGGCGAACGCTGGGGCATCTTCGGGCCCAACGGCTCGGGAAAAACAACCCTCCTTTCCCTCATCTGCTCCGACCACCCACAGACCTACTCGCTCCCTATCCGGCTCTTCGGGCGCTCGCGCCTGCCCTCCCCAGGCCAACCAGGGATCTCGATCTTTGATTTACAAAGTAGAATTGGACATTCCAGTCCGGAGATCCATGGCCATATCCCAAAGAGCTTGACGCTTCGACAAGTGTTGGAGAATGCGTGGTCAGACACATTCAGAGGGAAGCCGAGGTTAGATGAGGGTGCTAAAGAGAGAGTTGATGCTGCTCTGCGGTGGTTTGAGGCAGATTTGAGATCAGTGGGGAAGGAAGGGGGAGAGGGGACGGGATGGGCTGATCAGCTTCTCTTTGGTGGCTTGCCGTTTTCAAGCCAGAGAGTGGCACTCTTCCTGCGCGCTGTGATCAAGGCTCCGGACTTGATTATCCTGGATGAAGCGTTTAGCGGCATGGACGACGGGGTACGAGATCGCTGCCTCCTCTTCCTCGCTCACGGAGAAACGAAGTCTTTCTCTGACTCCTCGTCCTCAAACACCTCTCTTCCCAAGATTGTCGAGAGTGAGGTGCAGAAGAAAGGCGGGGTGAAGATCAGTGGATTGGGAAAAGAACAAGCGCTGATTGTGATAAGCCACGTAAAAGAGGAGATCCCAGGTAGTATTCGTGAATGGATATGCCTTCCCGAAGCTAATACTGGTCAATCTGCTCGATTCGGACGTTTGGAAGGCCCGATTGAAGGGGATTATCGACGATGGGGTGAGATCTGGGGGATGTGAAGTAGAATTTAGAGAATCAAAAGTTTTTGTGTCTTTATTTGGTGTGCAGAATTATTCTGCTGTCAGCTGTTGATGTGAAATGTGAGTGTGGATTTCTGTGGAAGAGAAGTTTCTCTTGAGATTTCAAAGTTCTCTAGGCCTGAGTATGATTTGAGTTTTTGTGGAATGAGAACGCTCGAGGTCCTTGGGTGGGCCATCAAGTAGTTGATCATGCTTCTCTCTTATCGACATGTAGGCTATGCCTGTGAGCTGAGAGTCAAGTCGAGTCGAACAATTCTCTAGGAGAGAGAAAAGTCTTTAGCTGACAGTATATCAAGACCTATGGCCTGGTCTAAACCCTGGGAAATGGTAGGAACCCACCTCATATCATACTTGAGATTTACTTCTAATGAAAAAGCCTTAGTGCTTCTACAGAAATATTTCCTTAGTGGACAAACTAACTTAAAGTATTATCCGAAAAATATTATCATCAAGATCAAACAGGTGGATGGGTGGGTTTATGATAATGTCTTGGAGTACTACCTACGGGGATGCGCTGATATTGTAGCCAAAGAGGCTGTTTTCGAGGAGAGTACTGAAGAAACTTCTTGTGAACCGCAACAGGAAGGCTCCAATGGGATTACTAAGCATTGATCTGGCGAGGACAGCTTTAGAGATGTTTCTATGAATAATGGATCGGCCTTCGATGCAGAGCCTCATAGCATTGATGCCAGTGATGTGTAAAAGGATGAACCCTCCACTGAAGACGGCTCGGAATAGGGGTTTGGATCATGGGAGTTGGAGAATCTGGTTGAGCACGACTAAAGAAAGTGTACGCTTGCCAAGTGAAGGGAGAAACTTTCCTTTTTATTCTTACAAATAAGTTCTTTAAAAATCATTTGTTATCTTTCACTAAGCCTTCTGCGGGCGTCGCCGAACCCCTTTTCCTACTTGTTTCCTCTTTGAATAAAACGTTGAGCTGGGTGGATTTCGAAGTCGAAGATAAAATTGTGGTATCAAAATACAAAGATGGAGTGGATATCATTGAGTTGAGCAGCATCATGAAACAGAGGAGATATGAAACGGTCATCTTCTCTCATATCTTCACAATAATCTTTCCCCTCGCACGCATACTCAGAGCAACTTCATACGCCTGCGATACAAGTCAGTACACAACTCTTCAAACTTCGATCAAAATATACCTTCAAAGCATCCTCTAAATCCCAGACTGAGTCAATCGGGACCTTCAATCCTTCTTCGGCCAATCTCGAGACCCTCTCCAGCCCCTCCAGACTCGCAGGACCCTTTGCGAACAAATAGGGTCTATTTACACCACCCAGCCAGCTAGGCCACAGCACGTTACTTATCATATAGCGGACCATGTACAATACCCCAAGGAAGCTATACTCTGGACGAGCAGGCCCAACGGTCACGAAAGGCTTTCCTTCTTTCAAATACCTCGGGCAGTGGGTGAACAGTTCCTGGACACCACGGCAATCGAGGATGACATCGAAAGGTTCTGCTCCGAATCTCCGCTCCAGGTAGTTCCAGACTGGAGCATGTTCCTGGTAATCAATGACCTATACCCCAGCCTATCTCAGCACTCTAACACCTCAGAACGCATAAGTAAACTCACCTCATCAGCACCCAACCCCTTAACCATCCCCTCATTCCTCCCCGAGCAAACAGCAACCACTCTCCCCTCCTCCCCCACAGCCTGCTTCGCTATCTGCACAACCAAACTTCCAATTCCCCCACTCGCCCCATTAACCAGTACCCTCTCCCCCTTCTTCACCCGCGCCAAATCCATAACAGACAACGCAACAAACCCCGCAATCGGCAATCCCGCCGCTTCCTCCAATCCAATCCCTTCTGGCTTCAGCACCACATTCTCAGCCGGGACAACAACATACTCAGCAAGCACTCCCCTCCCATGCAATATCATACCCGATAACGGTGCTGAACCACAAACCTTTGCCCCAGGAATTAATTCTCTAGACGGTGATACGGCTGTTCCAGTTGCGACGACAGTACCAGAGAAATCCGTTTCTGGGATTGAAGGCTTGGTGCGGAAGGCCATGGGGATGAGGGTTGTAAGTATTGAGGCACCGGGGTCCAGGGACGCGTGGGAGATTTTAATCAGGACGTCGGTTGGGTTGGCGATTACTGGGATGGGGAGGTTGTGAGATAGACTTAGAACGGAGAGGGGGATGCCGCGAGAGGTATGGGTGAGGGCTTTCATTGTGCCGGATGGTAAGGGCTCATCGCTTGAGGTTGCCATGGTGTCGTTGCTAATTTTGAGAATGTTCACTTCAGAGGCTGCGAAAGAGGTTCGACTTGACCATTTAATTGTCTTGAAGTGAGGGAATTATATGTTGGTTGGTTACAAGAAGGGTTGTGAATGTGAAAGGTGGCATGATTTCGAGCGGGGGTAGTAAACAATGAAGGAGAGCCGGAACGGAAAAACTAGGTCTCCGCTGCAGACCATCCCTATCTTTAGCGAGACCAAGATCTGGTGGGCTGCACCTCCACTCATCTCCATGACCTCGGTCACAAAGTCAAGGACCGATATCACTATGTCCACAACTTATCATGGACTGCCTGTGATCCCTTCCACATCACGATTTCCTGACAATTGATAAGGGAATCTGCTATAGCGATGGAATCACCACCATTGCGACGCGAACCGCGCGAACTATCGGACGAAATGCACGGCCGTGAACTTTCTCCGGAATCGAGCGCTGCGACGCGGCTGACGCCAGACTCGGACTCTGATGAGTCAGATCTGGAGATGGGCGAGCTTGGCGAGAGCTTCAAGCTCCAGAGGCGGGATCAGAGAGAGGATCATACTGCGGCTGGTGGAGAGGATGAGGACGTTGACGAGGAGAAATACCACGATGCCCCGCAGCGGAGAGCTAGTGTTTCGACGGTACAATCGTATCAGCTGTACACACCAGATGAGGAACGAGCCGTAGTGAAGAAGTTTGACAGGAGGTTGGTGGTGTTCGTGGCGTTTCTGTACATGTTGAGCTTTTTGGACAGGTCGAGTATGCTGC